>VBSM01002608.1:103026151-103075839 GCA_008086735.1 Cheirogaleus medius | reverse complement strand
AAAAAAAAAAAAAAAAAAAAAAAACCACAATGAGATGCTATTTCGCATCCTTAAGGATGACAATTATAAAAAACAAAAATAAAATAACTGGTGTTAGTGAGGATGTAGAGAAACTGGAACTCTTGTACACTGTTGGTGGGAATGTAAAATGGAGCCGTCAATATGAAAAACAGTATGGTGGTACTTTAGAAAATTAAAAATGGAATTACCATTTGATCCAGCAATTCCACTTCTAGGTTTATGCCCAAAAGACTTGAAAGCAGAGACTGAACAGATATTGGTACATCCATGTTCACAGAAGCATTATTCACAAGAGCCAAAAAGTGGAAGGAACTCAAGTGCCCACTGGTGGAAGAAGGGATAAACAAAATATGGCACATATGTATAATGGAATAATACTTGGCCTTAAAAATGAAGGAAATTTTAAAACATGCTACAACATGCATGAAACTCGATATTATCGTCAGTGAAATAAGCCAGTCACAAAAGGATAAATGCTGTATATATGAGGTACCTAGAGTAGTCAAATTCATAGAGAGAAAGTAGAATGGTGATTTTCAGTGTCTGGAGAAAAGGGTGAATAGGGAGGTATTATTATTTAATGAGCAAAGAGTTTCAGCTTTGCAAGATTAAAAGAGTTACGGAGGTGAATGGTGGATGGTTGCACAACAATATGAATGTGCTTAATGCCACTAAATTATACACTTAAGATGGTTAAAATAGTAAATTGTATGTGATATATATTTTACCACAATAAGAAAAAAGACATTAACATTTGTATTAGTACATTTTCATGTGCAGGAGATAGAAAATGCCATCTTAACTTGCTTAAGCCTAAAGGGACTTAGTGACACATATAATGGCAAAGCCCAAGTGAGGGGGGCCCAAGTGAGATAAATGGAGTAGCAGGTGTATAAGACCAGAGAAAGTTTTAAAATATCCTCCCAGAGAACTGGATCGAAAGCTGCCTAGGAAACGGAGGCATCTGAAGTAGGGTGGTAGATCCAGGTGGGCCAGGTGAGCAGGGCTATGAGTAAGCTTTGGTTCTTCACTTGTGGGCTTTCCACCACTTTTATCTAAATGTGGCGGTTATCTAAGTGTAGGGGAATGAGGGGGTGATGGTGGGGGAAGAGAAGGTTGAGACATAGCTTCGTTTCAACTCTGATAACACTTTCTCATCTTTCCTGCTTATCCTTTATCATTATCTCCTTCCTCTTCCTTCTGGATCCATTCAATATTCAGTGACAGTTCACTTTCTCAAGTGTTAGCCTATCTCCCTACTTATTCCCTGCTGCATACGATCCTAGATGTGTAACAAACTGCCCTCATCATTCCTATGCTTCTAATGTATATCTCCTATTTTTCTGCATATACCTCTCTCTGAAATGCTCTTCTTTTGGCTATTCACAGGGTTAACTACTTTCTTTCAGATCTCAGCTTAAATGTCACTACTAGATGACCACTCTTAAGGGTCCCTCCAAGGAAGCTCCACTCCAACTCCCACTATACTCATCACTATCTGTTATATTTTATTTAATTATTCATTGTCATCTGCCTAGTATTAATAGAATATGAGCATCATGAGGGCAGGGATTGTGGCTGTCTTGTTCATTAGCATCCCAGTAGCTTACTGTGCCTGGCACTTAATAGGCACCTTAGATGATAAATATCTAATGCATGAAAAACTGAAACTTATTTAGTGGAATAAATCCCCACCTTCCACTTTTATTCTCTATTCCTCTCTTTTGTTCTGCCTTTTTTCATGCTCTCCCTGTTTTTCTTTTAAGGAGCTACTAATAAATTAGGTAATATTTTGTATTCATTTTTTTCTTAACATATACAATTTTTTCTTTTTTATTAGCGCTAAAAGCCAGTGATATCTATTTTCTATTTGTTTTAGACCTGAGAGCCAGGACTCAACATAAAGGCAAGATGTTTCTAAAAAAGCAAAGTCTCAAAAGACATTAATGGAAAAACTCAAAAAAGAAGGTGCTTTAGGTCCTGCACTTGAATCTGAAAAACCTGAGAGCAGAAAGAAGGAAAATCCTTCAGGGGAAACTTTGAAGAAATCTTCCCCCAAGGAGAAGTACTCAAGGCAAGGATCCACTCCTGCCAAGAAAACCAATTGTAAGGGGAGAAATTTTGAGTGCAGCATGTGTGGGAAGACTTATATAACCACATATCCCTTACCTGCCATCAGAGGACTCACACTATAGAGAAACCTTATGACTATCAAGAATGTGAGAAAGCCTTCTGCTAGAGGAGTAGTCTTAAGAAATATCTGATGTCTAACACTGGGAAGAGACCCTTTGAGTGCAATGAATGTAGGAACTTCTGTGATCAATTAACCCTTACTGAACATCAGCAAACTCATACTGGAGAGAAGCCCTTTCAATGTAATGAATGTAACAAGGACTTCTTTGTCCTTTTGTTGTTTACTCGACATCATAGAATTCATACTGGAGAAAGTCCTTATGAATGTACAGAATTTGGGAGAGCCTTTTGCCAGAATGTATTTTTGCTCACCATCAGCTCACTCACACTGGATAGCAGCCCTATTAATGTAAGGGGTATGGCAAATCTCTGTCTGATTGTTCACCCCTCATTTGCCATGAGAGTGCATACTGGACAGACATCTTTTGAACGTAGTAAGCGTGGGAAGGTTTTCTTTGACCACTCATCCCTTAATCTGCATCACAGAATTCATAGTGGAGACAAGCCCTATAAATGCATGGAATGTGGGAAAGCCTTCCTCCAGAAAAGACAGCTTGTTCAACATCAGAGCGTGCACACTGGAGAGAATCCCTACAATTGCAGCATGTGGAAAAGTTTTCAGTTGCAAATCCTATATCATCCAATATCAGTGATGTTATGCCAAACAGGCCTCAGAATATCAGGGAGGTGCTTCAGCAAGACAAGTGATCCCATAAAGACTTAAGATGCTTTTGTTCCAGATAATGAGGATTTATGTCTGAGCACCTTCTAACTACTACTTATTCTCATGCCTCCATTTGATACCACAATCTCAAATAGTCTCAATGGACATGCCATAGACTTCCCCTGGGATGCCTCAAATTTGAGGTAACACTCTGAGGATCCCCAAACTGGTCAGAAGTTCTCCCCGGTCAATATACTTTGTAGGTGTTTGAAGGGGACTCTATTGCTAGACTGAATGCTCCATGAGAACTGGAATTATTTCTTATCTGTTCATTGTTATGTTCCCAGTGTGGTGCCTCGAACTTATCACATATGTTCTGAATGAATCAACACCTGTCTAGTCATGAGAACTTGAGCCTCAAATCAAGTGCACTTTGTAGAACTAGAAAATTCAGTAAGAAAATAAACATATAGCTTGTATCTATTTAGGACTGCAAATGCCTTCACTATAGTTGTGCTGTTAGCTCTTAAATCCACACTTCTTATAGCTTCCTGGAGCTTTGATTTTGGTGACATGTTCTTGTCCTTCACTTCAGCTCTCAGGACCCTTAGTTTCCCTGAACTTTGGCTCTTCTGTCCCATAACCTGACTTCTGGTCTCTGGTAGACTAGCCCATCACCAAATATTCTTGTTTCTAGGTAGTTGTTGTTTTTTTTTATCTTTGTTTAATCTCATTGATGACCAAGATTCCTTAGTTTGGCTCTGCCAGTTCATAGACACCCTGGACACACCAACTTCCCTTTCTAATGCTGTATTCACTTGTAGCTGCTGAAGGGGAAAATATTAATATCAAAAAGTTCAAAGTCCAAGCAACAACAAAATAAATAAGTGGGACTTGATTAAATCAAATTAAAAAGCTTCTTCATAGGTAAGGAAATAACCAACAGAGCAAACAGACAGCCTACAGAATGGGAGAAAATATTTGCAATCTACACATCTGATAAAAGGCTAATATCCAGAATCTACAAAGAACTCAAACAAATCAGCAAGGAAAAAACAACCTCATTCAAATGTGGGCAAAAGGGATGAACAGAAGTTTTTCAAAAGAAGATAGGCTGGGTGCGGTGGCTCACACCTGTAATCCTAGCACTCTGAGAGGCTGAGGCAGGCAGATCACTCAAGGTCAGGAGTTCGAAACCAGCCTGAGCAAGTGCGAGGCCCTGTCTTTACTAAAAATAGAAACAAATTAATTGGCCAACTAAAAATATATAGAAAAAATTAGCCAGGCATGGTGGCACATGCCTGTAGTCCCAGCTACTCGGGAGGCTGAGGCAGAAGGATTGCTTGAGCCCAGGAGTTTGAGGTTGCTGTGAGCTAGGCTGACGCCGCCACGGCACTCACTCTAGCCTGGGCAACAGAGTGAGACTCTGTCTCAAAAAAAAAAAAAAAAAGTAGACAAATGGCCAATAAACATGAAAAAAATGTTCAACATCACTAATCATCAGGGAATTGCAAATTAAAACCACAATGAGATATCACCTTACTCCTGTTAAAATGGCTTTTAAAAAGTAGAAAAACAATAGATGCGGGTGTGGATGCAGAGAGAAAGGAACACCTATACACTGTTGGTGGGACTGCAAATTAGTTCAACTTCTGTGGAAAACAGCATGGATATTTCTTAAATAACTAAAAGTAGACTTACCATTTGATGAGCAATCCCACTACTGGGTTTCTACGCAAAGGAAAATAAGTCATTTTATCAAAAAGACATATGCACTCGAATTTTTATTACAGCAAAATTCACAATTGCAAAGATCTGGAATCAACCCAAGTGCCCATCAATTCATGAGTAGATTAACAAAATGTGGTATATGTATACCATGGAGTACTACTCAGCTATAAAAATGATGAATTAATGCCTTTTACAGCAATTTGGAAGGAATTTGAGACCATTATCCTAAGCAAAGTATCTCAAGAATGGAAAAACAAACACCACATATCCTCTCTAATAAATTAGAACTAACCAATGGGCTCACAAGTGTACAGAGGGAAGTAAAAGTCATTGCAAATCAAGCAGGGGGTGGGGGGAGGAGCAAAAACCCACCTAATGGGTACAATGAACACTATTCAGGTGATTGGACACATTTATAGCCCTGACTCAAACTATGTAACAAAAACATTTGTACCCCCTTAATATTTTGAAATACAAAAAAAAACCCCAAAGAACCCCCCCAAAACTAAAGCCCAGTTGAAGCAGCTTGGTGCAGCCATGGCAGCTAGGTGGAGTCCAAGGATGGAGAGGTTAGCTACAATGAATCAGGAGATGGGGCTATGTCTAATCTCAAAGAATACCAGAAAGCCAAAGTTAACTCCAGACATAGCTCATGCATGAATAGTCATCCTTCAGCATCAAAGCAGCAGATATGAAGATGTGACTGAAAGCCAGACCACCAAGCCCTATTAGACATGGTGTCCATCTTGCCCTCAACATCAGTATGAAATCAAAATACAGACTGTCCTGTTCACACTTACACAACAGAGACTTGGATTGGCATCCTCACATCTACATCTTTGAGAATTCCTGCTTCATTAATAAAGCAACAATTCCAGACAGCAGCTGAGAGAGTGTGAGCACCAGGATGAGGCGGGAGGATGGGTTCTTGATATCTAGGTATTTTTTTAAAGTACAATTGTTTTGATTTCTTGGGCCACATTGGCACTCTCATGAATGAAGGAGGCCAGTGTGGCTGTAGCAGAACAAATTAGGGGAAAGTCCTAGAAGTTGAGATCAGAGTTAGTGGGGAGGATGGTGCAGATTATAAAGGGCCTGTGGGCCATTCTAAGGACTTTGGCTCTTATTCAGAGATGAGGGAGGCACCGTGCTGGGAACAGAGTGTGCAGGACAAGAGTAGAAGCAGTGGGACTAATGAGCAAGCACTTACAGTGATTTAGGCAAAACACCATGAAGACCAGGGTGGTAGTGGCTTGGTGTTGATAAGTGGTCAGATTCTGCATATATTCTGAAAGTACAGCCAACAGGATTTCCTGAGGAACTGCATGGGGGTGTAAGATAAAGAGAAAAATGGTGACTCTAAGGTGTCTGAACTGAGCAACTAGAAGGATGGAGTTGCCATTTACTGAGGTGGGGAAAACAGGAGGGAGAAGAGGTGTGGCAGTGGGGTGGGGAGGGACAGCAGTTTCAGTTTTGAACATGCTACATTAGAAACATTTATTAAACATAAAGAAGAGAGGTGGAGGAGACAGCTCAAGGTCAGGGGAGAAGCCCAGGCTGGAGATATACAATGGGGGTTAACCATATTTGGGTGGTATTTCGAGCATATAGCGTGAACAAAATTGCCTAAGGAGTGTTAACAGAAAATGAAGAGAGGCCCAAGGTTGGAGCTCTGGGCATTCCAACATTTAGTTGATTCCCAGATGAGCAGCTTCAGCGTCACCTGGGAACTTGTTAGAAATGCAAATTCTCAGGTGCCACCCCAGAATACCTGAATGGGGGTGGAGTCCAGCACTGTTTTAACAAGCCTTTCGGATGATTCTGATCCCAATATAGTCACATGTCACATAACAATGTTTCAGTCAACAATGGACCACTGATTTAAAGACAGGGGAGAAGAAGAAGAAATAACCACCAAGACTGAGAAGCAGTGACCAGTCAAGGAGGAGGAAAACCAGAGAGTGTTTCCAGGAGCAGGGAGTAGTCAAGTTTTATCAAGTTCTATCCATAGGTAAAGTGAGATGAAGACTAATAACTGATGATTGCTATGGTAACAAAAGAAGGGATTTCTGTGGTGTGGATGGTTAGCAACAAGAAGAAAGGTATTCTCTGGTGCTTCAGACACATCAGGTGGTTGTGCCTTTCATACACACCATCTTCTAAAGGAAACTGCACATCCCATATTTCCTGCTGATGGAAAGGTGGGGAGACCCCCTCCAACTGTTGTTGGAGCTGGCAGGGCTGTGTCTCTACATGTTCCTTTATCTCCCCAGCCCCAAGTGATTGAACCCCAAACAGCCAATCGATAGGCCAGTTGGAGATAAGTGTGGCTATCTGTGTAGAAGTAATAATAGTGGCTTATACAAAATAGAAGTTTACATCTCTCACGTTAAAGCCCAAGCTCTGTTCCAACAAATTGTCAGGGGCTCAGTTATTCCTAGGGTGTTTTAACCTAGTCCATGATGACTTATTGTCTGTGTTCCAGCTAGCACGGCGGGGGATGGGGGGGAGGTGTGCAAAAGGCAGGAATGATGAGAAATGGAATCTTTACTCTGGGAAGCCTTAGGCATAGTTAAAAGTTGGGGATCCTATTAGACAAAGGACAATCGGACATTGTGGCTTGTATCCTAACAGGAACACAGTTAAGCTAATTAGGTTTTCTCTTGGGAGTTTGAACTGGAGAGACACTAGCACTTTACTGTGGGAAGGTAAGTAAAAACACGCACTAGCCTGAAGATTCACCAACTCCTAGGGCCCGTGGGGAATCTGAAAAGCTTTCAGGTTCCAGTGCCCTTGGGTCAGTAGTACCAGTTACCGGTTCTTCTTAGGGACCTGGCTATTTCTGGGCTGAGGTGATTGAAATTCCACTTTACTTTCTTCAGTGTGCAGTCTGGAACACAAAGATCCCTGGTTCCTTGAGGTAAACTGAGATAATCTCTCTGGCCACGTGGAGGCGCAGCAGGGAGAAAATGACGAGGGTGGAGGAAGCATCCTTCGGGATGCCAGCGCGTCCCATCTGAGGCAGCACCGCAGCCAAGGCGGGAATCCTGGGTGGGTCAAAGGCGCCGCCCTCTGCGGTTACAGTTGCAGGGATGCGAAAGTTCCATGCCCACGCGAAGCAAGGTTTGGCGTGACTGGCGCCCACACTCAGCACCTAGGGACCACCGGTCCGCCCGAGGCAGCAAGCCGGGCGCCGTCGCTAATTAGGCTGACAGACGGCTCCGGGGGCAGAAGGCCTGACGCCCCTGGGTCCTCTGGGAAGCTGCGTGCGGGGTCGCGAACCGCGCCCTGCGGAGGATTCTGGGAATTGTAGTTCGGTCTCACAGTGGGCCGGCGCGGCTCGGTCCGGCCGGCTGTTAGATGCCTTTGTCACCTGGCTCGGACTTCCTTAGTGTCCGGCGTGAGGTTGGGCCTGGGGGTCAGGGGGGCTGAGCGCATGCCCTTCTAACTCTGAGAGCTCGGAAGGAGGACGACGGGAGGGCCTCGGGGTAGGGGGCGCCGGGCCGCGCGGCAAGGGTCGCGCGTGCGTTCCCGGGCGCTTGGGTGGACCAGAGTGGCGGACCCTCAGGCCCTTCCCCCGCGGCGGTCGTCTGCGGCACGGGCAGAGGAGGGAGTCGCCATGGAGCTTGGGGGCGGAGGTGAGGATTTGGGAGTGAAGCGACCGCGGTGCCCGCTGGAGAGAAAGGAAAGGAGAAAGGCTGCCCTCTGGCTGGGGCAGGCTCAGCAAGGAGGAGCATCACTTCCTCTGTGTGAGAGAGTCCCTTCCTACTAGTTGATCTCACGTTGGGGTTTTGAGGGAGAGCCCGCCAGCCACCTCCATTGCGCTCCTGGTCTGTCGGGTGATGATTGCCTTCCATGTCCCCAAAAGTGAACACATCTGACAATTTGGCTTTTGATAACGACTTCCTTTTGTCCTCAGAGGAACCCCATAAGGCAGTAATAAGAAGACCATTTGACTCGTTTGGCAGATAGGGAAGTCGGGGTCACAGGATTTGTTTACAATACAGATGTTTTTTGTTTGTTTGTTTTTCCACAAGACTCATCGCTTTTCTGAAACAGCCAGTATTGTATCTGAAAAGCCAATGTTTAAGAAGAATTTAACTACTCTTCCTTCATCCTGTGAGCCTAGAATACGACAGAGATGAATCATTAAGTGAGGCATGGATTGACACACAGAGACTTTGAGTATTATTTTGACTAATCAGCAGATGAGAGGTAGAAATATGTATTTAATTTATGTGTCCATAGTCTCAAGCCAGATTTCTAATGGAGTTTAAGGGGTAGAAGAGGACAGGAGGAACCTGAGGCAGCAGTGGTCAAGGCCGTCTTGATTAAAGGATTTTGTGGGATTGGCCTTTGGTTCCCTGTGTTAACTCCTCTTAGACTACATGTAGCTGATAGGTGGCTGTTTCTGTGAGTTGACTACAAGGGCAGAGTAATCATCCTGACTCCTGGCTCCACTTCTAGGATCACTTTCTGAGGACTCACGCTTTCTCCATGCTGGAAACCCAAAGGAAAACGGCATGACTACTGTGCTGCTAAACTCTGGGTCACAGGTAAGTTTAGAATTTTTTTTCCTTCTGTTCTCAGAGCATGGATATGTTTTCTTCCCTTATTATGGAATTGCTCAGCACTGATTCCTAGACTACTGGGTCCATTTTGGTAAACTGATGACTGATGAACATCATAGGATATGCTCATCACTTGTGCATAACTTTCCTTCCCACCATTGCTTTTTCTCTACCCACTAAGTGCTTGCTGTGCACTTACCAGCCATTCAGTACTATAATTGGCCTTGTGGTGAGATGCAAAGTAATAAAAGCCACTTGCCCTTGCCTCATGGAGTTTACTGAGACAGTAAGATATAGATGAATAAAATAATTAAACAGCATGATGAAATATATATTTTTTAAATACAAAAATGACTGGTACAGGCAAGTCATAAAAGGCCCTAGAAGAGGTTTTCTATCATCTATTTGGGAGAAGCTTGAGATAAAAGCTGCACTTTGAAAAACAAGAAAGAGTGGGTATTTGGAGAGTAGAATACAGGAATATTCCAAGAGAGAGAAAACAACTTTGGCAAAAAAAAAGAAGAAGATGAAGGAGACGTAGTCTTCAAGTGATAAGGTAGTTGTAGGTCTTCAGCGGGTGTGTGAGTCACTGTGGGATGGGCTGGAGTGTGGTGAGGAAGGTTTGGGTGTGTTGTAGCCAGATCACTGGACAGTGTACAACTGGATAGACAAATGACCAAAGGTAAGAGGAACCAGCAAGGTGAAACATGCCATAACTGATTAAAGAGAGATGATTAGAAAGGATGCTTCTGTAAGATGTGGCTAGGACAGTGGGAGATTGGCAACCCTTTGGTTCAGGTTCTGGAACTACTTGTCTGTGTCACACCAAGCTTCACAGCATATAGGTGCTAATGATCCTTATGAAACACAGGAGAAAATTCCAGTATTGATTTTGATCTGTGAATTTGTAGATCACTTTCAGAGAGAAGGAGCAGAAAGTAGCATCTACTGGACAGTGTCTGATTGGCCTGCCAGTACCTTCCAGCCCCAGTACATGCACACTTAAATGAATTGGATTGCTGAGGTTTTCTCAGGGAACTTAAGTCCAAAAGAAACTGCCAATTAGTCTGTTAGTGTTAGCATTGTTTGTAAAGAAAGAAGACTGTACAAATTATATTACTTGTGTTGATCACTTCTGAGGCATATGGCCTTAAGGGACCATAAACTTAAATAAAAGTGTGATTATTTCATACTTCAAGCTTTACAATGAATAGTTTATTTTGGGCAGGAGATTTTCAAAGTAGGTAGCAGTTTCAACATTATTTTGTTATGTGCATTGTTTTACCATTGTTTTTGGAGAACTATGTAATATGCATTAGAATGCTGAATATAAACAAAATTAACTGTTATATTCATATGTGCAGGGGGCTGTGGCAAAAGTGGTAGTTTAAAGATGGGTAAGACTGATTCATTTGCTAGCAACCCAGGACTGGTCTATTTTAATGTGTTTCAATTGTAGGTGTATAGCAATTTTTAAAAAATAGAATTAGAAAAATCATTAGTCATTTGTCTTATGAGCAGTAAATAGATTCAAAGGAGCACTACCTGCCCTGCTACCTCCCTCTACATTTTAGTAGACAAACTAAACTTTGTGCCTGTCATCTAGATTAGGGTTAGGCTAAAGCAAATACTCTACAATGTTTTCAATATTTGATAAATTTCTGTTCCCCTCCCACCTCTGTTCTCATGCACATTTTTATAGAATACTCTATTTAAACTTGTTTTTACTAATTCTTGTTCATTCCTTTCTTCATTCAGCTATTCAATTAAATATTTACAGAGTTCCTACTCTATGCCAGGTACTAGGGCTGCTTCAGTGAGCAGAAATAGACCTGGCTTTTGCTCCCATGGAGCTTAAGTCTAATGGGACAGACAGTTGTAAATCACAATGTCCCTTCAATATGTGTAACCCAAGAGAAGTGAAGAGACACAGTGTCACAGAAGGCTTTCCTTGAGGAAGTAACACCTGAGCTGAGATCTGAAGTGTGAATAGGATTCAAATAGCTGAGAGGATGGGTCAGGGGAGAGAACATTCAGGAACAGGAAAAAGCATGTATAAAGGGGCAAAAGTGAATGGGGCACACATTTCAAGCGGCTGAAAGACAGCTACCAACCAGTGCTCAGGGAAAGTGGGAGTAGTAGTATATGATGGGGAAGACAGTATAATAGATTGGGGACCAGACAGACCAGGGCCGTTGTGAAAAATGATAAGAACACTTTGGGAATATTCATAAATTTGGGCTTGAGATACTGTTTTATGAATAAATCTATATTCTGTGACAAATGTAGGAAACATCTTGTTTTTCTCTTTGAGATACTATTTTACAAATAAGTCTATATTGTATAACAAATGTAGGAAACATCCTTTTTTCTCCTCTAAAGTGGTGGAAAACATAAATTTTTAATATATCTTATTAGGACTGATTTTGTGAAAGGAAAACTAGAGAGAAAAATACTTCACATTTCTTGAACCCCTTAATTTTTAAAAACCATACCATAAAGAAAATATTTAATTTATAACTATATTTTGTCACCTTTTCCATGTATAAATAGTAAGGAATTCTATAGTTCTATAATATAATTTATTGATATATAAATTAAGAACTTTATACCTTCAGGTTTTACATTGAAGGTGCTTTCTTTCCTACTTGCAGGTAATATGCAATTCTGATGTTTTGCAGCAAAGAGTGAGTCTGTGAACTACAAATTTGCCAGAGAATCTTAGTGTTGGAAAGGATGTTAGGGGTCATTTTTTCTGACCTTCCTATCCTTCCTGTCTTCCTTCTTCCATTCTGTCAGTTTTAATCCTTTTCAAAGACCTCTAGAAGGAGGCCTGTTGGTGAGCGCCAATGTGTTTGGTTTTTCAGGAATCGATGATCAGGGATATGGCTGAGGCTCTTACCCAGTGGGGGCAGCTGAACTCTCCTCAGGGAGATGTGCCTGAGAAGCGTAGGAATCTGGTCTTGCTGGGTAAGGATGCTCCCCTGACCCCTGTGAATTTACCCAGTATGGTGTCTTTGCTTCCTCAGTTCCTAGGAGCTCTCAGGTCCTTAGATGCAAAGATTTTTAATTCCTGTAAGGCCTGAGACAGGCAATTTTGCTTTTTGCTTCTGGATATAGTTTTAACACTTCTGGAGTTAGAAACGAACACCTTTGTTATATGAACCTTTAGCATCCTCCTTTTTTACTCCTTGACCAAGGATGTCAAGACAAAGTGCTAGTTAAAGCAACTCTTAAGAAAATGGGTGCTTATTCTTTTAATAGATCAAGGTAAAAAACAGTGACTTAATTGTTCTAAACTCAAATAAGCCCTTATCAGTCTTCCTAACTTCTGAGCATTGTTGAGGAGGAAATCCAGAACTGACCTCATTCTCTCACTCTCTCTCATACTGTCTTCCCTAAAGACTAAGGAACTAACACTGAACTCTTTACCAGACTCCTTTTTCTTTCCCTGTGAACAGGGCTTCCAATTTCCAAGCCTAATGTAATCTCTCAGTTGGAGCATGGGGAGGAACTGGAGAGAGATGTCTCAAAAGCAGCCAGTGCAGGTGAGTGACTGTTGGAAACAGTGAAGACAAAACCTAGATAGTCGATGGAAATGCTTGTGGAGGAGCCTTTCCAGATTTTGCTAGAACCACGGAAAGGTTGAATTGAAGTCCCTGTCTCCCCTGTGCCATACTCCAGCTCTGTGGATTATGATCTATAAAGTTTATAAAGTTATAATTTCATTTTTTAGAAGGTAAATACTTTCCACTCTTTCAAACCAATTCTTTTTCCCAGATAAGGTGAGATGAAACCAATATTTTTTGTTTGTTTGTTTTCAATTTTTTTTTTGAGGCAGAGTCTCGCTCTGTTGCCTGGGCTAGAGTGCCGTGGCATCAGCCTAGCTCACAGCAACCTCAAACTCCTGGGCTCAAGCAATCCTCCTGCCTCAGCCTCCCAAGTAGCTGGGACAATAGGCATGCACCATCATGCCCAGCTAATTTTTTCCATATATTTTTAGTTGTCCAGCTAATTTCTTTCTATTTTTAGTAGAGATGGGGTCTTGCTCTTGCTCAGGCTGGTATAGAACTCCTGGGCTCACACAATTCACCTGCCTCGGCCTCCCAGAGTGCTAGGATTACAGGCGTGAGCCACCGCGCCTGGCTGCAACCAATATTTTAATGTTGTTAATAACTTGCGTGAGTTCAAGGCCCTAAACTAGGCTTTTTCACATGTTATTTTCTCTCTGCTGAGTAATGCTATTTTTTGAGTCTCAGACCAATGACTATAAATTGATCTCTGGGTTTTCCCTTGCCTTCCTCTCTATCTAAGCAGAGGCAGCATAGCACAGTGGTTAGAAGGGCAGACTTTGGAACCAGTTTCCCTGGGTTCAAAGCTGGTGTCAGCTATTCATTAGCTTTGTGACCTTTAACAAGTGACTTTTTCTTTCTGTGACTCAAATTCCTCACCTGTAGAATGAGGATAATGGTAGCATTTAGCTCATAAGTGGTGAGGATCAAATGAAATAATATGAGAGAAATGTTTAGAACAGTACCTGACTACATGCTAAGCAAATGATAGCTATTGATTAAGCCCTAGTAATTTTTTTGAAGGATGTCATAGATTTGACCCTGTTACTTCTGTCACTGGATTACTGCAACAGACTACCATCTAATTATATTTTATTTAGTCTTAACCTTGTAAAGTTAAGGCAGCATAATACTGCTAGATTGCAGCTAGTTGCTTACTCTGCCAGTTCTGCATTCCTCTACCTGCTTTAGAGGCCTTTTTTTGTCTACCTGCCTAACCTTTTTGCCTTCTCTGTTTTTCTACTTGAAACTTCAACACCAGGCAGGCAAGTCCCTTATTATCCTCCACTAACCATGTCTTCTTCATGAACATTTGGTGCTTTGATTGTTCCACTCCCCTTAGCTGGAAGTTCATTTGCCTTTAACTTATTTCTACATATTTGTCCTTTAAAATCCCAGGCACTTCCCTGAGTATGATATGTAGTTGAGTACATAGTATTGTATTTATTTATCTCATGTAGAGGTGTGATTGAAATGGATATTAAAGACCATCGAAGCTTGAAAGTATTTAAACATTTTTAGCAATGAAGCTCCCCCCTACCTCCCAAACTCTTACTAGGAAGCCTAGGAACTTGGGGCAGATGTCCTGACAGGTTGGGGACCAAACTGAGCACATGGAGTTTTGACTTTCCCGTCCCCACACTCTTTTTTTTAAACTTGGTTCTATGTTACTATTTCCAGTTTATTGGCTATGGGTTGATGATAATCAATTGGAGATAATCACTTGCTTCCTAATTACTTAGGTTTGTGAAAATTTGAGTTTGTGGATCTGGATCACATTGAATACTATTTTGTAGAATTTGTGTCTCATTTTGAGTCCATGGAACCAACAGAGATTTTTGTTTAAGAGTGATGATTTTGAAAGATTTGTCTTTTAGCAGTGATTGGGACATATTGGAGTGGGAAAAGATTGGTGGCAAGGAGATCATCTAAAGATGATCATTCTCAAGGCATGAAATGATGAGGCTCTGGTGAGATGAGTATAGTAAGTCATCTCTGGGAGACCATCTTTCTCTGATCCCAGCCCTGTCTCCTGCAGATCTTGTTTTTTTGTCTGCCATTTCCCCACATCACCTCTGCTTAGTATTGTTCTGCTATTCTTTCTCATTTCCTACCCTGCTGCATAGAGGAATAGTGAGTACCTGTGCAGCTCTCCTTTAATGCAACTATACTTATTTGCTGAGTCATCTTTCTTTTCTTGCATTCTCTCAAGATTGCAAGACTATTTTGAGAGCTTTCAAGTTCATGTGTTCCCTGAAAGCATTTTATATTTCTTTGTTTCATTATTTTCCTACTACTGCAGTTATTTTTCTCTCAGTGTTGGAAATGATACATGTATATTTTTGCTTCTTTCAGACTGGGAGATAGTACCAGAAAGCAAGGAGCTAACTTCAGAGAAGGACATTTCTGAAGAGGAATCAGCCCCTGGAGTGTTAATAGAAAGATTTCCAAAGGAAGGTTCCAGTGAATGTGAGAATTCTTTAGAGAGTCAGCAAGAAAACCATGAGAAACATTTAATACAAGAGGTTGTCACTCAGAAGAAATCATCTGGGGAGAGAAGTTACCAATGTGATGAATTTAGAAGAAATTTTAGTCAGAGGTCATTACTTGTTCAACAACAAAGAGAGAGACTACATCCTTGTGATTCATTTAAAAAGAACTTAAAACAAAATTCAGATATAATTAGGCATGAGAGAATTTGTGCAGGAAAAAAACCTTGGAAGTGTAATGAATGTGAGAAAGCCTTCAGTTACTATTCAGCTTTTGTCTTGCATCAGAGAATTCACACAGGAGAAAAACCCTATGAATGTAATGAATGTGGTAAGGCCTTTAGCCAGAGCATACACCTTACTCTACACCAGAGGATTCATACTGGAGAGAAACCCTACGAATGTCATGAATGTGGGAAAGCCTTCAGTCACCGCTCAGCCCTTATTCGGCATCATATAATCCATACTGGAGAAAAACCCTATGAATGCAATGAATGTGGGAAGGCCTTTAATCAAAGTTCATACCTCACTCAACATCAGCGAATTCATACTGGAGAGAAACCTTATGAGTGTAATGAATGTGGGAAGGCCTTCAGCCAAAGCACATTTCTTACCCAACATCAGGTCATTCACACTGGAGAGAAACCTTATAAGTGTAACGAATGTGGCAAAGCCTTTAGTGATCGATCAGGCCTTATTCAGCACCAGAGAACTCATACTGGGGAGCGGCCTTATGAGTGCAATGAATGTGGGAAAGCTTTTGGCTACTGCTCAGCCCTGACTCAGCACCAGAGAACTCACACTGGGGAGAAACCTTATAAATGCAATGACTGCACCAAAGCCTTCAGCGACCGCTCAGCCCTTATTCGTCATCAGAGAACGCACACTGGAGAGAAACCTTACAAGTGTAAGGATTGTGGAAAAGCATTCAGCCAGAGCTCATCTCTTACAAAACATCAGAAAACTCACACTGGAGAAAAGCCCTATAAGTGTAAGGAATGTGGAAAAGCCTTCAGCCAGGGTTCATCTCTTTCTCAACACCAGAAAACTCATGCTGTAGGGAAATCCAAAGAATATGTACAAGCCTTTAGTGAGCATATAGCCTTTGGCCAACAAAAGAGAATTCATACTGGATAAAGACTATGTAAATGTGGTCATTCAGAACAGATGTATTGAACATTTACCATACCTACTGTGGGGGCTACAGAGAAATGTAAGATTCTGTTACTAAAAAGTTACTGATTGTTGATGACTTTTCATTGTTGTCATCAAGTCATTGTTAATGGAGGACATAGCTTACTTAGACTGTGAAAGAGCAGTTTTATATTTTTTAAAATGTCCTAGTGGAGGACACTGAATTTTCTTGGGGAAAGGAAAATTATTTCTAAAACCCTAGTGTGTATGTAAACTACCAAATTGTTGAGAGAGAAATAGGGTGTGCCTTGATGGAAAGAGGACATCTTAACTGGGGCTGGTAGTTTCATAATGCTAAGGACATAAGTTTTAAAGAGAAAAGTGGTCCTCTTAGGGAAATTGCAGGGATATAAATGAGATTGAGAATTCACAGTGAGTTTGTCTAGGATCAGGAATGGTGGTAGAAGGGAAGTTGTCCTTAATTCTTAAGTACAAAGGATGTATATGGAAAAGATAGAAAAAAAGAGCTGAGGAAATGAACCCAAGAAATATTGATTGAAATAACTACTCAATTGAATATTCACAACTAGGAAAAGTATTAGATTTGTTAGTTGCTCAGTTACAAAGTTTCTGTAAGGGCAGCTTTACCCTGAAGCTAAGGAATGTTGGCCTGGGAGTCTGCTCTTGTCACCTACTAAGAATCATGTTAATTCTGAGGGTCAAGACCTACAGCTTAGAAAGGGAAAGTCAAAGTTCTCTTCTATAAGAGAAGTCTTATAGAAGAGAACTTCGATGTGTTCAGCATGTTTTAAGCTGACTGAGTTACCTGAGAATATGCTTATTTATAAAAATTTACCTCAGTTGTGTCTAGTTTTACCTTAAATTTTTTCATGCCATATAGTGAAATTTAGTTGTGTACTTGCACTGACACTGCATATTAGATTGTGAAAAACTTGAAAAAACTTTGAAATACTTGCCTTTCACCATTTTACTCTTAGGTAGAGGCAGATGACATATTTGTGTGTGTATATATATATTTTTCATTGAAACTTTGAATGTTATTACTAGAAACATTTTGAGTGCAGTGTTTTTAATTTTTAGAAGTTTCACTATGATGTGTCTTGGTGTGGATTTCTTTTAGTTTATCCTTTGGTAGGTTTGCTGAACTGCTTCAATATGTAGATTTTAGCAAATATGGGAAAATTTCAGCCATCATTTCTTCAAATACACTTTTAGCCCCTACTGTCCACCCTGTCTCTCCTTCTAGACTCTAATGACAGAAATACTAGATCTTTGGTTGTGGTCCCAGAAGGTCCTAAGGCTCTGTTCATTTTTCTGTTTTTGTCTTAGGCTACTTAATCTGCCATAGACTGGGTGACTCAAAAATTTTATTTCTCACAGTTCTGGAGGCTAGGAAGACCAAGATCAATGTGCCAGCTGACTCTGCTGCTACCGAGGGTTCTCTTCCTGGCTTACAGATGGCTACCTTCTCACTGTCTTCCCATGCCATTTCCTTAGGGAGGGACAGAGAGAGAGAAGGAGAAGGAGGGAGTGAGGGGGAAGAGAGAGAGAGAGAGACATCTTCTTACAAGGCCATCAATTCTATCAGATTAGGCCCCCACCTGTATTACCTCATTTAACCTTAATTACCTCCTAAAAGCCCTGTCTTCAAATACATTGGAGGTTAAGGTTTTAACATAACACATTTTGTCCGTAGCATTCCACCCCTCGACCCTCACTAAATTTATGTCCTTGTATGCACAATACATTCATTCCATTCCAACAGCCCCAAAAGTCTTAACTCATTCTAGCATCAACTCTAAAGTCCAAAGTTTTATCTAAATATCACCTAAATTAGATATGGGTGAGATTCAAGGTATGACTCATCCTGAGGCAAAATTCTTCTCCAGCTATGAACCTGTGAAACCAAACAAAATTTTGTGCTCCCGAAATACAAGTGTGGGACAGACATAATGTAGATATTCCCTTCCAAAGGGGAGAAATAGGAAAGAAGGAAGGGGTGATGGGTCCCGAGCAAGTCTGAAACCTAGCATAGTGGTCCTGCCTCTGTGGTCCTGCCTTTGCCAAGGCTGTGTAGGGCAGTCTTCCCTAAGGCTTCAGTTGGAGGCTATCTGGCCTGTAGAAGCCAAGGTGATGGCTCCATCTTTTGAAACAGGAAGAAATCTTGACAGTCTGTGAATTGCTTTCAGGATCATTCTTCCCTTTTCTTGAAGAATAGCACATGTTCACAGCCAGATAGCTTTATTGTCTGGTCCTATAGGATCTAAGAAATTCTATGGCCTTCATTTTGTTATTGTTTTGTTTTGTTTCTGTTCCCTTTGGTCCCATTTGACTGTGTTTCTCCCATTTCTATTCCTGGCTTATGCTGAGAGGGATGGTGAAGTCCATTAGTCACATCCGTGATCTCTTTTATCAAATGATTGTTTAGCCACACTCCTTGTGCTTTCTTTATAACAAACTCTCCCTTATTTTTGTGATATGGATAGACAGAATGTTCCAAATCTCTTAAATTCTGGTTCCTTTTTTTGCTTAACAATTTCTTCTTCAATTCATCTCTCCTCTAACAATTTACTATAAACAGTAAGGAGGAACCAAGCTGTATCTTCAGTACTTTCTTTCAAAATCTCCTCTGCTAAATATTCAATTTCATCATTCCCAAGTTCTACCTTCTGCAAAACACTAGAATGGTTCAGACAAGTTCTTTGCCACATTATAACAAGGATCATCTTTCCTCCAGTTCTAGTAATATGTAGCTCATTGCCATCTAAGACCTGGTCAGAGTGGCCTTTAATATCTGTATTTCTAGCAATGCACCTCAAAACTCTTCCAGCCTCTACCCATTACCCCGTTTAAAGCTGCTTCCACATTTTTAGGTGTTTGTTATAGCAGCATCCCTCTTTTTAGTACCAAAATCTTAGTCTACTTGGTCTGTCATAAAACAAATACCATATATTCGGTGGCTCAAACAACAGACATTTATTTCTCACTGTCTTAGAGGCTGGAAATTTAAAATCAAGGTCCAGCAAGGTTCAGTTCTTAGCTCCTAGATGGTTGACTTCTCACTGTGTCCTCACATGGCCTTTCCTCAGTGCATGTGTGCAGAGGGAAAGCTCTCTCTTCATTTCATAAGGCCACCAGTGCTGGCTGGGCATCACCATGTAATTCTAATTCTACAGGCTCACGTCTGTAATTCTAGCACTCTGGGAGGCTGAGGCAGGAGGATTGCTTGAGGTCAGAAGTTCGAGACCAGCCTGAGCAAGAGTGAGACCCTGTCTGTACTAAAAAATAGAGAGAAATTAGCTAGACAACTAAACATATATATGTAAAAAATTAGCCGGGTATGGTGGCGCATGCCTGTAGTCCCAGCTACTCGGGAGGCTGAGGCAGGAGGATTGCTTGAGCCCAGGAGTTTGAGGTTGCTGTGAGCTAGGCTGACGCCACAGCACTCTAGCCCAGGCAACAGAGCAAGACACTGTCTCAAAAAAAAAAAAAAATAAAAATAAGGCCACCAGTCCTATCAGATTAGGATCCCACTTTTATGACCCCTTTTAATCTTAATTACCTCCTAAGAGCCTTATCTCCAAATACAGTCACAATGGGGGTTAGGACTTCAACATAATGAACTTTGGGGGACACAATTCAGTCCATAACAATTTTCTCTATGTTCAGATTGAGTATCTTCTATTGTTCTATCTTCAAGTTCATTGGTTCTTCCTCTGTCCCTTCCATTCTACTGTTGAGCTTATAATTGAGTTTTATTTCAGTGATTGTATTTTTCAGTTCTGTTTGGTTCTTTATTTTATTTTATTTTTTGCTAAGACTTTCTATTTTATTGGTGTCAAGCATGTTTGTAATTACTGAGGCATTTTTATGATGGCTGCTTTAACATCTTTGTCAGGTTAGGTTATTTTAACATCTGTGTTTTCTCAGTGTTGGTATCTGTGGATTATCTTCTCATTTAAATTGAGATTTTTCTTGGCTCTTGGTTTCATGACTGATTTTCAATTGAAATTTGAACATTTTAAGTATTATGAGACTTAATATCCTATGTAAATCATCTGGTTTGGCAACCTCCTCTGACACCAATCTAGTAGAGAAAGGGTTGGGGGGTGCTATGTCATTAAGTTGGTGTTAAAAATCGAGGTTCATCATTGGCCTATGATGACACCTGGGGCAGATGTCCTCAATACTGTTGGGCAGAGGTGGGACTTACAGTTCCCCACTAGGCCTCCACTGGTGGCACACTGGCTGAAAGGGCCAGGAATGTCTCGTTACTGCTCCTCACATGGCCTCTACTGTCCTCATGGGGTGGGGTGTTGTGACCTCATTACTACTGGGCATTGATATAAGTCCTGACCCTCCACTAGGCCTCCATTGACACCACACAAGTAAGGAATGGGATGTCTTGTCTCTCAATAGGGTTGGATGCTTAGTCTCCCCACATGATCTTCATTGATACTGCCAGGGCAATGTAGGGGGGTGGTGGGTTTTGGTAATCTGTCGGTCCTCTTGGCCTTCTCTGATGCTACCCCAGGGTGAAGATGGAGGGTTAAGGAGCCTTATTACAGCCTGATGAGAGTGGAATTGTAGGCTCCGTACTCAGCCTTTGTTGGTGGGGATAGGGCTGCAGCTTTCTTCTGTGGTGTCTGGCTGGAATAGGATGATTATTGACTTAAAAAGTGTTGTGTCTTGCTAGGATGCTCCATTCCCAGTCTTTTGGCTGGAAGAGCAGACTTTTGGTGGGCCTTTATTAGTCTGCACCTGTTGGCATTTCTGGGTTGCCAACTTCTCCAGAGTCCAATCTGGGACGGATAAGGCAGAAAGAAAACTTAAGAAACTCACTGTTATGTTGTTCCTCAGGTTCTGAGGTCCCTAACTAGTCCATTCTCATAGAACATTCTTATGTTTGTTTTATACATAATATCCAGGATTTTTAGCTGGACTCAGTGAGAGGAATAGGGAAAAGTAGTACTCCATCCTTCCCATGACATCTTTGCATTTGACACATCAAGTTGTGTCAAGTTAACGCAAAAGTTCATGGCCAAAGGTCATTTGTAACCAGTTAGGAATAAGTACCAAAAGGAATGCTCACAGATTTCCCAAAGATAAGCTGTCAACTTGATAGGTAGAAACTATCAGGCTGTTCCATCTAGCTTTGAAGGAACTATGTTTTTTACATTGGGGAGACACCATTGTTTGATTATAGATTGCAAACATAAGAAAGAGATAGATATGACTAAGAATATAAACTATAGGGTTAAACTTTTTTATTTGTATCTTTATTGCAAGAGCATATGAGAACCACTGGAAAAATGGATTCAGGATTTTGGATTTTTTCTTCCAATTATGTATTATGTATATGTGGCTATCCATTTTAATTTAATAACATGATATAGAGAAACAACAAAACACAGAATGAAAATAATTGGGATTTTGGACAACTTATTTCATCTTTTTAAATCTGTTTCCATATATATATATATTTTTCTTAATGTAATACTTGGAAATAATTAGAATTAGGTAGAAACTGGACACACAGTGATTTGTAAGCTATCAAGTGCTATATAACTATTATGTGTTATTGGTGTGGTCATTTATATGACCTGACCATCATGTAGGCTTAATGATGGTGTAGCCTAATAAAAACGACTGTGAATATAAAGGAGTGAGGCTTTTTATCTTTTTAAATAAGTTTTTTGAACAGTACTAATATATGCATCTTTTGAGATGATCGTACGGTCTTCTTTATTAATGTGGTAAATTACATTGACAGATTTTCTAAAGTTGAAAAATCCCTGCATTGCTTGGATTTACCTAATTCAGTGATTTTCCTTCTTTCTGGAAGAGTTTGTGTCCCTTGAATGTTTAGTTGCATTCACCTGTTAAACTAGGATTATTGTATTTGTAGTGTGTGGTTTGCTTGGCTTTAAGGGCTATTCAGATCTTCTATTCAAACACTTCTTGTAAGTTTTTGTTAGGTTTTTCTAAAAATTTATCTTTTTTGGTCATTAATTTCAAAATATTTTTATTTTAAGTTCCTGGGTTTTTTCTTTTTCTTTTTTTTCCTTTAAGACTCTTATATACACTACCTGTATGCTATACCTAAGCCCCTGTTTTATCTGCACTTATATCTCCTTTTTCTTTCCTAATATTGCTTATTTGTATCCCCTCTTTTTCTCTTGATTGTATTTCTGAAGATTTTTCAATTTTACTAGTCTTAAAATAACTGACTTTTGGAATTTTATAAAATTAACTTTATTGAAGTATACTTTACATGTAATAAAGTTTACCTACTTAAAGTATTTGATAAATTTGACAAAGGTATCACCCTTGTAACTACCACTGTAATTGTGTGTGTGGTTATAATAGTTCCTTCTCCTTCTCCCACACTCCTTTCCCCTCCCTCCTTCCCTCTCCCTCTCCCTCCTTTCTTCTTTCCACTGTTCTGTGAGTTTTAAGACCTCTGTAGACTCATGTAATCATCACAAGAATTGGTACAGAACAATGTTATTATAACAAAAAATTCCCCTTTTCTTCTTTTTAGATTGGCTTTTTTCCTTCTCACTGAGTATAATGTCTTTGAGATTCATCCATGTTGTGTGTATCATTTATTCCTTTTTATTGCTGAGTACTTTTCTATTTTATGTACCACAATATTTTTGTCCATTCACCCATTGAAGGACATTTGAATTGTTTCTAATTTTTGGTGATTGCAAATAAAACTACTATAAACATTAATTATATATAGGTTTTTGTATGAGCATAACTTCATTTTGCTAGGGTAACTATCTGGAGTGAAATGGCTAGGCCATATGGTGAGCGTATGCTTCCCTTTGTAAGACAGGGCCGAACTGTTTTCCAGAGTGACTGTATAATTTTGTATTCCCACCCCCAATGTATGAGAGATATGGTTGCTCCATTATTTTTGTCAGCACATGGTCTTGTCAATGTTTTTGTTTTACCCATTCTAATAGATGTATAGTGATATTGCATCGTGGCTTTGCTTTGTATTTACCATCTTAACCATCATCTTAGTCTGTTTTGTACTTCTATAACAGAATACCACAGATAGCAATTTATAATGAAGAGAAATGTGTTGGCTCACAGTTCTGGAGGCTAGGAAGTCCAAGATCAAGGGGCCAGCATATGGTGAGTGCCTTCTTGCAGTGCCATCCCATGGTGGAAGGCAGAAAGGTGAGAGAAAGAGGGGGCCAAAGGCACCCTTTCATAACAGCACCAATACCAGCCATGAGGGTAGACCCCTCATGGTTTAATCACTTCTTAAAGATCCCATTTCTTTAAACTGTTAAACTGGCAATTAAATTTCAACATGAGTTTTGAAGGGAGTAAACCTTCAAACCATAGCATTCCACCTCGGGGCCCCCCAAATTCATGTTCTTATAAAAAATATATTCATACCATCCCAATATCCCCCAAATCTTAACTCATTCCAGTATCAACTCCAAAGTCCAGTGTCTCTTCTATCAGATATGGGTGAGATGCAAGGCATAATTCATCCTGAGGTAAGTTTCTCTCCAGCTGTGAGCCTGTGAAATTTAAAAGTTACATGCTTCAAAAATACAATGGTGGGACAGTTACAGGGTATTCATTTCCATTTCAAAAGGGAGAGACAGAAAAGAAGAGAGGAGTAATAGATCCTAAGCAAGATCCTAAGCAAGTAACAGATCCTCACCAACAGGGTAGACAATACTAAATCTTTAGAATAATCCTCTTTGACTTCATTCTTGTTGTGATTTATATGCTTCCATGTAAATGGTCTAGAGTTGCCCCTAACTGAGATAGCTCTGCTATCCTTCCTCCCATTTATCTAGCAGGCTAGCTCAGGCATGCTCTTCTGGTGACAGGGTTGCAAGAGAGTGGAAACATGCAAGCCCTTCTGAGGCTTCAGCTCAAAACTAGCACACTGCAACTTTTATCACATTCTATTACTCAACGCAAGTCACAAGGCCAGCCTAAATGGGGAGAAAATAGACTTAGCTCCTGATTAAAGGAGCTGTAAAATCACATTGCAAAGGGTGTGGATACAGGCTGGGTGAAGAATTGGGTCAGTCTTTGCAATCAATATACCACAATCACCCTCCCATCGTAAGTATTAATTTTATTTTGTTGACATTGTCATTGTTTTATATAGTTAACATTTGTTTAGATTTGCCCATGTTTTTCACTATTCCTTCTTGAACTCCAGAAGGCTTTGCCAAAGGAATCTTTTTAGAAGTTATTTTGGTTAGGATCTGTTGATGGTAAATTGTCAGTTTTTGTTGACTGACTTTTAAATGTTTGCCCCAGTTCTTGATGTGTATTTTCACTGAATGTGGAGTTCTAGGATGAGTATTATTTTTCTCTCATCTCTTTAAAGATAGTGTTCTACTTTGGTCTGGCTTAGTTTCTTATAGTTTCAGAATCATGAATTGTGAGCTTACATTCTACTGGTCTTAATATGTAGGAATTCTGGGAGACTTGTGTTGTGGGTGTTTCTCCAGAGAAGAATTAAATAAATATATTGCTTGAATTGAGATTTCATGGACCACACAGGAGGAAATATTATCTCAAATGCAAACCCTCCTGGGGACAGGTCTGTAATTGTGATTTACCTGGGGAAGATCACCCCATTTCCAACACCCATCACCAAGAGTGAGGGGTTCTTAGACGGTCAAGTGTCCCTGTGGATTCCCATTTTTAGTAGTGTTGGTAGAAACATATCTATGTTTCCTACCACTTGTTTCACTGAGAGTCTCAATCTTATGAAGTATCCTAGCTCACTACCCTGCTCAGGCCCAAGTCCCCGTCTCCTGGCTCAAGCAGCTCTTAAATCCCGAAGTTCCAGGTTGTTAATACTGGCATATGAGGCAGAAAATTTCTAGTTTCTTTTGTCCTTAGAAATGCAGTATTTTATTAACTTAATTGTTTTTATAGACAATGAAACTGTTAATGGCAAAACCAAACTCTGAGAAATATTTAAAGAGGTTTACTCTGAGCCAATCTGAGTTACCAAGGCCTGAGGAAACACAGTCTCAAGGAGTCCTGAGAATGTGTAATTCAAGGCAGCTGGATTACAGCTTGGTTTTATACATTTCAGGGAGGTAGGAGTCACAGACATAAATCAATACGTGGAAGGTATACATTGGTTTGGCCCAAAAGGTGGGCTATCTTGAAGTGGGTCTTAAAAGTCATAGGCGAATTAAGATTCTTTAATTTGGCATAAAGCAGTGTCTAAAAGCTTGGAGTCAGAAGGAAGGAATATTCAAGTTAAGATAAGGAAGTCTGCTAGTCACAGAGCAAGCCACAATATACTGGGTCAAAGTGATCTGTTAAGCAAATTGATGGCCAGCAGGTGTAACTTAACCCTCATCTTGCATGGCCTTAGGTCCTGTTTTCAATTTGATACCTTATTGCCACAAAGAGTCTGTTTTTTCAGTTCTATGATCTCCATCTTAAAATTAATGCTGGTTAGCTGTCAGGCTTAAACTCCAAAAGAGAGGTGGTATAATGAGGCACGTCCAACCTCCTATCCTGTCATGGCCAGGAACTCAGTTTTTAAGATTTCTCTGGGGTCCTCTTGGCCAAAACATGGTCCATTCAGTTGAGGGAGGGCCTAAAATTTTATTTTCAGTTTACAAAACAATTTCTGCCATAATTTATTGATATTGCCCAAGGAGGAAGGGAGCTGAGGGAGCTCTCTCCTCTTTCCCTCTCTCCCTGCATGCCTCCCTCCCTCCCCACCTTCCTTCCTTCCTTCCTTTTCCTTGTTTTTCTTTTCTGTCTACCACATTTGCTTTATCTTTGTCTATGTGTGGTTTTCTTTGCTGAACTATTTGAAACATACTTGCTGACATCATGACATTTTACCCCAATGTCCAGTGTCTTATAAGAGTATGCACCAGCATGTGTCTTTTTGAGCAAGTATATTCTCCAGCATAACCACAAGACTGTTATTCAACCCGAGCAACCTAAGAGTGATATGAGAATACTGTCTAACACAGAGTCAGTTTTAGTTTACCCACAGTATCCCAAAATGTCATTTACAGCTCTCCATACAGTTCCCAATCAATGACGACACTCAAGTTTATTTGTCCTGCCTCTTTAGTTTCCTTCAGTTTAGAATGATCTGTCTCTTTTTGTCTTTCATGACATTAATATTTTGAGAAATCCAGGTCAGTTATTTTCTAGAATGTCTCACCACCTATATTTTCTGACTATTTTCTCATGATTAGATATAGCTTAAGCATTTTTGGCAAGAAATCTACATAGATGTGTGATTTTCACTAAATCGCATCAAGAGACTCAAGATGACAATTTGTCCTATTCTTAACGCTAAATTTGATTATTTTGTTCACATGTCCAAATTCTCTCATTGTAATTAATAACTTCTCCCTTTGTAATTAATAAGTAATCTCTTAATATCTTGGTTCCCAACAACTTTTCATTTAGGGTTTTTGGTCTCCATAAATGATCCTTGCCTAGATGAATTATTACATTAGTGCTTACAGAATGGTGGTATTGGTGTGGCTGACACACATGTGCCAGTGGGGACAAGTGCTGAGTCTGTCTCTGCGAGTATATTCAAGTATATCTACCTAGAAATATAATTCCTGGGTCATAGAGCAGACATATGTTTAGCTTCGGAAGATAATGCCAAACAGTTTTGACTTGACCAATTTACAACACCTCTATCAGCAAAGCATGAGAGTTCCAGTTTGCCAACACTTTGCAATTTTAGTCTTTTATATTTATTTTAACCATCTTGTTCATGTGCAATGATCTCTCGTGGTGGTTTTAATTTTCATTTTTCTGATAACTGTTAATATTGATCACTTTTTCTAATGTTGACTGGACATGTGTAATCTTCTTTTTAAAAGTGATTATTTAAGTCTTTTGTCTATTTTTAAAAATTCTGTTTTTAAATTCATCTTGGGAAGTTCTTTATATACATTTTTAATACAAATCCTTTGGTAGATATCTGTATTGGCAATATGAGCTCCCATCATTCCGTTATGATAAGATACAGAAAGTGGGAGCCCTTCGTGCTGGCTCCTCCATTGTTTTCTAAGGGAACCTCCTTGTTTTCTGATACGGTGGCGGTTCCAGGCTCACTTTGATCTTTCCTTGCACCAAATCTGGAATTGTCCATTCTCCAAGGATCCTTGGTTCCTTTCAGTGAGAAATGACTTTTTATTTTAAACTTCTGGGGTAGCTCTTATGTTTTCATGGGCTAGTTTATTATATTTTAACCCAGCATTTCCATTTTAAAGTGTGGGGAGTTTTAGAGAATATCTGCTTCCCTAAGGCTGACACAATAGTTGATGTGAATGCTTATTTTGCTGCTCATGTAGACTTGGACGCCTCCCAACTTTAAAAATGAAAGGAAAGTCTCACACATTACTGGTGAGAAGATAAAAATGCTACTGCCACTTTGGAAAATAGCCTGGTAGTTTCTTGTAAAGATATCTATTGACCTAGCAATCTGACTCTTGGATGTTTGCCCAAGAGAAATGAAAACATATGGTCACAAAAAGACTTACTCAAGCGTGTTCCTAGTAGTGTAATTCATAGTAGCCCAAACTGGAAACAGTCCAAAAGTCCATCACTAGTATAATAGAAAAACAGATTATGGTATATTCACACAATGAACTACCACTCAACAATAAAAAGATACTTGGATGAATTTCAAAACATCATGTTGACTGAAAGAATTACAATATTATATGACTCCATTTATGTGAAGCTCTAGAAAAGACACAACTGATCTATAGTGACAGAAAGTAGAAGCGTCACCACTTTTTAGAGGAAAAATGGGAAGGAGCAGAAGGAACTTTCTAGGGTAATGACAGTGTTATCCTGATGCGGGTGTGGATACAAGTGTGTATCTGTTTGGCAAAATTGTACAATTAAGATTTATTATATGAGCAGTGTATATACAATTTTCCTAAAATGTATATGAATATACATGAGTGTGGGAGATACAACTTATGTCTTTGAGTTTAAAAAAAAATTTAAAAGGATGGAAATATTAACTGCCTAGCAGAAGCTTGGAGGTGGCTGAGTAGATCAAATTAATTTAACTTCAGGAGAACATTTTGGTGAAAGGGGGAAGCAGGAGCTCCCTGCAGTGTTACTGGATTTCAGGGCTGCCATCAGGGTTTGAGCTTTGGTTTTGCTTTTTTGGGGGGGTTTATTTGCCCTGCAAGAACTGTCCTGTGATTCCCTTCAGCCTCGCCAGGTGGCAGTGTCGTATCAGTCAGTCGGGGCCCTGCGCGGCGACAGCTCACAGATGCTCCTGCTCTCCCGAGCCGCTAGAGAGAACGGGTTTCACTGTGTCATCATCATCAGTCACTTTCCCGCAGACAGTATTACTCATCGCGGTTACCTACCTATTTAATTCACCAGGCTTAGCTGGAAACGACTTTTATCTGTTTCCAAAAATTCTATCTAGGGCGCAAATGTGTCGCCGTTGCAGGTATTCGGGAGACTGTGCTCAAGGTCCATTGACAGCTGGGCGGAAGAAGAGTCCCAAGTACTGAAATGCAACCTCCCCCCGAAACGGTCTCCTGTGGGGGGTGTGGCAAAGTGGAGATGACTTCCCATCATGGTTCCTTCTCCGCAGGGGCATACCTCTGTCACTTCCGCCTTCAATTACTAACTTGTGTCGAGGGTTTGCTACGCGACAGGCACTTTTACTTGTTGAACATACGTGGTGCCATTTGTGCTTTAGGAGGTCGGGTCTATGAATATTCCAATTTTTCAGGAGAAGAAAGACAAGGGTCTCTGTGATTACCTAGTGCTGGGAGAAGGCAGTTGTCCTGACCTGGCAGGGGACCCCAGGCTGCAGTCCAGGCAGGAGCACCAGGGACTCTCCTAGTCTAGTGGCTGAACAAAACAATAGGCTAGAGATTCTGGCAAACATTTCCATGACAGTATTTTGCTTTGCATCTCTTCAAAGCCCTTGTGTGGATTCATCTGTTCCATGTTTGTCTTTCTCTCTGTGTCTCGGGTACTTGCTGACATTTAAGCTAGGACTTCCCGCCTGTCTGCTTCAAGGGCCATCAGGTGGTTGGTCTCTTTAAAAGCCTTGTCTATGGACAAAAACAACAGCAATAAAATCATTTTCTTGTCATTACTTAGCACATCTTTTTACCCTGATCCCTTTATTGGCTCCTGCTAATTTAGGCTGCTTTAAATATATATATATATATATATATATATTACATATATATGTATGTATTTTTTTAAGGGACTAGAGTTGCAGAAATATTTCTCCATTCATCCATGCTTGTAGCATGGTGGTGGATCTATAATGGGTACTAAATGCAGGTTTGTGAATCGAATGGCCTGTTGAATTCTTGGCAAAACACACCTGGAATTATTTTTAGTTCTCTAATTCTAGTTTGCCTCATTATGTGGGATGTCCTGTTCTCTGTTGGACTAATTGATTTTGAAAGACACACTTTTCTGAGGAATGACTTCAAGTCACATTCTTGAAGTGCACTGCAGGACTGATTGCTTGCTTATTGGTGGGAAAAATTCCCCCACATTTGGTTACAGAAGTCTTCTCTGTTGATCGTTGCTTTGTGAGAGAATAGGAAAAAGCGCATTGAGAGTTGTTTCTTCCACATCCACATAAAGATTCATAGTTGGCCTCAGGTTTTATTTTTTGGAAGCACACCTCTGTCCAGGGTTTCTTCTAAGAACTCCAAATTATAGCTCTTTAGTTTCACTTTACACACACGCACACACGCGCACACACGCGCGCACACGCGCACACATGCGCGCACACACACACATAGTACTTAAATATTTCATTTGCTTTTCAATACCCACATTTGCTCATCTCAGGGCAGACCATTCCTGGCTGGCGGCTGCTGCACCCCATAGCCTGAGCCTGGGCAGGACCAGCAGCCTGAACACCTGCCCGGCACCCAGTTTCCCATTGCGTCAAGTATGTAAAAATGTTGGGAGGCAGATCAGGGCCTGCGGTGGGGAGATGGTATCAACCGCTGCTTGTCAGAGGGGAAGAAGAAACACCTCATGGAAGGTGCCCTGTGAAAAGGACTGAAGGAGTCCGTGGGCCCCCCAAAGTGGGAGGCTTTTGAGTCGAAACTCCTTAGCTTGGACAGAGAGAGGCAATTGTGGAAAAGTAACTAAATTATGTAGGGAGGCTAAAGGAAGGTAAGAATTATTTTAACAAGGCATCTTTGTAGAGAATTCTCTCGGCTATGACTCCCCATTGAAGAATGTTCCTTTTCTCCAGGTACAGGGAGGGCATCTTTCCCACGGAAGTTTTTATCTCCTGTTTTCAGGGAGAACGGGGGAGATGAGAGTGCCCTTCTTGCATCTGCTGTTTTTCAAGGTGCCTTTAGCTCGAGGTCATCCTTATATCACCCTTCATTTTCCCCCTTTAAAACTTCCCCAAGAAGTTTCATCACCCAGAAGCTGAGTTGCTATATTCTTTCACACATCATTGGACCAGTTTCTTGGTCCTGAGAATAGGTCGGTTTCATTAAACAGTTGTGCCTTAGTCCAGAAGGCGGGCGTGCAGGTGGGAGTAGTGTCCATTTAAATTAGGCTTATGGTGCAAGAAATCCAGCATTCAAGGAGGAGAATTTCTGTAGAAACAAAAGAGAAACCAAAGTGGATATTATGACACATGTATTAATATATATGTTTTTGTCCATGCTTCCTGGCCCATAAACTCCCTTGTTACCGTCTTTGTTATAATATTGGGACGATTTAGCCCTCAGGAGCAGGCCTCCGGAAACAGAACCTTTCTCTGCGACCTTTTCCTATCCTTCTTTCACTTGCTCGATCTGATAGTGAGTCATGAGACTCTCATTTCAGAGAGGATCCTGCCCACTGCCTGGAGGAAAGAATGCTGCACAGAGAGACCAAGAAGAATCTGAACAAACAGACCTTGCTGGGTTCCTCAACTCAGGCTGTTAGTATGAGATCATATCGTTTTGGTCCAATTACATCTCTAATCACATGGTTGTCCATACTTCAATCATGTCTATCCAATGAAGTCTCCATAAAAGTCTCCATAGCTGAGCATGTGGAGGCTTATAGGAAAGCAAACAAGAACTAATACACATGATGGGAGGGTGGTGCACCCCTACTCCATGGGGACAGAAGCTTCGGGACCCTTCCAGACGTTGCCCTATGTAACTCTTCACCTGGCTGTTTATCTGTATTCTTTATAACAAATCAGTAAACATAAGTGTTTCCCTGAGTTCTGTGAGCCACTCTAGCAAATTAATTGGCCCCAAAGAGAAGGTCGTGGAAAACCCAAACTTGAAGCCAGTTGGTCAAACATTTCAGAGGCCTGGACTTGTGACCAGTGGAAAGGAGGGGGCAGCCTTGCAGGACTGAGCTCTCAACCTGTGGTTTCTGAGGTGGTATCCAGGTAGATAGTGTCAGAATTGAATTGCATTGGAGGACACCTCGCTGGTGTACACTGCAGGACTGATCGCTTGCTTATTGGTGGGGAACCCCCCACCGACATTTGGTTACAGAAGTCTTGTGTTGATTGTTGTGTGAGAGAATAGGAAAAAGTGCATCAAGAGTTGTTTCTTACACATTCATGTAAAGATTACTAGTTGGAAACCTAGTTACTGAGGCCAAAGGTCAAAATTACTTTCTTTTTCCTTTATAAAAGCATACCCTTTGTACTTCATACTTTTTTAAAAATCAAAAACACATCCTATTTTCTTTACATACCTCTATTTATTCATTTATTTATTTTGATAGGAGGTCTTGCTACATTGCCCAGGCTGGATTTGAACTCCTGGGCTCAAGTGATCCTCCCACTTCAATCTCCCGAGTAGCTGGGACTACAGGAGTGTGCCACTGCAACCGGCTGCACGCTTTTGATGTAAAAACACATCCCAATTTTCTCCCATACTTTGTACACAAAATTTTTAACCTTCACCTTTTTGGTTTCTAGTAGTTTCATTTACATACACTGATGATAATTTTAAATCATTGATAACCTTTCTTTTACAGAGAAAACTAAGAAGTGGACAATATTTGAATTGTCTCAAATATTAACATCCTGTAATATATTGGCAAATTTTATGAATATGCCATCTCATAATTTTATAGGTATGTTGTTTTTCATGATAAAATTTTCAATGTGACAAAAAGAACATGTTTATTAATAGACTGAAATATCCTTTGTCTCTCCACAAAAATTAAGAAGCCAAAAAACAGATAAACATAAATTTATATTTAATAATTAATGTTTCAGTATTTATCTTATTTGGAAATGATCTAGAGATTCAATGAATATCCGTCTTTTAACTTCGTATAACTTTAAGGTTTCAGGTTTCCAAGAAGATTTTGGAACTTATTTTTAAGTATACATATAAAACATAACTATTGTTGAAAAGTTCATTTATAAATTTTTATCTTACTTTATTTAATTTACTTGGTTTTAACAATTGTTTTGAATTGTTTGTGAAAATTTCATGAGACATTAAGCAAAGCTAGTAATCATCATGAATTATTTTTCTTGTTGATAAATCAGGCAAGTATCAAAAAAATCACAGAAGCAAAGAATCTAAAAGTTAAAACATATGGCTCATTCCAACTTTTTCTTATTTTTTTCTTTTTATGCGTGTTTCATATACACCAAGAAATTTATTTTTATAGTATATTTTGTTCTTAGGTTGAATTTATAATTTTATTATCTTAAACATTTAGTAGAGATAACATAAACTTATTTGACTAGCAAACCCATGTAGAAGAAGTTGTATACAACTCTCAAGACCTGCTTGCTTTAATTAACCCAGCAAACTTAAACTAGCTTTTATTTACAGAACGTTATCCCAGATCATGTCAACTTAAATAAAACTTGGATTAGTTTCTATATTTCTGAGAGTTTTAAGAATACTTAATTTATATAAGTGCTTATAAACCAAGTAAATAGAGCTCCTTTATAAATTAATTTTAGTAATATCATCTGGAGGTAGAAAAATATCACCTATACATAACATACACAAGAACATACGAATCCAAACAGAGATCTTATCGTTTTCATTTTAAATCTTAGACATGAGTTAGGTATAAATGCAGGAACACAGACTTACTAATTTATATAAGCATTGATTCTCATTGTTGCCTTATTAATTTTTTCCTTTCAATCTGATCTTCCCATAGGTAGCAATGGGACATTTGTTTAGGATGAGAGCTCTTTAAAACAATCCTTTCAGATTTAAAGTTCCAAATATTCAAAGTTGCGACTCAAAGCCAATAAGCCTTTTTGTGGCTTCAAATCAGTTAGCCTTTTGTGACTTAACCGCATAGGCAAGAGGCATCTCCAAAGAGGGTGTGAGGGCTGAACCCTGATCTTTTTCTTTGCCGCCAAAATTTCTTTCTAAGGGAGCCTGGTGAGCAACACATACAAGTGATAAAATCTCAGTAAACAGGTTTTTATGATGTGGTTTACTTCCCAACCTGATTCCAATATAGCATCACAGGAAGGATAGAAGACCCCTATCATAGCTCAAGCATTCCTTTCCTCTGATTCCTGGTCTTTTGGACAAAGCCTAACTCTTTGAGCCAATTGTCAACTAAAGAATCCCTAAACCCACCTATGACTTGTAAGCCCCTGCTTTGAGATGTCCCACCTTTTTGGGCCAAACAATTGTATGTCTTCCATGTACTGATTTATGACTTTACCTGTAACCCCTGTCTCCCTGAAATGTATAAAACCAAACTGTAACCCAACCACAGCGAGTCCACTTGCTCAAGACTTCTTGGGTGTGGCTCCAGGCCATGGTCCTCAAATTTGGCTCAGAATAAACCTGCTTAAATTATTTTACAGAGTTTGTCTTCTTTTCCATTGACAGGTGCAAAGGATGTGGTTCCCCTCAAGATCCAAAGTCTCTCCCAACTAGAAAAGCAAAGACCCTCACTGTTAACAAGGCAATGAAGGATGAGACAGCAGTGGCCCCCATGGATTGGGACTCCTTAGTAAGACAAGTTTCCCTGAGAGCTGGCACGGTTGGACAAGAAGACCCTTCATGTTCTGGACTCCTCGCTGGCTGGCTAGCTGCCTGGAGGAAGTCTGACCACTGGGACCCCCATCTGGCAGGGACTGGAGAGAATATCTTCACTGGTCACAAAGCCAAGCTCTCGGGACAGGAAACAAGATGAAAGCAGAATCTCATCATATGATTTTCTTCCTTACGACAAACCACACAAAAGACAGAGACAAGGAAAACAAGGACTATTCCTGGGAGGCTGCGGGTCAATATTCGGTGGGTACCCAGACCAAATTTACAAGAGTCACAATTGAGAGAACTAATTCTTACGAAAGTTTTTCTCCTGCTAATCCAAATTTGAAAGGGATGGGACGAGGAAAAGTCTTTACATCGACCCCTTAACTAGGCACCACAGACAGAAATCTGGACCTGACTTTGGTGAGAATTCCTACCTCCCAGGCTTCTGTCGTTCTCCCAGGATCCCATCCACAGGCTTTGGAGCAAATGGGGCTTCCCAGCCCGGTAGGATCCCATCCTTGTCACCAGAAACTGTAGGGAAGGCAAAACTTCCTCTCTCCTCTCTTAGGATCCTGACTGGGCCTGGGAATGAGATTGACATAGGGCAGGTTAGAAGGAGAAATGCACACACATTGATGTAAGCTTTACGTGACACGGATTCCTTATAAGAAAACAAAGGCCTAAAGAAATGGCAAAAACCTACATTTTTGCACTGTGTTGAACAGAGGCAATCGCAGAAAAGTAAATTGTGTAGGGAGGCTAAAGGAAGATAAGAATTATTTTAACAAGGTCTGTTTGTAGAGAATTCTCTTGACTATGACTCCCTGTCCAAGAATGTTCTTTTCTCCTGGTCAACAGGGAGGGCATCTTTCCCATGGGAGTTTTTATCTCCTGTTTTCAGGAAGAAAAGGGGAGATGAGAGTGCCTTTCTTGCATCTGCTGTTTTTGCAAAGTGCTTTTATCTCGAGGCAATCATTATGTCAAAGTGGCATATTTTGGGGCGGCATGTTTTGCCACCCTCCACTGGGATTGGGGTGTGTGTGTCTGTGTGTTGGGGCAGGGAAGGTGTTGAATTTGGCAGCTCCGCCAAGACCCAGGGATCCAGGCTGATGGAGGTGCCATCATGTAATGTCACCATCTTGGCATGCAGCTTCAGGAAGGGAAGGGGAGCCAGGTGACCTTACACCTGCTTTGCTGTGCTTTAGCCAGAAAGTAACACCCTGTCCTTTTACTCACAGCCTGTTCATCAGAATTAGTCACATGGCTCCAACTCAACTACAGCAGAGGCTCAACAGTTTTCCCCAGCATCCAGAAGAGGAAAAGGAACATGGAGTGTTGTCCTGGTCATAGCAGTCAACAAACATTTGGGACAAAACTTTACTGTGGGGGCACTGAGTCACCCTGGTGTATTTTACGTAGGGGAGTGTTATGATCAGATGGCTTCACCTGTGTGCCACTCTTCGTGATGGTGTGGGCAAAACTCGAGCACTGTGCTGGGACAGGCAGTCCACCGCCTTTGGCCAACCTGGAAGTGCAGAGGCCCAGGGCTGCTCCATAGCGTGGCAGGGGCTGCTGAACCTCCAGCTTTTCCACCAGAGAGGGTCATGAGAGGGGATTCTGGCTGTGCCCCTCCCCCACCTGAAGCAAAGGCCATTTCTTTCTGAAAGGGGAGCCTGACATCCACCCAGGAGAAGCCACCTTTGACCCTGGGGCTTCTTGTCAGAGCTTTGGTTTGGTAGAACCTGGAATCCTTGAGCTGACTTGGGGAGCTTCTGCCTCCGAGGTTTATGCCCAGGCCTTGCTGCTGCTGGGCTCCCACCACGCCGCAGGGGTGAGGCCTCCTTCTTCCCACTGCCCGTTGACTGTGTCATTCCTTCCTTTGCTCCTGGTGCTGCCTGCAGCCTGCTGCCCTGCAGCCTGTTACCTGTTGCAGCTTGCGTCCACTTGCCTGTGCTTCTCCGGCATCCGCACTCACCTGCTCACTCAGTCGCTGCTGTGCTCAGACCACTGGCGCCCTTTCGTGCCAGACTTCCGCCCGTCCATCAGTGGTGCAGGGGATTCCAGGGCGCCAGGTGGAGGCCCCGCCCTCCCTGGGCGGTGTGGGAAGCCTTCTCTGCTCTGCCCTGTCCTAACCACTGGCTGAGCAGCAAGGTTCCTGCTCAGGCGACAGCTCCCTTACAGCCCTGCAAAACACCAGTCCTCCCGGCCACAGACGTGGGGGACTTGCATGTCATCAGGGAGGGAAGGTGTCTGGGGGAATGAACGTTACCATTGCCCAGTTCCTCAACAGCTGGCATTTCTGTGGGGAAGGGGATGTGGTTCGGAAGCTCCTCCCACAGCTTTATGCTGCTCCCTTACGTTTTGGAGACACAGTCTGTTGTGCAGTTCTCACCCCTACATTGTCACTCACAGGGGAACATGCCCATTTTATGTGCTGTGATACGTGGGCTTCTACGAGCAGTAATTATGTGTCAGATAAGTGCACAGCATGGCAGCTGTCACGATGAGACCCTCCCTGTTGAGTTGGCCTTCTCTAATGACACCGGGGGAGGGGGGAGCTCTCTTTGGAGCTCCCCCAGAGAGGAAAGGCCTTCCCTTCCAGAGGCTCTGAAAAGCAACTGTCCAGTTCCTTTCTGTGAAGAGTGTCCTGCCTCCTGGGGGATGCCACTGTGGATAAACTTCTGAGGGGTCTGCTGCAGTGGGTGTAGGAGCACCTGGGACCTCTTGGGTGTCAGGGGTCCTGTGTCCTCTCCCATGGTCTGTGAAGCACCTAACACGGGCAGCCCCGTCCCCAGCCTGCAGAGACCACCAGGTGCACAGAAAAGGGAGAGCTGCTGGGAGGGGTGGACTAGGCCATCCTCGTCCTTCCATGGCCGAGAACCAGGCGCAGGGTCTATAACAGGACAAAGAACGTGGGTGAGAAGTGGATGGGAGGAGGCAGGGTGGGCTCAGATCTCTTGGCTCCTTTCATGCTTCCAGCATGAAAGACCAGAAGCTAATGCTGTCTTTTCCCTGACTTTCTTGTGACTCTCTGACCCTTGAGGTAGCTCCTGTCCTCAGGACAGGTGGCCTCTCATGGCTCAGTGCCCCCGGCCTGGCCTCATCTAGCCGTGGCTGCCTCTAGAGAGAGTCCAGGCTGCAGAGCAGGGCTGAGCAGCACAGGACGATGGCACCAGGCCCCAGCTGGCAGACCTGTGACCTCTTGGGCCCTCTAGCATTACGAAGGCACCTTGAGTGTCTCACCACATTATTGACTCATGCTAACTTGTGGTCAGCTAATCCATCATGCTCTTTTGTTTCCTCACACAGTTCTGCGTCCAGGAATCTGTGAATCGGCCAGTACATTTCTCCTGCCTCCTTTCCTGCTGTGGGTTTGAACCCCCCATTCCAGTCCGCTGAGACTCCTTTGGGGCCCATGCACCTTTCTTCCAGGGCACGTGTGGTCGGCCGTTTTGATAAGACTGATTTCTAGGTGCGGAGGAGAGATGCGCTCTGGTCCCAGAGCAGGTGACGCCCCATTAGAAACTTCCCTTCGATTTTGGGTCTCATTTCTCAACCCATGTGGCATCACCCACCTCAGTCTCCTGGCTGTGGTCGGGTGGGCTCCTCTGCAGGCCCAACCCCCCTTCCAGATCCCCACAGGGGAGGAGCCTCTGCACCTACATCCTGTGTCTTCCCAGAACTGGCTCAAGGGACAAAGGGTGGAGTCGCTTTTTCCTAGCTGCAGTATAGTCTGAGAAGTGGTGGGAGAAGGCAGGGTGGGCTCAGAGCTCTTGGCTCCTTCCAGTGTGGAAAGACCAGAAGCCATTAGCTGCAGTCTAAAATAGCCTATCTGTTTAAGACTGTTGGCGTGGCATTGCTGAGCATCTGGACAGGACACGCCAGGGAGCAGACTCAGGGTCAGACAGAATTCCAGAGAGTCTGACAGATGGTGCTGTTGTGAGCCCCCAAGAGGAAGAAACAGATCCATGGCACCTCCAAACAGGGGACATCAATGACCTTTCCTTCCACTTCCTGTGGTGGGAAGAGACTGGATTGGAGAAGGTACCAGAATAGGGCTGGGTATCTCTGGGGAGACCCGACTCAGGCTGCAAGATGCTGTCCTCCCACTTGACACAGGGACCAGCAAGTCTGGAGAACATGCTAGCCCAGGGGACTCACCTGGCCATGTCAAGGGTGCAGAGCCCACCCAGTGGGCCTGGGCTGCAAGGACTGAAGTTTTACTTGACCGGAAGGTTTCTACAGCAAGTCCTTCTGGAGTATCTATTCAGTGCTGGGCTGCTTCTTCTAGAAGCTCACCCTGCCATGGGAAACCAGAGGGAGGCCATCTGTGCCTGCCTGGGCCCCTGCCCTCCCAACTCTGACCACTTCTGAAGTCCCAACATGCCTATCGCTTTCCTGTCCATGCCCAGGTAGCCACGCTGAAGCCTCACCTGGCCTGCAGTCATTGTCACTGGAACTCTCCAGCACTTTGCTAAAACCCTCACATGCTCCCAGGCTGGGTGGCCTCTCTTTGGGCTGTGCCCCTTCCTTTCTACCTGGTAAGGCCCGTGAGGATATTCCCAGGGACATGCAGCTCCCGAAAGGGCCTCCTCCCTTTCCCACCCCCCCCCCACCCCCGCCTTCCTCACCAGGTTCTCTCACCACAGCATGCACAGAATTTTAGTTTGGGGACTCTCCCCCTTGCTCAGGACTCATATTCACTTTCAGACACTCTGGCATTGAGAAAATGTCTTACCTTTAAATGTACCAAAATGTGCTTTCCCAAAGTCTAGGGAAACATTTCTGGGGGATATGCCATGTTCCAGGTTGCATGCTCGGGGCTGAGGAGGGGGCACGGGTGGACTAACCCAGCCCTGCTGTGTGAGGGAGACGGGCTGGAGAGTGGTAGTAGGGAAGCAGATTTTCATATTAAGGGGCACCTCGAAGGGCTTTTCACTCAGCCTGGGGGTCCTAGAGAAGGTGACTACTGAGCCGAGGATGAGCAGGAACTGGGTGAACATGGAGGCCAGGGGTGGAGGCCGGGAGTCATGGCAGAGAGAGCCCAGGCTCGCAGGAACTAGCCAGGGGAACCCAGAAGGCCCCAGGGAGACAAATTAGGGACTCCAGGCTCTGTCATGAGACAGTGCAGGAACCACTGGAGGGTTTTAAGCCACACGTCACGTGGTCCGGTCTGCAATTTGAAGGTCCTTTCTGGAGCAGTACACAGAAGGTGGCACCAGAAATGTGGATGAGTGGCTAGGTGCAGGAATGAGGGGCGAGAAGTCAGGCTGGTTCCACGTTCTGGGTGCATGGTGGCGGAAATTCTGCAAAATATTCCCACAGAGGTGCCTCTTCTCTTCCCCTCTCATTGAATTCTCTCCCAGAAGCTTTCGGAATGGCACACTTTGGGTGACCACTGCATTTGATGGTTTTGGGAACAAGAGGTCCATGACTGTGGCCAACATCTTTGAGATGTTACATCCTGTGCTGAGGCCTGTTCTCCCCACACGCACCACCCGCTGCAAGCTTGGCCAGCGCCTGTGCCTGCCCCGCTTAGGGCTCTCGCAGCGGGCAGGGCCCTGGTCGACTGGGAGACACTGTCTCCGGACCGTCCGCTTCTTCCTGCTAGGGTTTAGGATGTGGCCTGTGGCACTGGGGACTCAGAGTGACCACCTGGGAAAACAGGTAGACTCGGCCTGGCAGGACAGCCCTCTCTGCTGTGCCGGATGCAGTGAGGCCAATCTGCAGAGGAGGCCTGAAAGGGGCGGCCTTGCAAAAATAACAGGAAAATACCTGATTTTATAATTTCCCCAGTAATGGCCAAAGATCAATCCTATGAGTTCTCTCACTAACCGGCACCCTGCAGGAGTTCTGTTTTGCACAACTTCTGACGAAAGCTGAATGGACGGAAAAGAGATGTAACTCTCTCTCTTTCAAAATTGTTTTTTGAGAATCTGAGAATTGAGAGCAGGAAAACAAGCTACAACCTCAACCACATCTCGAGGACAGAGTCACATCTCCTGTGATAATCCCTTCTCCAAGGAAAGGTAGGAAACCAATCTGGACTCCAAAAATGCACCTGTATCCCTGTAATAAATTCTCACTTTTCAAATCCTTCAGCGAGCCTAAATGGATCTTTGATTCTTGCCATCAAAAGAGCGTTGACTAAGACAATGGCTGTGCCCTGGCCTCCATGATCTGATACGTGGGTCTTTGTCCCCATGAGTTGGTTTAGGACCCATTCCCACTGCACAGCACAGACAGGAGAGGGAAGAGAAGAAGGACCCAACTTCTCACCCTCGAGAGCTGCTGGGCGTCTCCTCCGCTCTGTTCCCAGTGGGGCCTCTCATGAGGCAGCCAGAGGGGCCCAGGTGTTTTCTGGGGGACAGGGTCCCTCCCTTGCTCAGGTCTCTGTCTTTACCCCCTGCCCCACCACAGGCCTGTGGGGTTCAGGGAACATCAACCTTCTAGGGCTGTGTGAGTCAGGTGAGAACGTGGCGCCAGGACGTGTTCCTAGGGCACCAGGGCCTGCTTGTCTCAGGTCATCCGAAGAACTCCCCATGGAGGGCAGAGGGTCCCAGAGGTTCAGCTGGAGGAGGGGAAGTGCAAATGTGCCCAAAAAGGTGTGCCCCCGTCCCCACTTCCAGAAGCCCACCAGCCCTGCCACCGACCTGCCCCCCAGGGCATCCCTGCTCCTGAGCTGACCCCACACCGCCTGGGTGGTCGCCCCTCCAAGGAGTTCAATTATGGCAGCAGCTTCATCGCCTCCTCTGTCCAGTGCCCAAGGCTGGGCCTTGAACCCCACCTGCTCTGCTGGGTGGGGCTGGGGTGGGGGGCCCGATTGCAGATTGTTCCACCAGGACCCTGCTGGGGAAGGAGACCTGTGGTGGTGACTCCTGGCTTGGCCACTGACTCAGGAAAGTCCCTTCTTCCAAGCTTCAGTTTCTACACCCGTCAAATAGGTGGCTTCAGTACCTTCATCAACTCTCCTGGCCCAGGCTGAGAAAGAGGCTTGGTATGTTTTTGTTTTCTCTTGGGGGAAAATCTTACCTTCAAAGTACAGGGTTGTTGTTGTAGGCACTTTACGAAAACAATAGTAGTGGCCAATGATTGACTTGATTACAATAACTGAGCAGAGAGAGTGGTCGGACGGTTATTTCCCAAGATCCCAGGGTTTCTAGTCCTCCCCAGGAAGCTGGGGCCTAAACTCCCCCACCTCTGGTGCACCCGTGTCAGAAAATACAAAAACGCCTAGATGGCCGTTGCTAATTGCACCCTAGGGGGATATCTCAAGCCAAGCTAGGATATGTTGGTCCTGCTGGTGATGCGGCTCCTTAGAAAGTGATCACAGTGGGAGTCACTCTGACAGTTTGAACTGGAGAAGGAGTAGGGAGGCCCTGGAGAGACCAGCCCTTCCTGATGGCAGCCTCCAGGGGCCAGGAGTCCCCAGCACAGGTGCGGGGCTCAGGTGAGTCAGGTGGAAGGGCCATGGGTCAGGGGATGGGGCACAGCCCGCATTTAGCTTCCAGCACAGCCATGGGCAGAGTGGGCAGGGGCCTCTCTCCTCACAGGGGGGGTGACCCTCCAGGCAACGAGCTGGCCCTGGGCCCTCGCTGGGGGCCACAGCCGCTCCCACTGGACCTGCCTGCCAGGGCGCCCCCATCCCTGATCCTCACTACAGCCCTGATCCTCATCTGAGTCACCCTTTGATGAGGCGCCGTTTCCTGTCTGCACCCCGTTATTAACTGGACCGTGCCTTCTCGCTCTGCGGACGCCCCTGCCTGGCTCTGAGAAAACTGCAGGGGCAGCAATGGGCAGCCTAAGAACTCCACTGCCAGCCCATCTCTCTCTCAAACTTAGGTCCCTTCTTCACTGCTAACTCCGCCAGGGGCAGCGGAACAACCTGGGGGCCTCTCACCCCCACTACAAACCAGTCTGAGCTATCGCTCTGGGCTGAGCTTGAGGTCCCAGGAACCACACACCCAGCCCCTCCCTCCAGGGCTCCCAACCAGGGGGCAGGGGTTGCCATGGACTCTCACAAACTTACTACTGCTTTAAACAAGAGTCACACATGTTTGATGCATGGAAATTAGGAAGTGCAGGTGAACAAAAGGAAATTAAAAATTGCTGAGGATTCCCCTAGAGATGATTGCTGCCTTACACCTTCACTCTGTGTGCCGATCCGTAGTCTGCTATCTGCACTTAGTAATGCGTCGTGAGCACCTTTCAGGTCAAAAGAGACATTTCCACATCATTTTCTTCGATGACTGCCCAGTGTGGCAGAGGTGATGCTCATTTCACCAACTCCTCAAGGGTGGACTTCGGGACAGTTTCTGGTGCTATGACTAATGCTGCTGGGACACCCTCCAATACTTCCCCACGACCGCTTGGCTAAAGGTGACTTTCTGGGCATACCCCTGATCATTTTTCTCAGCTGAGGACTGGACGGGGTACAGCTAGGCCAAAGGCCGCACCTCTGCTGGGATCTGCCCTCCCGAAGGACTGCGCCTGTCAGACTGTGCCTCTGTGCCAGGTCAGCCTGGCTGTGGGTGCTAGGTGTGGCCTCTGGGGACAGAACAGCCCCAGAGGGAACAAGCCTAGTTCCTGGGCCTGTGGGCCTTATGAGCCCTTGGGCCAGGGCTTCACAAGGTGACTGTGTTTTCCCAGGCCCCGGATTGGGCTGTTGGGGCTGGGCATGGGATATAATCTTTGAAGTTGGGCCCCCCTAGATAATCCAGAGCCCCTGAGCTGCGTCCGGGACCCAGCGTCGGGGAGGCCGCCCTTGCCTGGGAAGATCTGGGGAGGGAAGAGGGAGCCCAGGCTTCCACCCCAGGCCACCAAGGGCGGTCCACCTTGGCCCTGCCCCCCTACCCCAGGCCTCCGCCCCTGCCCTTCCTACGCTCCAGGGTGGGCGGGCGCCCAGGTAGCTCTGGAGCCCAAACCTGTCAGGCCGGTTTCAGAGCTGTGGAGTGGAGAAGCAGGGACAAGGCTGCTGAAGGATGCACGGCCTGCCCCGTGCTCGCCCGCTCCCTCCTGAGCCTGAGCTTGTCCCGCTGCCCACCCATCGGACACCATGAGGTGCACACCTGGCCTCCTGGCGCCCCTGCTGGGCCTGGGCCTGGGGCTGGCCCTGAGTCTGCCAGGGCTGACAGCTGCAGACTGCGGGCCCTTCGGACCGGCAGAGCGCCTGACGTTCGCCCCGGTGGCCAGAGCCCGGTGGCTGGCCCCTCGTGTCCGTGCCCCAGGGCCCCTGGACCTCCTCTATGGCACTGTGCGCCGCTTCCTCTCTGTCGTGCAGCCCAATCCCTTCCCTTCAGGTGAGTGTGCCCCTCCCCTCAGGTGGGCCTCGGCTAGTATTGGGTCCTTAACCAGCTGCCTGTCCCCCTTCCACCGTGGGTGTGCCCACCCTGTCAGGAGACACTTGGGGCGGCAGGGGCCCAGCATTCCCCACCACCATCTTCCTTGCAGTAGTCCTGGGGCACAAGGGGTGGCATCTGGAGAGGGCTCCAAAACCTTCCCGTGTGACCTTGGGCAGGCCCCTTTCCCTCTCTGAGCCTCAGTTGCTCTGTCTATAAAATAGAGGAGTTTGCCTTAGCACTGCGTCACATTAGACCTGGCTCAGTCTCTGAGTCTAGTGGTGCTAGGGGTTGGAGGGCCAGGAGGGGCTCAAGGACCCCTTCCAGGCCTGTCCCTTGCTGCTTGAGGGGAATGACTGCTAGGCTAGGCTCCTCCTCTGCCTCTGCCCAGGCTGCAGAGGGTCCTGTGGGGTCCAGGAGGGCAGTCTGCCAGCCTCCCCTCGGCTGCTCCCTCCTGCAGCAGCGCTGAGGCCTGGGCAGGGTGGCACAGGGGACAGTGACACTGCCTTCTCCAAGGGTGGGAGTGGCCCTATCTCAGAGCCCACCTTGGCCTGGCAGTGGGGAGAGGGTGGACACAGGTGCAGGGTGGTGGCTGACCCCAAACCCCCTACTTGGCTCTTCCCGGTAGAGCTGGTGAAGGCCCTGCTGAACGAGCCGGCCTCCGTGAAGGTGGATGAGGTGAGAACTGAGGGAGGGTCTGGGAGGGTGAGGGGGTCAGAAAAACCTCCACTCAGGGTCCACCAGGGTGGGGGGCTCGGGCATCCTTCCCCCCGCTCCACGGGTGCTGCAGTCCCCAGACCTGTGCCCAACCATAGCTCTGCCGTTTCCTGGCAGTGGGGTTTGCTGTGAGCTCGAACCTCCTTGAACTTCAGTTTGCTCCTTTGTAAGATGGTCACTGACAGTGAGGACAAGGCCTACCACCTTTGCACTCCCCCGCTTTGGGTTTCCCTCTGGACTCGGGTGGGAGCCATGGCGGATGGAGGGGACGGCCCCTCATGCCCGGCTGCCCTGCCCAGGTGGTGCGGTACGAGGCGGGCTACGTGCTGTGTGCTGTGATCGCAGGCTTCTACCTCCTGGCAGTGCCCACCGCAGGCCTCTGTTTCTGTTGTTGCCGCTGCCACCGGCGCTGTGGGGGCCACGTGAAGACAGAGCACAAGGCGATGGCCTGTGAGCGCGGCACCCTCATGGCCTTCCTGCTGTTGACCACCCTCGTGCTGCTGTGAGGGGCTGCCCAGGGCAGGCGGGAGGGCTGGGCTGTGGCCCGAGGCTCCCATGGGCACCCGACAAGCCCCTTCCTCCACGCTCCATCCCTGCAGGGTTGGCGTCGTCTGTGCCTTTGTCACCAATCAGAGCATGCACGAGCAGACGGGCCCCAGTGTGCAGGCTGTGCCTGAGACCCTGCTCAGCCTCCGGGGCCTGGTCTCTGATGTCCCCCAGGTGAGCACCAAGTAGCCCCCTCATGCCTGCATGCCCCTATGAGCACCAGCTGGGGCAGGACAGAGCAGAGCGGGTCCTCTATGGCCACAGCCTGCAAAGCAGAAAGAGGGCCCCTGCTCTCTGCAGCTGGCTGCCCCTGCTGGGGCATCCATGGTGTTCTCAGGATGGATGCCCAGTCCTGGGTTCAGGGAAGGGATGGGAGTTGGGGCTGTTGGGTGACAGGGAAGGGCAGCCTCATGCCCCCATGTTTGCCCAGGAGCTGCGGGCCGTGGCACAGCAGTTCTCCCTGCCCCAGGAGCGAGTCTCAGAGGAGCTGGACGGTGAGGGTCACAGCTGGCTGGCAGGGCCCCTGCTCAGGCCAGCTGGTGATAGGGGTGGGGGAGGCTGTCACTGCCTCATCCCACACTCCACCTGGGACCACCCGGGCAGGGGTGGGATGGAGCGCAGCTGGAGAGTAGGCACAGCAGCCTCTGCACAGAGGGCAGAGAAGCCAGCGCCCACCCTGGGGAGCCCAGTGCCTGGCTGGGGAGGCTGGATGGAGGTGTGGGAGCCCCTCCACCCTTGGGGACCATCCCTGCAGACTGCCCTGTGCTCTGCAGGTGTCGGCATGAGCATCGGAAGCACGATCCACACCCAGCTCAGCAGCACCGTGTACCCGTTGCTGGCCTCAGTGCACAGCCTGGGCCAGGGTGAGCTGGACCAGCGGGCTGTGTGGGTGTGGGGCCAGCAGGCATCCTGGGGCAGGCCCACCCTCACCCAGCCCTGGATTTCTTATGCTGCCTCAGCTCCACCCATGAGTTCCCCTTCATATTATCCCAGGATCCCCGGCCCGGCTTACTGTGCCTTAATGGCTTAACGTGCCTGGGGCGATTTCCACTGTACCCACAGAGGTCAAGAACTGCAGGTCCCTCTGGCTGGGGGAAGGGGATGGTCTGCCTCCTGCAAAGCCTCTGAGGATGGTGGGTGGTGCTCAGGCCAGATGTGGGTCTGTCAGCCCTGCAGGTTTCCGTGGACCACCTCCGGGCCCTCAACGACACCACTGCAGAGCTGTGGGCGGCGCAGCAGGACCTGGAGCCAGCTGTCCGTGAGCGCAAAGAACACCTCCTCCACCTGCTGCAGGAGCCCACGTGCCAGGGGGACTGTGCAGGGGCCCTGAGCCGTGTCCGCGCCCTAGAGCTGGGTGCTGACTTCAGCCAGGTGCAGGCCCAGGCCAGAGGCCTCTTAGAGCCAAGCAGGGCAGCTCTGCCGCTGCCCTCGGATCCCTGGGCATCTGATGGTCCTGGGGCTTCCAAAGGCAGATTCCTGATCCCCTCCGCGGGCTGCCCCTCCCCTTCTCCACAAGCCCATGGCTAGTGACGGTCATCCCGGCAGTGGGTCACCAGCTCTCCTTGGGCCAGGCAGTGTGCTGTGAGCTGCACCTGTATTAGCTCCTTGGGTTCTTACTGCTCCCTGCAGCGTGGTAGGGGCCGTGGTGGTCCCAATTTTATACTTGAGGACATAAAAGTTTCAAAGGCTTCTGCCCCCTACCCACCCACCCCCCCGTCCTCCCCCAGGGGTCTCCCTCAGGCCTCTCTGTGAACTTTGTCATAATCCCCCACCCCCATTTCAGGTGCCCTCTCTGGACGATGTCCTGCATCGGCTGAAGGGTGTCCCAGAGGCTAACTTCTCCAGCATGGTCCAGGAGGTGAGTGCCCACCTGACTCCTCCCTCCCCCACCTGGGGACTCACAGATGAGGGCCTCAGCCTCCCCTTTTTGGAGCAGGAACCCAGTTGAACCTTAGACTTGGAGCCTCACATCTCAGATGGCACCTGGGGGGGGAGCATGTGCGCAGTCTGGTCTCAGAAGGCAGAGCTAGGAGCCTCAGAGTGGTGGGCGCTGGGGGGCAAGGGAGTGAGCGCTGGGAGGGCAGGCAGGCTCTCCCAGGTGCAGATGGCCGTGGGGGAGGGTGCGGTGTGAGTCAGCACCTGTGACCTGGGACCTGGAACTGGGGAAATGGTGAGTCAGCCGTGCTGGGTGGCTGGAGTAGAAGGTTCTGGGAGGAAGGAAGAGGGAGCTGGGGCTGGAAGGGTAGGTTGGAGCTGGGCTTTTGGGAGATAGACTCGGCAGTGGTGTGCCGGGTGGCTGAGGATTGACTGCAGTAGTCTAGGAAGAGGGGTGGGATTAGGAAGGAAGGGTCTGCAAGGAGAATGTTTGGGGAATTGAGTCAGGCTGGGCTGAGGGAAGGGAGAGGAAGACAGTGACCAAGAGAGCAAAGGGAAGCCTGTTTCCTGAGCTGGGAGCTCCAAAGAGGGATGCCCTCCGTGTGGGCCTGGTGACTGCAGGGTCCCCCAAGAGGGGACACTGGACAGAGGGTGGGAGGCACAGCCCCACTTGGTTCCCACAGGAGAACAGCACCTTCAATGCCCTCCCGGTCCTGGCTGCCATGCAGATGGCCAACATGGTCACAGGTGAGGCCCAGCCAGGGGCCAGGCCAGCTGCCTAGGCGCCACCCCTACCGAGGGTTGGGAGAGGAGTTGGGTAGGGGGGCAGAGAAAGCAATCTTTCTTGGCTGGGCCCCAGCAGAGAGTAGGCCCTCTGTGTGTCCCAGATGTTCTTTCTGCCTGGGTCCTGCCATCTCGTCCCTGGGTCCCTGTGTGCCCTCCCCATCCCCCAAGTCCCTGCTGCTTTGGGCAGAGCTGAAGAAGGCAGTGGCCCAGCAGCCCGAAGGGGTGAGGACACTGGCTGAAAGGTTCCCGGGCTCAGAGGCAACTTCCCGCTGGAGCCAGGCGCTGGAGGAGTTGGAAGAGAGCAGCCGCCCCTACCTGCAGGAGGTGCAGAGATATGAGACATACAGGTGCCCGAGATCCCGTGGCTGGGGGTGAGACGGGCAGCCCAGCCTCTCCTCTGCCCTGAGCGCATTCTTAGCCCCCGTCAACTCCCGGCTGTACTGAGCCTCTGCCTCCTTTAAGCCAAGACCCCTGACTCCTCAGGCCTCCATGTCCCAGCCTGGCTGTTTGCCCTGGGGACCTGAGCCTGGGAGCAGTGGGGCCTCAGGAAGTGTCCACTCCTGCACTTCTAAAACCTCAGCCTTGGGGTTAGAGGTCCCCCAGCCACTAGGTCCATCTGCCAGCTGCCTCCCTCCTCAGTGACACCTGCACCCTCTTTGTGGCAGGTGGATCGTGGGCTGCGTGCTGTGCTCCGTAGTCCTGCTTGTGGTGGTCTGTAACCTGCTGGGCCTCAACCTGGGCATCTGGGGGCTGTCTACCAGGGAAGACCCCAGCCACTCGGAAGCCAAGGGCGAGGCTGGAGCTCGCCTCCTTATGGCGTAAGCAAGGGCTGGGAGAGGAGAAGGGTCTCTTCCCACTGGCTGGCCAGATTCCTGCTGCACACCAGCTCCTGGGGTGGCTACAGGAGCTGAGGCCTAGGCTGCGCTTTAATGCTGCCTCTGGCGCTGATGTACTGGGTGACCGATCCAGGCCTCAGTGTCCTCCTCTGTAGGACAATCCCCTCTCTCAATCCAAAGGGGTTGGACCGGAGCAGGAATGGCAGATAAGAAGCACTTCCTCCTCCTCCACCAGTGGCAACTGTAACACTCCGTGGGCACTTTTTCCCACTGAGTCTAGACACAGCTTCAGGATCCTTCTTAACCCAGCTCCCAGGCAGCCACCCCCACCAATAGGAGGCAGGACCAGAGGTAGAATCTCTTTGCCATCCTAGGCTAGATAGTCTTTAAGAGCAGGGCTGCCACGTACAGTTGTGCAGGCTGTTCACTACACAAGGGTACTGGCCAAAGGGGTGAGTAGGGGCTGAAATCCACCCCATGTTTTATTCTCCAAGCTTCACAGCCTGGCGTGGGGCTGTGGCCACCTCACAAAGAAGCCCTGCAAGTCAGTGGCACCATGGACTTCAGTGGCTTAAGGAGCTTTATTATTACTCAGATCCACTGGGGTGCTGCCCCTGCTGGTGGGTCATGCCTGCCCATGCCAGGTGACCCTTTTGAGGGCTAGGTTCTAGAGCAGGTCACCTCCATGGGCCCTAGGCCCAGAAGTGAGCAGTCCTCTCTCTTCAAACAAAACAGCTGTCCTCTCTTCTAGGCTGCCAGAGCCCAACAGGGCAGCAGCGACAGGGTGGGATGGGGCAGGGATGAGGGGACAGTCAGGACTTCTGCATTGTCCCTCCTGCCTCTGAGCTCCTCTCCCCTAAAGGCTCTGCCTGGGGCCACCTGGCTGACCATGCGGGCCTGGGACGCGGGTGGGGCAGAGGTCGTGGTTCAGGGCAGCCGGTCTCCACCCTCCCTCAGCCCATCTCTCTCTCCCCCAGAGGTGTGGGCTTCAGCTTCCTCTTCGCTGCCCCACTCATCCTGCTTGTCTTCGCCACCTTCTTGGTGGGTGGCAACATGCAGACGCTGGTGTGCCGGAGCTGGCAGAGCGGAGAGCTCTATGAGGTGGGCCTGTGCCCGCTCCAGGGACGTGTGGGCAGAGCAAGAGGGTTGGGAGGACGTGCGAGCCAGAGGGGGTTGGGGG
>VBSM01002608.1:102980343-103006200 GCA_008086735.1 Cheirogaleus medius | reverse complement strand
GGCTTGGGAAACACACTCCCAACTTCTGAGCTCTCTCCAGGGACCTGGCACTAGGAACAGCCACGGAGGCGAAGCCTGTGGCCAAGACCACCTGAAATGTGGCGTCAAAACGCCACACGTAAAGTGTGGCCCTGGCAGCCCCAAGACTTCTCAGAGCCTTAGTTTCCTCATCTGTAAAATGGGGGTGGTGTTGGCGACCTCATGGGGTTGTCATGGCAATGCCATGACTTGGGGCTCAGATAGACATGCACCATGGGGGCTCTCAGCCTGCACCAGGAGGACAGGGCCACTGTCAGATGGAACCCAGGGACACCCAGGGTGTCTCTCCCACAGCATCCCGGGCCCAGGGCTGTGAGACAGAATCCCTGTGACTAACCGGCACTGTCCTGAGGTGGGTGGTGATGGGGGGGGCTCCCTGCTCGCCCCACGTGAAGAGCCATCAGCAGAGAATTCGTGAAATAATGAAGCACCCGCACCAGCTGCCCAGCTCTCCCCCACTCCCCTCCTTGACTGAAATAAAGACTTCATTCATTGAGGCCATTTCTCTCCCGAATAAGATTTTTAATAATAGAAAAAGATCCTCTGTTACCCAGCCTGGGCAGGACATATGTGTGTTTGCATGTGTGTGTGTGCACGTGTGCACACGTGTGCATATGAGCATGTGTGCATAGTGTGTGCATGTAGGGGACCTCTGTCGGCATCCCAGGCCTCCCTGCCCACCCCTCCCTGTCCCCCTCTTTCTGCCCCATTGGGACAGCCAGTGTCCCTGCTTGCTACAGCTCTGGCACCAGTGACCCCTCATTCCCAGGTGAGACATGAAGAAGGGGAGGCTGTGGGGGGTGCTGCCAAGTGTTTGGGGGGCAGGTAGGGGTGACATCTTCAAGCCAAGGGATTGGCAGCTGGGACTTGGCTAGGGAAGGCCTGAAAGCCAGCAGAAGGGGTCTGGACATCACCCTGCCAAGGCAGCCACTTCACCAAAAGCTGACCAGGAGACCCACTGCCCAGCCCAGCTGTGGACAGGCCTCCCGGGGCCATAAGCCAATGAAGCCCCCAAGGCATCTCCCCCTAACTGGAGCCTGCAGGTTGCAGGAGACCAGTGTGGGTCCCCAGCCCTGAGACCTAGGATAGGGGCCAGTGTTTTCAGCAGCAGCAAAGGTGCCCTCACTGGCCTCTGTCACGGCTGATGTGGCCAAGGTCTGGCTGCCAGGCCTGGCTGCCTGTCCATCCTGGGAGGCTGTGGCTAGACTGGGCCCTCTGTTGCCAAATACGGTTGGAATCAGCCTGGGTCGGTCTCTGGCCCTTGCACCTGAGAGCCAGGCCAGTGCGGGAGCTGCCTTGGGGGCCATGTCTGCAGAATCCGCCGATGGCACTTCTGTCTGTGTCACTTTGAACAACCAAATACTTTTCAGCACTGTGCAAAGGTAGCACACATGAGACCCCACGACCCTGGAAGGACATTGCTACTCCAACACCCCAGCAGCCTCTTTGCCAGCCAAACAACCCAACCTCTCAGAGCTGGGGTCCATGCCGGGTGCAGCCCCTCCCACGACTGGAACTCAGGCAGCTCGTCGCAGACAGAATGAGCATGAGGGCCACCGATGGGCCATGGCCCAATTGCTAAGCCTCACCTGTGCTCCCGCTGCCCCAAGGCAGCAGCTAGACCTGTCAGATGCCCGAAGGGGCCGCTGTGGCCGACTGCAGCCTATTGTGCCCCACCCTCCCCTGAGCCTCACTGGCTACTCTGCTGCCATCATGGGAACTGAGCGTGGTGGGCAATTTGGGAGCCAGGATTGAGGGGTTCAAAATATGTAGTAGGAAAACATATCTTGCTGCTCTGGAGACAAGCTCACATCCCACTGTCTTTTTTCTTTTTCTTTCTTTTTTTTTTTTTTTTGAGATAAGTTTTTACTCTGCTGGCCAGGCTGCAGTGCAGTGATGTGATCATAGCTCTCACTGCAGCCTCCAATTCCTGGGCTCAAGCGAGCCTCCTGCCTCAGCCTCCCAAAGCACTGGGATTACAGGCATGAGCCACCATCTTTTAATAACCCATCATGGCTCCCTCTCTCCTCCAGGACACCCCCAGTCAGTAGCTTGAGCTATTTCTTCAGTTCATTGCACAGCCTAGGTGCTGGGTCCCCTCAATGTGCCACCCCTAGAGTGGTCCCCCAGTGTTTCATTCATTCTCAGCTTGCCTCAAGGTGAAACCTGAGGCGGCAAACGGCCCTGAAGGAGATTGAGGGAGCCAGCTTCACTGTGTGACCCTGTGCAGACTTGCTCCCCTCTCTGGGCCTCAGTCAAGTGAGGGATCTGGACTGTGGTCTCTAAGGGACCATCCAGCCAGGGCGGGGGGGTTCGATGAGCAAGTCTGGGTTCACTGCTGACACCCCCTCTCTGGAGTCTTCACAGGGTCCCATCATGGGCCTAGGGCAGGGTGCAGAGTGGAGACCCGTAGAGGCCTGGCACAGATGGCCAGTGCAGGGGCAATAGGCGGGTGCTGGGGGAATGAGCTCCTGGCCTTGCAAGCCCTGGGTCGGGTGAAGGCTGGCCTCCCCTAGATAGCAGGGCGGCCTGGGGATGATCTAGAAGTCCCCTCTCTGAGCAACAGCTCAGGCTGCTCTGCCTGTTCCTGCTGCAGGAAGGGATGAAGACGTCGGACGGCAGCCTCCTGGGGGACCCTGGGCACACACCGCTTAGCAAGAAGGAGGACGTCAAATGGCAGAGGCCACGGCTCACCCGCCAGGCCCTGATGAGATGCTGCCTGGTCAAGTGGATCCTGTCCAGCGCAGCCCCGCAGGGCTCAGGTAGGGCTGGGGTGGGCTGGGGCGAGGGTGGGCATGGGGAATCTGTTCTGAGCTCTGTCCTTTCTGAGGGCTCAGAGGCCACCCTGGCACCCCAGCCTGGACCACATCGCCTCTGCCTCTGTTGGGAGGTCTTTCCATTCATTTATATCCTTCCCCATTTGCGGAGTGCCTGCTCCCCACAGGGCACTGGCTCCAGGCAGGACCCGTGGAGGGCAGGGACAGAGGGTAGGGACTGTACTGGGGCTTTCCAGCTGGGTAGCTGGGAGGACAGAGCCAGGCTGCAGAGTCTGACAGGGCAGGCTGCACCCCAGCTGCAAGTCACCTGCTGGGTAACCTTGGACATCTTACTCATCCTCTATAAGAAGTGGACTGACACCCACCCACAGGACACTTTGAAGATGGGAGATAAGGAGGCTCTGCCCCCAGGCCCTCCCGGCTGCTGCCCCAGGCACCCCAGGGCTGGCGCTGGCTCTTCCCACCAGGCTGCATCTGGGGTGTTTGTTGGGGGAACCGGCAGAAATGGCTGCCCTGTGCTTGCTGTTGGTGGTGTCTGGCGTTAGCTGAGTGCAACAGAGCAGGAGAGGCAGAGGTAGCCTCGTGTAGCACCCACGATCTTGTACACACCTGTGCACACACCTCACACTCACACCTGTGCATCCACCATACACAAACTTGCACACCCACCCACCATGCACATGCAGTATGCACATGTGGGTACACACGCCACACATGCTTACACATGCCATGCACACTTATGTGCTCACATGAACACTCACCACATGCAGGCACACGCACATGCATGGGATCACACACAGGGCGTTTATGAGAGCCTTCCTCCTTGGCTTCGGGGAGCTGCGTCTTGCTTGTTGTCTGGGACACTCTCGAGCTGTGTGATTTCCAAGGAGTCTCAGTCCCCTCACCTGGAGAAGGGGCATAATCAGGGTGCCAGCCTCCCAGGCTGGATGGGTGTCATGCACAGAGGGGATGGCCTGAGAGGCCCAGGGCAGACAGTAGACACATAGCTGGTGGCCGCCCCTAGCTGTCCATGCGTGTGCTAGAGGGGACAGGGCTGCTACATACCAGGCCACATCCTTCCCCAGCAAACCCACTCCAGGGTGTTCCCAGTACAACTCCTGCATCCTCCCTTCCACATCTGTCACTTCCACATCCCCATGGAACCCATCCACGGAGCTCGGTCACCCTTGGCTGGCATTTGTCCCTGACCCTTTCCCACAGAAGCACCCGCACTTGTGAATACCTGTGTGAGGTCCCCGTGCACCTCCAACTTCTCAGGGGGTGTTCGGTTTTGCAGGTGGCAGAAACATGATGAGGCCACTAAAAGCTCATGCAAATAGTTCAACTGGGAAGGAGGCATCTTCACATTGCTGTTTGTTCTGCATCGGGATAAAAAAATGTCCCTTCTCCATCAGGGTGGGAACTGAGAGCAGAGCTGAGCCATGGGGATCTGGTGTGGCTGCCACAGGTGCCCAAAGGACTCAGGTCCACTCTGACTGGCACAGCTTCACGTTGCTCAAGGGTCAGATTCCTTCCTGGCTTCAGTCCTCCAGGGTTTTCTGGGTGGCAGCAAGTATTGGAGGTGTCGCTGCAGAAGGACCCTCCTTTGTGTCCCCTAGAGCCCGCAGATGCTCGGCCGTGCCTCCCCGCACTGCCGTGTCTCTCTGGCAGGCAGACGTGGCTTGGGATGGGGCTGGGGATGCTATACACCCTTTGCCAAGGTTTTCCGCACACCCGTGACAGCAGCAGCCATGCTGAGTGGCAGTGACAAGGAGAAAAGCCAGCCAGGGAGAAGGCGTGGCATGTTCAAGGTCACCAGGAGACAGGCCGAGGGGACCACGCCTCCGGGCCCCACCCCAGCTCAGGGCCTTTTCACATTCACCTCCTATACCCAACTGTCAGGACACATTTGCTGAACGACCTGTCAAAGGCACACAGTAGAAGGGGCCAAGGCAGGGCCAGGGCACCATCGAGGGGTGTGTTCCCCCAAGTGGACATGTTTGCCAGCCCCTGTGCTGGCGCTGAGAGCAAGTGTGGAGGACAAAACTGAGGTCCTGTTTGATCGTGGGAGGTAGGCAGAGCGGCTCTCATCGCCCTGTTTGACTGAGGAGTCCACTGAAGCACAGGGAGGTCATGCGACTCGGCAAGTGGCACAAGGAGCGGGGTGGGAACGAGGGAGGGCCCGGACCTGGAGCTCCCTCCACAAGCTCCGGGTGGGGCACCCACCCTGACGTGTGTCCTCTATGGGAGCTGCAGGAGGAGCAGCCGGGAACTGCACAGATGGAGGAGCCAAGACCCCGCAGGCCCTTCGTCCCCCTTGGGCGCTCCTGGGCCTCCTCTCCTCAGTCCAAACATGTCCCGTGCATGTCCCTCTAGGAAGATTCACCTGGTGTGGCCACACTGAGGGCTTTGTGCACATGTGAAATGCTACCCTGCGCACGGATGCGTTGCCTCGGCTCCTTGGGCGCCTGCAAGGCTCTGGGTACAGAGAACAATGGGTGCCATTCAGCGCAGTCCCGTTGCGTGCCCCGCAAGGCCCAGCGCAGAGTCCTGAGTCCCCGGGAGCCTGTGGGAGTCAGCCAGCCCAGACACTGTGCCCTTGTCCCTGGGGTTTTTCCATTCAGTAGAAGTGAGGCCAGAGAGACAGCTGGGAGCGGAAGTCACAGCCCAGCATGGTGTCCCTGAGACTCAGGCAACATGGAAACTCGGCAAGGGGTGGGGGGGACTCAGGGGTCCAGGACCAGCTGCGGCTGTGCCCTCGCACTCACTCCTGGACTGTGAAGGCCCAAGAGGGAGTCAGGAGGTGGGCGGCCCTGGTGGCCCCTAAAATGAGTGGGCCCAGGAGGTGGGGAGTGCAGGGGAGGAGGCATGGCCACAGCCCACCCAGGAGAAACACCCCATCCTCAGCCTAGAATCTCAGGGGACCCCTCCTCGTTAACCCAGAACTGAGACTCTGACCTGCCCAGCATGTCTCCCCCAGCATCTAAAGTCCCTCCTGGCAAGACGCCTCTCCAGGGGTGTGGCTGATGCCACAACACAACAGACCTGCTTCTCAAGTCTGGCTCCCCACTAGGGCCGTGAGACTTGGGTTTCTTCAACTGTCGGACTGGAATAATATTAATAATATCACCCACAAAATGGCCTGGGGTCTTGGCTGCAGACAACTCAATCCAGACTGGCTGGATTAAGCAGAGAGACATCTGCTCCAGGCCTAGATAAGTTCAGAAAATGAGGCCTGGATGTGACAAAGCCAGGGTCCTACCTGCCGCTGTGGGAAATGCCTCACATCCTGGGCTGTTCCGGCAGGAACACTGGAGCAGTAGCCACATGCTTCTGTGTGACACAGCACAACCATTCCTCAGGCAAAAGGACATACTCCCACCCCTCCCCCAAAGTGGAGACCCACATCTTCTGGCCACCACGTCCATCTCTGGGAGATGCTCACTCCTCCCTGGGATCCATCACAACACATGTGAAACCATAAAGTCACCACACCAGGGCTCCTGATAGGAAGCGCTAGCAGAAAGGTACAGGGACAAAAAGCTGAATTAACTTGTCTCTAATATTTGGGTCATTAAATATGAAATGTTCAATTTTGAATCAAAAGTTTAGTTTATTGTATCTCATACAAGAAGCGGTATAATTAATCAAAGTATGTGACTTTGACACAGTTTTGCCATCATAATGGTAGCTTATTTATGCCAGCACCAAAGAAACCTGGAGAGCGAGTTGCCAAAGTCATTTTCCACAGCTTGTTGAGAATTGAATATTTTCCTTGCAAGAAGTGGTCCAAAGCCTGGAAGAAGTGGTAGTCAGTTGGTGCAAGGTCTGGTGATTACGGTAGATGACAGAAAGTTTCCAAGTCCAGCCTCTGTAGGTTGAGCAGTATTGTTGGTGCGACATGTGGTTGAGCGTTGTCTTGCAAGAGGATTGGCCTGTATCTGTTGACCAATCTTGGCTGCTTAATCACAAGCATCCTCATCATTTCATCCAACTGGTTGCAGTAGACATCCGCTATAATCGATTGACCAGGTTTCATGAAGCTGGTTTCACGAAGTGGATAATACCAGCACTGGACTACCAAACAGACACCATTAGCTTTTTGTGAGGAATATTTGGTTTTGGACCATGTTTCAGCACTTCATCTTTATCCAACCATTGTGCCAAACACTTGCAATTGTCAAAAAGAATCAATTTTTCATCACACGTAATAATACAGTGTAGAAATGGTTTGCCTTTATGTCATGACAGCAAAGAAAGACAAGCTTCGAGATGATTTCTCTTCCAACACTCCCTGAATTCATGCAGTACCCAGGTTGAGGGAGGATTGCTTTGGTAACCTTTCGTTACCTAACAAAATACTCCAATATGTGGTGTCTTAAAATAACAATTATCTTGTTTGCTCTCAATTCTGTGGGTCGGGAATTTGGGCAGGCCTCAACTGGCTGGTTCTTCTATTCTGCATGGCATCAGTTGTGATAATTCATTTGCCCTCATTTAGCTGGTGGCTGGGCTGGGTTGAAAGATCCAAGAAGGTTCCACTCACATTTTTGGTGCCTCCGTGCTTGTCTCCCTCCACATGTCTGCTTGGGCTTCCTCACAGCATGGTGGTCTCAGGGTACTCAGACTTCTTACATGATGGCTGGCTTCCAAGAGGGAAGTTGCAAGGGCTCTTGAGGCCTGGGCTCCAGAACTAGCACAACATCATTTCTAGTGCATTCTGTTGGTCAAAACAAATCATCATGGCCAGCCATGGTGACTCATGCCTGCAATCCCAGCACTTTGAGGAGCCGAAAGGGGAGGATTGCTTGAGGCCAGAAGTTCAAGACCTGCTTGGGTAACATAGTGAGACCCCATCTCTAAAAAAAAAAAAAAATTAGCTGAGCATGGATGGTGGTGCACATCTGTAGTCCCAGCTACTTGAAAGACTGAGGCAGGAGGATCTCTTGAGCCCAGGAGTTCAAGATTACAGTGAGCTATGATGATGCCACTGCATTCCAGCCTGGGCGACAGAGCAAAACTCTGTTTCAAAAAAAAAAAAAATCAAGTCATCAGGTCAGATAAGGGGGAGTGAAATGGACTGTGTATTTCCCGGAGTTGTGCTATAAAATTTGTGGCCATTCTTAATCCACCACAGGGCCTTGGCTGGGTCCTTGGTGGAATGATACAAACTCTCCCTCCTGAGGGATCTGAGTCCTGGCTGGTCCTGCCTCAGTGAGGTCGCTTTGCTAGAATCCCCAACTGACTTTTATCCCTGTGTTCGGCAATGTCGCTCAGCTCCCAGGAGAACCCACTGGATGTGACATACATCTTCGCTGCGGCCCACCGTGTGGCTGCAATGCCTTCTCCCCATGGTAACCAGGATCATGCACACGACACCCTTTCGTGCCAGTTGCTCTGAGTGGGATGAGGAGCCCCAGATGGCCAGGCACTGTCTCAGTTTCCAGTTCAGCGGCCGCTAGTGTCTTTCCTTGGGGATGTGTTCTTCCTTTGGGATCTGACCCTCTAATCCGGAGCCCAGAGCACTGGAGAGAGGAGGCAAAGATGACTGGAGACGGCGTGGGGCAGGGAGGCTCTGCCGCCACCTCGGTTCCTGGACCCTCCCTTGGCCGGAGGAGAAGCAGCATATTTGTGGTGGGTCTGGCGCCTGACGGGACAGCACCTGACGGGACAGCACCTGAATCTGGCAGCTGGCACTGGAACCGGCCTTCGGCCACTGCTCTGTAGAGACAAGGCAAGGACAGCGGGGCTTGTAAGCACTGGCCTTTGGCCAGATTCTTTGTTGTGAAGTGAGTCCCGAGGTCAGCAGGGTGGGCAGGCAGGAAGGTCCTGCCCAGACTGTCAATTCCACTGAGGACAAATGGTGGTCGCCTCGGTGATGAAGGGCTACAGTGTGGCTGACCTGCCACCTGGTGGCCGGCCGGGCACTGCAACAGCTGTAGCCTGATCAGCCCAGTGAAGGGAAGTTCTTTTATTGAACCCTTGGCATTTTCTTCCTGAGTAAGCGCCAGAGTGGCCAGCAATAGCAGCTGGGTAATGTGCACAGAACAGGCCATCTGCTCCACCTGGTCTCCGAGCACCTCGCAGGCCTGGGCGCCTTCGGAGAGCGCTAGCAAGGGACTTGATGTCCTCTCACTCTGGGTTCATCCCCAGACCTCCTAGTCATTGTTCCTCCAGGCGTGTCCCCTCCTCCTCCCTGAGCCGTGAACAAATGGTTAACAACCCCCCACACATCAGTGTAAGCCTGTACCTTAGGCCACCTCCTTCTGGGCAACACGGGCAAGTGGACGACACACCGTTCTGCCCACTGGGAAGACGTCCCTTCCCCACTGTCCTTCCACCGGGTGGGTCTCAGTGTGCACTCAGAGTTGGCGCCAACATTTCTTGCAGTTCTGTCTATAAATCAAACATGAATGTTTTTCTTCCTCGGATGGCCTGAGGGACTCCGCACGGGGCCGCAGGCGTGGGTTGAGGGGAAGGCGGCCATGCAGCAGGGACCCTGCATCTGAGCACCTGCTTATACACCCCACCCCCGACTCTGATGTCACGTGCAGCACCTGCGAGCGGAGCAGTGACGGAGCTCTGTGCCCACGCTCGCCTGAAGGGCTGGGGTGACAGGTTGATACCTAGTTCCTCAGGCCTCGTGGCCACTTGGCATCCCACGGTCAGGCACTCCACCTATATGACAGCCCAGCGTGGAGCAACTAGCTGTATGTCAAAAGGAGAAAAGATCTTTGCTGAAGAAACATGGCTTTGCTCAAACCCAAGAGACCACAGAATTCTCCTCTTGGGCCTGCCATGGGCCCCACAGAGTGTCCCAACTTGCCTTAGACACACTGTGTGCCATCAAATGTGCTGGGGCGGGCCCAAGGGGCACAGCTGCTTGTCCTGGGCCCGGACCTGCTGTGCGGCCTTTGCCGGGCTCAGTGGACAACGTGGGCCTGCACACAGACTGCCGCACACAGAAGGCCCACCGAGCACGGCACCGGCCTTTACTGGCCGGGGCTGCAGCGTGCGGCTGTTCATCTTCCCCTTGCCCGCACTTGCCTGTAACAGAAGCCCCAGGTAACAGTGGCTAAATCAAGACAGAGCTATGCTTGTCTCCTATACAAGAAATTGGCGCCACATAGCAACGGGCACTGATTTGGCAGCTTGGGGATGTCAGAGTCAAAGTCTTGGCTCCTTTGCCCTTTTCCTCACTGTCACAAGGTGGGTGCCTTGGCTCCAGCCATTACATCCTTGTTTCAGGCAAGGGGAAGGATAAATCAGGCAGAAGGGGAAAGTAGTGGTACCTATGTCAGGAAAGCAACACTCACAGAAATCTCTGGAAGACTGGTGCTTACATTTCATTGGCCAGGACGAAGCCACCTGGCTGCAAGGAAAGGAGTGGAATGGGAGTGTTTTCAGTGGGCACATTGCCACCTCCAACAGAATCTGAATTGTTTTGGTGAAAAAGCAGGGAAGATGAACACAGAATTGGCATTCTCAGTCACGTGTCGACGGCAGAGTTGTGTTGATGAACGAAGGCACTCGCTGGTGCCCGGGAAGACCTTAGCAAGCTGCTTGGCTCGACTGCTTTTATTTACTGCTAGATGCTCAAAAACTGGGTGGCAGAGGGTGGTCAGCTCCAGTAACATATTTGGCTTTCCCTTATCCTCCTCCCCGGAGGAACTCCTTCCCATCTCCCCTTCTCCACTCTAGAGAGGTGCCAGAAGAGCTGAGGGATGGGGCCAGTGAGTAGAGGTCAGGGGTCAAGAGACAGTCCGAGGCTCTGTCCAGGCAGGGGGCTGGGTGGGAGCAGGCTGCCCCCTTTCTGGCTGCAGAGAAGCCCTGGGGCCTGGGTGAGTCCCCTCTGCAGTGAGATCACACCCTCAGCTGAAAATCACACCAGTGGCACCTCCTCGGTTGGTGCTGGGAGCTCAGGAGCAATGCCCACCCCCAGCCCCACCCCTCCCAGCCCAGGAAGCTGAAGGAGCCCTTCCACCTCCGGGAACAGTGAGCTCCGGGGTCTTGGAGGCTGAAGAGCCAGGTGCAAGGTGCAGGGGCCAGCCCTGGGGCAGGCAGAGGGGCCGCCGGAGGAGGCAGACCCGGGAAGTGGGGCTTCAGGGCTCCAACTGCCATGGGGGCCTGGGCAGGGGGCTGAGGGGCAGGCGGTCCGTGGAAAGGCCGAGAGAGCAGGAGGCAGGGACAGAGGACAGAGAGGGAAGGATCGGCCCCGAGAGGACGGGGCACTGACGGGCAGGCTGAGGCCAAGAGGCGAGACGCAGAGACCTGAAGGGTGGGGAGAGTTCTAGAAAAAGAAAGGTGCTGAGTGTCGGGTTGGGGAGAGGCAGGCAGAGGGGGTGAAGAGCAGGGAGGGGGCAGCCCGCACTGTAGCAGGCCGGGCAGGGCGGAGGGCAGGAGCCAGCGGGATCGGTGTGGCCCGGGTATGGCAAGGCGGGGGGAGGCCTGGAGGCCGAGGCTGCAGGAGCGCCAGCATGGCTGCAAGAGGCACCTGGGCGACGTCATTAGCTTCTTCTTCCGCTTCATCTCTGGGAACCTGGCTCGAGGTGAGGGCTGCTTCGGTGGGACCGGGGATGGGGGTGAGGGAGAGGCAGCTTTGGGGCTGAGGACTTGCCTGCCTTGTCTGGGGCAGGGATGACGGGGGGGGGGGGGGGGGGGGGGGGGGGGGGGGGGGGCAGTGGCCCTGGGAGCAGGACTGGAAAGGACCCCAGGCTCTGCACCACCACCCCCCCGCTGTGACCTGTGGGCGGTGAGTGCCGGGCAGGGCTCCGCCACCTCGAGGCCAGGCCGGGGCAGGGGTGGGGGTGGGGAGGGGCGGGCATCTCCACAGTGTGCACAGACTCGGGGCTCCCAGGCCAGCCCTCCTGCCCTGCACACATCGACTCCCTGTCCCTGTCCCTTCCCAGCCTCCTTCTCTCACTGCAGACCCCTGTCCTCTTCCATCAAAGACAGATGCGGCATCTGAGACAAGGATTAAAGAAAATGATCCAGTGTGAGTTAAGAACTGTATCTAGAAAGTAGTCAGTTAACAGTAGCCACCTTTCAAAATCTACGGAACCAGCCAGCATGGAGTGTGTGGCAGGGATATCAGGGGCTCCCCGAGTCTGTGCTCACAGCCTGGAATGGGGTGACTCTGTGGCAGGCCAGCTCCACTCCCTACTAGCTTCCTCTGCCTCTTGCCCGGGGCTGAGCTCCACCATGGGGCCACGAGGCTGGCACAGGGAGGAGTCCTGCGTGTGGGGACCTGGCATTTCCTGGGCGGGACGCCTGGGGAGGGCTGGTGTCAGGTGCTTCAGAGCCTGAAAGGGGCGACCACCAGCAGCTTGGAGCACTGAGCAAGGGATGCCGGGCTCCTTTGTCCTATCCTGTTACCGGAGGGATGCGGAGGGAAGTGGGCTAAAGAAGTCACGTGATTCTGTAAAGAGATATAAAATTAAATCCCTAAAACAAAGATGAGTCAGCGTAGACATGTGACACGTAAATCCCAAAAGCCAGTGCCACAAGCTGCTTAGGCTGCCCGGAGTCGCTTGCCGATGCTGAGAGGCGATCTGACCTTCATCCCCTCTCTGGGGGTGGGGGCCTTGTCCCCCCTTCCCCATCTTGTTGCCTGCCCTGTCCTGAGCACCTAGCACAGGGCCTGGCACATTAAATACTTGTCAAGTTAATGAATAACATTTTAAGAGGAATAAAAACATACAATTGGGCATAGAGTCAATCATTCAAATCCAGATGAAAACACTGGAACGCAACACGCAGTCTCTAGCGTAGGAAGCCAGTATCTGCTGTAATGAGGGTGGGCAGAGGGACGTCTGCAGAGGGGGGTTTGGGGCCAGCCCCGTGTGGCAGCTCAGGTGGCTCTGGGTGGGGACTCAGGAGCCTGGGATGCCCAGGCCTTCCAGTTTGTCAGATGAAAGGGCAATGCTGTGGCTACCGTGGTGTCGCTTAGCCCTGCCTCCAGCTGCTGAGCTGTCCCCTCCAGGACGGCTTTCGGGGGGAGGACGGAACTTTGCAGGTGGTGAGATGGCAGCGAGGGCCCTTGGGCTCTCTAGGCAATGGAAATTATGAGTAACAAGGCGCTGAGCGGGAGTCACGGCATGGCTTTGTGGGGCGATTGGATCCGGATAGGTCCGGTTCCCTGGCAGCCGGGTGCCGTATCAGCCTGTGTCAGCGTCTTGCTTCAGTAGCCCTGAAGGTCGTTACTCACAAGGTTGTGCTGTCCTGTGTTGTCCCCCTTGGTCAGAGGGGAGGCCTAGTCCTGTCCCTACCCTGTCCCAGTGGGCCCTGGCCTGCTTCTCTGTGAGGAGGACACTAGGGTGGCCAGGCCCGGTGGCAGAGGGATGTGCCCAGGGTCGAGTCACTGAGCTACTGGCCATGGCCCTACTAGCTGGGCCCACTTGCTGCTACTAGCTAGTGACCTTGAGCATCTCTCCTGACCGCACTTGGCCGGGCTCCTCCTTTGTGCGATGGACGAACGTGATAGCGCCTCCTCCAGAGAGTGGCTGGGAGGGTCAGTTTATTGCCATGGTGTCGCAATACACAGGAGTCCTTATATCTTGTACCCACCCGAGATGCGTGTGGGTCACGGTGCTGTCTCGCTCCCTCTGCACGGCTCTGTCTCAGTGTCTCTCTCCCTTCCTTAGGGGACTGAGACAAAGCCTCGTACCTGATTAAGAGGCCAGTAGGACTGTTCCGGAGGTGGACACTGAGCAGCAGCTCAGAACAGGGGAAGGAGGGCAACAATGGCAGGTTTGTGTCACCTGAGTGCAGCCTGCTGCCCTGGGCCTCAGTCCCTAACCTGAAGCCTGGAGGCTTGGGCTTGCTCGGCTACCTGCAAGCTCCTTCCAGCTCTGCCGGATGCTGGTCCCCGGATTCCCAGCAGGTGGAAAGGAGCCATCTGGGAAGGGGGATGAGGAGGCTGAGAGCAGGAGGGTGTGGCTCCCAAGGCTGAGAATGAGGAGGGAGCCTGCCAAACACGCCAATGTATGGAACCACACACAGGAAGCCGAGTGCACTGCCGCCTCCTTCAGTCCACTCCAGGGGGCTGCTCTTCCCTGCTGGTGGATGAAATTCTGCACAGACCCTGTGGTCATTTTTTAGGAGCTAGCCAGGCACTCAGGGAACCCAGCTCCGTACCAGAACTCCAGACCCTCCTTCACTTCCGGACCCGCTCCGGGCCATCTGTCTCAAGCCTGGTAGGGTGGGAAGGAGGAGGGGCAGGGTGTGGGCAGGGGCCTGGGCATCTCCACATGCTCTTCATGCATAGAGGCCAGGCCAGGCCCCTGCCACCCACCAATGGCCGATAGTGATTCCCATAGCGCCGTCTCCCAGGTGCTGAGCGACGCCTCTCCAGGTGGTCTTTCTGGAGGAGGATGGAACTGTGAAGATGGACTCCCCTGCTCTCTTCCCCAGGGCCCACAGGGAGCTCTGCAGGAACGCCCCCCGCTAGCTCCATGCTGGTTGCTGGGTGGGTGTCCCGTTCACTCCCTCACCCTGGCTGCCCCGGGCCAGGGTAGCCACGGCTACCACCTTGACCTCCTCCAGGGGTGGGTCAGACCCTCCCAGCCCTGCATCCCCCAAACTCCAGGGACACATTCAGATCACTATAGACTTCTCAGAAGCCCCTCAGTTGGATGGAAGTGGGGACTGAAGCCCCCCTGAGTGGGAGAAGGAGGAAAACACCCAACACACCAACCGGACTTTCCAAAGACATTCTCTTCCCCCGCCTCACTGGCCTTCCCCTACTCTGCCTTCTAGAAGTGAGGAGGGTGAGTCACAGACCGGTTTCCCAGTCCCTTAGTGTGACCCGCATAGCTGGTCTGGCATCTCCTGTGCTGTTCTTGGCTGTTGGGACTTCTGCCCAAACTCAACAGGAAAAGTCACATTCAGCACCCAGATACGAGATGTGGAGCGCATATCAAGAGAGGGGAGAGCCCTGTACTCTGGGCCACTCCCCCCACCATAGAGCAGGTGCTCAGCCTGCAGCCCCCAGGGACTAAGCAGGTGTGGGGCAGAGGCAGGGAGGGGTCCAGGTGGGGCTGGTGGCCAGCTGAGGAAGCAGAGACCGGAGGGTACCAACAAAGCTGGGCATATCTGGCTTGAGTTGTCAAAGTGTCATTGCAATGTGTTAAAAATATCATTTTCCTACAAATAGACACTAATAGACTAAGCCTATGTCAAGGTTCTATTGAACTTAATGAGGGGACTGCAGAGTGACAAAGCTGATTCAAAGGAGAAACACAGGGATTTTTAGAGAGGGTGGAATAAAAGGAACACAGAGGCAGGACTGCTCAGTTAAACAAACGTGGCATGAGCCTGAAAAAGGTCCAGGATGGTGAAGCCACCGCCACGGGGTTACCCTCCCTGCCAGGGAGAAGAGGAAATCTTATCTGTGTCACGGGCTTGTAAAATATCTGTACCTTAATCAATTGTACCACTTAGCTCTGCCCCCTGGACGGTCAGTGCCCTGACAATCACGCCAGACAGTGCCCTGGTAGGACCTCAAAGATCACTCAAAGCTCTTTATGCTTCATTTCCACAATTTTTAAACAGAATCTTATCCATGCCACTCACAGCTCTGTGTAAAGCAAATTGCTTCTAACCTCTCTGAGCCTCAGTTTCCCCATCTGTAAAATGGCCATAAAAATGATGAGGTCATTGCAAAGGTCATTGTCAGATGCATGTGAAGAGCCTTCTCCGCCTTGCTACTGTGGTGGGCTCCTGTGTCAGCTCTGCTCTGTGGCTGGTGTGTGGCCTGGGCAAGCTGCTTAGTCTCCCCGAGTCTCAGTTTTTTCATCCATCAAATGAGCACAATAGAAGGTGTTTTTCAGGATTCTACCATAATGTGTAAAGGGCCAGAGCAGTGGCAGGGCTGGTGATAATGGGGACTGGATTTGCGGCCCTGAGCTGGTGGTTCCCCCTTTCTGAGCCTCGATTTCCTTGTCTGTAAAATGAAGCCTGGAGAGGAGAATTTTCAAGGTCAAGAACCAGTTGTGCAGCCTGTGATTCCTCCCCAGCCCGCTTACCCAGGCGCAGGGGCCAGGGAGTGCGGAGAGTGTCTGTGGCTTCTTAGCCGCTGCCTCCTGGTAGCCCTCTCCCAAGCGGCTCTTTTCTCCCCAGCCCTTCACTGCTCACAGGCCTCCCAGACTTCTCCGCAGGTCCTTGCTAATGAGGCAGGGCTCGTTAAAAGCCAACTGTGAGCAGCTTGATGCTGTTCCTTAGCCAGGAGGTTGGGCTTCTCCAGACAGAATGGGCTGCTATGGTCCCGGCCCCTGCTCTGGCCTCCACCCACCCTGCTTCTTCCATTGCCTGCCTCCACGTGGCCAGATAGAATGGGCAGGAGACGGGTGGATGGTGATGTAGTGGGGGGGTCAGAAGGAAGGACACTGGGCACTGATTGGCCGAGAGGGCAGGAGCCACCTGCCCAGGTGGGGCCCCTCAACCCTGGGACCACTATCCCCTCCTCCACCATGGTGTGCTTGTGGGGGAGGGTCCCTAATGCTGTAGGGCCCATGTCCCTGCCCTCCAGGTGGAAGGGGTTGGGGGTTCTTTGAGAAAGTGGAGAGAGGAGAGAGGAACACCTTCCAGATGCTCTGGGCTGGGAGGAAACATCTGTAAGCTTGGGGCTACTCAAGGGAAAGGCAGAATAGTGGTGGCAGAGTGGGCACTGAATGCTTGGGGCTGCCAGGAATATTCTCCTAGCCTGAGGAGCTTGGCGCCCACAGGCCTGGCCACCTGGTCCCAAGAAGGGGCCTCCTTCTCCCCTCCATCCCTCTCTGCCAAAAGAGCTCTCTTGACGGGCATTCCCCCATCTTCCCACCAGGGGGCAGCAGGCACCAAGGTGGCTACCCCTGAGACCATGTTCATCTTTCAAGTCACTGGCGCGTTTTCTAGCCCCACCCTTCCACACCTTTGAGGTTAAGGACTCCAGGGTCCAGCATTCCTGGGCTTCCCCTGTCTTCCAGTATTCATCCTGGCTCCCGATGCCCTGAGCTAAGCCCAGGACAGGCTAGGAGCCTCTCCCTAGCAGGTGCCCCTGCCCCTCTGCTGCCCATGAAGTCCCTGCCCCAGTCACTAGGGCTCAGTGTGCCTTGGTGGCAGTGGCCTCTCCCTGCGTCACCCCCAGAGGCCTCAAAGGGCAGTGAGTCCCGGGGTGTTACCTAGGAAGGACTTACTTTGCTGTTGTCTTTGCATATGGATGAGGGAACAGGCTCCGGTGGGGAAGGGAGGGCCGCCCAGGGCCACACTGCCAGCGCCTCCTGACTGTGTGGGGCCGAGTCTAGCATCTACGCTCTGCACCTGCCACTGACAGGCCAGGAGGCAGACGGGAGCCCATCATTGTCTCGAACAAATACGCCCCCGACAGACATGCCAGGGCTCCAGACCTCTGTCCATGGGCCAGGGTGGGTCTCCGAGGTGAAATGAGGAAAGACAGGCAAGAAACTGATGTGGTCGGTAAACTAAATGTATTCCCTGCCAAAGGTTCAGATCTTCATTTTCCTTTGCAATAATGCTGAAGACAGTAAATAGTTAGGGTTTTTTAAAAAATTTGTTTTTAATGCCCTTGCATAAAAGATGACAGTTTTATGGCCTGTTCAATTTTGGGGGGAAACATGAGGGACCAATAAAAGCCTGAGGACCACAGTGGCAGACTCTGCCTGGCTGAGGCTGGGCTTGAAGGTCAAAAGGGGGCTCCGGTCACTTGCTGGCTAAGTGATAGGTGGAGGCCAGGGACAGCCTGGGAGGGCAAGTGTCCTGGCTGGGCCCCGGCCTCCTTTCCAAGTGGGGTGCAGCCATGCTGGTGGGGTCCACAGGCCTGGGCCACCACCCAGGTGGCTGAGAGCTGGCCCTCCCAGAGAGGGGTGAGCTCAGGTTTGGGCCCCAGGAGTTCTCAGAACCCTGGGGGCCCTGTGCGGAGTGGCAGGGATGGCACAGGGGCTCAGGCAGGAGCAGAGGAGTGAGTGAGCGAGAGAAAGGAAGACAGGAGCAACAAGGAGGCCGTCATCAGGAGTGCTAACCACAGCACAGTCCGGCAGGAGGGGGACAGCCGTGACACCTGTGCACCGCCTCAAAGTCTTAAGAGCGAAAACAAGAAGAAAGCAGTGAGAGGAAGTATTTGCAGAAACCCAGGAGCCAAAGGCATTCTGGGGTCTTGCTGAGAGCCAGGGGTTGCATGTGGAGGGTCCCCTGGCCAGGTGGGAGGTTCAGGGGGCCAAGGCAGCCATTGTCTCCCACCCCACCCCCAAACAGAGGGTTTGCCCCAGAGCAGAGTGAGATGCCCAGGTAGGGGTCAGGCCAGCGGAGCAGAGGGGACAGGCTTGAGCACTGGGCTCTGGGAGGGTGACGCCCAGCCTGCAAGCTCCGCCCATCAGTGGGGAGCCTGGCAGGTCACCTCACCACTGAGCCCTGCCAGCCTTGCGTGTACATGGTGGCAGGAAGGGACCAGAGGATAGTTGCTCTTCCTCGCTTCATTTTTCTATTTCTTTTCTCATGTGCTCCTCTCCTGTCTGAGGTCTCCCCTGGCCAGGACAGGGACCTCCTCCTGCCACACTAGCCCTGCCCTGGCTGTTGGGGGAAGCTTTGAAAACATAAATTGGAGCCTGTCATTCTCCTGCCAAAAACTCTTTGGTGGTTTCCCATTGAACCTTGAATAAATTCCAAACGCCCCACCATGGCTTTCCGGGCCCTGTGGGATCTGGCCCTGCCCACGTGGCCACTCCCCTCCACCCCACTATGTCACCACTTAGAGCTCCCTTTGTCCTGTCTTTCCTCGGCAGGACGTTACGCACGTGGACCTCCCTGCCCCAAGCACCTGGACCACCAGCTCCTTCTCCCTTGCCAGGCCCCTGTTTAAACGTCACCTCCTCAGAGGACTTGCCCCATCATATCACCGCAACGCCCCGCACATGTTAGGTGTCTGGTCAGACTGCACTTGACAGATCACTCTCTTTCGGGGATTCGAGGCAAACTCTTTTCACTAGACCTAGACTGTTCTACGGCTGCAGAGCAAGTAGGCCTTTAGTAGGCCACCCTCCCGGTTCCATTCTAGAGGCCCCTGGCCAGCCAGCCAACTCCCAAGGTCTCTGCGAGTCAGGCTGCCCTGATGACTGTGCCTTATGCTAACCACACCCACCTCGTCTCCAGTAAGTGCCACCATGTGGCCCCCGCCTCCCCCAGAGTCTCATGGTCCCCACTGCACTTCCGGATCCCAGTCCAGTGGCTCTGAGGCCACATACAGGACTTCTGCCTGCTTTTCAAGGACATCACAGGTGCACCTGGAAGCAGTGGGCATTATTTTCATTTATAGCCTCAGTTTACATGGCTTCCGAGCACCTCCTGTGGGCGGAGCAAGGGGATATCTGAGGTGAGGAGGGACCTGGAGCAAGCAGAGTGCGTTCCCTGTCTCAGCAGGTGCTGATGCCACACCTCCACCCCGGTTAATCCTCATGCTAATTCTGCAAGGTGGGTGTCACCATCACCCCCACCCTCCAGGGGGAGAAGTTGAGGCTTACAGAGGGAGTGGTTTGTCCATCCATCTGTCTGTCCATCCATCCATCCATCCACCAATACACACTATGAAGCACCTACTGAGCCTGGCACAGGGCAGGACTTGAGCCTAGTTGGGAGGGAAGGAGGAGTAGAGGAAGCTTCCCTCCCTCCCTCCCCTACCTTGCTGGGCCCCTTCTGACCCCCTCACCCCAAACACACCTGAGAACCTGCTGTGGTTGGACTGTCAGGGCCAGGCCTGGGCTGGGGATACTTAAAGACCTACTGCCAGACAGTACAGGACAGGCCTGGGGCCCTACGGCCCCTGCACCCTCTCAGGGCAGGGGAGCAGAGGCAGGGCCTGGGCGCAGCTGCTCCTTGTCCCTCACCCCATGGGGATCTCACACACATAAGCCCCTCCGCTTTCCTGGGGCTAGGAAAATGGACCAAATGTAATGGCAGACCCCAAGCCTCCCCTGGCCCCTCTGGCCTTAATCTTAGACCTGCTGAATTCTCATGCACCAACGAGGAAATTGAGGCCTAGAAAGGGAATGTGAGCTGTCCGAGGTCATATAGGTCTGGGAACTCCTAGGACAGTGCTCCGGCTGCTGCTCTGCAGCTGTCTGAGCCTCAGCATCCCAGCCTGGGAAATAGGAGGGCCCAGACAGAGAGGCTGGGGGCTTGGTCTCAGCGCTCGGAGGAAGGTGGTGGGGCACGCAGTGGGCGGCTGAGCTATTTCCAAGCATGGATTTCACCAGGGGGGTGTTTGAGGCAAGTCTGTCGGGGGCTGGACACCACCGTGTGCGAGCTTAGCTGTGCGTGTGCATGTGCATGTGTGCGTGTACAGGAGCGTGTGCATGCATATGTGTGCGTGTGTACATGCATGTGTGTGTGTGCATGCTCACCATCTTCATGTCCTCTGTGACCAATATGCCTGTGTGTTGGGAAGAGACCAGGTGCTATGCTCAGTCCCCGGTCGGAAGGTCCTTAGTGATCTGCCCACTGACCACTGGGGCAGCCTGGGCTGTGCAGCCCCTCCCCCCATACCAGCATCTCGGGGTGGAGGGGCTCCTGGGCAGAGCATGCTCTGGCCTTTACCAGCCTTAGATACGCCCTCGGGCAGGTGGCTGCTGGCAGGGTCAGGGGCGCCTCTGAGTGGCCCATGGAAGGAAGAGGGCAGCTGCCGAGGAGGAGGGGAGGGCAGAGGATGGGAGGGCCTCAGTGTAGCCCTGGGGTTCATAGAAAGGCTGGGAGGGGCCTAGACTGCAGTCCTAGCTCTGCCACTTGACTGCTGTGTGACTTCTGCACTTCTCTGAGCCTCAGTTTCCTAATGCTTAATATGGGGAGTGATGATAGAAGAAATTGCCTCTCTGAGCTGCTGGGAAAATTAAACAGGACACAGCAACTGGCTCAGCCATTCTCGGCACACAGCGAGTGCCTAGTAAATGCGGTGGCTCCCAGGGCTGAGGCTCAGAGCGGCCCCACACCAGCCATTGCATACTTTGGGGCTCCTGCGGAGAGCCACCTGCTCCTGAGACTCGAGCTGAACCTGTATTTCCACTAAACCAAGGGTCGGGGTAAGAGCAAAGCCTGGGCATCCGCCTCTACCTCCGGCCCTCTGGACCCACCGGCCCAGGCCGCTGCGCACTGACCTCCGTGGACACTGCACTGAGCCTGCCCACATGTGCTGCGGTGGCATCGCCAGCCCATTTCACAGGAGGTTAAGCAGCCTGCCTGGTGTGACCAAGCTGGTAGGGCCCAGCGGAGTCCGACTCCAGGGCCTGTGCCCTTAGGAGCCACAAGGGCTCCCTCCCCGCTGGTCTCACTCAGTGCCCGCCTGGCTGCAGGGAGCAGGGGGACAGAGGGAGAGGCTGAAGCCGCGCCCCTCTGGTCAGCGTGACGGGGCGTTGGGCATGGACCCCGTGTCAAGTGCGTGGCTGACGCACACATTCACAATTAAGCCGAGTAAATATTTACAGCCATTATGGCGATTGATCGCCTTCGATCCTGTGCGCGGCTGTGAGAGGCCCTGCTTACTCATGCTTTCTTAAAAACAGCCTCTTCCCTCCTCTTCCCTCCAGTGTCTTTAATAATTCAGCTCCTAATTGTCTCCAAACGCAAACCTGAAAATGCCAACTCAGGGCGATCGTGCCCACGCTGGTCCTCCTCTCGCCCTCCCTGCCGGGGGCCCCTCTCCCCTCTTCTGCTGCAGACCCTGCCTCCCTGTCCCGCCTGTGACCACTGTTACGGGGGCCCAGGACGTCCCTCACCTCCGGCCGCAGCCACTGCCGGCTGCTGTGGCCAAGGAGGAGAGTCGGTGATTGAGTGGCAGGGCTGAGGCGGAGGGGGCAGGAGCAGGAAGGTCCAGCCACTGCTCCCCAGGGTGCCGTGAGGTGCTACCGGGGAGGGAGGGAAGGACCTGGGGGCATCTCCAGGTGACAGGGAAGGCCCCTCCTGAATGGGTCCCGGGACAGGCCTCAGGCCAGAGACCACCCCTGCCACGGGCTGGGAGTAGAGGTGAAGCCAGATCAGTACTGCAGCGTCCCCTGTGCACCAGGTCTCCCGTGCCCGCTCTCATGGCTAGCGACGCTTCTCAGCACCCTCTGAGGCCCTCTCCATATGGGGTGGAGTTGGGGGGACTGTGTTGGAACCTGAGCCCATCCTGAGCCAGTGGTCACCAGTGCAGTGGGACCTCTGGGCAGGGCACCAGGGTCGTGGTTACCAGTCCCAGCAGGACTGGGGGGCACTAGGCCCTCCTCTGCCCTCCCACCCGAGAGCATCCAACTGTGCACTCACTCAACAAGTGGTGGGCTCCTCGTCTGTCCGGCAGGTGCTGTCCTGGCCCTGGGGACACAGCAGCGAGCTAGAAAGATTAAAATCCCTCTGGAGTTTGTAGGCTGTACAATGAGATTGATAAATAAATGATATATTAGGGGGGGATAAGGCCACAGAAATTACACAGTACAGGGAAGAAGGCAGGTGTGCCCAGGGCAGAGCTTGGAGAGAACATGACATTTGGATAGAGACCTGAGGGGGCGAGAGAAGAGCAATCAGGAAGCTGTCCAGGCAGACAGACAGCGAGGGGCAAAGCCAGGGAGGGGGCTGGGTGGAGGGAGGGTAGAGCTGGTGAGGTGGGGAGGGGCACCTCGGTTGAGGGGGCGGCAGGGTTCTGCCCAGGGGCTGGGGCAGAGCAGGTGAAAAGAAGCTGGTGGGTTTGGAGGTATTTTGAGGATGGGACTGAAAGCGTTTGCTGATGCACAGGGCGCGGGCTGTGCGAGATAGAGAGGAGTGAGGCCGAGGTGTTTGTCCTGAGTGGCGGAGGAACTGAGCCGCTGTTTACCTTGATGGGCAAAAAAGGAGGCAGGAGCGGGAGCTCGGTATCAGCTTGCTAAGTCCGAGACATCTAAAGACATCTGGTGGAGGGTTCGAGGGGGCAGGAGGGATACGTGAGAGGCTGGGATAGGAGTGATAAAATGGGGAGTCGTCAGCACATAGCGGGATTTGAAGCTGAAAGACGGGACAGAGGTGACCCGGGACCAAACTCACAACATTTAAAGGCCTCCTCTGTCCCACCGCCTGCACCCGTCCCTGAAGCTTGGCCTGGATGAATAATAGAAGGCTTCTATTATTCATTCTATCCAGAAAAGCACCTACACATGGTCCAAGAAGTGACCCTCATCCAGTGGTAAATTGGCAGCCACGAGGGCCCCCAGCTTCTCGCCTGACCCAGCTGGGCCAACTGTGGCAGCAACGCTCACTGCCCAGGTAGGCGCCTGGGCCAGGCTGGGCCAATGAGATCCTTTCCTAGATCTTTGACGGAGAGTGGCCCTTTGTCTGGGACGGGGAGGCTGTGACATGTAGTCCCGGCAACTTCCCTTAGCTAAGCATCAAGCCACATGGAAGAAGCCGTTTGGGAAGGGTGAAGCTGATGCCCAGAGTCAGCAGGTAAGAGGTGGAGAGCACAGCTTGGGCCTGCCTTTATGGCCAGCCCGGCCCCCTTCTCCTCCTGTGGTTTGGTCTACCGACTAGTAAATCCTTTGCCTGAGCAAGTTCAATTGAGGGAGCCCTAACACAGCGGTTCAGCATGTGATGGAGAGAGGAGGCCCAGAGCCAGGCCTGGGGTGGCCACCTGACACACAGAGGTCCCTGTGCCCAGGGCCAGATGCACAACTCACTGGAGAACATGTCGGTAATCTGATTCTATTTTGAGTCAATTATTTAAAATATATACATAAGGCCTATTTTGATTCCGTCAGGTTCTTGCTGGAGGTTTTACTGTTTGTTTCCTTGTTTGTTGATTTCCTTACCGAGAACCTCAGGTTTGGTCTATGATTCAGGGGAACCATGAATAGATGGGTGAGGTTCATACTGCAGCCAGTGGGGGCTTTGGGGATGGCGCAGGCCCTTCCCGTTCTATTCTGGGCACAGGCCTCTGTGAGGTCCCTTGGCTGGTGCTAAGTGGCACCGTCCACCACCAGTGGGTAAACCAGACTGCATGCGCCTGCGGGCATCTCAGCTCAGGGCCCCCACAGGGCTCGACACGTGTCACCTTCATGAGTATTTATTGCACACCTACTGAGAGAGGGGAACTACCGGGCCTGGGCTCCTCCTGGGACCTTACGTGTGTTAGGTAAAGGCGATTGGTCCAGACAGAGCAGTGCACACCTGCTTCCAGCTCTCCCTGGAAGGACGGAAAAGATAACCAGAAAAGAATGAAGAAGGGGTGCCCATAGCGGGACAGAAATTATGAGGGTTCTGCAAAAGGCAGAGGCAGATGGGATCCCATTGAAGGAGGAAACTAAGGAAACCGCGGCACAAAGGCACAGAGAGAGCCACAGCCTATGGACTCGGGCAGGGGACAACAAGGCACGGGGGGGAATGGATACAGAAGTAGAAGCACGTAGGCAAGAGGCCTCCCTGCCCGTCTCTGCCGTTCCAGGAGAACCCTGGGTGCACCCCTGCATCACCCACCCCGCCCGCCGCATCCCTCTGCCAGGACGGACCCACACAGACTGCGCATGTAGACACTGACACGCCCGAGAGCCACCCCGCACTTAAAGGAGACCAACACTAAAGAGAGGCATTCCCCCCCCAAAAAATGAATATCACACAGAGTTACTAAGACAAACAAAAGAATAAGAATAGATATAACTAATATTCTCAGATATCTGAGAGGACATTATAGGCATATAAAAGTCAACAAGCTTGGAAGTGAAACTATAATTGTTGAAGTGTAGAAAATTTCATAGATGGGTTGAATTACAGAATGATCACCCTAAAAGACAAATTAATGCGCTTGACTATGTAGCCAAAAATTCTATCAGATTCTATACTAAAAGATTGAGATGAAAACATGAAAAAGAATTTGAGAACCATGGAGGAGAGTTCAGTTTCAACTTTCATCTAAAATGAGTTCCAGAAAACAGGAGAGAGAACAGAGAGGAGGAGATACTCATTCATAGAAAAAAAATATGTCATTTCCTTTAGTTCTCCCAGCAGTGCAAGCGAGGAAGCCACGCTTTATAGAGAAGAAAAATCAAGGTGGAAAAGCAAATGGGATTTTCCAGGGTCCCAACAGCCAGGAGGAGCATCTGCTCTTCCTGACACCAGAGCTTGGGTTGTTTCCACGGGGTCACTCTGAGATGTGCTGTATGTTCCCTAAAAACATACACATAGAACAGTGTTTCTCTGGGTGTGGGGTGCAGGATATTAATATGCATCATGTGAAAAGGGATTCTATGGGCAAACACATTTGGGGAGTGCTTGTCAAATGAGGTTACACAAATTCTCTTACTGCAGGACTTCTCAGAGCCTTTAACAGGCACCCTTCCTACTTTTAAGACAATGTGGTGGTTAAGAGCCCTGGCTTTGGAATCGTTCAGAGCTGGGTTCTCAAGCCTTCTCTGCCTCTTTTGTCATTGTGACTTTGGGGAACACTTCTTGCCCTTCTGGGCCTCAATTTTCTAGTCTGTTGCATAGGAATCATAATTACATCCTTGGCTGTCTTCTAGGCTTAGGGACAGAGGGATAAGATGGACGTGCAAATACTGCATTAGGTGCGAGAGTGTATGAATATGAAATGCCCTGTCTCGTGTGGATTCTGTCACTGGGTCTTCCGTCCACTTGCTGCTTCAGGCTGCAGTGGGCAGCTGCACAGGCTCAACTTTTTGTACATGCTTTATAAATTTAGATTCTGGAGTCTGTTCCTTTGGTAAATATGTGAGCGGTGAGAAGAGACGAGTAGGCTCACCCCAGGAAATGCCCTGGGCATCGCTGAGTGCCTGTCCTTGTGCCCTCAGGTCCAGCACATGGCGGCCAGGAGCTCCCTGCCTCCTGCCGCTAGGCTGGGCGGGGCTGTCTACGCTCCTCCCACCGCCTCAGGCTGCTGCCAGGTGAGCTTTAGATGTTGAAGTCAGGGCAAGGTGAGGGCTGAGGAAGGTGTCCTGCCAAGGAGTCAGGAGGCCTGGGCTCCTGTCCCCACTATGTCCCCTCTAGCTGGGCCTCACTTGTCTCATCTGTGAAATGGGAATTGGGAGGAAGTCACGTAGCCTCCCCT
>VBSM01002608.1:102947086-102967420 GCA_008086735.1 Cheirogaleus medius | reverse complement strand
CTGGTGAGCATAGCCAGCTCGGGCTGCCCGGTGGCGGGAGGTGGCGCAGGTTGAAGATGACAGGAAGGACCTTCAGCTCAGGGCACCTGGTGGTGGCGAGTGATCTGAAGCCTCTGCTGCGTGGTGGAACTGTCCATTTTGGCCCCTACCCTGCATCCAGTTTCACCTCCCCAAGCAAGACTCAGGCCCATGGCATCAGTAACCAAATCTGCAGGCCACACGTTTTGTCCCAATAAAATATTAACTGAGGAGACAGACCTACACTTGAATCAGACACTGATGGCCTCACTGGGAGCCCTGACAGGAGCCCTTGGAGATGCTTCCCAAGCGGTTGGTGCAGCCCCGCTGCTTCACCTTGGGCAGGTTAGGAGGAGGGGCCCCTCCAGGGCACACCTGCTTCTGAAGGGGACCCCAACCACCAGGGATGTAACTTCCCCTTCCCCCCTTTGCAAAGAGGCAGTTACAGTCCTGCACCTCTGGGCCCTGGGGAAGGGCCCAGCTTGTCTTGTTCATGTCATTTGCTGCCCTCTCAGAGGATAATGGGCATGCTAGGGACCTAAGAACTTGGCTGACCTTGCCGGGCTGCAGCTCCTGGGACTGAAACCCAGAGGCCTTGGGAGGGGAGTGAGGGAGAACCTGCCCCTGCCTCTGAGCTGCCCAGCATCCCCTCAGGCATGAGGACATGCCCCAAACCCCTGCAAAGGACATGAAGGGCCAGGGCCAGGAAGCAAGGTCTCCCTCCATTCTGCCTTCAGAGCCCAGGGCTGGCGCTTTACCTGAAGTTCATGGCCACATGCCCCTCAGAAGCCACTGGGCTCCATCATACCTTTTCTCTAGGTGAGTTCATGAGGTCCAGAGAGAAGGGACTTGTTCCAGGTGGTTCAGAAAGATGCTACCTTGAGTTTTAGAGTTTAGTTGGGGAGGAAAATTGCACAACCTGGGCCTCTACTTGGCTCAGTGCTGACCCTGGCAGGGGCCATCCATGACAGGGAACTTCGTGGCAATTACAGGTGCTTAGGATCGGGGCAGGGCTGGGAAGGGATGCGTATTCCATGCTCCTGAAGGGGATCTCTGTTCCCTGTCCCTACCTTTCCTTTCACCATCTGGAACCTGGGGTGGGCGTGGAGGGGTGCCCAGGGAAGCCATGGCCTCTCCATGCTCTTCCCTGTTTCCTGGGCTCTCTAGGGACCACCAGTGGCCAGGACACCAGCCAGCCTTACTCACTTAGTGCCGTAAAACCTTGCTTCCTGACTCACTCACAGGTCGGGAGCAGTCTGAAGTTTGCCTTTGTGATTCTAAGGAGAAGGGATTTCTTTACAAGGTGGATAGTATGCACAGGACAACAGATGGCTTATTCTACCTTATAAAAACCCCCTCTAGCTCTAAGTAGTTTCTCTTTTCTGGTGTATGTGCCCACTTGTGCCTCCTGGAGTTCTGGGGTCTTAGTGCAGTTGGGGGAGCCTCAGCCAGGTCTGCTCTGGGATCCTGTCACCCTCACAAACTGGCTATAAAATCCCTTTTTCCATTCCGAGCCTCAGTTTCACCATCTGTATAGTGGGGCTAATAATAATTCCTGCCCCACAGGGCCATGACAGCCTTTAACCAGTCAGTGGTGCTTTCGTGGCCCCCAACACCATTCTTGGCATGTAATAAATGTGCAGACTTTGTGAGCCGTTGTCATCAGCAATACTGGCAATGAGTGATTACTGGTAAGAACAGAGCTGATTCTCGATGAAACAGCCTCTCACTGAGGCAGCCCCCTCCCAGCCCCCTACTCCATCAGAGTGGGGAGTCATAAGTTCCAGATGTTTCCTCTTGGTGGGGAAAGGTGCCAGCCAAGGGCCTGGAAGTGCCTGTTGGCCAGGCAGTGTCTACAGAACTGCCAGATGAGCTATGAGGGGCCCAGGCTGTGCCACCAGCCTGGATGTGGGCCATCCACAGTGACGCTGGGGGCAGGAAAGGGACTGGTGCCCCAGCTCCCCTCCAAACATGTGTGCATGCAGTTGGAAGTGTTTCTTGTCCTCTCTGAGCCTCCGTGGTTCTCATCTGTAAGAAACCTGAGTTATGATGCCCTGGGGATTGCTAGGAACTAATGGATCCGGGTTCTGGGGATGCGGCTTTCTAGAAGTAGATGCAGAAGTGAAAGGCCTTCCTCTCTGCCCTGGGTCCCCTGTCAGTCTCCATCTCTGGGTGACTCCAGGGATGGAGTCACCCCAGTCACTTTTCCTGAGCAGTAATTAAGCAGGAAGCCTGCCCCTTGATTCACACACGAGGGGGCCGAGCTGAGGTGGTGGCTTGGCTGTCCTGACCACCAGGGCAGATCAGTGGCAGCAGGGCATGGGCCTGGAAAGAACCCAGGCCAACCTCAGTATTGCAGACTCCAGGTGGCAGGAAGGCCAGCCTCATCCTGCCTGCTTAATTGGGATTTCTCCTTCCCTGGTGACCTGTGGGATCTCCGCGGTGAAGGAGCTGCTCATGTCTGCGAGCCTTGCCGTGCAAGGGCAGAGCGCCTGAGCTGTTGCACAGCCCAGAGGGCCGGGAGGGGGTCTCATCTCCACTTTAGGACCTGGACCCCGCAGGAACTGGGCTGGGGGAACGGCGGCTGTGTCCCAAGGACTGTGGCTTTTCTGTGTGGCACCTGACACTTAGTATTTAACAATGGGGTCTGGGCCCAGGAAGTCCATAAAGCCCCTGAAATTATGGGCAAGATTGTGTGTTTGGTGCTTTTTCCCGGGGTGCTGAAATATGATTCTCAAGGGTGTTTGTGTTCCCAAAAGGTCTGAAGGCTCACCTCTGAGACTCTCTGTTGAGCCTTGCTCGAGGCCATGGTGGAGGGTACCAGGCTTCAGTGGCATCTCTGATGTGCTGGTGACATGAAGGTCTTCCTCATCCCTTCACGTCTCCCAGTGTGGCAGGCACTGTCCCTGCAGGAGCGGAGACTCCCTTACACACCTGATTTCTCTCCGCAGCCCCATCCCTACCGTACAGTGCCGGATAGCTTAGTTTCTTTGTCAGTTTGTGGTCTGTCTCCACCAGATGTCAGCTGCACGAGGGCAGAGGCTTTGTCCCGTTCACTGGAGTACCCTGTGCCTGGAACGGCACCTGCACCAGTCAGCAGCCCTGCGAAGATCTGTTGAATTCATGAGGGAATCTTGTCCACAAAGACGGAGGACTGGAGCCTTCTGTCTCTTCTGTCCCAGCCCCTGCTTGTGAGCCTGAGGCCTGTTCCTATGACAGCTGCTGACCACATGGGCACGGAGCAGGGGGCTCAGAGCAGGGCGGGGTGGGGGTGAGGGTATCTGCTGCCGAGAGTGCAGAGGCTGGAGGTGGGGTGTGTTCCGTGTCATCAGGGACAAGTGCGGGTGGAACAGAGTGAGTGAGAGTAACTGGCCAAGGTGAATGGGGAAGAGGTTCTTACTGGGCTGCAAGTCGTAACCAGCTTTAAAAAATACCTACCGTGCCCACCCTGGGGCACTTAACCCTGGATGTCTGGGTTGAACCCAGGCGCTGGGATTTAGAAGCTTTTTACAAGCTTCTCGGGAGACTCGTGCACCCAGGGTTGAGAACGTGGTGCAAGGCCTTCAAGGATGGGGGTTCTCAAAGTGTGCTCCCAGGTCAGAAGTAGCGGCACCCAGCAGCTTGTTAGAAATGTGCACCTGCAGGCCCCTCTCCAAACCTGCAGGGTCCCCAAACTCAGTGCAGGCCCAGCGGCTTGTCTCCTAACCAGCTGCAGGTGTGACCGGGATGCACTCAAGCTGGAAGACTGACGCTCTATCTAGGGATGGGTCTCTGTATGGACGTGGCTTTAACTGTCAGAGAAATTTGCAGCTGTTGGAAGGTTCTGAGCGGAGGAATGAGGTGGCCTTGAATTTCCGCAGGGTCCCCTGGCTGCTGTGTTGAGGCAGCAGTGGAAGCAGGAGGTCCTGAGAGAGACATTTGCAGACATCCAGGAGGGAGCCAGCCACGGGCTGGGAACAAGTGGGTGTGTTCCGACGTCTTTCCAAAGTAGAGCTGATTGGGTTTGCCGTGGGTGTGAGAGGAGGGAAGGGGTCTGGAAGGTTGGCCTGAGCACTTGGGAGGGAGAGCTGCCGTTTACTGAGATGGGGAAGCTTCAGTGCAGGAAGGTTCATGGGAAAGGTCACTAGTTCCATTTGGACCTAAGTTTGGGGTGTATTAATTTTCATTCACTGCTGTGACAGATTCCCATACGTGTAATGCCTTAAATCAACACAGATGTGTTTACCTTGCAGTTGTATAGAGCAGAAGCCAGCACGGCTCTGTCTGGGCTAAGATCAAGCAGTGGTGTCAGGGCTCCCTCCTCCTAGAGGCCCCCAGGAATCGTCCGTCCCCGTTCCTCGCACCGGCCACCCACCAGGCTGCGTCGTCCTCACGCTGCCATCTCTTGCTTCTCTCTTCTGATTCCCTGTCCCACTTTTAAGGACCCATGTGGATGATCCAGAAAAAATTCCCTTTGTTAAGGTCAGCTGAATGGCAACCTTAATTCCATGTATAGTCTTCATACCTCTTTGCCATGAGACCAAACATATTCCCAGATTCCAGGGACTAGGACATGAACATATCTGTGGACCCATTATTCTGCCTGGCACAACGTCTATTAAAAAATCCAAGTGGAGCCGTCAAGGAGGCGGTGAGGTAGGTGTATCAGGTACGAAGGGGAGAAGTTTACATGCCATCAGCAAATGTTGGGATGTAACACTGTGAGACAAGGGGGTCAAGAAAGGAGTGGGTGAGATAAAAAAAAAAAAAGGGACAAGGTTCAAGGGACAAACCCTAGGACCCTCCAGCATTAACAGGTCAGGGAGAAGGAGCAGCTCCTGAGGTCAGGAACGCCAAGGGGAAGGAGGGTAGGCAGGGGCAGGGAGGGAGAGGCTGCTGACCCCAAACATCTGAGGCTCCAAATCACCTGAGAACAAGACCCACCACCAGACTTAGCAGCCCCTCCTGGAATCCCTGCGGCCCCCCGGCCCTCCCTGCACTGCCCTCCAGTTCAGGGACATCCTGTTCCAAGTCAGGGGCTAGCCAGGGGGCCTCTCAAGGCTCTGACCCACTGGCAGATGTCAGGCCTCCCCTAGTCACTACGTGTCCAGGAGGGAGGCAGGAAGCCCAGATACCTTCTGGTCAGTACAGCCTGGTCACCCTGAAGAAGGTCCCCTGTCCATGTCCGAAGAGGACATGCAGCCTATCAAGTCTTGCTTCTGTGACTTTTGGACTCCCAGGCATCTGTTCCTAAACCCGGCACTCTGTCCCAATGCCTGGGATCCCTCCATTGGTCGTGTGGGTTCGTGAGCAAATACTAGGGGTGTGGGGGCAGGAAGGGCCTCCCAGCAGGCGGGATTGCCTTCTGTTGGGACAGAGTTGTGTTTTAGGGGGAGCATTAAGCCCCAAGCACAAAATGAGTGAGTTGTCAAGGCCAAGAGGAAGGCAAAGCTACAAGCCCTGAAGAGGGAGAGGGGTGGGGGAGGCTCTCTCCAGCACTCCAGGCAGAACTGGTCCCAGAGAAAGAGCAGCTGACACCAGGCCCCTCACTGGGTGGGGCATGTGGCCTGACTCAGCTCCCCGTGAAAGGGCCTTCTGGGATCAGATGTGGACTCAGAGGCCCAGAGAGGGGAAGCAGCTTATGTAGGCCAGGCTGCCACTGGAGCTGGGCACCCTGCCCTGCAGAGCCCCGCTGGGTTTGTCATGCTGGGCTCCGTCAGTTCCAGCCCGGTTGGCTACTAGCTTACTGGGTGACTACTTGAGCCTCACTTTCCTCCTCTGTAAAATGGGGATAATAACAATATTTTCCACTATCCATTTCACACTTTGGAAAAGTTAAAAGAGGAACTCAAATCTAAAGGACTCAGAGGGGTGGGGCCGAGCAAAAATTGGGCCTGGGCAGGCCAGCCTTGGCACCTGTTTGCCAGGTCGATGCAGCCCCCACTGCAGGACATTTTGTCCACATCTGTGGCTCAGAGCTTGCCTTTGGCTGCTGCTTCTCTTAGCTCAGCTCCCATTTCCTCAGTTCTAGGCTAGTGGCTCTCAACTGAGGGCAGTTTTACCCCCAGGGCACATATGGCAATGCCTGGAGACATTTGGATTGTCTCCACTGGGAAGGTGCTACCGGCATCTAGTGGGTAGAGGCCAGGACGCTGCCAAACATCCTGCAATGCACAGGACAGCCCCCACCACAAAGAATGACAGTGGTGCTGGGGTTGAGAACCCTGTTCTAGAAGGAGTGTTGGCCGAGGGCGGGGAGTGCTGCTTCACTGGGCAAGTTGTTCTCCCGTCTGAGCTGTTTCCTAATCTATAAGTGAGACAGGTGGATTAGAGGCACCGTTTCCCCTGGGAACTTTCCCTGACCCTTCCCCTTCCCCTTCTCTCAGGTTGTGTTAGATGACACTGCCCTCAGACTTTCTGTGTCCCCATCCCTCCTGACCGGGGGCTCTCTGAGAGCAGCTCTCTGAGAGGACGTGCATCTCTCTCACGGCATGCCCAGCACTGCCTGGCAAACAGCAGGTGCTGAGCAAATGTAAATGACATGCCACTGTCAGCACACACTTACTGGGCACCCATTGTATGCCAGGCAGAGTGAGGCCCCCCAGAGCACAGGTAATGCAGAGTCTTGGCCCTCCCTTTCGAGCAGCCCTGGGAAGATGCCTTCTGGGTGGGGGGTCCCTCTGGCTGGGGCAGGGGTGGGGAGGCTGGGTTGTTGGGGCCTGGGTATAGGTGGGCGAAGACAGCAGAGGTGTGAGGTGTGACGGGGAGGATGGGAGTGCCCAGAACCGGGATGTGCACGGTCTGGCCTACTGCTCCTGCTCCCCCTTCCTGGGAGGCAGCCCCACATACTCTGAGTTGCCTTCTGTGCACCTGCCACCTACAGGGGCCTGGTCTTTCAAAAGTGACTTGGGGGCCAGGTGGGTTTGCAGCTGCCTCTTGGCTTGGAGCAGACCTGAGGGGCCACTGTGATCTCTCCTACTCTTCCTCTTGCTCTCCTTCCCCCCAGCATGTACTCCCCCCTTCCTGGGGGCCTGGTGGTAATGCTCTGAGCATCCTCAGTGCTCTTCTCCCTGGCTGGGTCTGCTGTCCTTTGTAAACTGCAAGTTCCTCAGGACTTCTGCAACTCTGGGATGCTGGTGACAATGACAGGAGCCAGCATCCAGCAACTGCTCTCTCTATGCCAGGCACTTTGTGCATATCCTTATTTTGTCCTCATCAGCAGGCTCATTTTTTAGATGAGGAAACTGAGGGTCAGGGAGGTCACTGAGACAGGGAGTGACAGAGCCAGGACCTTTCTGGACGCTGGCACACCTGCCCTGAGTGCTTCTCTAAATGCAGGGCAAAGGAGACCACCGGACATGGCCGTGTGTGTTCCAGCCTCTTACAGGACAGGTGTCAGCAGCTGCCTGGGTCCAAATCCAAAGTGAGAACGGTCTCCCTGCTAGAGCTGTTGTGAAGACTTAGCTCATAAAACAGTGCCCAGCCGAGTAAGTGCCTTGGAAGTGTAAGCTCTCCTTACTTCTTGCCAGAAATGTCCCACCCGGATCCCCCCAGTCACACATCACTACCTGTGCACTAGAATTAGTGGGAAGGAAGATGCACTTGGCAGGCACTTGGGTGTCCATCATGTGAGGTCAGGGGCCTGGAGGCTGCTGCCATGGGGCCTGCTGGGCTGGGGGAGGGAAGGAGAGAGGCAGGAGCCTGAGGCCTGATGTTGCTCTAGGCTGGGGGACGTGGGCAGGGCCCCTCCCTCCCCAGATCAGTGGCTTCATGTCACAGACCTGGACACAGGCAGTAGTTTCAGAGCAGTTTAGTCAGGGGTTCTCAAATGAAGTCTCGCTTAGAAGTCCAGCACCCCTTAATGGATAAAAGAGGCAGCTCAGATTGAAAAGGAAGTCTTGCCCCCAGGCCTCCCCTCATCCCAAGGCAGGTCCTGGGACCCTCTGTGGGACCCTGGGGTCTAGGAGTCCCCTGACCAGCAGGGACTAGGAGAAGGCTAGATCCTCCTGCCCAGGGCAAGGTTGGGGAGCCTGGTTGCACCACGTGCTAGAGGCCCTGCCTCCCTGTCTTCCCCAAGCCCTCGTGGACTGTCAGCCAGAGGCATCCGTGGGCAATTCCAGGCCCAGCTGTGTCTCTCAGAGGCTGATCCTGGGGTGGCTAAGAGGCTGGGCTCCTGGGGTGGTGGCTAGGGCTGCTTTCTCCCCCGGGCCCCAGAGCCCTCATTTGGATTATTTGAAATCACCAGCAGCCTTCCTCCTCAATGCAGTCAGTAAGGGGGATATGATGATAAGTCACTAGTGTAGGGACCGTGGTAAAGACCTCACAGGCCCCAAGATTGCAAAGATTCTGGGTAAATTAAATTAAATTAAATTAGTAATTTAAATTAGTAAATTAAATCAGTAAATTAAATTAAACTTCATGTTGAAATGCAGTATCTGTGTAAGGAAGTGCATGAGTGTCCCCTTGGTGACCACATGGATGCTTTTTGAAATACCAAATTCAATCACAACCAAACCTAGTGCCCCCACCTTGCGGGCAGCTCAAGCTGGAGCTGGTCGTGCATTGGCTCCACCAGCTCTGCCTGCCCCTGGTGTCTGTGAATGTCAGCACCAGGCCGGGCACAGTCTCACACAGGTGACTGCAGGCTGCGTGAATGTGCTGCAGGGCACCAAGGCAACCTGGACCGGCAGCTCTGGGGAGTGCCAAGTGAGGGAGCACTGAATGGACTGGGTTCAGGAGCAGTTGGAGCCAGGGAGTGTGGACGGCACTTTGGAGTTCCGTTGCCAAGGGGAACAGGATGGGCGATGGCTGGCGGGGGAGTAGGTTTGAGAGAAGGATTTTAGAGAATCCACTCTTGTTTTTGCTTTCTCCCTCTGGGGCAAGCTGCAGGCGGCCTATGGGAGAGGCTCACGGAGGGGCCGGGGCAGCCCAGAGAGGCTTCACAGGCTCAGCGGCTGGGGTGGGCTGGAAAGAGCCCCTTGCCGGTACCTGGTGCATCTCAGCTGAGTGAATTAAAGATTTGGTGCCACCTTTCCTGAGCTTTTCCACAGAGGGGGCTTCGTGGGGTATAGGACGAGAACTGGACTGGGACTTTGTGATCTGTCAGGCTGCTGAACAACTTTAAATTGTCAAAAAGCCTCATGCTTTCACTCCTTTGGCAGAAGGCTTGTTGGATAGAGAAATTAAAACGTTATTGCCGACCCTCTGGTTATCGGTGGTGTCTTAGCCTGTTTTCTGCTGCTGTAACAGAAGGCCAGAGGCCAGGTCATTTGTAATGAACAGAAATGTATTGGCTCACAGTTCTAGGGTCTGGGAAGTCCAAGACTAAGGGGCCAGCGTCTGGCGAGGGCCTTCTCACTGTGTCATCAGATGGCAGAAAGCATCATATGACAGAAGGTCAAAAAGAAAGAGAGAGAGGGCAAGAGGGGGCAAACCCACTCCTGCTGTAACGAACCCGACTCTGCAATGATGGCGTTAGTGCATTCATGAGGGCAGGCCCTCGTGACCTAAACACCTCTTAAAGATCCCACCTCTTAATACTGTTACAGTGGCAACTAAATTTCCACGTGAATTTTGGAGGGGACAGACATTCAAACCATAGCAAATGGATGGGTACATTGATGGGAGGGAGGTGGCGCAGGACTAGCCCACGGAGGAGGACGAGGGGCTGCGCCAGGAGGCAGGCTCTGCCTAGAGACGCTATAATTAAAGCCCACCGCAGTGATCCAGGAGCACACCCAAGGAAACAGCTGGGAGGCTCCACCCCGCCCAGCGTGTGTTACGGAGCACCTCCCATGCGCAACCCTGTTTCCAGGTTGGGTGCAGCAGTGGGCACACCTGAGTCCCTGCTGAGGCCCCATGTAGAGGAAGAGACCAGTGACAAACCAGTTGTCTTGGTCTGCTCAGGCTGCCATAAAAAAATAACACTGACTGGAGGACTTAAACAACAGAAATTATTTTTTCACAGCTCTGGAGGCTGAAAGTCTGAGATCAGGGTGCCAGCAGGGTCGGTTTCTGGTGAGGGCTCTCTTCCAGGTTTGCAGATGGCCACCTTCTTACTCTTTCCTCACGTGGCCTTTCCTTGGTTCGTGCACATGGAGACAGATATCTTTTTCTTCCTCTTCTTATAAGACCACCAATCCTGTAGGATTAAGGACCAGGCCTTGTGAATTCATTTAACCTAATTACCTTCTAAAGACCCTATCTCCAAATATAGTCACATTGTGGGGTTTGGGCTTCAACTACAAATTTGGGGGGACAAGGTTGAGTCCATAGTACTAGCAAATAGAGGAATATGCATATGCCAGGGAGTGATAGCCAAATAAAGAAGAGTAAAACTGAGATTGGGGTACATAGAAATGGGCAGCCCCTCTGAGGAGGAGGTGACATTTGAGCAGAGGCCAGCAAGTGGGGGGCTTTTCAGGATGAGTGTGCCTGGTAGGTTTGAGGGGCACCGACATGGCTAAAGTAGAGGGGGTGAGGGCACAGATATGGGAAACAAGGTCAGAGCTGGGGAAGGTGGGGACACTTACTGGCCATTTGGGGACTTTGATTTTTATACTCAGAGCTTAGAGGAGGTCATTGAGCAGCAGAGTATGTGATATGTTCAACAGTTTCCTCTGGCACTACCTGAAGAACAGACCGATGGGGTCCTTGGCAGAAGAAAGGAGACCAGGAGGGCAGATGCTGGAGCCTTGGGCAGGGGCAGTGGAGGTGGGAGAAGGGGTCAGAGGTGGGACGGATGTTGAAAGTAGAGCTGGCAGGATTTGCATGTGGGCTGTACGTGGGGAGGAAGGCAGATGCCCAGGATTTTGGCCTGAGCAACTGGCAGGATGGAGTTGCCATCAGCTGAGCTGGGAAAGCTGTGGGTGGAGCTGGTTTGGGGGGAAGATCAGGAGCCCAGTTGGGACATGTTCCCTGGGACACCTCCCAGACACCCAGGTGCAGGTGACAAGGAGGCAGGAAGGTCTGGGGCTCAGGGAAGAAGTTTAGCCCACATCCTCCGACCAAGACTTGAGTTTACAAGCAGCTTTCAGATTTTGCAAGTTGAGTGAATGTAATGTTTTTTCTCATTGATCTCATGTGCACTTTTGATACTGTTGGTTTTGGACATTTTTATGTATGTTTATTAGCTTTTTTGACTTCCTTCTTTATAAATTGCCTTTTCATATTCTTTGACCATTTCTCTTGGGATTGTCATCTTCTTCTTGTTTTCCAGGAATCCAGTGTTTAATCCAGATCAGAGGTGTGTGCTGGCTCCCCCACCTTACCCCCTTCTCTCTCATTTTCTTTTGCTCTGAGAAAATGAAATTGTAAACATTTCAATTAATCTCTAATAAATATATATTTGATATGTGAATTACAGAGAATAATGAACACCGGTGAACCCATCCTGTGCTATCTGATCCCTGTCAAGGTTACGAGAGCCAGATCTGTGTTTGTCATTCCTTGATTTTGTTCTTATTTATGATTTTATCTCTTACGTATCCTTACAGATACATGAGTTGTTCTTGGCTTTGAATTTGATGAAAAATAGAATCATACTGGTTTCCTAAGACTAGTTTTTCATTCAACAAAATGTCTCTAAGACCCATTCACATTGCTGTGTGTTATAGTCAATTCATTTTTTGTTGCTGTATAATATTTCATCAGGTGCATACCCCACAGTACATTTATCTGCTCTGTTGTCTGTGGATATTTGGTTGATCCAAGCTATTGTTATTGTAAAGAGTGCTCCAATGACTATTCTTGTACATAACTCCTGGTCACTTGAGTTCAGCATATGTACCTAGGAGAGGATTGCTAAACCCTATTCAGGGGTGGGGAAACTGCGGCCTTCTGATTTCAAGATTGTTCTTTTTTAAGTGCCAAAGCATGCACGAAAACTTCATCCTTCTCTGCTGCACCCCTTTTGATAAAAGGATTTGTTCTGTAAAATTTGGAGTCAAAAGGCTGCATTTAAGGACCTAGAAGGTCACATGTGGCCTTAAGGGCACAAGTTCCCCACATTATTATTTTTTAAGAGAAGGGATCTGGGAGAGGGGAGGAGGGGATGGGTAAATTCACACCTAACAGGTACAATGCACACTATCTGGGAGATGGGCACACTTATAACTTTGACTCAAATGGTACAAAAGCAATTTATGTAACCAAAACGTTTGTACCCCTGTAATAATCTGAAATAATAAATAAATAAATAAATAAATAAATAAGAGATGGGGTCTCACCCTGTCACCCAGGCTTGAGTACAGTGATGTGATCATAGCTCATTGTAGCCCCAAACTCCAGACTCAAGTGAACCCCCACTTTAGCCTCCCCAATAGCTGGGACAAAAGGCGTGCACCACCATGCCTGGAAATTTTTTTTATTTTTTTGTAGAGATGGGGTCTTGCTATGTTGCTCAGTCCACTCTCGAACTCCCGGCCTCAAGGGATCTTCCTGTCTCAGCCTCCCAAATTGTTGGGATTATAGGCGTGAGCCATTGTGCCTGGCCAGAATTATCATTGATCTACATCCTCTCCAGAATTTGGTATCATCAGACTTCTTTTTTCATTTTTCATTGTTGTTTCTTGCCAATCCAGGAGGTATTGCATTCTCATCATAATTTACATTTTCCTGTTAACCATCTTTCATGTATTTATCCATCTTTCTGGTTTCCTTTTCTGATGATTGTCTGTTCTAGACATTCCCCTGTTGTCGTTTGTAAACACAGCCGGGTATCTTCCCCCATTCCGCTGAGTGTCTCTAACTCCGCCCTTTGCTAAACAGAAATCCGTAATTTTGATGTAATCACATTCATCAGTTTTTTCCCTATGTGGTTTGAGCTTTTGAAGTTTTAAAAAAATCTTTGCATACCCTTAGGTTAACAAAAGACTTTGACATTTTATTTTAACTGTAATTTACCTTTGATGTTTGGGACTTCAGTTCATCTGAAACCGCTTTTGCGCATGGTGTAAGGAAGGGATCCAGATTTGTTTTCTTTATATGGAGATCCAGTTTTCCTAACGCCATCTACTTTACTAAACAATCTGACCCTTCCCCGTATCTTTCACTAAATTCCCTTCTATACCTCCGCCTCTGTTTGAGACCTCTGGTCTGTTTGTTGGTGCACCTGCTGTTCTTGTACCAGCCACACAATTTTTATGACAGTGACTGTGCAATATGTATTAGTATCTGATAGAGGAAACTGCTTCTTCACTCTTTATTTTTAGGTTTTTCTGGATTTTTAATTTCTCCATATGCATTTCAAAGCAAGTTTATCAACGTTCTCAAAAAAAATCCAACTGGATATTTTTTTCAATTCAGATGAACATTTATTGGGCCCATATTAAATGGGGCACAGCTGTGAAATTCCCCTCCCCTGTCTGTGTACAGTTCCCTTCACCCAGCCAGGATCAATGCCTGTCACCCCTCAGCTGGGTACATGCTATGTTTCTCTTGTTTTCTACGATTATGTAATCTTCTATAGCATAGTGGAAGGCTGGTTCCAAAGCTCAGAATCTTCTTAGAAAGCGGTGGGTAGCACAGTGATAGTCACAGCTAATGGAGACTTTGCTTCATTTTAAGCACGGGCTGAGATGTGCTAATTGCTTCCTGCAGAGATGCCGGGCTGATCTGGTGTCCCAGTCATGGGCTTTTCAGAATAAACAGCAGTGACATCAAAATCCACATTCATGAAGGTCTCTGTCTGAACTGTATTGTAATCAGCTGTGGCCTCGGTGACTTCTTCCACAAAGGTGGAGGTGGCTGACTCCACGTCAGCAGAGAATCTGACCGCCTGCATGTTCTCCAGGTACACATGCGTGGTCGAGTCTAGGTCCATCGTTGATTCTAGTAGGTCAGTGGTTGGTTCAGGAGGTAGTGAGAGCAAAATCATGGCCAGGGCACATGAGGCGGAGAAGGTCACAGCTTTTCTGAACATGGTGCTGGCGAGGAGGGCAGGAGTCTGGGAAGGTGAGCAGGCAGATAGGCAGGCCTTGGCGTGTCCCAGCTGGATTTTTTGATCAGGGGAGAAATGACATCTTTCTTATATGTGGCCCTAAGATGGAAGGTCTCATTTATTCAGATTGTCTTTCTGTAATGAGGTCCTTTGAGTGTTGTTTACTACTTAGATACTCTTTAGTTTTGTTGCTATTATGAGTGCTGTTATTTTTTATTGCATTTTCTAGGCAGTTATTACTAGTGTAGAAAATTGCTGTTGATTTTCACATTGATTAATCTTGTATCTGGCAACCTTACTGAACTCTCATATCTCTGATTGTTTTTGGTCCTTGTAGGGACCATGTCATCTAAAATAATGTCAATTTTATCCTTCACTTCCCAATTCTTACACTATTTATTTCTCCTTCTAAATTTCCTTAGAACAGCAGTCCCCAACCTTTTTGGCACCAGGAACTGGTTTCATGGAAGACAATTTTTGCATAGACCAGGTGAGGGAGAGGGATGGTTTCAGGATGATTCAGGTTCATTACCTTTATTGTGGACTTTATTTCTATTATTATTATATATAATGAAATAATTATACAACTCACCATAATGCAGAATCACTGGGAGCCATGAGTTTGTTTTCCTGCAACTAGACAGTCCCATCTTGGGGGGATGGGAGACAGTGACACCTGAAGTGTGTTGCTTATGTCCAGTCTAGTCCGTAATCTCGTTTTTGTTGCTGTCACTGCAGAAAACCCTGCTTCACAAAGACAGGATATTGGAAATGGAAGCAGGCTTTTTGGTGCTTTTGTGGCAGTCTCAGGATATTCTGCCTTGACTTTAATCCAGAACGCATGGAGATTTGAAGTTATCTCAAACATACTTTTAAGGCCACCATCATTTGCAGTCTCAAGCAGTTGATCCTCTTCTAGCCACGGACAAAGTCGATTCTCCTGGCTTATTCACAAATGGGTCACGGATCCATTCCTTCCCAGTTTGAGGGTCTTTTGTGGTGGGGAAAATGCTCAAACTCTTTTGACAGCTGAGGTAGGTGATCATGCACCAGCTGGGGGAAAGAAGGCCCCGGCTCAGTCTCTTTCAAAATCTCTGCTAATATTTGAAACATGTCAAAAATCCCAATGTTCACTTGTTGCCCCCATAATTCCAGTTTGGCTTTGACTGCAGCCACCTCATCTGCTGACTTGAACACAGTTGTCATTCTCCCCTGAAGTGACAGATTGAGCTTGTAGAGCAGGTTGAACATGTCACACAAGTAAGCAGGTTTTGCGACCCATTCTGTGTCACTGACGTGTGCTGTCAGTGATGGCTGTTTTTCTAAAAGAAATCTGTGGAGTGGTTCTTGTAATTCAAAAACTCTGGCCAGTGATCTACCTTTAGAAAGCCACCTCACTTCTGTGTATAAGAGAAGACGTGCGTGCTCCGTGTCCATCTCCTCACAGAGCTGTGAGCACAGACGTGAGTTAAGGACATGTACTTTAATGTGGTTGATAATTTTAATCACATCCTGCAGGTGACATTTTTCGGCTAGCCAGCATTTCTCTATAGATGACACTGTGCATAGACTCACATTCCGAAGCGACCTTCTTGACCCCAGTAGTGAAACCAGAAAGCCATCCAGTCATGGCAGCCGCTCTGTCCGTGCATATACCTGCACAAAATGACCAGTTCAGTTTTCCTGATGTGTAATCATTCAAAGACTTGAATAGTTCTGCAGCTGTGGTGTTGGTTGGCAACAAAAATGCACATAACATATCCTTGTGCACGCCCTCCTGAAAAATATATAGCACAAAAATAAGCATTGTTGCCTTGTTGTCGATATCATTAGACTCGTCAACCCAGATTACATACCGTGGTGACTCATTAATCCTCTCTAACATTTGTGCCTCAGTGTCCTCTGCTATTTCATCAATTCATCTAGTTATGGTGCTATCCGAAAGAGGAACACATGCCATCTTTTGAACTGCAGCCTCTTCTAAAAGTTCAGGCCAAATGTCCTTAGCAGTAGGCAGAATCAACTCTACCAATAGTGAAGGGCTCCTTAGGTTTAGCAATGCTTCTCTCGCTCACCTGCCCACCACTGTGTGGCCCAGTTCCTAACAGGCCACTGACCAGTACCAATCCACAGCCTGGGGTTTCAGGACCTCAGCCTTAGAGCAGGACATTGATTAGTGGTCATTGTGGCCAACTTTGTCTTGTCCAAAATCTTAAAGAGAATGTGCCTGAGCTTTTGCCATTAAATCTAATAGTTTCTGTAAATTTTTCTGTGAACATAGGATTTGCAAATATAAGCTTCATCCTGGTTTGCTGAGAGTTTTTTGTTGTTGTTGTTGTTGTTCTTTTTAATTTTAAATAGATGTGGAAGCTTATAAAATGCCTTTTCTGCATTAAAATTTTCATATGATTTTCCCTCCTTATACTCTTTCAGATAAAATCTTCTTGATCGTTATATACTTTTTTTAAAAGTGCAGTTTGATTTGATTAGCTACTAACATTTAGTTTAGCATTTTGCATCACAAGGGGGGTTTTTTTGTTTTTTGTTTCTTGTGTTGAGACAGAGTCTCACTCTGTTGCCCTGGCTAGAGTGCCGTGGCGTCAGCCTAGCTCACAGCAACCTCAAACTCCTGGGCTCAAGCGATCCTCCTGCCTCACCTCCCGAGTAGCTGGAACTACAGGCATGCGACACCATGCCGGCTAATTGTTTCTATATGTTTTTAGTTGGCCAATTCATTTGTTTCTATTTTTAGTAGAGACGGGGTCTCACTCTTGCTCAGGCTGGTTTCAAACTCCTGACCTTGAGCGATCCGCCCACCTCGGCCTCCCAGAGTGCTAGGCGTGAGCCATCTTCATCACAAGGGTTTTGTTCACAAGTGAGATGGGCATATGATTTTCACTCTTGCATTGCCCTTATATGATTTGGGGATCAAATTTATTGTATTGATCACTGGATTAGCAATGTAGAGATCATTGATGATTCTTCTAAGACCAGTTTGCTTAAAGTAGGGTGAGTTCAAGGCAGAATAGGCAGAGAGGAAGTGAAGACAGGGAGTTAACGTGAGAAAAGGGCTTAGGGGAATTAGGGTTGGGGAGTTCTGTTTGTTTTGTTTTAAATGGAAGAAACTAGTGGTTTGGGAGTTTTTGTCTTATTTTGGTTTTTGGCCCTTAGGAGAGTGGATTAAGTTAATCATATTCTTTAGTTCATGAGACATTATCAGCCTTGACCCAGTTAAAGACTCTTGTTTATTTTTCCCCCTTTGTTCCCCGACTTCCCTCCTCCCCTATAGGTGATTATTCTAATTTTTATTTCATTTTAATTTTTTATAATTTAAATTAATGTAAAATTCGCCTTTGGGGGTGTCCAGTTCTATGAATTTTGACAAGTGCACGGTCATGTAACCGCTACCACAATCAAGGTAGAGAACAATCCCAGCACCACAAACTCCCCCACGCTGCCCCTTCTGTGTCAGCCCATCTCGCCTCCCAGCTCCTGGCAGCCACTGATCTGTTCCCCTCCCTATAATGCTCTATAATTTTATCTTTTCCAGAATGTCACGTAAATGCCATCATTTATTATTTAGCCTGTTGAGTCTGGATTCTTTCACTTAATTGCTGCATTTGAGATTTATTCATGCTGTTGAGTATATCAGTCATTCTTTTTGTTGTTGCGTAGCATCCATTGTGTGGATGTTTGTCCATTCAGTGGTTGGAGGACATTTGGGTTATTTCCAATTTTGAGCAATTATGAATAAAGTTGCTCTAAACATTTACCTAGAAGTTATTGTGTGAATATAATAGGTTTCATTTCATTTGGATAAATAGCAAGAATTGCTGCATCTTATGGTAAGTGTATGTTTGTAAGCGACTGCCAAGCTGATTTCCAGAGTGGCTGTATCATTTTTCATTCCTATTTGCAAAGTATAACAGTTCCAGTTTCTTCACATCCTTACCAGCACTTGATGTTTGTTATTTAAGTAATTCTAATAGGTACATAGTAGTATTTCATTGTGGCTTTAATTTGTATTTCCCTAATGGAAAATGATATTAAGCATCTTTGATTTGCCTTTTTGCCATCCATGTATCCTCTATAGTGAAGTATTTGATGAAGTCTTTTGTTCATTTATTAATTTGGCTTTTTTGCTTTCTTACTGCTGAGTTTTGAGACTTCTTTATATAAGGATATCCTTCGTCAGATATGTGACTTGCAAATATTTTCTCCCAGTCTATGTTTACCTTTTTATTTAATAGTATCTTTATTCTTATTGTACAAAATTGTTTTTAGCTATTCTAGTTCTTCTGTTTTTCCATATACATTTTAGAATACTCTGTACAATTTTAGAATACTCTGTTGAATACTCTGTACTCTATGTACAAAAAAATCTTGCTGAGATTTTGATGGGAATTGTTTTAAATCTGTTAATCATTGTGGAGATAATTGACATCTTTATAACATTGAATCTTCAATCCATGAACATGGTATGTCTCTTCACTTATTTAAATCTTCTGTGATCTTTTTCATCACTATTTTATACTTTTGGAATACAGATTATGTGCATGTTTTGTTAGATTGATACTTAAGTATTTCATTTATGGGATAAATAATTGTACATAATATTGTTTTTTAAGTTTTGGGTATTTTTTCACTTTTAAGATTTCTATTCTAATTTGATTTGAATTCCAAAGGAAATTATAAAATGTATTCACTTCTTTGTATAAAAAGGTGACTTTAAATGTTAATGCAAATTATAAAAAATAATAAATTTTTAGATAAAAATAAATTTATAGATCAAAATTGGGCTAGTTGCTTGGGAGTAACAAGTTTTTAAATCACCATTTTCCACCTCCTCACCAAGGATAACCTAATTAATGATCAGCTGTGTTGTAATAGCGGGATAGCACTGAAACGTGAGTAAACAGAAAAACTGAAGCTTCTCCAGCTCCAGACTAGGAAGTGGTTTTATTTTTTTCCTGTGCTTTCTCATAGTGGCAAACAGCAACCACATCCCCAAAAGTAAGGGTCATTACCATTTTGCCATTCTTAATTTCTCTTACAAAATTTGTTTCTTTGCCATCCCATTTCTGTACATGAATGAGTTTGTCTCCATCCAGGCTAACAGTAGACTCACAGTTTCTGTTATCTGCAGCGGTTTCATCAAACTCTTCTGCCAACTAGAAATTCATCTCTGTGTTCTTGAATGTGCTTTGAGTCCTGATCACCACTGTATCTCCTTCCTGAGTGATAATCACTGTTGGTTTGGTCACATTTTCCATCTGCCTAGTGGCAAAGCCCACACCTAGAGCCTTCATGTACTCATCAAACTTCTGACTATCCATCAGCTCCCAGGTAGCACAGAAATCCTCCACCATCCTTGCCCCCCTCCCCTTCAGCTTCAAAACAGATAAAAGAGACAGGAATGAGGATCTCTGGTCTTACTGCCACTGCGCTTCCCCTTTGCCTAAATTTTGATTTCTAATTGTACAATGCTGGTCTATAGACATGTGATTGGGTTTCCTTTTTTTCTTGTGACTTTGCTAAACTCACTTATTAGAGGGTGGATTTTTTTGTAGATTCCTTGGGATTATCTACATAGACAGATATGTCTATGTAGACATCACCTATAAGTGGGAATGGTTTGGTTTTTTTCTTTCTAATCTAATCTGTTTACTTGCTTTTCCTTCCTTCCCTTTTTCCTTCCTTCCTTCACCCATATTGCACTGGCCAGGACTTTCAGTATGATGTTGTATAGGAGTGGAGAGGACAGATAGTCTTGCCTTGTTCCTAATCTTTGGGGAGAAAATATTCAGTATTTTACCATTAAGTGTGATATTAACTATAGATTTTTTTTGGTAGATGCCTTTTATCAAGGTGAAGAAGTTCCCTTCCATTCCCAGTTTGCTGAGTTGTTGTTGGTGTTTATTTTTTTCTTTTTCATGAATGGATATTGAATTTTATTGTATTCTTTTTCTGCATCAATTGATATGATCATGTGTTTTTTTCTTCTTTGGACTATTAATTTGGTAGATTATGTTGATTTATTTTCAAATATTGAATCAACCTCACATTCTTGGGAAACCCCACATGGTGTAGTATGTTATTCTTTTTAGACATTGAAGGATTTAATTTGTCAATATTTTATTGAGAAATTTTATACCTATGTTCATGAGAAATATTGCTTAGGACTATTCAAGTTATCTTTTTTCATTTTGGATAAATTTGGGTAGTTTGTGAGTTTTGAGGAATTGGTCCATTTTACCAAAGTTGTTGAATTTTTGTGCAAAGACTTGTTCATAATATTTCCTCTTTATCCTTTTAATGTCTGGAGGGTCTGTACTTAATTCCTTTGTTTCATTCCTGATATTGGTAATTTGTATTTTCTCTCTCCCTTTTTTTTTTTT
>VBSM01002608.1:102926667-102939386 GCA_008086735.1 Cheirogaleus medius | reverse complement strand
GAGCTGTGATGACAGCACTGCATTCTAACTGGGGCGATAGAGCGAGACTCTGTCTCAAAAAAAAAGAGAGATGATGAACAGCCCCTGAGCTTGGCAGGTATTCAGGAAGGCTGCTGTCATCCTCCTCAGCCTCCTCTCACTCCCCTAGAGGGAGGCGTCCTGTGGTCCTGTAAGGTGGTAGGTGGCGGGTCTGTGGGGGTGGGGTCTGGCAGCGGCTGAGCTGGGGGCGCTGGTGCCGAAGCTCCTCTGCTGGGCACCTTCTCAGAAAGTCTTTCATCACTGGCATCTTCCCGGGCCTTCTGCATGCTTCTCTGCATGTGAAACCAATTCCTCTGCTCAGACTGGTGTGTTTATCTTGAGGGACTTCTTGATTTCAAAGTGATCTGCTCTGGGAAGGAGGAGGGAAGGAGGAAGGCACGTATCCCCATGGCCCCATCCTTGGAGCACCACAGGTTGGGATCCCAGTGGTCACAAAAGCTCCTGCCAGGGGCAGGGGGTGCAGAATCTGACCTGGAGGACACTCAGCCCTCCTCACTGCCAGGCCTGAGAACCTTCTAACATACCCTTAAAATGCAAAGTCAGATCGGCTTACCGATATTTGCAATAACCCCAATCTTTTTTTTAATATTCTTAGAGACAAGACACATATTAAGTACCATAGACCATGATTATGTTTTCCTGTCCTTTGCCTACAGTCAGCGTTTGTCCTGAATTTTCATTTGCCTGGTTTTCTGTGGCCTCATCATTCATTTAAGCCCGGGCCCTTCTCCAGTCGTCCGAACCTCCTGTCTGGCGTCTCCCTGAAGACACCTCCCCAGCCCCCGGTGGCTCCATCCTCTGTCGGTCCTGGGTGCCCTCAGGGGCCTCTTCCTCCCTCTCCTGGGCCGGGCCCCCTGGTTCTGGAACCCCTCATCTTCTTCGCTCTTGCTTTACTCTCTGTGTTCAGGGGCACACCTTCCAGAATTGTCCTATGAAAGAGTATGTGGGATGTAACTTTTGAGCCTTTGGGTATCTGGAAGTATCTTTATTCTGTTCGTACTCTTGCTTGATGCACTGTAGGGACCAGAACTCCCCTGGGAAGTTGTTCTGCAGAGTGACGGTGGCACCGTTCCCGTGGCTTCCTGCCTCCAGTGTCACTGTGGAGCAGGCACAGCCTGCTGCTTCTGACTTTGTGAATGGGACCTGCTTTTGCTTTTTCTGTTTGGCTTTGCTTTTCTCTCTGGAAGCTTGTAGGAGCCTCTCTTTGCACCCAGTTTTTCTGAAATTGCACTGTGATCTGTGCCTGCAGGCTAAACTACGGCTGTTTCCACGCGTCATGCCAGGCCTATGGTAGACCCTGGAATCTCGGCCTCCCACTCTGGGCAATCTTCTTTCACGGTTTCTTCAACCTGCTTTCCACCCTCGTCGCAGGGTCCTCCTGGAACCGCAGCGTCATGCCAGGCCCCTGTGGAGCGCTCCCCTCGCTATCCTCTCCTTTTTCCTATTCTCCAGGTCTTCGCCCTCTCCTTCTGCTCCACGGAAGACTCCACCTGCTCTCCCAACCCTTCTAAGTCTGTCATTTTGCTTCCTTATTTTTAATTCCCCAGGGCTCTTTCCTGTTTCCAATTACTCCTTTTTTCTAACGGCATCCTATTCTTATTTTAAGGATACAAGATCTGTAACCTCTGAATCGGATAGTTTTCATTAAGTTTTTTCTCCTGGAATAATTTTTGTTTCTTCCAAATAGCTTTTCTCTGTTTCCCTTTGTCTCTCTGTCCCATGGGACAGGCTTCCTCAGGTCAAGAAAATCTACCACTTGAGAGAGACTCGGCCCCTTGCACAGCCCGGCCCTCTGCAGCCTGGCCATCCTCCACCCACGTGTGGGGACAGCACTTTCCTGCTGCCTTCCCCGTGGGGCAGGGAGGCCTCGGCCTTCACACCTCCCGGGAGGTGCAGCATATATGGCAAAGCAGTTGAAGTTTTCACATGGAAACCATCTGGACAGTCCTGTTTTGTCACATTAGTAATAAATTAGTCATAGCCCAGAGGTGATGGCCACACACAGGGTGTCCTGACTCAGGAGTTGAGCACCGTTAGTCTGGCTTTTCAAGCCGGAAGTGTTCAAGCACCTCTGACACACAGGCGCTGGGTAAACTAAAAGGAGACCCCCTTTGTTAAAAATGCAGGCGCAGGCCTCTGTCAGCAGCAGTGCATTCGCTGAGGACAAGCCACCATGTATTTCAGTATCTTTGTTTGAGATCAGTATCAGCTGTCATGCCACCTGCCACGCATGTGCACACGCACACCCCCAGGCACACGCACACACGCGCAGGCACACAACTCACACACGCACACATATGCACACACAGCCATGTAGGGACACACCCATGCATGCACACGTGTGCACTCACACACACATGCACGCGCTCACCTTATACTGACCTGAATGGACATCCGCCTACCTGGTAGGAGGCCCCACCTGTGAAGGTGTGAATTTCAGTGGAAGCCACACAGCGACTTGGAAATCGAATGTGGGCACTGGGCTGACACTCCTTCCCCGCCCTTTCCTGCCTAGGACTTTGTGGTTGGGCTCTCCATCCTGCTTCGAGGAACAGTCCACGAGAAGCTCAAGTGGGCCTTTAATCTCTACGACATTAACAAGGACGGCTACATCACCAAAGAGGTATCAGGGTGGCTGGGGGCGGAGGCCCGGCTACCCCTCCTCCCCTCCCTGTCCAGAGACTCGACTCAGCCTGGCCCTGGGGCAGCAGCCGCCGGTTCTCCTCCCCTGTGCTCTCGGTCCTGGACGCCTGGGTGTCGAGCGTGGGCTCGTGTGCCCCACCACACATCTCGGTCCAGCCAGCAAGTGTTCTCTGGCCGTCCTTTCTTATGAAGAGGGCCTAGGAGACCCGAGTGGAGAAGCTGGGGTCCTGGCCTCAGCCCCCACCAAGTGAGGGGGGCCAGTGTGGTCCCTTTAAGGCAGGGGCAGATGGGCGCCCTCGACACACTGGTCAACAAACAGGTTTTGTTTGGCCCGGGCATTTGTTTGTATTTGAAGCTGTTACAGTTTCAGATTTTGAAGATTAGCACATAAAAATCCATCTCCAGCCTCTTTTGGAGATAAACTTATCTCGGAGAGTCAGAAGCTCCCCTCTCGCTTACCCAACCACTGCCCTGGCGGTGGCCCTCCGCCCCCTCATGCAGCCCCTCCCCCCAGGAAATGCTGGCCATCATGAAGTCCATCTATGACATGATGGGCCGCCACACCTACCCCATCCTGCGGGAGGACGCACCCATGGAGCACGTGGAGCGGTTCTTCCAGGTGAGAGAGCTCAGCCCCTGCCGTGGGGAGGGGAGCCCTGCGGAGGAAGGGGCTCCTGCTCCTGGGGCAAGCCCCTTGCCCTCTCGGAGCCTCCCCCTCCCCACGAGGGGCCAAACCTGCCTCTCCAACCTGGCAGGCTGTCAGAACCCCCTGAGAAGAGAGTTAAACCACCGCCCTGCTCCACTGAACCTCGGCTCAGGGCAGGCTGGGGCTGGTGATTTCCAGCAGCCCACACCGGATCCCGGGCCTCCCAAGAGTGTCCCCAGCTGCTCGGGGCAACGCTCTGTGAGAGCAGCAGGGCTGGGTTGCCTATGCCCTGGGCTGTGGGGGCTAGACGGGCTGAGGCTCTGCCTCCCACTTGCTAGGAGCCATCTAGACATGTGGCCATCCTGTGACTCAGTTACTCTATCGGCCCTCCTGTCAGGGAGGTGAGGGGTCAGGTGAGCATGGGGACAGATTGTAGGAAGCATAAGCCCAGGTAGGCTCAGGGAAGTGGCTGAGGGGGGCAGATTGGGGAGATGGTAGAGGGGCCTACCAGGGGCTGGGAGGTGCTAGGGAAGGGACTTTACGTGGCCTGGATCCAAGGTAGGGGCAGAGGGGACAAGTCAGGTGAAGGGAGCCCATCTATCCACTGCCACATCCTCAAGGCAGGAACTGTCCCTGGTGGGGCACAGACTCACCTCAGGTGTGGCTTGGATTACAGAAAATGGACCGGAATCAGGACGGGGTGGTGACCATTGACGAGTTCCTGGAGACCTGTCAGAAGGTAGGTGGCGTCAGGAGGCTGGGCACACAGTCCTCTCAGGCTCTGCGAGGAGGAGGGTGGTTGATGCCTCCCACCCTGCCCCATACCCAGTCCTGCCCCTGCAGCTGTCCTGGGCACACCTCCTGGGTGCTGCATCCAATCTCTGGCCTCTCTCTTTTGTCTGAGTCCACCCCCTCCCTGGCCCCACCCACTCCTGCCAGGCCTCAGCCCCCCGCCCCGCTGCAGACCCTCCCTCAGCCCTGCCCTTGTAGCACCTCAAGTCAGAGGTGGGCAGACATGGGGCCAGAGGGAGGGTGCTTAGCCTCTTTGGCCTTCGGGAAGGTGTCACTCTGGAGAAAGGCACTGAGAGCCTCCCCAGCATTGCTGCTGGCCTCCTCTGTGGCGCACAGTTGTGGGCCAGGACTCAGGGCCTCCACAGGCCTTACCTCTGCCTCACTCCCAGGCAGCCTCAGCACCCCCGGCCTCCACTGGGTGTCCAGCCAGGAAGGCCTTTGTCCATCAGGGAGTCACCAGATGGGCTTGCAGTCAGGCCACTGGGTAAAGACAGGCCGTGCCTTACCATCTGGGGACCTCGGACCAGCTGCCCAACTTCTCTGCTCCCCCATCTACCCAGTGAGACAGACAGAGCTGTCACTGCAGGGTCCAAGTCCCTGATAGGAATCTGCTCAAGGGGGGGTGGATTTGGAGACCATCCCCCACCCCTGCCCCCCAGCACCCGACAGGCCTTTCCTCCTTCTCTCTCCGTGCAGGATGAGAACATCATGAGCTCCATGCAGCTGTTCGAGAATGTCATTTAGGACGTGGGCAGGGGGCTGGGGGCCACCTTCACCCTCAAGTAACCTCAATCCTGCCAGGAGCGGCCTCCATGAGAAACTTTTTAAAAATATATTTGGAAGTGAACAGTTTGCTCCAGACACACACACACACACACACACACACGTTCCTCTGGTCTGGCAGAGGGGAACAGGTTCGGGAGGGGCTGAGTCTGGCTAGGAGCCAAGTCCATGTGACCAGAGCTGCACCGCCCTGGCCAGCCCTTCCCAGGCCAGCAGGGCGAGGCTGCCTCTGGGTGGGCAGCTGAAAGAACAGGCCTGCAGGCCACTGGCCACTAGATGTCACCAGGAGGGGCTCAAGTGTCCCTGCAGGGGAGAGTCCGGCCTCCAAAGCAAAACCCCCTCCTGTGGGTCCACCTCACCCCTCACCCCCACCCTGCATTCCCCACAGTGGGGTGGCTCTGGGACTCTCTGGCCTCTCCCCCCAGCCACTTCCTGCCCACTGACCTGCGCTTCTAAAAATCTCCTCACCACAGGACCCTGGAGGGGCCAGCTGAGGTCAGGAGAGTTATGACTAGGAAAGGGGTGTGATGGAGGCCGACCCTGCTGCTTTCTGGAGATGCTTCCCTGGGGCCTCGGGACCCCTGCCCCCCTGACCTGGGAGAGCGGGGGCCTGTACCAGGCATTCACTATGGGCAAGCTTGGGTGGTGGGGGGCTGCTGAGCTCCATCTCCCTCTGTCCAGTAAAGGAGGGCCTTTCAAGCTCAGAGTTTGAGTTTCTTGATGGAGAATCTGAGGTGACTACTTGTCAACTCCACAAAGGCGAGGAGGAGTGGAGAAGCCTTCCCTTGCCCCAGTCCTGGCTCAGTAGGAATGGTGGGTGGGGCTGTCCACACTCTCTAGCACCAGACTGTTCTCCACAAGGTCCTCCTAGGTCCTGGGAGGTCACATGGCTCAGGGACTGGCCGCCAGGGAGCCCGGGGGCAATGCTCTGAGGGGCCTGGGAAGGGGCTCCTCCCTCCTCCTTCCCCTCCCCGCTCCTGTCTTGCTTGGCTGGGCCCCTCTCCTGAAGCAGTGTGGTCATCCCTCTGCCTGGGCTTACCCCAACCCCAGAGAAAAAGCACAAGCATCCCAAGCAGCTCAGGCTACAGCCCAAAGGGAGCCAAGGACACTCCACTTTGCAGAGGTAATGCCCTCCTGGTAGGCTGATGCCTGGGTCCCAGCAGCCCCCATATAGGTGGCCCTGGGGAAGAAGCCTGCGGGTTCCATTCTGTGCCTCAGAGCAGGGGGGACTTCAAGGCCAGCACAGCACAGCCCAGCCTACCAACATTCAAAAGCACAAACCCCCAGGACTCCGCTTGGCTGGGCTCAGCTCGGGGAATGGAGGCCAACGCCGGCCTGAAGAAGCTGGAACCAACAGTGAGAGCTGAGGGAGGGGTCTGTGGCTGGGCCGCAGGCCAACAGAAACTTCCAGGAGAGAGATGCTGCTCCCACGTGCCCAGGCCTCGAAGAAAAGGAACCCCGTCCCCAGCAGCATGGGCCCTCCCAGGAACATTCCCACATGATACATTCCATCAGTGGCCACCCAACTCTGCTCAGGCCTGGCCCCAGGAGTCCCTGGGCACCCCAAGGAGGCTAGCCCCCGGGTAAGCAGAGCTCTTGGAGGAAAGGTGGGATGGTAGAAGCCGCAGGGGCCCCTTGGCACCCACACACAGGTGGGCCTCCCCCTTGGAGCTGCACTGACACCCATCTCCCCTCCCCCAGGAGGGCATCAGCTTTCCCTGGCTCAGGGATCTTCTCCCCATCCCCTCACCCCCAGCCCAGCCCTCCCAGCAGGTGTCACTTTGCTTCTAAGGGGCCAAGGCCTCAGGGTCAGGCTGGCTGTACATCCAACCAGGAGGGGTCTGCCTCCCATGCTGGGACAAGGACTGGCCGCATGTCTGCATGGCAGAAGCGTCTCCCCTGGCCATGGCCTGGGAGGGTGGTTCCTGTTCTCAGTGCCCACCAATATTCAGTCCTGTATATTTTAATAAAATAAACTTGACAAAGGAGAGGGACTCCTGTTGGCTTTATCCCGACTCTAAACTTCCAGCCTTTCCCATCCCTGCTGCTATTAGCCATGGCTCCTGCCCAGTGCTATGCTGATAAACACTTGACAGCTGGCTCTGAGGGGAGGGACCGCCCTTGAAATTCTCAGGCTCCCAGTGTGACCTCACTGAGGCTGAGCCAGGAAGAAATGCACACAGTGGCCCTCAGGAGCCTTGATGAGAAGCTCCAGCCCTGGAGCCGATATGTAAAGCCAGTGGGGCAGGCGACTTCTTGAGGTGCCATGTGTACTTCATCCCCAGATCATTTTTCCTTCCCAGTTCCAGGTCATTCTGGCTGTCCCCTTGGCCAGAGGGTGAGGATCGCAGAACACAAGGAAGCAGAATTTGCCTGAATGTATCTTCCTTTCCCAGTGTTTACTTTCAAAAGTATAAACATTGTGAGGATTATGCCAGGGGAGGGGCAAGAAATGACAGCATGGGGGGAAGGGAAGAGGAGAGTTCCCTTCCCTCACCAATTCACAGAGTTAAGAAACTCAAACAAGTTCTAAGCAGGCAAGATAAAGAAAATTCTCCCCTATATAATATGTTACAGTGAAATTGCAGAACGCCAAAGATAACACCAAAGACAGATCACAAAGGCAGCCAGAGAGAAAAGGCCAGCAACAGATTGACAGCTGACATCTCATCAGTTACAATGACGCTAAAAGACAGTGGAATGACATCTTTAATTTGTTGAAAGAAAATAATTGCCAACTTAGAATTTTATACCAAGCAAAGTAAAAATATTTTCAGACAAAAATAACTTTAGAGAGCTTGCTACCAATAGATACTCACTAAAGAAAATTCCAAAGGATTTACTTCAGTGGAAGTGAGGCAATCTCCCAGCTAAAAGGTCTGAGATGCATGAAGAATGAAGAGTATAGACAGTAGTAACTATGAAGTAAGCTAAATAAACATTGATTGCATAAAAATCCCTTGTGGGATTAAAAAATTTAGAAACAAAAATCCAAGATAAAATACATGGTAACAGTAGTATTTAAGTTGGGGGTATGTGCGTTATTTGGAAGGAGGAAAAAGAAACTGATGAACTTTAGCCTTTTTTAAGGTAAAATTTTAAAGAAATGCAATGTTGTTTGCAAAAACAGCAACAAAAAAAATCAGTATAATTTCTAATAACAGCCACTGCAGTATTTCCAACCTGACTCATCTCTCCCTCATCAAGAGATGGAGTCTCGTCCCCCTACCCCTGAAACTCAGAAGGACTTCCTGTAACCATCTGGATGAGTAGGGTGTGGCAGAAGTGATGCTGCTTGGCTTCTGAGGCTAGGTCATCCAAGGCAGTGTGGCTTCTGCCTGGTTCTCTCTTAGGACATTTGCCTTTCGGAACCCAGCCACCATATTGTGAGGAAGCCCAGGCCACATGAAGAGACCACATGGAAGTGTTCCTGCCAACAGTCCCAACTGATGTCCCACCCTACAGCCAGCAGCATCAACTATCAAACATGTGATCAGTCTTCAGGTGATTCCAGTGCCCTGGCTTTGAGCCGTTCTAGCTGATGTTGAGTGTGCAGAGACAAGTTGGCCCCACTGAGCCATGCCCCAACTGCATAATGATCAGCAAGTAAATGTCATGTGAAGCCACTCCATTTGGGTGTGGTTTTTATACAGAAGTAGATACTGGAACAACAAATTAAATGAAAAAAAACTTATGATCATCTCATTAGATATAGAGAAAGCACTGAAAACATTAAACACCCATTTATGATAAAAATTAGGAATAGAAGAGAACTTCCTTAAGCTGATGATAGGTCTCCATATCAAATGCTAAGACGCAAGCGGGAAATGCTGCAAGCTTCCCCTTTAAAGGCAGGCAGTAGTCAGCGGATATCAGAATTGTGCCTGTAGCTGTAGGGTACCTTGACCAAACCTGAGCGACAGAAGAGAGCTCTAACAGCTCTGACCGACTCCCAAACCTGAGCTGTTTCTGCATCAAGCAGGCTGGTGGTGGGAGTCTCAGGGTGAGAAAGGACTTGGATAGAACAGACTCTCGTGTGCCTCCTTTAAACACTGTAAGTAGAGCACAGAAGAGGGACGGCTCACTTCAACTTGGGGAAGTAGGGGCTTGAAGAACAGTGAGCAGGGGGTTGTTTCTGGTTGAAAACTCAGTCTGAGCGATGCCCAGGGGGCAGGAAGGTGACAGGCATGCTTGACACCTTGCAAGTGGTCCTACCGGACAGAAGAGAGATGAATGGATGAATGAGGACTGTGAGGTGATCCTAGAGAACCCTGAATTGGCCTCAAGCACCTAGGACAGCTAGAGCTCCCCACGTGCTCTTGTGACATAGTCACAAGGCTCTGAAGCCAGTCTGCAGGAACTCAAACCCCAGCTCACCATTCACAAGCTGTACAACCTTGGGCAAGTTACACAATCTCTCCGTGCCTCAGTTTGCTCATCTGTAAAACAAGCACAAGGAGAGAGTCTGCATTACAGAACCAGGCTGAAATGAGCACAGAATGTTCAGGTACCAAATCCAGTTCCAGCAACATGCTTGGGCCATCTTTTTGGCCTGGTGTAGGGGAGCAGACCCCAGCGCTGCTTTTGTGAAACGTGGCTGCTCTCCCTCTGCTTCTCTGTCATATGCAGTGTCTTCCTGCTACCAACACTTCTCTTTCTCTGGAGGGCACACTTCCATTGCCCTTAGAGGAACCAGTGGGGTATGACGACTGCCCTTTCTGCTGGGTGTGGCTTTTCCCCTGCCAGGCCTCTTGCCAGCCTATGGATTGGCTGCCCTTGGGACAGGTGTCAGGGCTGGTCCAATCAGGTCTGGGCGCCAGGGTTATGTCACTCCCACATAGAAGTCTGGGCAAGAAGGGGCCAAGGGCTGCACAGGGTGGTGGGTGGGGTGGGGTTGAGTGAGTCCTCCTTCTCCTTCCACCCTGCCCTGAGGGTGCAGAAGAGCTATGTCCCCAATACACACCCCTAACAACTGCTTGACACATGCCATGCCTCTAAGGCCTTGTGACATCTAGGGCGTAGGGCCCATGCTTCCATTCTGGAATTTTCTGTGTCATCTTGAGCATGTCAGTTTTGAGCCTCAGTTTCCTTTACCTGTAAAATAAGCAAAAAAAAAAAAAAAAAAATCCCCAGTAGCACTGCTATGATGACTCAGTATGCATATTTACCAGCCTTTTAATAAACGTGAGCATCCTTCCTTCGGATCCACTGGAGTTTTCATGCATATTTCCCTATGCTATAGAAAGTGACTCACACCAATAAGCCATCAGAGAAAGGACAGATTTTCAGAAGGCGTTTCCAGGTCTTGGAAATAAATCCGATCCGTGATGGTCCTCACTTTTGCTGGTAACCGCAAGGCCACTTGGGGCCTGGCTGGCTGAGGAGGGGCGGGGCGTGCAGTCAGGCCCTGCAGGCAACTCTCACTGCCTGGCCAAGCTGATCTGCGCAGACAGCCTTGCGCCAGCCCCCCGCGACCCGGCCTGATGCGTTCACGACACGAGGGCCCTATTCAGGAGGCCCCTTGGCAGCAGATAGCACAGAATGGGGAGAGCGAGGGCCAGAGACGTTGTCTAACGTGCCTACACCCTTCCCCATCGTGCTCTGTGGCACTTCCCAGGGAAACAGCCACTGATTTAGAAGGTCCCAGGTTTGTCTTCTCGTCCACACGAGGTTGTACTGTGGTTCCAAATGCTGTGCCCTTGCCTGACCACCAGGGGGCGACTCTCCACACACAGGCCCCCCCCCTCACCTCTTCGCTGCATTCGGGTCCCAGAGAAAGCTCCTTTGGAAGGGAAGCTACTGCTCTTTGCCGTTTCCTTCATAACCCCAAAGACACTTCCATGTTTCTGCTTCATTCTCCGTATGGTTTGCCCCGCAAAACTAAATTTACCGAGCAACAATTCCACAAGGGCACCCACAGGGCACCGAGCCGGGTGCTGGGGAGAAGGGCGCAGTGGGTGTCCTTCTATTTATTAACTAAGGCACACATAACTACTCACCCACATAACCCATTAGGCTCTGCTAAATCCTGAATACAGTTTGAGAACCCCACGTACGCCCTTCACAGGCCACTGTCGGGTCCAGGAGGCCAGAAGGAGACAGTGGGCTGTCAGGACCCTGGGAAGCAGGCATGCTGCACGCACGGCAGGTTTCAAACAGCTGAGGGTGCAAATCTCATAGAGATGAACTTTGAAACAACTATACCCTGCCTGCCCCACCCCTTGGAGGTGGAGATCTTTTTGCAATCTCTCGGTACTCTCATATCTCTAACCTTTGCTCAGTGGCCTGGAGCCCTCAGGAACATCAACAGTGTCCTTCAAGTTCACTGCCTCGGAGGCTCCCAAGGGTGCAGGGGTATTTGCCCTCCATGAGCTTCTGATCACTGCATGTCTGCTTTGTGTGGGGTTTCTGCCTTCTTCACACCAGGCAGTACACTACTGTAATCCCCTTTCCTGCTCCGAGTTCCAAGCTCCTAGGTCTAAACTAAAGAAGCACCATCCTACATTTATGGAACACCTTTCACACACTGGGCATGGCTGTGTCATGAGGAGACCACAGTGAATAAGCCACAGTCCCGCTGGTACAGAAATTCAAGTCTTGTGGGGACACCAGAAGGCAAGAAGAAAAGTCCCAGACAGTGATTCAGGCAACAAGGGAAGGCACCAGGGGACAGGGGTTGGGGGTGCCATGCTTGGCGGGGACAATTGCTAGAGGACTCGGACTTCCCATAGAACTGTGAATGAAACAAGAGTGAGCCTGCTCAAAGTTAGGAAGGAAGGAGCCCTCCTTAGTGTACAAAGTGTTGATGGTGTGTATCTGGACTGCTGGGAGCCCTTTCCCCTCCACCTGTCCTGCCTTCTCCTGGACAGGTGCCAGGGAGGAGCCAGGTACTGAGTGAGTAAGGCTTGCAACCTCCTGCTGAGGACTCACCCCGGTTCTGGCATCCTGGATGTGGCTCCTTGTTCCTTCCATTGCCTTCCGCAACCTTCTCCATCCCAGACAATCCCCCAAGCCCGTGGGTACTGCTGCCAGCCCAGAGAAGGTACTGAGCCCTCCCTTGGCCCTCGCCCACTTGCCTGGGCCCTAGCAGCTGGGGTCAGGGGAGCATCAAGGGCCAGCCACCCTGGGGGGGGGAATAGCTGGTCTTGCATGGGCCAGCTACGATCGCCTGGACTTTGTCCGAGCCGGCTAGTAAAGGGAACATGCAGAGTCCAGCTCCTGCAAAGTGAGCCTTGCAGGGGTCTGTGGGCTACGCCAGAGCCAGCATGGCCAGGAGTAACCCTGTGCCTGAGCGGGCCTGAGATGAGGTCATTTGGAAGAAACTGTCCCCACCCCACCCACACGCCCGCCCACTTGCATAGGAATGTCTTATATATCTAGAAGGAGCAGTTACAGGTCCAGTTAGCCCCTGGCCAGAGCTGAGAGGTCCCAGAGAAGAGGCGGTGTGCTGGGAAGGGGTGGGCCTGCCAGGAAGGCCCTGGAAGGGAGTCAGGCTCCCCTGGAGCGGCACCTGAGCGCACCCTCTCCTGGGCAGCAGTGGCATTAGAGGACCGTCCAAGCCACTAAGCTGTCCTGACTACCGCCGACCACCGAGAGCCATTGGTCTTAACACTGGGCTCCCTGCCAACTGCTGTGTACCTTTCTGTTCTCTGCTCCCGGCCCTGGCCACACCTGCCTTTGCTCCCGCCCTTTGACCCGTGCACAGAGTCCCCGCGGTTCAGCTCTCTTGGCCAGCTTTGAACATCATGGAACCTTCCTGGGGATGCAGGATATATGTCTGCCCATCCCTCCGCCTGAGATAGCCCCTCCATTCCAC
>VBSM01002608.1:102909897-102926567 GCA_008086735.1 Cheirogaleus medius | reverse complement strand
CAGAGACGCTCTAACTGGTGGTGTTTCTCGTCCGCCATCTTGCTCCGCCCCTCCATTCCACTTTCAATGAAAGGCCTCCAGGAACTTCTCTCTCACCAATGTCCCTGGGCACCATAAGGGCAAAGAGGAAGGTCACCTGATTCGATGGCAACCTTCTGCCTCCAAGCCCCCACCCTCTCCTGGGAGAAGCCCCCAACCTCACCTGGGCATCCTTCTTCCTCTCTCCATCCGAGAGGCCTTGAGCTCGCCCTCACCTCCCACGGAGAAGAGCAAGGCCAGGCCCAAGCCAACGGCTGCACCACCTCTCCCAGGCCATAGTGATTGGTTGAGGGTGGACACAACCGTGACCTGATCACAGCCAGTGAGGCCCAGGGGGACATTTGTTGGGAATGCTGGGAAGAGATGCTCCCTCCTCTGCACTCCCTGGAGCTGAGGGAGTGTGAGCGCTGCAGCTGTTGCTGCCATTGTGTCACTGTCATTGTGTCATAGCAAGGAGCCAGGACAGTGAAGCCAGCACAGAGGAAGTCCAACTGAGGGATGGAGAGAGAGAAAACAGATGGAGGTGGGGACTGGGGGGTGTTGGGGGCATCTGTCCTCCAACTGCACATTTAGCAACCCCCTCCCAAACTCTGGACTTTTCATTTATTCCAGCCACTAAAAATATCTCCACCCATCCCACCCATTAAGCCAGTTGGAACCAGATGTTCAGCACTTTTAGCTGGAAAAGTCTCAACTGCTATGGGCCCTAATGTCCAGGTCAGCTGCAGGGCAGTGAATGTGCTTTCCAAACTCCAGCGGGCCCTGAGGAAGGGGCCAGGGCCACCATGCCCAGTGCTGTCTCCACTGCCAGAGTGCGGGCGCCTTGCACGCAGGAGCCACGGCCTTCAGCCCTGGGTCCCGGGACTGGCAGGGTGTCTGGCACACTTGGAGGAAGGGAGTGCTCAGTAAATGCTGCTGAAGTGAAGGTCATAGGGAGGGGGGCCTGGGCAGGGCTCCCAGGGCGGGGCCAGGCCACCGGGCCCTGAGCCTGCTGGGTCACGGGGCCAGCTCTCGGTCAGCACCAGGGTCAAAGTCCCTTTGAAACATCTCCCCTGGGGGCTGACTGCACTGTAGGGGGCCTTGGCCTGGGCACCCACCCCACACACTCCCACCCCCAGCCCGGCCCCTCTGCATCCACTTTCCTCCCCAAGCTCTTCTGGCTGTGTCTGGCAGCACTTCTTCCCAGTTTTGAAAAATCACCAAATACAGTAAAACATCCAGAAACTAAAAATAAGGCCCCAAGGAGCAGGCCATCAGCCAGTCCCTGACAGCCAACCAGGATTGTGAAATCCTCAAGTCCCTTGCTTTATTGACAAACTTTCCCAGCCCCAGCAGAAGTTTGTCACCGACAGACCAAAGGGGGCCCAGAAGGGAGGAATCGCTGGTCTCATTCTTGTCCCCACCCCCAACCTTCTCCTCCCGCTGCCCCTGTGCATGTGGGAAAAAGCAACAAGAAAGAGAAGAGGGGCATCCCACCCCCACCTGCCCATTGCTTCATTCATTAATTCATTAAAACAAACAAACAAACAAAAAACCATGTGCACTCAACACCATGCCAGGGAATGGAGATAAAATAGCAGAATACTTGCAAACCCCTCCCTTGTGGAGCCTGTAATTTCTTAGAGACGAGACATTAATAAATTGAATCATACAAAAGAGTATATAAATTTATACCCAATGTCATGACCATGAAGATGAATCTCATGGTTCCTTGAGACCTTTGGGCAGGGGTAGGGGCTCGGGATGGATGGATGTGGCTGAAACCCAGAATACTGAGGCACAAATGCTGGCAAAATGGGAGCAGTCAGCACAGCAGGGTGAGGGAGGGCCCTGAATGCTTTGGCCTCAGCCTTCGAGCAGCAGGAAGCCACTGATGAGTGTTATTGGTGTTTTGAAAACAGCAATCTGTCACCAGATGGAAATGGTGGACAAGAGGCCGAGCTTGGGCAGGGGTGGAAGGTACGGCTAAGTTGCTGGAGCAGGTGGCTCAGATTCCTTTGACACCAGATCCAGTTGCATTGCTTCCTCCCCCTCGGTCCACGCCTGTGGGTCAGTTTGCTGAGGAAGGAGAAGCTCAAGCATGATTTACAGATGAGTCTGCATGATATGCTGATACCACCCAAAATTTACAAGCTGCAGCATGACAGCCCCACACAAGGATGACTCTGAAGGTCAATGGAGAAGAAAACACTTCCCAGTGGGTAGAAGTTTGAGCAGCATGTTAGGTCGTCTGGAGTGAGAGATGGCCAAAGTTATGGTGGCAGGAATGGGATCTCTGCATGGTCTCAACAGCACGGACTTCCCCTCCCCAAGCCTGACCTGGCTAACACCACTGCTGAGGGCCCAGTCTGCCAACAGCAGAGGTCAGTGCTGAGCCCCTGATATGACACCACGCCCCATGGGAATCAGCCAGCTCACCTGGTGGCAGGTAGATTACACTGAACCTCCTCCATCATGGAAGGGGCAGAGATTTTCCCTGACTGGACATATATCCTGGACATGGATTTGCCTTCCCTGCCTAGAATGCTCTGCCAGCGTCACCATCTGTGGACTCATAGAACACCTGAGCCACCATCCTGGCATTCTGCACTGCATGCTGTCTCATCAGGGAGCTCACTGCCCAGCAAGGAAGTGCAGCCATAGGCTCAGTCCCATGTAAGTAACATGGCTTACCACTTGCTCCATCGTCGGGAAGCACCTGACCTAAGTGAAAGTTGGAATACCCCACTGGAGATTCAGTTATGGTGCTAGTAGGGAGACAACATCCTGAAGGGTGGGGTTACTTCCCACAGAATGCAGTATATGCTGTGAATCGGAGGCCATTATGTGGTGCTGTGTCCCCCCCCGCCCCGCCCCAGCCAGAGTACATGGATCCAGGAGTCTAGGGGCAGAAGTGGGAGTGGCTTCTCTCATTCTTACATCTAACAACCCACTCACAGAATTTTTGCTTCCTGTCCTGGCCACTTCGAGCTCTGCTGGTTTGGAGATACTAGTACTCAAAGTACCAGGGGACACGGAATAGCTCCACTGCGTTGGAAGGTAAGACTGCCTCCTTATGCCGCTGAGTCAACAGGCACAGGAAAGGGCTAGTCCACTGGCGAAAGTGATTGATCCTGATTACCGAGGGAAAATCTGGTTCCCAAGGGGAATATGGTTGCTGCCATAGAGGCAAGAATGACCATGTCTGGAGCCGGGGGCTTCATTCCCTGGGGCACTGCTTAGCATCATCATGCCCGATAGTGAAGTTAACGAAAAACCGCAGCAACCACAAAAGGCAAGAGAGTGAGGGCTCAACCTTTTGGGAATGAAAGTTTAGATGACCCCTCTAGGTAAAGAACCCCAACCAGCTGAGGTTCTTTGGAAGACAGGGGAAATATGGAAGGTATAGTGAAAGAAGGAAGCCATCGGTATCGATTATAGCGCTGTGATTAATTACAGAAATGAGAGCTGTAGTAGCTTTGCATATTTTCTGTTTTTGGATATGCTTCATTTGCTGCTTCTCTCTCCTTCCCATTTTAATTTTATATACGAGTTGTTGGGACTTAATTTTACATTTTAGGCAACAGAATATTCCAAGGGGGGCTGTTACTGAACTTGAGGAGTAATTAATATGCCAGTGACAGATACAGTGACTCTTGGGGAAAGGGTAGGAAGTTCTTCACTTGTAATAAGGATGACCCCATGTTGTTAGAGTTGTTCTGCCGCTGCACAGGAGTACAAACACATGTGAAAGTTGCATATGAAAGCAGAGCAAAGGGGTGGACTGTGCATGTGTATCAATTTACTTGGTGGCCATCACAAAGTACCACAAACTGGGATTTTCTCACAGTTCTGGAGGCCAGAAGTCCAAGATCCAGGTGTCAGCTGCGTTGATTATTTCTGAGGGCTCCGTCTTTGGCTTAGAGATGGCCATCTTCTCCCTGTGTCTTCCCTCTGTGTGTGTTTGTCATAGATCTCCTCTTTTCATAAAGATACCAGTCAGGTTAGATTAGGGCTCACCCTAACGATATCAGTTTACCTTAATTACCTCTTTAAAGGCCCTGTCTCCAAATATAGTCACATCCAAAGGTACTGGGGATTGGGACTTCAATTTCTGAATTTGGGGGCAAGGGACACAATTTAGCCCATAACAGCCTATTACCTATTTACTGCCTCAACTCCAAATTCACCTTTTTTTGCCTACTCTGTGAAAATGGTCCTGGGCCTTTAAAATAATTTTTCCTTGTCAGCCGGCACTGAAGCTTTGTCTGTAGAGGACACCGAAGGGGCATTGCAGGAGGAAAGGATTTTGCTTCGTGGTCTCGACGTCCTCACGAGGCAGGCCCCAGCATTCCATGCAGCCTCCCTAGCACCCACCTCCTGCAGTGCCTGGCGTCGGCAGCCCCCCGTCCCCGCACCCTCCGCCCGGGCCAGGCGGTTTTATAGCAGAGCACCTCCAGCAAAACGGTCCCTGTGAAGAGCATTCCAAGGGCCCTGGAGGGTGGGTGGCATGTGAGTCCCAGAGGGCAGGCTGCAGCATCCTCTCTGCCGTCGCCAGCAAGGTCTGGGGCTCCCCATGGGGGCTTCTCCCTTGGGTGCTTCCCAATCTTAGGGGTTTGGCTGCTCCTTATATCTGGCATTTCTTTTATTCTTTAGAGTTCTCTTTACTTCTTACTAGCAATGTCTCATAACTCCAATCCAGGATTATAGTTAATACTTCCTCTGTTAAACTTAGTCTGTTCACATCACCATGTGATTTCTCCCTCCTGGTTGGCCTCAGACTGACGCGCTGTCCCAAGAGAGCCGGGAAGCAGCTGTATCACCTTATTACCTAGCTGCTATAAGCTGAAGTGTGTCTCCCCCCACCAAAAAAAAAAATGTGTATGTTGAAGTCCTAACTCCCAGTATCTCAGAATGTGAGCATATTTGTAGATAGGGTAATTTAAAGAGGCAATTAAGTTAAAATGAGGCCATTAAGGTGGGCCCTAATCCGATCTGACTGACATCCTTATAAGAAGAGATTAGGAAACCCCAGGGGCACGTTTGCACAGAGGGACGACCATGTGAAGAGGCAGCAAGAGGGTGGCCGTCTATAAGCCAAGGAGAGAGGCATCAGGAGAACTCAACCTTCCCACACCACCATCTCGGACTTCTGGCATCCAGAACTGGCAGAAAATAAATTTCTGTTTTTTAAGCCCCTTCAGTCTGCAGTACTTGTTATGGCAGCCCAAGCAGACTAACACATTAGCTTTGGAAATAATGCAAGGTCATTCCACCAGAAGTGAATCGCTGAGTTCAGCCCACAAAAAAAGGGTGGAAATTAGACACCACTGATTGATGGAAGGAATGTCAAAGCATTTGTGGACATGTTTTAAAATCAACACAGAGGCCATAGTGGGAGTGCAACCAGACAAGATGTAATAATGTCTTGGCCTGGGACGGAAAGAAGTCTAACGATTCAGAAGATTTGGGGACGTAAGGTTGCCAGGATGTGAAGATAAGTTGGAAATGGGAGTGAGAGCGGTAAAGAGCAAAGACTGGATTCTGGTCTGGGGGCTGTCCAGCTGGGTGCACGGTCATGACATCCTCTGAGGTAGAGAAGAAGGCCACATTTGATGTGGAAAAATCATGAGTTTGGTCTCAAACATGCTGAGTTTATGGTGCCTTTGGGACATCAAAATGGAGATGTCTATTTAATAGACAGTTGGGTTTTTGTAGAGGTACACCTGTGAGTCTTCTTTCTGTAGGTGATAATTAAACCATCAAGCACAAAAACTGTTTCTTGGGAGATCTTACTGAATAAGAAGAGACATGGGAACCATGCCTGAAGAAATATCAACATTTATAGGTTGGATAGAGGCCAGTGAGTGTGAAAACAGAGACTGAGATAGAGGAGGAAATCCAAGAGGGTGTTGTGTGACAGAAGAGTTATCAGTTCAGATTATGTTTGGCTACAAGTAACAGGGATCCAAAATAACAGTGTCTTAAAAAAATAGAATTTTTTCTCTCTCTTGTGTAAAAGACCAAAAGAGCATTGCATAGAGTTGGTTTGGCAGCTCAACAATCATCAGGGATCTAGCCCCTGGCATCATTAGCCTGTTACCTCAAGGTCTAAGATGGCTGCTCATGCTCCAGCCATCACATTCACATTCCAGCCAGCAGGAGAGAGGAAAGAAGAGCCTGCTGATTCTTTTTAAATAATTCCTTTAACTTCCAAACTTTTCTGTTTAGATCTTGTTAACCATATTTAGTCTCATGGCTGCAGGTAGCTGCAAGGGCAGCTGAGAAACGAGTCTCTCTCTATTCCAGGCAGTGATGTATCTAGTTAACTACTAAGGAAGAGCAGGAGTAGGGATACTGGAAGGCAACCAGTCATCTCTGTTACAAAAGCTGTGGAGAGAGAGTGTTTAAAGCAAGAGGAAATGATCAGAGAGGCCAATATTGCTGAGAGGTGAGGATAAAAAATGTCCTTTGGTCTGAGCACTATGGAAGTCATTGGCGACTTAAACAAGACTTGTTTCTGTGAAAGGATGGGGCAAAAATCAAGTTACGAAAGGAGGAGGAGTGGGTGGGAGATAAGGAAGCTAAGAGTCATGCAGGAACTAAGCTCACCTGGGAGACTTTGCAAGGAAGATTGACAAGAGACCTGGGAGGAGCCACTAGAGGGAGGCGGGGCAGAAGAAGAGTTTGCTTGGTTTTGTTTAAAATGGAGAGATCTGCCCGATGGTGCGTATCTGTAGTCTCAGCTACTCGGGAGGCTGAGACAGGAGGATCGCCTGAGCCAGGAGTTTGAGGTTGCAGTGAGCTATGATCACACCACCGCACTCTAGCTGGGGTGACAGAGCGAGATTCTGTCTCAAAAACACACACACACACAAAAACGGAGAGGTCTCAGTGTGGGGGAAAGGACCTGGTGGAGAGGCAGAACTCTGCTCACAAGGAATAAGATGTCATTTCCAGTGTATGGCAATTTGGGTGCAGGGTCTCCTTTGCAGGACTTGAGGCCTGGGCTGGGGAACAGTCCCTATCAGCAGGGCAGGCACACAGCAGGTACTGGTGTGGAGGATCTGAGGGTCTGGAAGTAAGAATTTAAGGACATTCCCAGATGACAACTTCGACTTTGGTTTTCTCTGTGAAACATGCGAATCACCAGCTAGAGCAAGAGCAGGGGGAGGAGCAAGCTGCCTGCAGGGCTACGCCAGGGACCTTGAGGTGGTAATGCCGACCTGCATTGGAGGGCAGGCATGGAGAAAGCAGGGGTCAGAATCTTTTATTTTCTCTCTGGCTATTCTTCCACACCCTGGATCAGTCTAGCTCTCCACCATCTCTGGTCCTACCTGCAAGCAGTTTCTCGAAGGAGAGGTCCATACCTCCACTCCAAGCAACCACTGGTTTGTTTTCTGTCACTACAGATTCATTTGCATTTCTAGGGTACAATAGTCCCCCTTTATCTGTGGTTTTGCTTTCTACAATTTCAGTTACTCAAGGTCATCTGTGGTCCAAAAATACGAAATGGAAAATTCCAGAAATAAACAATTCATACGTTTTAAATTGCACACCATTCTAAGTAGCATTATGAAATCCTGCAGTGTCCCACCTGGGGTGTGAATCCTCCCTTTGTCCAGTGGATCCACAGTCTGCGCTGCCTGCCCCTTGGTCACTTAGTAGCCATCTCAGCGATCAGGTTGACTGCCACGGCATCGCAGTGCTTGTATTCACGTCACCCTATCGACTTTATAATGGCCCCGAAGCATAAGAGTAGTGATGTCGGCAATTGGGACATGCCAAAGAGAAGCTGTAGAGTGCTTCCTATAAGTGAAAATGTGAAGGTTCTAGACTTAATAAGAAAAAAAAAAATCCTATGATGAGGTTGCTAAAAGAACTATCAACTATCAACTAAAAGAACGGAACTATCTGTGAAATCGTGAAGAAGGAAAAAGAAACTCATGCCAGTTTTGCTGTCACACCTCAGCTGCAAAAGTTAAAGCCACAGTGTGTGATAAGTGCTCAGTTGAGATGGGAAAGGCATTAAAATCTGTGGGTGGAAAACATGAAAAGTAACGTGATCCCACTGACAGCAACAAATTGTGCCAGATTAACTTAATTAAACTTTATCATAGGTGTGTATCTATAGGAAAGAACAGTATACATAGGGTTTGCTACTATCTGCGGTTTCAGGCATCCACCAGGGGTCTTGGAACATGCCCCCCTTAGATAAGGGGGGAATACTGTTTACAAATGGAATCATACCACATATACTCTTTTTTAATCTACCTTTTTTTACTCAGAATAATTATTTTGATATACATCCATGTCGTATCAACAATTTGTCCCTTTTTACTGCTGAGTGGCATTCCCTAGTGTGGATATACCACAATTTGTTTATTCATTTATCTGTTAATGGAAAATTGGGTTGTTTCCAGTTTGGAGGCCTTTTATAAATAAGAGCGCTATGAATGTTTGTGTATAAGCCTTTGCATGGGCATATTCTTTTATTTCTCAGGTAAATACTGCAAAATAAAGAAACAAACCTGGATTTCTTAAGGAGAGACTGTATTTGAAAGGATTGTTGGAGGGAGGACCACTGCAACAGAGAAATGCTCTGACGACATGATCTGCAAGGGTCTAAGGGGTTAGGCAAAAGGTTTACCTGGTACAGGGAGGTGTGAACTTGGCTAGAAAGAACCATGTGGGGACATGGGCTGAGCAGTGTCATGATCAGACAATAGATGAAGCATGTCTTACCCTGCAGCCGGGGTAAGCCAGTCTCAGGAAGGACCTTCAGGAGGGCTGTGTGCTGGCTCCAGCTAAAGGCGGCCAAAGCTCAGGGGTCAGGGGAAAGCGAGAATCCGAACCAAAATTTGGTTAACAAGCATTTTGTTCCCACTGATCTGTGGGAACGAGAAGTTCAGTTAATCATTTATGAGGCTAAGAATGGAAATTTAGAGGGTCTGTGTCTGGCCTTGTCATGGGTAAACAAGGGGTCCTCCTCGGGAGTCTTAGCCAAGTCATATGGAAAGTCACTGGTTCTTTCCAGCAAGTTGTTTCCTGGATCACAAAGGGTGGAAGGATTTCTTAACCTTCACTATTTTTAGGATCATGGGACTAAGGTAAAATTTAATACTGTCATTACCCAGGAGTGAAATGTCTAGCTCATATGGTAGGTGTATGTTTAACGTTCCTTAAAAACTGCCAAATGAGGCCGGACATGGTGGCTCATGCCTGTAATCCTAGCACTCTGGGAAGCCAAGGAGGGAGGATCATTCAAGATCAGGAGTTCAAGACCAGCCTGAGCAAGAGTGAGACCCTGTCTCTACTAAAAATAGAAAGAAATTAGCTGGACAACTAAAAATATATAGAAAAAATTATCCGACCATGATGGTGCATGCCTGTAGTCCCAGCTACTCGGGAGGCTGAGGCAAAAGGATTGCTTGAGCTCAGGAGTTAGAGGTTGCTGTGAGCTAGGCTGACGCCATGGCACTCTAGCCCAGGCAACAGAGCAAGACTCTGTCTCAAAACAACAACAACAAAAAAAACCTGCCAAATGTTTTTCAAAAGTGGCTGTACTGTGTTACAATCCCAACAGCAGTGTTTGAGTGTTCCAGCTGCCCCACATCCCTGCCAGTACTTGGTATACTCAGTCTTTTTTGTGCATTCTAGTAGGTGTGCAATGGTATCACACTGGGGTTGTCATTGCATTTCCTTAATTACTAATGATGTTGAGCATCTTTTTATGTCCTAAATTCCTATCTGTATATCTTCTTTGGCGAAGTGTCTTCAAATCTTTTGTCCATTTTAAAAATGAAATTGTTTGACTACATTTATTGACTTTTTTTGCATCTATTGACTTTTGAGAGTTCTTTATATATTCTGTATACAAGTCTTTTACCAGATATATGCTTTGCAAATATTTTCTTCCAGTCTGTAGCTTATATTTTCAGAAAATCTTTGGGACCTATGGCTTAGTGAAACACTTGTGCCAGTTTCTCTTCAGCACATTCCCCTGAACTCAGCCACCCCCATGGGTTCCATTTCTATCTCTATACTGACCTTCTTCTTCAAGCCAGACTGAAGTCCCAGGCTCCAGACCCATGTCTCCAACCGTCCACCTCACAGTGCTCCTTGGATGTCCCACAGGCACATTATTGCAACCCATCCAAAACTGAGCTCACCAGCCTCTCCCCAGACCTGCTGCCCTGCAGAACCTCTGTCTCCATGAATCTACCAGGCTAGAGACCTAGGAGTCTGCCTTGTACCTCCTTCCTTCTCACTTCCACCTCCTGTCATCATTGAGGGCTGTCAGTTCTACCTCCTGAACATCTATAGACACTCATCATCTCCTCCACACACCAAACCACCATTGCTCTCACCTGCACCATTCTTACTCAGACACCTATCCTTAGAGGAGCGACCAGAGAAAAACTTCTGCAAGTCTGGCCATGGCACCCCAGCAAGGACCTTCCAATGGTCTCCTGCATATTTAGGTAAGGTCCCAACTCCTTCATAAAGCCCTTGATGACAAGTAAAGCCCTTGATGATCTGGTCCTTGATTAATTTGGGGACCTCTTGCCTTGAACCCCTCATATGTTTTCATATGCCAGAAGACTGGAGAACTGGGTTCTGTCTAATTAAACTGCTTTTCCACTGGAATGCCTGCTGTCTGCTGGAGGTTATGCCTCATTTCCCCATTACCCTACCCTGCGCCAACACAGTACGTGTGAAGACAGGGTTGCTGAGAGTGCGTGGGAAAAGCTAGACTTGGGGGTCAAGAATCCCGGCTCCACTACTCACTGAATGTGTCATCTTGGGCAAAACATGTCTGACCTCAGGTTCCCCATCAGTAAAATAGATGCAATCATCCCTCCCCTCCTCAATGATGTATTAGAATCAGAAGACAAAACTATTTGTCTCTGTCACCAGCAGGCTATGACTTAGTCTCCAGCACTTTTGCCCAACCCCCAGAACAGCGCCTGGCGCAGAAACTGGGCCCAGACTGGGGTGAGGCCAGCGAAGCGTCTAGGGGCAAACTTTCAGGCAGCGCTCACTCTCAGCTTCCTGCAAGCCGAGGGTCGCTGCAGAGTGACAGTCCGAGCGCCTCGGCAATGCCCAGAGGCCAGCAGGAATGTCCCGGAGAGGACCTGCCACACGGCGCTGGGCCCGCGCTCCCGGATTTAGCTCTGTGTTCAGAACGAGGCGCCCTTGTATTGGCCGCCGTTCCGTGACGTCACCAGGGCGCGCCCGCTCCTCTCGCGACTTAGCCGGAGGAGCCGCGCGGGTTCGCTGCCGCTGTAGTGCCCTGGGCTGGCCGCGGTCAGTGGCGCCCGAGGTCACTAGTGCCAGTGCCCAGGCGCCCGCCGGCCTTGGCATCCGGCCCCGCGAGCCCTATCCCTATAGTACAGGGCGCCTGGCAGGACCGGCCGCCGCGGCCAGGTAGGTTGGGTCTCGATCAGGCCGGGAGGGTCCCCGGTTGCTTCCAACCACACGGACGGGGCGGACCCTTGTGAGCGCCCACTGACTGCAGGGCACAGAGCGGGCATATAGGGAAACTGAGGGACTGGCTTAGGTTCCAGACGAGTGAACTGTAGGGTGTGAGCCCACGTGCAAACTCCGTCTCAGGCTGGGACACTTGTGCTGTTTCCACCTCATGCCACTGCCTCTTTGAGTAAGGACTCTTGCAGAGTTGGATTGAGCTCGGGCTGTGCGGTCTAGTGGTTACTGCCGAGGTGCCGGGGCCACTTTCTGATTGGTACCTTGGCACGTGACTTAACCTCTTTAAGTCTCAGCGTCCCCTTTTGTAAGATGGGGGCACTCCACCTGAGGGGATTGCTGTAAGGGTGGAATGAATCTGCATGTGCCTGTTACATGGGAAGGGCACAGTCAGTGGGGCCTGGGGTTATTTTGGAGAACAGGTGACCAGCCTTATCCCTGAGGCAGCGGCTAGAGGGCGCCGACAGTTTCCCCAGGCATGGCTGACGGGGCCTCTGGAGGATCTCCTGTTGGAGGTTCCTGCTTATCAACAGAACCTTCTGGGCTAAAGTGCTCTTGGTGGTGAAGGTACATGTGTAAGACAACAGGGCAGAGGACTCAAGCCCCCAGTTTTCTGGTCAAACTTGTGGGCCAGGACAGTGGTGACCTGAGTCTAATGAGCCTTTAACCCAACAAGGCAGATTGAATCATCCAGGTGAGGGCCCGGAGCCTGGGGCTCAGAGAGCTATCTCCACATTTCTGAGCATAAAAGGCTATTTTTAAAACATGAAACCATGCAGGGGAGGGACTGTGTGGTAAGGAATGGAGGCCAGACTTAGATTAAGAACAAAATAAGAGAATGAGTTTTGTCTTTAAGTGGAGCCTTGAACTCAAAGCAGGACCTGAGCCCTGTTGATATAATAGTTTCTGCCACATCTCCTGGGGTTGACAGTCATTAAGCTTTCCCAAGTAGTAAAAAGTCAAGCCTCTGCTTCTGTCATTTGTTCATTTCAACAAAGAGTCACCCAGAGCCTTCTGTGCACTAGGCACAGTGCTGAGTAGTGAAAGAATCAGACATGGCCCCTGGACCCAGGCTGGGTCAGGGAGTCAGCCAAGTGATGCCTGTCAGGCCTGGACCCCACTGTTTGTCTGCAGCCTCTTCCTTCAGGCAGCCTGTGCTCTAGCAGGAGAAATTAAATAATTACTGTCTGGAGGGGCAGGTGAGGAGCTGCTCCTAGAAGGCTGGGACAGCCTGCTGGAGGGTCTTGCTTGATCATGTGATCAGTGAGAAGCATTTTAAGCAGGAGAGTAACAGATCTAATTAGCATTTAAAAAATTGCTTATGGGAGCTGTGAAGCCAGTTTCACCAGTGGTCACTTGCCCATATTTGGCTGCCACTCTTAGCTAATTCCTAGCCCTGCTTAGTTCACATCACTTCCTCAAGAAACTAGGTAAGGGCAGGGCCCTGATCATTGTCACAGCACTAGTCCCAAGAGCTAGATCTTACATCAGTCATTAATATCTGTCTCCCCTGCAAGCAGGATGGCAGGACTGAGTTTATCTGACGTACAGTTTCCCCAATGCCCACAGTGGTGGCAAGCAGTGTAAACTTTCAGAAATTTTTTTCTGAAAGTTTACACTGTGTTGAAGTGTAACACTTCCTCCAGTGTTGAAGGAACACTGGAATCCCTGGGACTAGCTTAGTGCTTGGCATGAAGTAGTTGTTTCTCTATAAATATTTCACCTTATGAAGTATAGCAGGGTAAGATAACTTACAAGCGTGGACCACTGCCTATGTGGTGTGCCAGGAAAGGCTGATGGTGCAAAGGGACTTGGGCTACAGCTTGAGGAATTTCAGAGATCCTGATGATGGTTCTGGGATCCTCTGCCCCTGGGTCCTGCTTTTTTCTCTGTAGGCTCTGATGCTGGTTTCTGGTAGAAGGCGACTACTCACAGCTCTTCTGCAGGCTCAGAAGTGGCCCTTTCAACCCTCCAGAGACATGAGACTAGTACAGTTCCAGGCACCCCACCTGGCGGGGCCTCACCTGGGCCTGGAGTCAGGGAATGGTGGAGGAGTCATCGACCTCAATGCCTTTGACCCCACGCTCCCCAAGACAATGACGCAGTTCTTGGAGCAGGGAGAGGCCACCCTCTCAGTGGCAAGAAGGTAAATCAGTGGGCAGCAGCATCCTGCAGCAGCTGCCCTGGTCCCCCTCTCCCTCCTCTCACCCCCATCCCTGTCCTGGGAAATAGCACCAGCAGGTAGTTCTCTTGCAAGGGACCAGGGTAACCCCTTTCCTCTCTCACCTGTTCTGTTAGTGAATAGCCTTAGAAATCTTACATACCAACATCCTCAATTTACAGAAGGAAAAACTGAGGCCTAGGGAGGGTGATTAACTATCCCAAGGCCACATATTTGGTTCTGGAGTCAGGACTCTCCTTCATCATACTGCCTTCCCTGGGGATTAAGTCCCTGCCTGCCTGAAGAGACTAGGACCAGAGTCCTAAAAGGCATCTTGGGAAGCTGAGGGAGGGATTTAGATTTCTAGCTTCTCAGAGGAGAAAGGACTACAAAGAGATTTTCTCTAAGATTTGGTTCCTGGGTTTGGGCTAGATTAGATGGGGGTGTCCCTGAAGTTGGGAGCCCTGTAGAATCTAGTCTAAGGGGATGACAAACAATAAATTAAGACCACTTTAAGATGTCATTTTCACCTATTAAATTGGCAAAAATACAAATGTTTCACAACTCACTGTATCATTGACAATATGTCCCCATACTGGCATATTGTTGAAAGATTGGAAACAACTTCCATGTCCCTCATTAGAGAATTAGGTATATCTCTATAGTGCAGTAATATGCAGCCAAAAGAAAAAAGAGGAAGCTATCTATGTATTGTTATACATTGTTATGGAGCGATCTCTAAAATATATTAAGAAAAAAAGGTGTACACAATGTGCTATCATTTGCATACAAAAGGGTAGAGGAGAAGAGTATCCATAGAATAGTTGTGTACTCTAGGGAAATGAGGTGACCAGAAACGGTGAGGAAGACCTTCCCATTTGTTCCCATTTGTATCTTTTGAATTCCTTTACATGGACATGAATTACCTAAGGCAGAAAGGAAATCATTGGATAAATAACAAGCGATGCTCTGATATCAAAGGACAATAGCTGGGCTTGTTTTCACACTGACTCTGGTGGTTGATAATCTAGAAAATATATTTTAGAAAAGCAAAACTTGCAGCTGCTGCAGGATCTCCCCAGCCTGCCACAGGATTGCCAACCTGCTCCCAGCCAGCCTCTCTCTCCTGCTCTGGTCTCTATAGAGCCCTGGCTGCCCAGTTGCCAGTCCTACCACGGTCAGAGGTGACCTTCCTGGCTCCAGTCACGCGGCCAGACAAGGTGGTGTGTGTGGGCATGAATTATGTGGACCATTGCAAAGAACAGAACGTGCCTGTGCCCAAGGAGCCCATCATCTTCAGCAAGTTTGCCAGCTCCATCGTGGGGCCTTATGATGAGGTCATCCTCCCACCTGAGAGCCAGGTTGGTGCCTCCCCTGCCCTCCCCACTGGGGCCCATCACAAGGGTGCTCCGAGCTCAGCATTCAGCCTGCAGGAGCCACCTCTTACTCAATAGTTCATTAAATAGGAGCTGCAGGGGATTATATGTACAGTAATAACACAGGCCTTGAAGAAAAAGAAATTTACATCTTTTCCTGCTTACAAATGTAATACACCTTTAGTGTAGAAAAGTAATAAAATACAGATAAACATAAAAAAATTAAAAGTCACCCATATTCCTACTGCCCAGGGCTTATAATATTAATGTTTTGCTATATATCCTCCCAGTATTTTTCTATCTCTGTATATATTTACGCTGTGCATATATTTACCTTTTACTTAAGACTCCATTATTTTTCATACCATTAAATATTCTAGGGTTACCATGTAGTTTTCTGTTGTACCAGTGGCTGTAGTTTATTCACTAGCCCCTTATTTCTGGATACTTGTTTTCAGTTTTTGGTTTCTAAAAATAAATGTTGCAGTGAACATCCTTATATAGAAAAGACTTTACACATCCATTAATACATGATTATTTCTTTTGAATAAACTCTTAGAATTTGAATGATGTGTTAAAGTATAGGCAGTATTTAAAAACTTTTGAAAAATTCTGCCAAATTGACCTTCAAAAAATTTGTTAAAGCAATTTACACCTCCACCAGCAGCATATGTACCCTTCCTAACACTCGTTAGTTTTTCCCTCAAATTATTATTTTAGAAATGCCTTGAAATTATAGGAAAATTGAAAAAATACAATGAACACTCATACTCTTCACTGTTAACATTTTGCCATATTTGCTTTCTTTCCTTCTCCCCACTCCAGCCCTGCCTTTCTTGCTCTCTCTTTTTTTTTTTAAGAGACAGGGTCTCACTTTCACCCAGACTGAACTCCTAGCCTCAAGCAATGCTCCTGCCTCGGCCTCCTAAAGTGTTGGGATTACAGGCGTGAGCCATGGCACCCAGCTTTCCCCTCTCTTTCCACATGTACACTTACACTTGTGGTGGGGCATGAGGAGATAACCTTTGAAAGTAAGTTGCAGACATTGTAACACTTCACTCATAAAACTTAATGTGCGTCTCCTAAAAATAAGGAGAATGGCCTGCATGACAGTAATACCATTGTCACGACTAAGAAAATTAATATGAATAATATCTAATGTATAGTCTGACTGTCCCAGTTACCAATTGGGAATACTCCCAATTAGCCCAAAGATGACTTTTTAAATTTGGTTACTTTTTTGTTGATCCAGGATCAATCAAAGCCACACATTATATTATATTCAGTTATGTCTCTTTAGTGGTCCACAGACAGAGGTCCACAGACTTTTTCTAAAAGAGCCAGTTAGTAAATATTAGGCTGTGAGTGCCATATGGTCTCTTTGGCAACAATTCAGCTCTGCTGTTTTAGTGTGAAACCTCCAGGGACGATATATCAATGAATAAACATGGCAGCGTGCCAGTAAAACTTTAATAAAAACAGGTTTGTCAACCCCTGATCTCAAACAAATCCCCTGCCCTTTTCTTAAAGAATCCAGTCAAGTTTACTCAGCATGTTCTATACTATCGATTTATCTGTTGGTTTCTTCATGACTGGATTCAGGCTAAGCATTTTTTTTTTTTTGGATT
>VBSM01002608.1:102869708-102909797 GCA_008086735.1 Cheirogaleus medius | reverse complement strand
CAAATACTGGGCTATTCCCCAGTCTGTAACTGAATAGCAAGCATCTGTCAAACATCTAAGCATCAAACTTTTACACCATTATGCACATAGAAAGTCTAAGTGTTCATTAATAAAAAACAAATAGTCATTAAATACCCACACTATTCTCCCAACTCACCACAGGCTAAGCATTTTTATCAAAAGAGCTCCACAAGAGATGTGCACTTTCCACTGCATCCCACAGAGAGGCTCATGTCAGGCAGTCCCAGAGTTTGGCCACTTGGTTTACTTGCCGTTCACTAGATCTCTCCATTGTGAAGCTGTATTTCCATTGTTATGGGTGGTAGTTTGAGACCATTCGACCATCTTATTGCCCTACAGCTCCTCATGCAGGGATCTTGTGGTCATCCTTACCTGAATCCCATTATCACATTGGGGGTTGAAGAAAGATGACTTTTCCATAATGCCTTCTATTTTTATTAGCTGGCATATTTCTATGAAGAGCTGCCTCCCTCCCATTTTTACTCCTGTGCCATTAGTATCTCTGTGAATTCCTAAATTCCGTTTTTATTCAGTTGGTTGTAATCCATCATTTACATTCTTTTTGATACTCAGTTGACTTCAATTTGGCCAGTGAGGGGCCTTCAAGTTGGTTCCCATCCCTATCACTTTGAGCACTTCCTTGCTTTCTGGCTAAGACATTCCAGGCTCATCTTGCACTCTCTGTCTTGGACCTGGAATGAGCCATTTCCCCAGGGAACCCAGTTCTAAAATTTTTAGTGGGAAATGGTATTAGAGACCAACATCTGGATGTCAGGTATGCTTAATACCAACTCTGGTTATTACCATTAGAAAAAGCAGCCAGTTTGAAAGGCTAAATTGTATCTATTTTGCAGCTGTACTTTGCTGATTATGGGAGAGGCTGAAAATTTTTTCATGTTTTTGTGGCTATGTGTATTTCTTCCTTTTTGTGAATTGCTTATCCAAGCCCTTTGCCCACATTTATTTTGGGTTGTTGATCTTTTTCTTATCATTTAAGTGAGTTAATATATTAAAGCACTTAGAATAGTCCCTGGCACAGAGTAGGGTTACATATTGCTAGCTGTTATTATTACTCCGTATTTATCCTTTGTTGCAAGTATCCAGAGTGGCTTTTATTTTTTTTGTTGTTGTTGTTTGTTTGTTTTGGTTTTGTGTGTGTGTGTGTGTGAGACAGAGTCTCACTCTGTTGCCTGGGCTAGAGTACCATGGCGTCAGCCTAGCTCACAGCAACTTCAAACTCCTGGGCTCAAGCGATCCTCCTGCCTTAGCCTCCCGAGTAGCTGGGACTACAGGCATGTGCCACTATGCCCGGCTAATTTTTTCTATATATTTTTAGTTGGCCAATTAATTTCTTTCTATTTTTTAGTAGAGACGAGGTCTCACTCTTGCTCAGGCTGGTTTCGAACTCTTGACCTTGAGCGATCCTCTTGCCTCAGCCTCCCAGAGTGCTAGGATTACAGGCGTGAGCCACCGCGCCTGGCCCAGAGTGGCTTTTAAACTCAATCCCCTAAACAGGTGTTGCTTTCCTACAATCAGTGTGGGAACTGTGCCTGTAACCAGTGGTGCTGCCTCCCACTGCCCAAAATGTACAGGCCTGCAAGTTGGGCCTCCTGTCATTCACATTGCTCTGGTTCATGGTGACTGCAAATGTGGGCTGGCAGCTGAGCCCTGCTGTCAGAGGCCCAGGCCCTGAGGCATGGTGTGCAGCCTCTCAGCCCAGAGCCACTGCAGCTCACTGTTCCTCTCCCACATTACAGGAGGTGGACTGGGAGGTGGAGCTGGCTGTGGTCATTGGGAAGAAGGGCAAGCACATCAAGGTAACGTGGAAGGGGTGGGCTCCCACGCCGGAGTGGAGCAGAGGCCCCAGTTCCTGCCTCTCCTAGTGATGACCTTGTCACTAGCACTGGGCTGCCAGCTGTCCCTGGTACTGGGAAATGGTCTACCTACCTGCTCCCTGACACTGCCTTGCCCCTTGCCCACCATCTTTGGCTAGCTCTGGCTACTAACATGGGATAAAGGCTTTGGAATCCTTTGTCATAGGGGTTGGTGTTACCTGTGATCTAATTTCCTACATGGCCAAATCCCTTGCCCTCATAGGCCACAGATGCCATGGCTCATGTGGCCGGCTTCACTGTGGCTCATGATGTGAGTGCTCGTGACTGGCAAATGAGACGCAATGGGAAGCAGTGGCTGCTGGGAAAAACCTTCGACACCTTCTGCCCCCTGGGCCCTGCCTTGGTGACCAAGGACAGTGTAACAGGTAGGTCCCTGGTCTTTGCCACCCTCGCCTGCCCTTGCACGGATAAGCAGCACTCCCTGGAGGAGTGCAGGTGCAGCTACATGTGGGGCCCACCCTCCCTGGCTGCCCTTTTGCTGCTGACTCCATAAAGGGCAAGTCTCAAAGCCTCAGCCATTAGCTCCCCACGGGCTCCCTCCCTGCGCCCCCTAGAGGGAGCACAATCGCAGAGGATGTGAAACCATTCATGAAGTGAATCCAAACAGCACTCAACTGATAGGTGGGTCAGGCTTCTTCTAGCTGCCACCATGTGGAAATAGTCTTTAAGCTGGAGGAAAGCAAAGCTGGCCCTGAGCATCATGGAGAATGGCTGTCACAGACCTGGGCATCTCCCACAATAAGGGAGATGAGAGAACACCAATGGGACCTCGCCCAGCCACTGTGTAAACAGAACAGCACCAACTTCGAGCAGCAAAGACCCAGTGAAAGTCATGAGGGAGGTAGTGGCTAAGAGGGCGTAACACAGCCAGTCACAGCCACTGGGGAGATGTTGACATGGGTGAGCACACTGAGGGCCCCGGGGCCTTGCAGCAGAGTCCTCAGTGAAGTTAAATTGTGTTTCAGCTGCTTTACCTAAAGGAGGTATAGGACAAAAAGACTACCACTAAAAACTTTAAAAATGCTGATTAGCCAGGACACTTATGGACACTGCTTGTGCCATCACCGTTGCTGTGTAGATGCTGAGTCATTTTTTTTATCTACAGGTGTCAGCCTCTGTTGTGGACAGACATCTGTTTTTTTGTTTTTTTAAGATAAAAACCCTAGCCATCTTTCTTTCCCCCTTCAGAGTCTGGGACATCCCCTCCTTAACTCTTCCAAGTGACTACTGCCTGGTGCTGTGCTGGGGATGCAGAGAGGCCCAAGAAGGCCAATGTCTATACAGAAACTTCTAGGATACAGCGCTGTGTCAACATGGGCACAAAGCCCTTTTACCTAGCAAATCACAAAGCCTCCCTACAGTTTTGTTTTTGTAAATATGGGGAGGGGAAAAAAGCGATAACCCGAAGGTGTTGTTTTTGCATTTCAGATCCACACAACTTAAAGATCTACTGCCGAGTGAATGGGGAGGTAGTCCAGAGCAGCAACACCAACCAGATGGTGTTTAAGACAGAAGAGCTGATAGCCTGGGTCTCCCAGTAAGTGGGATGCAGCCTGCCTTGGCCAGCCCCGTCCCGCCTGCCCACACACCTGGAGGCTGAGCCTAGCCCTCCACCCCTGGCTGTGGCTACCTCAGCCCTGGTCTCACCAGGTTTTTCCTTTGCCCCAGGTTTGTCACTTTTTACCCAGGGGACATCATCCTGACTGGGACCCCCCCAGGTGTTGGTGTATTCAGGAAGCCCCCTGTCTTTCTCAAGGTAGGTTAGCTAAAAGGAAAGGGAGCAGGGACCCAGAAGGCCTTGCAGACTTGAGAAATACCAGCCTATGTGTGTGTACATGTCAGACTGTAGGGCTGAACCCCTCACAGCCTGCTCTGTTGCAGAAGGGAGATGAAGTCCAGTGTGAAATCGAAGAACTAGGTGTCATTGTCAACAAGGTGGTGTGATGGCTCCTGCACAGGCCCTGGACTTAGGACAAGATGGGGGCATCCACTCCCACTCAGCCCAGCACAGGGAAAGGCCCAATGCCAGGCTTGGGCAGGTGCCAGCCCCCTCAAGGCTCCTCTTCTAGGTAGAAAGTTCTCAATAAATTTGTCAAGCTAGAGCAGCAGCTTGATTTCTGCTGTTTGTCATCTTTTAGGGTTGGTTTTGTGGGACGAGATGGGACACTTTGATGGGGCTGGAAAAGGAGAGAACAAATAGACACAGACACCAAAAAGACAACTGCTGGGCTTTGGAAAAGGACTCATCCAGTCCCCTTGTTTATCACCCCAAAGAATGAAGAAAGGAAGAGACAGCAGTGGACAATCAAACCTCAAAGATTTTATAGTCCAGCTAAGGGTTTACAGTTTCCTCTCAGTCTTCTGGCTGTAGGACACAGCTGTGGTCTGGGGCTAAGGAGTCTCAGCACAGGCTCCACCCTACAGTTCTAGTTACAAATGAACTGCCGGATGAACTGTTCCAGCTTGTCCTGATTGTCCCGGATAGCAAAAGTAGGGGACAGGTGGAGCCTGGGGCCTGCAGGGCTGGGTGTCTGCTGCAGAACCTGGGCCATGGAGATGGACCATGAGTGCCCTCGCCACAGGGACTGTGCCCAGGGGCCAAGCCTTTCCCCTAGAAACCTGCCTTGAGACCTCTGGCCCCTTAGGTCTCAGTGTTTGAGTGCAAATGCCACCTCATCTCAAACCACCCCTGGTAACACACATGTGGGAGAAGGATAAGCCCATGATTTGGGAGACCAAGAGGGGCAGGAAAACCATCCAGCCTTCTCCAACCCACCGTCACCACACCTGGCAGATACCAGGCAGGTACCAGGGTCTTAATGACATGTCACCAGGGCCAGCCCTGTGGGGCTGTAGGGACACAGCTGGGTTCCCCTGGGCAACTCTATCAGGGGGTGGGAATGGGGACAGAAGGATGGTGACAGTGGCTCTCCTCACCCCTAGGTCTCTGAAGGTCCAGATGGCACTGATGGCGAGGTTTGGGTCCGCACACTCTGAAGGGAAGAGAGAAGTGAAGGCTCTAGGGATGGAGGGCAGGGAGCCGTGGGGCATGGGCGTCTCTCCTCCTCTTATTTAGAGAAGGAACCCAGGGATAGGCTCAGACTGGACTGAAGACCCTCTGCTCTGCAGCCTTCCTTCCTGGAGTTGGGCTGTCAGTGCCCAGCAGGGGGCAGCAGCCACCAGCAAAACCCGCCAATCTCCAGGAGCCTGGGATGGCTGCTCGGGACTCACCAAAGGTCCCTTCTTCCTGGGCAGTGGCCTGCAAGAAGTGGAACAGCTGCTCTGTGTAGCCTGACTCTGTGGGAGAGAGAAGACCTAGACCCAGAGCCCTGCTCAGGCAGAGCCTGACCTGAGGACTGCAAGGGAGGTGAGGGCCTCACCGGTATCGGGCAGCCGGCCCTGGTGGAGGAAGGAGGCAGCCTGTGCAAAGGCCTTGAGCAGCGGGCCGAGCAGGCGGCAGAGGAAGAGGAAGAAGTCCGGGCAGCGTGACTGCTGGCTGAGCTGGAGGAGACAGGCCAGGATGAGGGCAGCTCCCCAACGCCTTCCCTACCACCTCCTTCCTGGGGTAGCTTCTCCCAACATACCCTGAAGTAACGGCCCTCAGCCTCCTCGAAGTCATCACTGTCGCTATCAGTAAAGTCCCCACTTGGTTTCCACAGCAGTTTTGCACTCAAACGCTGTCTCCCTGTGTCGCAGGCTGGCCGGGAGCCGGGGGTCTGGGGGCCGTAGGAGCCATTGGTCCCTGACAGGCTGGCCAGGGATCAACCATACGGCCCAGACCAGGTACATGGAGGCAAAACCAGTAAGAGCAGACCTAGGGAGGCCAAGAGGATGCCCAGAGCCACGACAGACCGTAGCACCTGCTGGGCCGACTTGCAGGGTGAGAGGAGGTGAGCACCAACCCTCAAGAACAAGAAATGTGGGGGTAGGAATTGTGCAGCGAACCTCACAGGCATACATATCCAGTCCTGTCTAGGGAGATGTGCATGGGCCTAGGGCAGATGTGGTCACATCCTGAGGCACACAGCTTCAACTCAGGCTTCCCTGCCACCAGGCCAGGGGGGTGCCCATCCCCACAGCACACACAGCAGAGGAGCCTGGAGCAGCTGGCACTCAGGGTAGGAGGTTGGAGGAGGTCAGGCCCTATGTAGGGGCTTTGTCTCCAACAGCCCTGCCTACCTCCTCAGCAACCAGAAGCCCGCACTGAATGAGACGGTCCAGCACCTCCTGACAGTAGCAGTAGGAAGACTGACAGGGCTGGAGAGAAAGAGGCACCGGTGTGGCCTCAGGAGAGCCAGGCACATAGGTGGGGGCCTGGCCAGAGGCAGGGCAAGGCCAGAGGTCTTAGGAGTAGGACTCAGGCAGGAATAGGCCACCTCCTACCACCAAGAGGGGAAGGCCCAGGACCAAACTGGCTGTGGGGGAGGCCTGACCTGTAGCAGCAGCAGGTCTTGTGGCAGCAAATGCAGCAGCAGCAGGATCTGGCGGTACAGCTCATTCTGGCTCAGCAGCTCTACACCTTGCAGCTCCCAGGGCCCCTCCGGGGGCACTCTGCCTGCGAGCAGCCCCCGCACAGCGCAGGCTGGAGTCAGAGGGGGCTGAGCATTAGGAAGGAGCCATTCCCCTCACCCCTGCACACACATCCCACCCGCCCTGAGCCCTCAGGACTCACCACCCACAGCCTCACTTAGGAAGGCAGGCAGCAGCTCAGCACTCAGGCGTGCCAGGTGTGTGAGGCCTGGGCCAGGCCGTGGCACCACCAGCAAGTCCCCCTGGTGGACACGCAGCAAGGCCACGTGTGCCCGCAGCAGGGTCAGCGTATGCTGCACCAAACACCGCAGCTGTCCTGAGAAGCCTACGTCAAAGCCACGCAGCAGAGTCTCCTCTGTCAGCCAGGAGAACTCCCCCAGGAGCTTCGACAGGAACATGCCCTGGGTGGGCAGAGCAGGGCTGAGCAGGAGGGCAGCAACCCCTGACCCAGGTCCCCACCACACTGCATCCTACCTTCTGGTGCTTGAACAGCAGCAGCGCCGCCATAATAGCTGTGCTCATCACCGCTGAGCTTGCCACGCTGGCTGGGGTGGGAGTGGGGGGTGCTGGTCAGGGGTGGAGGCCGCCAGGTCCCTCCATCATCTGGCAAGTCTTCCCAGCCACACAGCCTCAACTCCAGCCCAGGGAGGGAGAAAGCAGCCCCAAAGAAGTAGAATTTATCACGTACATGCAGAGAGCCAGGCCACGAGCTCAGGGGCCTTCCCTGGATCTTGTAGGGCCCACCCACCAACCCACAGCCTCCAGCACAAAAGGGGCACTGGGAAAGATACTGAGAGAATCCTGTAAGCCCTCTCTGTGCAGGCACTGTGGTAAGCCCCTGGCGTGCACTACCCATTCAGTTAACATCATCCTCAAGCACAGGTAAGGAGGCTGGGCCCAGGGAGGTGCCATGATGAGCCTGAGGTGGGGCTGGGTGTGGCCTGGGCTCAGAGTGTACTCACTTAGCTGCTCCCTCACACCCTCCCTGGCTGCCCCGCTCCTCAGAGTTCCCTGCTTCTTCAGACATCCCAAGTGTGCCACACAGGGAGGATGGCTCAGGTCAGACACCCACTTGGAAGGGAGGGTCCTAATGACTAGCTGGCCCAAAGAGAGAAGGCACATTCAGGGACCCACCCTCAAAGGCCCAGATCTAGTTCCCCCTCACCATTCAGGACATGACGGCTCAGTCTCCTGACTAGAAACTGGTCCTCTGCCCTGAGGGCCAGGAGGGGCCCAGTTACAGGGGTCCACTCCTGCTCCTTCTCAGTGTCTGGGACGGCAGTACTAGGATAGAGACACAGATCTCAGGATGAACGGACCAAACCTAAAGATACAAATCTAAAAGCCCAGGGTTTCTCAAAGGTGAGGGTATTTTCCGAATCCCAGCCCCAGGGCAGGGGATGGCTCCCTTCCAGGCCTCTGTGCCATACCCCACACTCGGATTGTTGGCCAGGTGAGTGCCTGGTATGGCTCTAGATGACCCAAGGATATTTGGTGACAGAAGGCTGCTGATACGTTTCAGTATATTGGGGGCGGAAGCATCAGCTACACAAGCTGGTGCTGAAGGGCTGCCTGCCTTGCCTGAGACCCGCACGCTCCCCTACCCCTACCATTGGCCCAGCACGACGGGCTGCAGCAGCTGCTCCAGAGTCTGCCTGCTGCCCCAGCAGCTCCTGGCGTTGATGGTGTATTCCTGCCCAGGACAAGGCTCTTAGGTGGCCTGCTCTGGCCCACCAGGAAACTTGCACACAACCCATATGAGGTATGCAAGGCTATCCCTGCAGTGGCTTTGAGGGCCAGACTGCCAGAAGCCCCAAGACAGACCCCCATGTACTCCCGGCCTGGCTGGCTCCATACCTGCAGGGAGAAGGGCTGGGCTAGGTGCACCCGGACACAGACCCGGCGACTGTGGCCCCAACAGCTGCGCAGGACAGCCAGAGCTCCTGTCCACAGCCCCAGGGGGACTGAGGCCTGCAAGGAGGGAGAGGCTGAGTGCATCAGCTCACCGTGGGCACTGCTCTCAGGCAGGCCTCAGGGCTGGCTGCCCCATCCTGCTCTCCAGAGGTTTCCTCTGGACCCAGCCTGCTCAACTTTATCTCAGGCCCATCCTGATGCATGACCCAGCCCTCTCCAAGCTCCTGTTTTCTTATCCATGAAAGAGGAAAAATCCCTCTGTAGCGGGGTCTTTTGAGGCTTAAATGAGATGATGATGGTAATGGCCTTGGCAAGTGCCACAGGATAACTATAGGGAGAATTCCTTTGTACCACCCCCACCCCCAGCCCTAAAGGGGGACTCAGCCATAGGACTTAATATTGTGTTTCCTTTTTGGAGGTGGTGTCCAGTTGGGGTCCCAGGGAGCAGGAGGGTCTCACATGGTGTATTTCATGTGGTGCATCTGGAACTAGGTCATAGGTGATGGCCACTGGCACCAACATAGCATCTGGGACAGTGCCCCCCTGGACTGCCTGCACCACCAGTCCCAGCCAGGCCTGGCCCAGGGCTGACAGCCGTGGCCCCCGGGCCCCAGGAGGCTCCTCCAGGAAGATGAGCAGGGGCTGCCCACTGACCAGCAGCTGTTCTATGACCTGGAATGGGAGGGGGGAAGGGGTGGATGTCAAGGCCCGAGGAGAACAGATCCCTGTACCCTTGGCCTAGCCCCACACATAACCACTGGGGGCACTCACCGCATGGACCACAGTCCTTGCAAGAACCCCCTCAGAGCTGTCCAGGGAGAGGCTGGCCTCTGGGGGCATGAAAAGCCCCCCAAGGTTCCTCAGCAGAGCTCTGTGGGGCACAGGGTGGAGCCTCATTAGGGAAGGGGCTCTGGAGATGAGACTGAGCAGGGGGCTAGTGAGTGCCTTGCCCACCCCCACCCCAAGGCCAGCCATGGCCCTGGGACCTGTGGCTGACCCTGCATCTGAGCCCCACAGCCCCAGCTGGCATATGGCCAGGAACAGAGAGGTGAGGTAGAGGGCCTTTTGGGAGCTGCTGCCAGCACACCTCCATACACACCCCTGCCCCAGCCTGAGACTTCTCCCTTATATGTCTAGGGACACGAAGGTTTTACCTGAGGGCAGGGGAGCAGGCGTGGGGGTCCCAAGCCACACGGAGCACGCCTAGGCCCTGGGAGAGCAGCACAAAGGGCAGCAGGATCCCGTCCAATAGGGACTTGTGAGTAGAGAGGAAGACAAGCGGCAAGCCCTGCTCCGGGGAGAGCCAGAGGAAAGTGCCAACCTGCCCCACCCTGAAGCCACAGGAAGCCAAAACCCAGCACCTCCAGATGTAAGGCAATCCCAGAGGGAGGAAGATGGGGAAGGTTCAGCCAAAGAGTTATTCCTCTGAAGACATTTCCCAAAAGTAGAGGAGCCTTTCAACAACTTTTAAGGTAACGAGAATTGATGTAATGGTTGTTAAGACCATGATGAAAAGACGTTAGAGGAAACCCCATGGGAGCAGGACCGTGAGACATAAAGAGAAGGTCGGCAAAGAGCAGTGGATTTTTCCCACCAGCTGATGGGGCTAGTCCGGAATTAAGGGCTTAGCCCAGCCTCTGCTCCCGCCATCCCCATCCCAAACGAAGGCAGGCCTTACCTCCTGGGCAGCCTTGTGGACCATCTTCATCTGACCCTTGTGGAGCTGAACATTCAGGAAGAGGCAGTTCAGGAACCGCAGCAGCGCCCAACTGAACAGCCTGGGGAGCAACGCCTGGCCTGAGGTGTGGCGGAGTCATGGTCCACCTGCCCACGAGGCTCAGCCCCACAGCCCCTCAGAGCGTCACCCAGCGCTCCTCTGGGGCAGGTGCTATTGTCCTCATTTTATAGAATAGGAAAGTGAGGCTCAGAGAGGCTATAGAACTGCTGAATAGAGAACACAAAGAAGTGGTGATGCTGGGGCTCGAAGGCGGGCCTGACACCAGAGCCCACGCCTGCGTGGCACTGATACTCTCACAAGACCTCCTGGTGCAGCTGCCTCACATCAGGTTCAGAGCATCTGCTGATTACCCCAAAGGAGATTAGAAGACCAAGCCTTTCTCCAGGCAGAACCCAGCCTGGTCTTTGTAAACTGCTGGGAAAGGTGGGATCAAAGGGAAGGATTAGTGGTACAAGAAGAAAAGGGGGTAACTACAGAGGCAAAATCCCTGGCAGGTGGGTGGGTTGTCCAGAGGCCCAAAGTGGGGTCCAGCTTTAACTGAGGACAGATATGCAGATGCAGGTAACAGGACATGTGGTGGACAAGCAGCAAGCCCCCATCTGATGGCTTCTATTTCTTTCCTTATCTGCACTTACAAGTAAACTAGTCTACCACTGGGTGCTTCTCCAGCACCACTTGGCTGCTCAGGTACACAGAGAAGGCAGCAGCCGGGGTCATGCCCAGTGACCCCTTCACAAGAGCATGATTATAACGATGAGCCATGGAATCTGAGCTAAGCCAGGAGGGAAAGCAAGATGGGAGGGGCTGATGGCTGGTGTAAAGGTGGGCAGGTCAAGGCACCACTAGTCTCAACAAAGCTCAGGAACTGTCACAGCAGAGGGATGGTCAAGGTCACCAACAACCTCTACTTTCTGTCCTTGCTCAGTTGAACTCTCAGCACTTTCAAGACAGCTGAGCCTGACACACACAGCCCTGAGCCCTCCTTTCTTCAGCAACTCATTCATCCCTTTGGCTTTAAACCTACGCTAAAGCTGTGCAAACTGTCCCCGGCCCCAGCCTCTCTTCTGAGCTCCAGACTCACATATGCAACTGCCTCCTGTCTCCACAACATCAGGTACCAAAACTCTCTATCCAAAACATCCTTCTGGGGCCAACTTACTTCTCCCCAAGGCTATCCCCCTCTGTATGTACCACCAGGTACTAGGCTAGCATGGTGGCTCTCCTGTGACTTCTCCCTTTTGCCCTCACTCCACCATCCAATCCATCAGGGAGTCCTGGTGGTATCACCTTGATCTCTCAATCTGCTTTTTCCAGCCTCTACTGTCCATTGTCATGTCTCACCTGGACTAAGAGAACAGCCTTTCAGATGGTTTTCTGGTCTCTACTCTTGACCCTAATTCATCATGTTGTCACTCCCCGCTTAGAACTTTTCAACTGATTTTCAGTGCACTTAAAGATCCAGTCCAAACTTCCCACATGGCTCTGCATGATCTTGGCCCTTCTGCCTCTCAATTTTACCTCCAACAGCTCTCCCCCCGTCACTCGCCAGCTTCCAACCACATCAACTACTTCAGCAAACTCAGCCCTTTCCTGCCCAGGGCCATAGGTCAGCTAGCTATTCCCTCTAGTAAGACTGTTCCCCCCATTCCTGTACCCCCAAGGCTGGCCCCTTCTTCCCATTTGGGCCCTGCTTTACAATCTCTTCCTCCCCCTCCAGGTATTCTGAGTCTCAGCCCACGTTCCTTCCTTCTTGTAGGCGTGTACATCTCTGTCCACCCCTCAGTGCCCTGCATCTAACAGGAGCTCAGACTTGTGCTGAAGGCATGTGGGGAGGGGGGGCAGGGGGTAAGAGCAGGCTGCAGCCCATTCTGGTAAACATCATCCACCTCCCCAGGAAGGGAGTCCAGCTCTTCCCTGAGCCCAGCTGACATTCCTTATCCACAAGGGCAGAGGCTCTAGCCCAAGGGCAGGTGCCCCTCAGCACAGTTACCTGAGCAGGAAGGGGCGGGGTGGGGCCTGGATGTGGCCCAGGATGCGCTGCACCTCTTTCTTCACATGGTCAGACACCTGGCCTTCTCCAGCCCCTCCTGGGGCCTTCCCTGAGAGAATTTTCTGCACCCTGTGCAGAGGGGAGTGGTGTCAGGCTGGGGCAGGCCTACGGTCTCTCAGGTCACAGCTTCCAGTCTTCACCCTCTTTAAGGAAGGGTCTCAGGCAAAGCAAATGCTCTGAAGCTTTACCCCAGCCAGCCCTTTCAACCACCCCTGCCTGGAGCCTTTGTCATCCCTTTCAGGACCCCAGAAACGCCAGCCAGACCCCAGTCCCTGTCTCCTCACCCAGTGCTTTCCACAATCTTCTGTGGGGCATCCTGGCAGGAGGGTATGTGCTGCTCCAGGGACCACAGAAAATAGCAGAGCCTCCGAACCAGCCAGCCCCGGAACCTGGGCACAGCCCCCAGAGCAGGGAGGAAGATCATTCAGAGAGCTCCACCCCCACTAGGGCCCACTGCAGGCTATTAGATCAGAAAGGGATCACACCCAAACCCAGGTCCCAGAAACAACTGAGCAGGAAGAGGAACCACCTACCCGTCCGTGTCCCATTCTCACCCCTCTCCCCACTGCGTTGGGTACAGGTTGAGGGCCTGACACAGTGGGCAGTCCATATATGCTCACAGAAGGAACTGCAGGGGAACACCACACTCACCTCTCCCCATAGGCTTAGGTATGGAGCAGAGGACAGGGGCCCTTCTTTTTCCATTGGAGGAAGAAAATGGCATCACAAAGCAGGGCCCCAGCAGCCCTTCACCCAAGGGGCCCTACCCACCACCCTGCCCTCCCCCCACTCTGACTACCTGGTGTTCTCCTCCTTCACCAGGATCACACTGCCAAAGCCTAGATCCATTATGCTTCTGTGGAAGAGGGACTCCTGCCAGATTGGGGGCAGGGACAGCATGTCCTGGGAGGCCTTTGCAAACTGGCAAAGAAAAGCCCTTGCCCTGCCCCTCTGGTCTGTCCTGATGGTCTACTGAGTCTTCCAGGAGAAACGATTACAGCACAGCATTTCCCAAAAGATGTGTGGCCCCAGATCCTTATGCTGGCTCAAGATAAAGGGGTTCATGCTCAAAATGGAAGTGCTTTATCTGTACAGAATCGCCCTCTTTGAGAGTGGCATATTAAGTCTCCAAGAAGTTCTCTCCTCAACAGCAGAGAACTGGCCTGGATCTCCATCAGAAATCTGGGCCCCCTCAGCACCAGCACATGGCATAGATGAAAAAGAGGTCTTCAAGCATGTGCTGAGTTCTTGGGTAGTCTGAGTGGGCAGTGTCCCCAAAACTGAACAACAGGACTCATGCAGGCATAGTTAGACACCAGCCTCTGGGCACACCCTACCGCCCCTTAGGTCCCTCTGCACTTCCCCCACCCAACTCTCCCAGGCCTGGGAGCAAGCCACAGGCCAATAACACAACCTATAACAGTGCATTCATTCCCCTGAAAGACAAAAGCAGAGGCATGGGGCAGCGTAGGACCAAGCTTGGAAGGACATAAAGGAAGCAGCTTCCTAGAGCTGTGGCTCTCAGAACCAAGCTTTCCAGGGTGGTCTCGGCCCTACCATCACTCACCCAGCTCTTCGGGGTGCAGGTCTGGCAGCAGCGACCCACAAAGGGGCGGTACTTCCCCAGGAATGGGGTGACAGCCTCCAGCTTCATCCCAAAGCCTGAGGATGACAGGCTGGTCTGGAAAAGGGCCACCAGGAGAGGTAAGAGGACGCAAAGTCCTTGGCAGAGGGAGAGAGGCTCTAGGAGTGAGGGGCACAAGAAGAGGGGCAGGGGAAGGTAGAGGGTATTCTAGGAATGGAAGGGGCCACATTACCTCCCGGCCATTGCAGCTGCTCCTCTGCTGAGTTTGGAGTCTGCCTTCCAACATGGTGGCTATGAGAGCCTATAAGATCTGGGAACAAGTCACCTCCGCCTTTCTCCCTCTCTGTATAGGAACCTGACCTAAAAAAGGTAGGAGGATGGAGCCATATGGAATCTGAGCCATAACCCATGGGTTCCTGGGTTGACCTCAATCTCCTACCCCCAGGAGAGACAGAAAGCACCCAGGTTAGCAGAGGTGAGCAGAATCTAGGCTGGAGGCTAGCAGCTGGCTCAGATCAAAGCCCCACCCAACACCCAAATGGTCCCACCAAGGAGCCAGCTATCCTCAAAAAGTCTCACAGTGTCCAGGTCAGGTGCTCCCTCAGGCCAACATGAGGGGGATCAGTTGTCTTACCATCAACACCCACCCTGCCATCTCTCAGCACAGATGAGGCTGTACTGGGCATTGAGATCCCTTCTGTGCAGAGGGAAAGAACAAGGGCTGGATTGGCAGGAAGGAGGCATGTGACTGCCAAAGAGGAACAGGACCATCACCATGAGGCCACCAGGTCCTACAAAGCTGCTCTCCCTCTCCACCTCCCCACCAGAAGACAGCCCTTTATCCACTCAATCATTACAAGAATGTGGGCCAGTTACTAGATGGGGGTCAGAACACAGAGAAATGTCAAACAGACCTATTCCCAAGGAATGCTCATCCATCTGGGGAGAAGATAGACTCTTCCATAATTGATCCCCTCTCATGTAACATTCTCCACAGAAGACACCACTTGGTATCCCCTTAGGCCCCTCCTTCCCACCACAATATTCTCCTGAACTAACAAATATCTATGTTCTGTAAAATAGCACTTAACCCCTTGTGGCCCCAAAATTGGGCTCTAAAAACCCTCTAGATTTCTCATCATGTCCCTGATGAGTAGGTTGGTCTACTTACTTATGTTTTCCTCAACCCTCACCACACTATGCACATGTCCACCTGGAAGTGCCTTCTCCCTTCCCAGCCACCTATTAAATTTTGCACATGGCTCTAAGTCCGTGATGACTCTGGAACACCCTCTAGATTCTCCCTCTCCTTCTTGGGATCCCCAGCCCAAGCTTGCTGGCCAAGGAGCCATGTGAAGCCATCCTTCAGGACTAAAGTTTCACCTCCCCACACTATCTGAACGTGTCCTGGAGGCAACTGACTCATCTCTATATGTCTAGCAATCTGGCCTACATGAAAAACAAACCAAGGAAGAGCTAGATGACTGACTGTAACTTCCTCTCCAAGAATTCCTTAGGCTCTCCCTTTCCTTTCTCCAGTAAACTCAGTTTAGAACCATGAAACCAAGTAGTAATAGGATCACAATTCCTACAGTGCACAGGCTCTGCTGGACTCATCCTAAAAGCATTGCCAATTTTTAAAATGTTCTCACAGCCTCTTTTCCACAGGGAAAGCAGCCTGTGGGGAGTCCTGCCTGCTTTGCGAGGCACTCCCAATCCCAAAATCTAACCCCACTAGATCTGCACTAGCCCTAAAGGGACAGAGTAAAAGATGGCAAGTGGTAACCCCTGTCTGCCAATTAAGTCAATACTCAGCTCACACAATCCAGAGATCAGTTCTGGAATATATCTTTCTAGCACCCAAGTCTCCAAAACAGTAACTTCTGTCAGTCTGTAGTTCCTGCCTGGATGACCCCTTCCCACAGGACACTTAAAGCATGGGTTGCAAACTGCCATCCCAAGGGCCAAATTTCAAATATACATTCACATATATATTTTCTTTGGCTGTACAATATGCTAAAACTTATGAGTTAAAACCAACATTTAAAATCGGAGAATTCATTATATAAAAAAATCAGAGTTTCCAGACGCTGTTGTAAAGAAATCTGAGATCTGGCATCCCTTAGCATACACCCCACAGCAGCCACTGTCTCTTTAGCCTGGCAGCATGAGCCCTCCCGTTGCCGCCACATTGATTACACTTGATGCCTGCCCCTGTGCACATCTGAACAGTGTGCAGTCCTTGATCAAGAGATAAAAATCTAAACCCGTTACCCAGTTTGGACTATTTGTGCCCTACATAGAACCATAAGAGAGTTTATCCTTTACAGCTCAGCTTGAACATGATCTCTTCCCCCACAGCCCCCGTCCGGGGGGGCCCTCAGAACTCGGGTCCCTCGCCGACCCATGGCGGGCATCCCCTGAGCAGGTAGGGACAAAAAGGCCCCTGCCCCACATCCCTTATGGACGCTTCCCTCTGGGTCTAGGGTGAAGGGATGCCAAGGACAGTGCACACGGGAGCTCTCCAATTCTATCCACCCCCGCCCCCACCATGGGTCCCTCACAGGGACTCTTTGGCGCCACAAGCCTTGCACGGCTGGCGCTCTATCCCGTCCAACCCCCGCCAGTCCCCAAAACACCAACCGGCCCCGGTTCCTGAAGTAGGAAAGTCCCAGGATGATTCCGGGCCTGGTCTGACCTGGCCCAGCCGGGAAGCTGCCCAGCCAATCTCACCTCACACCCGCCAGCAACTCCCGCCAAAGAAGCTGCCCAGCGAGGCGGCCGGAAGGCGCAGACACCGAGCCTCAGCGCGCCGGACGCACAAGCGGCCCTGAGAGCCAATTAGGACACGCGCTGGGCCCGAAGCCCCGCCCCTGGCGTCCCCGCCCCGTGGGGCGCTGTATGCCCTGCTGCACTCGACGTGGCCACGTGACCCTTGCGCTGGGCAGGCCTCGGGGTCACGTGGGGACCCCTGGAGGAGGTCACGAGACCTGGGGAGACCCTGGGTGCCTGAAGGTTGGACAAGGACGCCTGAGTAGCCAGGGTCTAATGAAAGAAGTTCACAGGGCGTGCACTCCGCCAAGTTCAGGCTCTAGCAAAATTCTGAGTTGGGGACGCTTAGAAAAGAGCCAGTTTTGGGTCATGGAAAACAAGTCAGGCCTACCCAGTGTCATTTCCTTTGTTAATGAGAACTCTAGACATAGTCAGGGACCTGCTGCAGCCGCAAGGTGCCTAGGTTTCAGCTGGGCCTGTGACCAGTGTATTTATTCGTGTGATTATTTGATTAATGCCCGACTCCTGTGGCCCTAAGCTCCATGTGAACAAAGACCTTATGGGTTCATTCATCTTTTGACTGTGTTCCCAGCACCCAGCAGGAGAGCAGCAAGTGGTAGGAAGCAATATAGAATAAGTGAAGCAGGGAATGACTGCTTTGTTCCTGCACTGCCCTACATGTAATGAGCCCACCTGATATGCCGGAGGATTCCATGGTTTCAGAACATGAGACGCTGCAGGAGCAAAGCTACATATGAGCCTGGCTGGCCCCAAGGCAGCAGAAAATGGTCTCACATCCCTCCCTCCTCACTGACTCACCACCCCTGATGTAACTCCTCCACCCTTCCCCTCCAGGATATATCCATCTCTCTCTCCCTTCTTTGTGCTGTTTTTGTGCCTACCCAGGCTGTATGTATGCATCCACTAATTCTAATGCAGGTTTGCAGTGTCCTTCCAGTACCTGTGGAGTCCATTTTGTGCCCCATCTTACCTTTCTTGTGTATCAGGGTGTGCTGGCCACAACACCCTGAGATTTTGAGACTGAAAAAAGAAAAACACCTTTATTTAGAAGCTGTAAGTTGCCTCCTAAAAGTGCAGACTTGAATTTACCTGAGGGCTGACACCTCTTAGTTCTGGGAACACCGTCGGTATAGGCAGTTGAGTTTTGAAGTTGTGAGCAGGTCCCCACCTCTCCTTCTTAGGGAGATCTAATGCTGAGAAGTAGCCCCAAGGCAGAGGCTAGAAAGTTGCTTGGATTGTGATGGCAGAGACCAGGTCTGTCATCTAGCGGAGTTCTGTCCTCAGATGTATTGCTTCTTTGGAAGAAATGTGTTTTTTTGTGGTTGTTGCTATTTGTTGCAATTTGGACGTTTGAAAAGGAGTATCACCTCTCAGATCTAGATCTTAGTTGGGATACGGAGGACTCAGTGTGCCTCTCTTTAAGCAGTTTGAAGAAAATGCAGAGTTGCAATGCAGCAAGAATTACCAGCCAGCTGCCATGCTGACTGACTGTGACTGACCTGACCCTGAGAGAAACAGAAACTCATTTGGGCTTGGCCCCACCATGTCTCAGGCCAGAATGCATTACCCAGAATGTCCTGACACGTATAACTGACTCCCTGAATCCACAGGTACAAAGGCCCTCCATGTGGTTGGGGGGGCAGGTGTTCCCTGAATGTTAACAGTAGGCCTTCCTGCTATAGATCATCTGAAAAAAAGGATGTAGGCTGGCATTAGACTGAACAGACGGGCTCACTGGGGTGTGGGGAAAAGGAGATGTGATGGTTGATTTTAGGTGTCAACTTGACTGGCTTAAGGGACACCTAGATTGGTAGTAAAGCATTATTTCTGGGTATGTCTGTGAGGGTGTTCTGGAAGAGACTGGCATTTGAATCAGTGGATTGAGTAATGAAGATCACCCTCACCCAGTGTGGGCAGGTACCATCCAATCGGTTAAGGGCCTGGATGGAACAAAATGGCAGAGGAAAGGAAGGTTAATTTGCTGTTTCTCTCTCCTGGAGTGTGGACACCCATCTTCTCCTGCCCTTGAACATCAGAACTCCATGTTCTCTGGCCTTCAGACTGCAGGACTTACACCAGCAGGCTCCCAGGTCCTCAGGCCTTTGAACTTGGACTGGAGCTATGCCACTGGCTTCCCTGGTTCTCCAGCTTGCAGAAGGCACATGGTGGGACTTTTCAGCTTCCATGATTGCATGAGCGAATTCCTGTAATAAATCCCCTCTCCCCTCTCTGTCTACCTCTCCCATTGGTTCCGTTTCCCTGGAGACCTTGACTGATACAGGAGGCATGCACAAGGGCCTCTTTCTGAGACACCCCCCTCCCCTCCAAGCCTAGGAGCTCTGAGCACAGCCACCTTTAGAGGTAACCATTGGTTGTGCTCTATATAGTAGATAGATCCTTTCCATTATTCAAGAACCTTCTATAAAGTCTTGTTAAACATTGCAGAAAACCACAGCTGAAAATGGAGAAGTAGAATTTGGGTGCTGGTGGCAAGAGAGTGGGAAAATTGATGCTTGGAAGCTGCCAACAGGTACTCATCACACAGGCCACTTTCTCCCTAGCCAAGGTTAGCAGCTCTATAGACAAAAGCTTCAGACCAGAGGCCAGGGGAGGGCGGGTGGGGAATCTGAAGTCCTTTTATAACATTGGGAATCTGGGATTCTGTGAAGGCCATGAATACTGTGAAAAATTATTGTGTTCATGGCCTGAGGGAGGAGGGTGTTTCATGCTACAGGACTCTTGTCTTCCACCTTGACAACTTTATCAACAACTTGGATGATGACCCAGAAGGCAAGTTTAGTCTTTTAGTAGATACCATAAAACAGTAAGGAATAAAGGGTACTTGCTGACAAAATTAGGATTCAAAGACATTTTGAGAAAAGAAGAATTATGACCAAAATGAGCCCCAACCTAAAAGAGTCTTGTGATACCTTAGGGGTGACAGTTCAGTAGAATGGGCAGAGAGTTGGACTTCTTGTTAGGGTCTCTGTCCAATGGGACCCTTTTCCTTTCCAATGATTCCAACTCAGATAAGCTTAAGCCAAAAAAAAAAAAATGGATTGGCTTATATAACTAGAAAATGTGTTAACTTCAGGCATGGCTAGATCCAGGTGCTCAAAGTTGTCAGGTCTCTGATTCTCTCTCATGTGTCTATACTGCTTGTTTCTGCTTGATTCTATTCTTCCTGAAGCCTCTTTCCTATAAAAAGATGACTGCCCAAAACTTACATTCACCCTCCCTTAACAACCTCAGTAGAAACAAACTTCTCTCCCCCAACATTTATAAGAAAACCCCAGGGAAGACTCTGATTGGTCTTGCAAGGATCATCTGCCCACTCTCTGGACCAATCACTGTGACTAGGCAGTATGTTGTGTGGTGCCATATTGGCTTGGTCCAGACCGCTGCCCTCTTTCCTATGTTTAGCAAAGGGAGGTACCATGATTGACCACTGCAGGAATGCAGTGCTGCATGACAAAAATAACATGTCCACTATAGTATCTAATGCTGACTTTCCAACACTAGACTTGAACCATATGTCTGGTCTCTGCTGTATCCCAGAGCCCAGCAGAGAAATGGCTGCACTGTGGACTCTTAATAAATGTTTGTCAAGTGATGAGTGAACTTCCTTCTCTGTGGACCTTAGTTCTCCTATTGTGTTAAATGGGAATGATAATCTGTCTACTTACTTCACAAGATTAAGGTGTGGCTCAGTAAGGTCGTGGAGAGGACAGGCTTGGTCAGGCACAATACTCCAAATGTCAGGGATGAGGAGAAACCAGCCAGTGCCACCACGTGTTGCTAACCAAGAGGGTTAGGCCACCCTAGAGAAAGCTAGGAGTTATTCTCTTGATCTGTTTCCCCTTGTCCTTTGCCCCCATCTCAGGGAGCCCAACCTCCCACCGTAACTGCTTCCTCCATCATACCTGGGTTTTGTCCACCCAGAAAATAGGTTATATAACAGAATGTTTCCTCACTGAGGAAACATTGCCCAGCCTGGCTGAGAAAGGAGGGAATGGTGCTGGGGAACATTCTAGGCCCACTCTTTCTTCCTCCCTGGAGATTTCCTTCCTAGCTTTGATTTAGCAAACTCCATCCCTTGCCTGCTAATTGGTAGGTAGGAGCACAGCAGGAGTGTAGACACACCCCAAATAGAGTCAACTCATGCACTTGGGAGGGGTGGCCTAACATATGGAGCTGCCAGTTGTCCCTCAACCCATAACTTTATTGTAATCTCAATACAAATCCCAGCTTTAAAAACTTACTCTTAACTACATGAGGAGTTTGGCTCTTTCTGAAGAGACCAAGAAAAAAAAAAGTATTGAGGAAGAATAAAGGTCCACAGATGCCTAAGTGAAAGGAGCGTGGGCAGGAAGCTTGCTTTTCTGGATGCTGACGTACTGTAAAGACATTTTTGTCATTTGTAAGCAGTATGACATTAATGAAAGAGCAGACAACTCACTGGGATAGCTTGGAGAGTTGCAAGGTGGATCCCTGGCTACAGGGGAACTTCTTATACCATAAAAGGTGCATCTCTTGCCAGTGGGAAAGAGTTGTTGTTCTTGTTGGGAAAACACTGATTTACTATATGGAGAAAAATAATGTAATCCCATCCAAGATGTATACTCGGATGGTGGATTAGAGAGTCATTGTGAACAGTCAAAGTACAACATCGATAGAAAAAAAGCACGTAGGGCAACATATTTGAGACCCAGAGGGAGGAAAACATTTCTTATACAAAATTTCAAAGCACAAGGTAAAATAAAAAGCATAAGGTAAAAAAAGGGGGCGGGGATTGGTTATGTTAAAATTAAAGATGTCACATCTAAATGACACATGACAACATGAGAGAAGATACATGCAAAGTCTAAAATTGACGAGATTAGTAGTCAATATACAAGGAACTTCTGCAAATTAACAAGAAAATTTTGGGGAAGAGGAAAACCCAAAAGACAAGACACACATGAGAAGGTGGTTAATAAAATCATTAGTAGAGAAATGCAGATTATAACAATAAGATGCATGAGCAAACATTTCTCCAAAGAAGATATACAAATAGCCAATAAGAACAAGAAAAGATGCTCAATGTCACTAATCATAAGGGAAATGCAAATTAAAGCCACAATGAGATATCACTGCATACCCACTAGGATGGCTACTATCAAGAAAATACCAAAAAAATAAATAAATAAATAAATAAATAAAACAAAAATAAAAAAGAAAATACCAAATATTGGTGAAGATGTGGAGAAATTAGACTCTGTGTGCTCTCGGTGGGTATGTAAAATGGTACAGCCATGGTGGAAAACAATATGATGGTTCCTCAAAAAATTAATAATAGAATTAACATATGACCAAGTAATTCTACTTCTGAGTATATACCCAAAAGAATTGAAAGCAGGGTGTCAAAGAGGTATTTGTATACCCAAGTTCATGGCAGCAGCATTCACAATAGCCAAAAGGTAGAAGCAACTGAAGTGTTCATAGAGGAATGAATGGATAAACAAACTGTGGTATATACATACAATGGAATATTAGTCTTAAAAGGGAAGAAATTCTAACACATGCTACAACCTGGATGACCCTTGAGGACATCACACCAAGTGAAATAAGCTGGTCACACAAAGACAAATACTATATGATTCTAGTTATATGAAATACCTAGAATAATCAAATTCATAGAAACAAAATAGAAAGGTTGCAAGAGGTGGGGGCAAAAGGGGCATAGGAAGTTAGTGTTTAATGGGTACAGTGTTTTGGTTTTGCAAAATGGAAAGAATTCTTGAGATGGATGGTGGTAATGGTTGCACAATAATGTGGAACATATTTATTGCTACTGAGCTGCTATACACTTAACAATGGTTAAGGTGGTAAATTTTATGTTATGTGTATTTTACCACAATCTAAAAAACAACAATAAGATATCCCCTTACATCTACATGGTAGGCATAATTCTAAGACTAGCCCCAATGCACAATCCCTTCTATAATCCTCTCCCCTCATGTGTGGGCAGGACCTGTGGCAACGATGATGGGTATGCTATATGAAAAAGGTGAAAGCAATTTGCTGAGGTAATTAAAGCCCTGGATCAGTTGTCTTTAAGTTAATCAAAAGGGAGTGTATCCTGCGTGGGTCAAAAATGAGCAGGTGAACCCTTTAGAAAAAGATATAAAGGTCAGAGGCTATCTGGCTCACCTTGAAGAAGTCAGTCACCTTGAGTCCTACAACCACTCAAAATGTATTCTGCCAGCATTCAGGTGCTCAAATAATGTCCTCAAGATGTCCCTTGATGCCTTTCCAAATGCTTTTTTCTGTGTCGGTTTCATTCTTAGGCTGACTCCCTTGGGTGGCAAAGATGGTCCCCGCAATGCCAGGTGTATACTTTCCAGCTAACAGACCAGAGGCGTGGTCAGCCCTTTCCCAAGGTTTCCACAAAAGCCCCAAGGCTGACCCTCTTTGGCCCAGGAAGTCACATGCCTGAACTAATCCCCGATGGCCATGCCTGGGCTGCATAACCACTTGAGGACCGTAAAGGAGTCCCTCGTAGGGACGGCCCAGCGACGTGAAGGGGGCATCCCGGGAAACAAAGCTGGAAAAGCAGTAAGTGAAGTTCCTTGGCTGCTCAGCTGAGGCATGACAGTCCCTGGGGATAGCGGGGACCATCGCTGTCTCACTCGACTTGGCAGCTAGTGGAGGGTTGGAGGGGGGCTTGGGACTTCAAACATTTCCTCCTGGAAAGAAAATGCCTCCCTCTAGTCCTTTCTCACTGCCAAAGAGTCCCTTTCCCAGACAGCAGGGAAGCTGGAGGGCTGAGAGTGTTTCCGACACAAATGACTGGGGAGGGCCCCCGTGGGGGCCTGGGTCATTGCAAGAGAGGGCTCACGTGGGAGCAAATCTATATAATCAGCTGCCAGAAAAGTACTGAACTAGCCTGTATTCATCCTGTGCCAGGCGAGCACTGAGCAGCAAGCAGCGGGAGATAAAATGGTCACACTCCCTCCACAAAAGCCCATTCTGGCCTAGCCCCAGGGCCTGGGGCTTCCGCAGCACGTCACCGCCAGTCTTTCTGCCCCACCCACACAGCAGGTGAGCAGCTGGTGAGTGGCCGCTGGTGTTGCCTCCAGTTGTCTCCCTGGGTAGGGGGGGGACGCGCGGAGGTTGGGCTGGCCTGTGGGGGAGGGTAGCGCAGGTTCTGAGGGCCTTCCTTTAGGCAGCCCCACACCTCCCCCAAATTACTAGGCCCACTGCCTAGGGTTTTGAACACAGTCCTCAGCCTCTTTACGGCTGTGGCAGGCAGCGTGGTTATGTAAGGAGCAGCCAGCCACACGAGGTCGAGCTCCAACCATGTGTGCAAAGAACAAGTAGTGTTGCTTTTCCCCAGAGGGGGGCTGTTCTGTACTGATCTGCACCTGCTTCTGAAGCAAGAAATCAAGCAGAGGGAGATGCATGGATTAGTTAGATTGCTTTCAGCTGCAAGAAACAGAAAGACAGACTCAAAGGGGCTTAAACAAAAAGATGTGTCTCCTGTGCCAAGCAGCCCAGAGGTAAGACAGCTTGGAGCTGGTTAGTTCAGTCCTGTAGTGACATCAACAGGTCCACCTTTCCATGCTACCCTCTTCAGTGGGCCAGCTCTGTTCTTAGGTCAGCTTCCCTCATGGTCACAAGCTGGCTGCCACAGTTCCAGGCATCACATCTAGATATAATAGCACCCAGAAGAGGAGACTACCTCTTCCTGGACACATCTTTTTAGGACAGAGAGAACTTTTCCCAGAATTCCCCCTAGCAGCTTTTCTGTCATGTCTCACTGACCAGAATTGTATCACACACCCATCTTAGGCAGTATCTGGAAGGGGGACAGGAGAACCATGACTAGCCTAAGGGGCATGGACTACCCCAATGGCACAGGATTCTGATGCTCCAGCAGGTGTCCCAGCAGCTCTTCTGCACCAGGAGGCAAAGGATCTTCCCACTCTGAGATTGGTGGAAAGGGGATTGGGGTTCTAGTCCCACTCTCTCCACCTATCACTGTCTGACCTTGGTCAAGTCAGGTTCCCCCCATCAATCACCCATCCAGCAGGTGTTCTCTCTTTATGCCTTTCCAACACCACCTTGATTTGACTTGATGGCAGTGTGCCCAGCCATAGCATGGATCCTAATTGTGTAAAGTTGTGGCAACCCCTGTGCCCTTCATTAAATAACTTGCCTGGGCAGCCTCCACTGCAACTAGAAGTAACCATGTGACCGATTCTCAAGCAATGAGAAGGGGGACCCCTCTGGGTTCCTTCTGGGGAAGATTTTCCTCTATAAGGAAAGCCCACTCCCTTTTTCTCCCCACTGTGCCTGTCATTTCTTTCCAGTTTTATTCACCATTAAGTGAGGATGTGATGTTTGGAGTTATGGCAGCCATCTTGCAACAATGGGGAAAATACCAAGAAAATGTGAGACTTGTCAACCCCCTACTTTGACTTTACTGGGCTATGAGACAATCCTGGACCCACATGGGTTTGTTATGTGAGTAAAATAAACTCCTGTTCAATTAAGCCTCCATTAGTTGAGTTTTCTTTATTTGCAGCTGAACATACCCTAACTGACACAGAGCTCAGTTTCTTCATCAGTGGCAAGAAAGGCTCCAGTGGTGGCCATCCTCCTTCAGGATCTTGTCCTGTGTCACAAGAAAATCCTCCTAGAATTCGTCCACCAGGGCACTGAGGAAGACCAGGTTCCTGCCGACCTTCCATCTGTCCTGGCAAACGTGAGAGGAAACGGGACCCTGGGCAGAGATTAGAGAGTCCCTGAGCCCTTCCCCTTCTCACCAGAAAACTCCATTCATGAGGACAGAGGTGAGGATCATTTGCGACTGCAAATAACAAAAACACAAAAATCTGACAGCAGTGTCTTAAGCAAAGAGGGCTTGGGTTTTTTTGTTTGGTTTTGTTTATTTCCCTCAAGTAATGACAAAGTCCAGAGGCCAGGAGGCCTGGGCTGGGTGAGGCTAGCAGAGACCAAGGTCCTTCCAGCTCCTTATTTTGCATCCTCAGCAAGTGCCTTCGTCCTCAGGGTCACAAAGTGGCTGATGCACCCACAGGCAAAGTGTTGTGTCCAGGGAGGAAGAGGGGAAGGGGAAGGGCATCGTGAAGAGCCACTGGGCCCAAGAACAAAGCAGTAGCTGTCCTGGGAGCCCCTGAGAGGATGCCTGTCATCTGTTGCACTGGGGTGTGTAGCCACCCCTGGCTTAGAGGGAGAGGAAGGGGAGAGTGGCTGTTGTCCAGACAGCTAGCTGTGTGGGCCACCAGCTTTGGAGTCAAGAGAGCTGGGACTTCTGCCGCCTTCTGTAACCCTGGGCAGCTCGGGTCATGCCTACAGCCTCAGCAGCCTCATCTGGCGGGCACAGAGGGGAAGAAGACCACCTCCATGGGGGAGGGCCCTCAAAGGCCGGGGTGTTGGCTCGGCCTTCCCCTCCATTTGGTGTAGTGGGATCTAGGACAGGTAAGGGATTGGTAAGGTAGCTTATTCAAGGCTCTTGATTTCAAGTGGTAGAAATTCATTCAAGGTATCTATAGGGAAAAAGGAGGTGGGTGGAAATTGATTTATTTCAGACCCAATGGGCAAGAGGATCAGTCAGACCTCGGGAAGGACTAGCCCTCATGCTAGACAGACTCAAAGACAGAAGCAGCTGCTCCCTCTGGCTTCCCTGGCCTTGGGGTTGGCCGCCTCTACTTTCCTCCCCACACCCACGGTACCTTCTTTCCCTCTGGATGGAAAGGGGCTTTCTCAGCCTCATAGCTCCCGAGTTCCCACAGACAATGGACTGCCAGCATCCCTGAATTCCTATTTCAGATTCCTGGGAGAGAGCATCCAATGGCCCAGCACTCATCCTGGTGTCTGTCTCTTGGCCAATCAATTCGTGGTGTTAGAGCAGTTCCCAGAAAAGTGGGGTTAGATGAGCACTCTAGTGACCAACACACCTCAGCACTGACTCCAGGGAGGGAGAGAAGCAGAGGCAGTAGGGTCCTCTTTGGGATCTGGGGGAGGGTGGCTGTTCCTTCGAGGACCTGTGCCTCAGGAACCCATGGGAAGAGGTGGCTGGTTGAGGACAGGCTTTAGACATTCTTATGTGTCCTGATCAAATACAGCTATAACCTCACTCTGTGTCACCCCAGATCTTTATTTTGTAAATAGCATAAAATCCAATTCAAATAGCTTGGCCAATGAAGGGAATTTGTGGATTCACCTAACTGAAAAGTCAGAGCCAGAGAGGGACTCAGGCATGGTTTGATCCAGAGGTTCAAGATGACACTATTTATTTGCAATATTTTCTATGCAAGTAAGTTTCATTTTTATTTCTATTTCCATTTCTCCACAAGTCATTCATTTCTATTTCTCTGTAAGACAGTTTCATTCCAGTTTGGCTTTCTCCTTGTAGCAAAAATGGCTGCTTTATTTCAGTACTTCAGTGAAGTCCTGAGACTGGCTCTGATTGGCCTGGCTTTTGTCACATGCTCCCTTCTGAACAAATCAATTCCTGTGTGTGTAGGGGTGGAGGGGAAGGCAGTGTGCTGACAGGCTCACTCAAGTCACGTGCTCCCATCTCCCCACCCCCTTCAAGGGTGGAATCACCTTCCTCAGGGTCACATGACCCCCAAACAGATCTGAGGGGCCTATAGGGAAGGAGAGGGAGAAAATGAAGTAAGTGTCCCCACACAGTCATCTCCAAGATCTGGCCAGTTTGAAAGAACAAGAAAATAGATGTATGGGGCATTGACATGTGAGAAGCAGGAGGATGGCTCCCAAAGATGTGCCTGTCCTAATTCCTGGAACCCGTGGCCAGGGAGAATTAAGGTTGCTAATTGGCTAACCTTAAAATAAGGAGATTATCCTGAATTACTGAGGTGGGCTCAATGTAATCGCAAGAGTCCTTTAAATGTGGAAGAGAGAGCAAGAGAGTCAGTGTCAGAGTTTGCAGTGTGAGAAAAGACTCACCCACCATTGCGGGCTTTGTAGGTGGAAGGGGCCATGAGGCAGCTCAAGGAAGCATGGAAACAGATTCTGCTCTGTGCCCTCCAGGAAGGAGCACAGCCCTGGGCATGCCCTGATTATAACCCAGTGACACCCATGTCAGACTCAGACATCCAGAACTGTAAAATAATAAATGTGGGCCGGGCACAGTGGCTCACGCCCGTAATCCTAACACTCTGGAAGGCCAAGGTGGGTGAATCACTTGAGCCCAGGAGTTGGAGGTTGCAGTGAGCAATGAAGCCACTGCACTCTAGCCCAGGTGACAGAGCAAGGCTCTGTCTCAAAAAAAAAAAAAAAAAAAGATAATAAAAATAAATGTGGGCTCTTTTGAGCCACTGAGTTGGTGGGAATTTGTTATGGTAGCAATAAGAAACAAATACATGGTGGGCCGGGCACGGTGGCTCATGCCTGTAATCCTAGCACTCTGGGAGGCTGAGGCAGGAGGATCACTTGAGCTCAGGAGTTCAAGATCAGCCTGAGCAAGAGTTAGACCCCTGTCTCTAAAAAGAAAAAGAGAAACAAATAGATGGCATATCAAGGGCGGGGTTCCATGTCACGGGAGTGATTGAGAGGTGTCCAGTACAGCAATGTGCAATAGAAATACAACGTGCACTGCGTTCGTAATCTCAAGTTGCTGTTAGCCACATTAAGAAAGTAAAAAGAACAGGTAAAATTAATTTCAATGATATATTAAACCTAATATATTAAAAATACTATCATTTCAACATGTAATCAATATAAAAAATATAAATGAGATACTTTACATCTTCTCTTCATCTCAGTCTTCAGAGTCCGGCATGTATTTTATGCTCACAGGACATCTCAGTTTCCCTGACCTCATTTCAAATGCTCGTTAACCACATGTGGCCAGTGGCTGTTGCCGTGGATGGACGATACCTCTGGCTGTAAGGGGGGCAGCCGCTGGCATTAGCCAGAGCAAGTGTTCATTTGTGACAGAGACAAGGGAAACTGCCAACCCTGCTGAACTGTGAGGGATCCTCAAAGGACATGAGGTCACCTCTGATTGTGTTTGGGTGTCTCAAAGCCCAAAGCTGCGAGCTCAGCCGTAGTGGGCAGGAAGGGCCCTGGAGAAGAGGGGTTAAGGCTGCCGGCGTTGTAGGGGAAGTGGCATCTGCTGGGGTTGAGGGGGGAAGAGGCCTGATGGGATACAAACAGACTAGGAAGGAAATGTTTTCAACCTATGCCCAGAACATTCTGCCTCTAAAGAATCAGGTGAGCCTGCTCAGAGCAGGGAGCCAACTACAGAGGGTGAAAGGGCTTCATATTTGGAAAGTGAATAGAAAATAGTTGCTTGGGCTTTGGGCGCAGAGCATCAGAAACTCCAGGAGAAATGAGATCAGCTAAAAGGAAAGAAAAAGGTTTGATGTTGTAGACCAAACAAGAACAGTGGGGAGCAGGCCAGGAAAAGAGGGCAGGAGAACAGTCAGCCACTTCCACAGCTCGTTCCTAACGGAGGGCAGCGGGGCCAGGAGACAGGCTGGAGGGTTATGATGGAAAGGCCATGGGGTAAGGGTGTGGCCAGGAGAGGAGGCAAAGTTGGGGGTTGCTACAGGACAGAGGGGGCAGCGAGAAAGTTTGTGCTACTGGGGATCACAAGAGTCACTTATGGCCTGGGACCTCCAAGAACCAAGGGAAACCCTCCCAGAGCCCAGCTACGCCTGGAGAAGCACTCATGAGTCCAGACAGCCCTTCCTCGGAGAGGGTGGGGGGAGCAGCCCTTAGCCTCTCTCCCCACACTCGGGACAGAAGAGAGCTGGGAAAGTCTCCCCCAGGAGGGCACAGCCCAGGCCTCCAGCATCCCATGGACTTTGCCCATCCCCATGTGGGCTCAACCCTGAAACCCTTTGCTCAGCATCATAAAAGTTCCACCTGCTAGCAGCAGCCAATAAATGTCCCTGGCCTTGGACCTTGGCTCATAAGGACTGGGACAACAATCCTGTCTTTCGGAGGATGTATGGGGTCCAAGGACTGAGAGTAACCTTCAGCCAACTTCTGTGTCATCTCACGTAACCTTACAATAATCATTCAAGGTGGGTATCATTCTTAACCACGTTATAGATGAGGAAACAGAAGCTCAGGGAGGCAAGGGTGCCCCTGTGTAATAGTCAGGGTGGGCTTGGTTATGCTACTGTAACAAACAGCTCTAAAACCTCATAGCTTAGCACAATAGTTTACTTCTCACTCCCACTACATGTCTTGGGGGGCTGCCAGAGGGGTCTGCTCCATGCAGGTCACTCAGGTAATCAGGCTGATTAAGATTCTGGAACAGTGGCCTCCACAAACTCCCTGGCCAAGGAAGACACAGATGGAGGTACACACCGGCTTCTTTAGGCTTTGGTGTGACCAGGCCTAATTAGGAAGGACCTGAGAAGTCTGGGGGAGCAGTTGGACTGTCTGCTGAGCCCCACCCACTTAGGAAGTGGGAGCAAGATTTAACTCAGGAGTGTCTAATGTTGAAGTCCTTGCTGTTACCACTACATTATGCAGCTTTCTCCCAAACAACCTTGAAAACTTGTCAGCTGGATGGTGACATGCAGATTCCAGGGGTGTCAAACCATGACACCCAGATAGTCTCACACACTGCCTCCTTAGCCCAGTCCCGGACAAAGAGGGCTCTGCAAACCAAGGGCCCGATCAGGCTAGGGAACAGGCAGATTATACTACTCCCTCCTGTCTGGGCCTGCCTCCCCCACTTCCAGCCTGCGCACTGTGTCCCCACTGAGTCTCAGCACCCTCACTTGCCCTCAGGTTCCCGAGCAGGAAGATTCCTTTTCATTGCTACGGAATCTGGAGCCCCAGTCCTCACTGGCAGCAGCCTTGCTAACAGCCTTGCTAATCCGTTAATTATCTGCTTCTAGCAGAGAAGCCTGTTAATTGAAAACTCAGCCCCCTCCTTTAATTGCCTGCCTGCCTCTGGCTGTCTTCGCTGCCTCTTGGTTCTCTCCACGTGCCTGAGCCCTTGGTTCTCTGCCTTTGGGTTCCTGATTTCTTCCTGGTCAACAAAGGAAGTTTGTTGCCACCTTCTGCAGAGCTGGTTATTAGGGCTGCTAAGGTCCCCAGTGTGAGAATCCGGAGTTACACCCTCTACCCGCAGGTGACTGCTCACGCCTGCCTGCTCTACTGTGGGAGGCAGGAAGGCTTTTAAGGCAATTTGCCCCAGGAATTAAGGGGGAGGCACCAGGCCGGTGGGAGGACTTAACAGGGGAACAGATTTCACTGAAACCAAAGGCCACACTCCTCCTGGTCAGAGCTAGAAAGACGGGCTGGCTGCCTAGAGGGACCGCTGGGAACATCAGCAATGGCTGTGCCATGTGCCTGGAAGTTTCCACCCTGAGCCTCAGCCCTGCCTGGAGGATTTTCTGACCTCAGTCCTTTGAGTCTGGAGACACAAGAGCTCAAGGTGGCCCTGACCTCTTTCACCACTTCCCTCCCTGACATGTCACCAGCTTGGCCAGGCACAGGTAGAATTTTGGCAGTGTCAACAATCTGATGAGTGAAAAAAGCAAATTTCAGAAAAACAAGTACAATATGATCCCACTGTTCTAATAAAACTGAGTGTGTTATACATACACATGTTTATAATACATTTATAATGTATTTGAGCCCAAACTCCTGGGCTCAAGCGATCCTCCTGCCTCAGCTTCCCGAGTAGCTGAGACTACAGCCACGCACCACCATGCCCAGCTAATTTTTTCTACATATTTTTAGTTGGCCAATTAATTTCTTTCTATTTTTAGTAGAGACGAGGTCTCGCTCTTGCTCAGACTGGTTTCGAACTCTTGACCTTGAGAAATCCACCCGCCTCAGCCTCCCAGAATGCTAGGATTACAGGCGTGAGCCACTGCGCCCGGCCTATAATACATTTTTTAAAGGTCTGATATGATGCCCACCAAACTCTTAAGAGTAGTGACTTTTGGAGAGTGGGATTAGGAAAGAAAAAAGGGACGACTTACAATTTGTCCTGTTTGAATTATTTTTCAAGGAAAGGGAGCAAGTGAATGTTTGACCTCGATGGCTCTATGACCTTGGACAAGTCACTTGAGCTTCAGCTGCCACGTCTGTAAAGTGGGGTCTTTTCCTGAATCCCCTGTTATTCTGTGTCAAGACTCTCGGTTGAAAGCAACCTAAACTGACCCAAGCCTCTATGATAAAAAGGGGGAGTGCTGCACAGAAGGACACGGGGGGGGGGGTTACGCATCCAGATCTTAGGCAGGAAATAGAATCCTGGGGAGGTCTCTGCGTGTCGCCTTGCTAAGTGCCCGCTTCTCTCTTTGAAAAATGATGTCTCTGCTTCCACATTCCCGTGATGGAAAACACAGCAGCCAGGTTTACATCTTCTGGGCCCAGCCTACTGGAGAGGCTACGTCCTAGTTCTCAAGTCTTCAGCAAGGATCTTATTGGCCATCTTAGTGACCGTATTAGTCCAGGTAGGCTGCGCTTCGTTGTAATAACAAGCAACCTCCAAATCTCAGTGGCTTAGGACAGTAAAGTTTATTTCTTGCATGTGCAACATGTCCACTGTGAGTCAGCAGGAGGGCTCTGTGCATCACAGTCACCTAGTGACCCAGTATGATGGAGACTTCATCTCTACAGGTGTGTCCAGGATCTCAGAAAGAAGGAAAGAGAACATGGTGGGCCACACATGGGCTCTCAGTGCTTCTGTCTGAAAGTGACCTTCCACATCACGTCCATTCACGTTTTGTTGGGCAAAGCAAGTCACATGGCCACGCCTGAGTTGAAGTGGGTGGAGAAGTCAACCCTACGATGGGCCTGGCATGAAGACTTGAACATCTGTGAGCAGCCCCAGTGACTGCCGCCATCATAGTGTGTCACCAGGAGCCCCCGCCTGCTCCCTTTCCACCTGGCCCAGCACTACAGGGATTCCCACTGTGTAAATGACACGCTGCCAGGGAAGGCAGTAGAGAGTCCATAGAAGGGTTCAGCTTCTACCTATCGCTAGCTGGCTGCTTCTCTGTGGCCAAAAAAATAACATAATGATAATAATCATGGTGGAGAGCGCTAGCAGTCCAGCAGGTTCTCAGAGACTCCCTGTGAATCCCAGAGAATTCAAGTCCACCCCCGGGCCTTGGGGTCCCAGTACGGCAGCCTTCTCCTCAGTCCAACCCTTCCCCTCCTCCAGCATGAGAGACACGTTTCGAAGGTGAAGGCCAGGTGGGATGAGGTGTGAGTGGGAGACCTACGACTGCCTGAACATAAACTACAGCCACTGTCTGCTTTGGGAGCCCCTCCCTGGCTTCAGAGATGTCACCTTCATCTGGTCATTTAGGAGGAGTTTCAGGAAGATATGGATCCAGAGACCTAGGTTCAAGCTGTGTCTCTATCACTAACTGGCTGCCTCTGTGACCTAGGCAGGTCAGTTAAGCCCTCAGAGCCTCAGTTTCCTCATCTGCAAACTGGGTTGATTGCTGTGTCTGCTCACCTGCCGGCCTCTCTGGATCCTCATGAGGACTGGTAAGAGTCTGCTGCTATGGAAAGTGTCAGGTGACACTGGGCAAACATAAAAGCTTGTCTTTGTGTTATTGTGGCCTTCCTGGGATCCCACGGGGAGCTGGCCCTGCCCGCCTCGCTCCTGCCCTTGGGAATGGCCCACTTTGTCTCCTGCCTCCCACCCAGAGATGAAGCAGTCAGTCTGCCAGCTCTGAAGAACTCATCTCTGAGATTTTAGACAGAATAATTTCCTCTCCCTCTCCCTCCTGCCTGTCCGGGAAAAATCATACAACCCACACAGTCCCCCCCCCCAACGTGTACCCACACGCTCCCACAGCCATTGTCTCCCGCATCAGCCGGCAGGAAAGCAGGGCGAGGCACGGGAGGTGGGGGGGAGCTGCAGGAAGGGGGGCTGACACCACCCCCAACCGGAGGGGCTCCTAGCCCCAGGCCAAGGCTGACATCGACATTGGGATCCTCCTGGACATCCCTCATCCTCCAAACCTGGGTTCCAGCCTGTGTCCACCCAGCCACACTCGGCCCACCCTCCCAAAGCTTTGACCGGCTGCTGCGCCAGGCCGCAGGGGAGTGAGGATGGCGGCAGGGCTGGGCCCCACAGCCTGCTGATGGCGGAGACTGGGTGAGAACTCCCACATCCTGGGCTCTTTCTGCTCTGCTTCCCAGAATCCTGCCACCAGAGGCCTGGAAGCCAGAGGCCAGGGAGGGAGGTACAGAGCGAGCCTGCTCCAGGGGAGAGCCCAAGGGACACGAGCAGCCCCAACGCCTCCCTCCCAGCGCTGGCCACCCCCACACTGCCAGGGACTGCCCAGCTCTGCCTGTCACTGCTTGGGCTGTAGCTCAGCCAGCCCTTAGAAGCAGCAGGCCCTCCTCCCATGGCACTGCCCTTCAGGACGCATTGCTCCACGGTAGGGTAAAGCCTTGAGGTGCAGGTAAAATGCAGGCATCCTCTGAGCAGGTGACAACCCAGACCGTGAATGGGTCTCCCCAGGACAGGAAAGTTTCCCTAGGGAGGGGACACACCAACCACCCTGCCCTCCAGTAGGAGCCAGGTTCTGGGAGGGACCCAGAGGGCCCGATGTGGACATTTCCCCCTCCACCATCCAGGCCTGCAGGTCTTGGGGCTGAGGAAGTGAGGAGCACAGGCAGGGACAGAGGCCAAAGACAGACAGATCTCAGACCCATTTGCTACAGTGATAAAGACCTTTTGCTCAGCAACTAGTTTCTGCAGCTGTTTCTCACCAGACACTGTCTTCCCCCGAAGGTGAGGCCCCTCGGAAGGTGAGGCCCCTCAGAATAGGCCGGCCGGGCATGGGGCCCTCCCCTGAACATGCCTTCCCTCCACCCCCCGCCCCGTGGGTACTGCCCCTGCAGAGACCGCTGGGGGATGTGGCTCCAGGACAGGAGAGCTGTCCCAGAGAAGGCAGGGGTCTGGGAGAGGCGGTGGCCTTCCTGCACTCCCAGAACAGGGCTGCTGGCTCCAGGGACAGGGGGGCACGCTCATCTCCACCGTTCCCACAGCTACCCCCTCCTGCCCTCTCCAGCCTCCCACACCCGTCCAGCTCCCTTGCTAACGTGCTGCCCTGTGTGCCTGCAGGAGCCGGAGAGAGCTTTCTAGGCGGCAGGCTAGCCTCAGGCGCCAAAAGGAAGGGGCTTTTGTGGGCGTTTATGCAGAGCTAGACCTCAGAGAGAACAGGGCCAGACTGGGGCTGAGAATTAGGCAGTCCCACCACATCCAGATCCATAAACATGCCCTGCCCTTTGACCCGCTAATCCCACTGTTTGGAATTCCTCCCAAAGCCATAATTGCAAAGGGAAAAATAGCTATACGTGCACAGCTGTTTATAGCAACATTATTTATAACAGTAAAAATGTGGAATTAGCCAAAATGCTCTGCAAGTTGGGGGAGGGGAGATGGTATGTCAATAAGACAGAATATTTATTACACATCCAAGAAAAATGATCAACTTGGAAACTTCTACACAAACTAATGTTAAGAGAAGTGAGAACACAAACTTGTACATATTTATTTAGGGAGCAGATGAGAACTGAATACCATTTGGGCCACAAAACTGCTGTAGGTGCCAGAGAGACCCCTGTGAATAGGACTGAGGCCCTGCTGCCATGGAAGAAGGAACATTCCAGAGCTGAGCCTCATGGTGAATGATGAATCAAAACCACAGGTAAATACTTCCGCAAGGCAGGGAGATGATAGAACAGTTTTCTGTCCCCCAGCTGCCTCCTGCTGCCCACTGAGGGGTCCATCCTGCCTGGGCTGGGGGGTCACCTGGGAATGAAGTCAGGGGTACTGAGAGGCAGTGAGGCACCGGGCCAAGGGCACTGGGCCCTGCCAGACCAAAGGGTCTTCTCCCCACAGGAGGAAATTTGTCAGGCTGCTGTGGGGAAGCCCATGAACCTTTGGGGTTTTGGATGAACCAGGGGAGGAGCAGCCCCCCAGAGTGTGAGCTGCGTGTTCTACCAACCTAGCCAGTGGGCTTGGGAGTGACTGTGCCTGAGGAGCTGGGGGTCCATCCTGCCCAGATCTGCAACTAGGAAATGTCCTGTGGTGGGTGGCTTGGGGAGCCAAGGGGTCCGATGGAGGAGCCCTTCCCACTGTCCTAGAGCCTGGAGGGAGCTCGCTGGGGTGGGGGAGCCAAGGCATGAAATCACAGGGGCCTCCCAGGTCCGGGGCCCGGTGTGGAGCTGCTGGCTGTGGCCAGGGCTAGGGAGCAGAGAGGCCCCTCTGCCACCGCTGCCCCGCCCCAGGCAGCTCTGGGCCCGTGGGAGGCACCAGGCAAACAGAGGAGTCAGCAAGCTAAACATGCTATTAGCAGCGATGGAGAAGTGACGATTATCTGCACAGCTGTCAGAAGCATCTCCCTGCCCCCTCGCGCCAGCCTGGGGAGGAGACGCCACTCCTCTGCCTTCGCAGAGATGCCCCGAGCTGGGAAAGAGAGGCCAGGAAGCTGGAGGTTCCATTTTCCATGCCGCCACTCTGTCGTCCTCTGCACCAGCCTTAGCCCCAGAGATCTGGCCCTTCATCTAGCAACAGGGACCTGGAGGTGAGGCCCACCTTTGCACTTGCCCTCATAGGGATGAAAGCAACACCACCTCACAGGGTTGGGTTATCGGGAGGGCCAATGAGGTATTTTGTCTGAAAGCACCTTGCAAATGGTAAAGGACGGAGGGTCACTGCTGTTGCAATTCTTCCGTCAAAAATCTCATCTTCAGGGGCTTTCTCTATCTGTTTCATTCACACAGAATGAAATTGAGGCTCAGAAGTTTCCACGATTTGACCCAAGTCGCACAGCTGCACACAGAAGTAGGCGTCGGTTTCTAGTGCTGGGGCCAGGAGGAAGCTGGGAGGATCCAGGCTTCATGCTGTAAGAGGGCACTTACATGAGGCCCCCAAACTGGAGCTGAGTAGCCTGTGGCCACAGAGTGTCATGAAGAGCAGACAGCACTGAAGGCCAGCTCTGCCCACTCTTCTGGACACACTTCCTAGGCCACTGCAGACCTGGGCCTTGTCCTCAGCTGGGGGCTGCCTGCGGAGCAGCCAAGCACTGAAGGTCAACTCCCAGCCCCTGGCCCGGGTCTCTTCATCTCCGAGAGGCTGACCCGGAGGCCCAGTGCCTTCTTTGGGGGAAAGGTAGGCTCCTTAGCCTGCTCAAGAGGAGGTGAGCCCAGAGCGGACGGAAGGAGCCTGCCCAGGCGCCACAGCAGCTCGCACCTCCCAAAACCTCACGCTCTGTGTGAGGCCTGTGGGGACCCAGTGCTTTCCATGATGCTTTGAACTCAGTCTTCCTGTAGCCCTGCCGCTGCCCTCACCTCCCCACATCATGGAAGGGGCACCCCAGGCCCCGAGAAGACCTGCAGATGGGCTAGAAGGTGAGAGGCGCTGCCTGCTGACCACCCACCGCCCCTCGCCCCTGCCTTTCGAAAGCACTTGTGCATGCAGGGAGAGTGGCTGGCAAGGCGGGGATGATGATCGCACTGTGTGGGAGGGACGCGGAGGGTGGGGAGGTGACTCACAGGACGGTGGGGCACAGGAAGCATCTCCAGAGCCTCCCTGGCAGGGTGGAAGGGGAGGGGCCCATGGGGAGGGAGCTCATTCCTCGAAGCCACTGTTGTCTGTGCCCAGCCTGCCAGGGGCCACCTGCTCTTGTCACCTCGGGGGCAGCTTTGCCCTTGGCTTGCTTCTCAGTGGCGCCCGGCAAACCTGGCGGCTGCTTGGTGAGTGAATCCCGACCTCGCCCGCTCCTGCCTAGGTGGCAGACCTTCTGCAGGCCGCCTGCTCCTAGCAGTGTCACTTCCAGGTCTGTAGGTGGGAGCAGAGGCCCCGACACACAAATTGCTCATCCTGCAGCTGTGAACGCCCAGCTTCCAGCAGGTTCTTGCTGCAGTCTTGTGGAGAGGACTAGAGGGCTGCTGCAGGCCACTCCGACCCGCTGGCCGCCTCTTCTGAGATGGCCCCCACAAACACACAAACAGTAAATAAATGCGCTCCTCCTGCGCCTTCTTGCTCCCTGGCGCCCCCTTCACCGGGACCCTGTGTTGGGGTCCTGGCTGACACCCAAGATCCCCGGAATGTGACAGCGCTGGGCCCTGGCGTGGCACTGGGGAAACAGCACAGCTCACGCTGGGGGATCGCATGCCCCGGGGGAGGCTCCACCAGGACAGAGGCAAGAGAGAAGCCCCCACCCCCGACCTACAGCCCCAGACAGCACAGGCGAAGACAGGCACGTGGGGGAGGCCTGCCTTTCTTCCTTGCACTGCGCTTATCAGCGGTGTGCTGGGCCTCTCTGGGCCTCAGCTGCCTTGTCTATAAAGTGGGTGTGACAGTGCCCACTGTAGGTAGTTGCTTTGAGGATTAGATGAGTTCATCCGCACAACACGCTTGGCGCAGGGCCTGCCTGTAGCGTTATATAGAGCACAAAGCCAGCTCTGCTACTCCAGGCTGCTGCAAAGTGCTGCTGACTCAGAGGCCTCTCCCTCGGGACTCAGGAGGGCCTAAGGACCATGAAGCTGCTACTCTGGCCCTGCTGTGCCCCCCACTGGCCCATCTTCAGCATGGACCTCAGGGGCTGCAGCCATGACACGGGTCTGCTGTGTCTTCCTTAGGACAGAGTGAGGACTCTAAGAGGAGGTGCTGGGAGCAGCCAGGGACATGAGTGCCTCCTCCCAACAGATGCCCTGGGCCCTGGGCCTTTTCTGGGCCAATAATGGTTCTCACTCCCACTGCGGCCTTGGCATGCGAGCGCCCGGCAGACACTGCTGGTTGTCTAACAACGACCATTCCCAGGTGCTGTCCTTCCACCCTTCCTCCTCACTGACCCAGTCAGCCTTCTGTTGGAGAGAGGAAAGATGCCAGGTGCTTGTTTTCCCAGCCCTCCTTATAGCAAGGCTATTGTCATGTGACCCAATCTTAGATAAGGGGACCTGGGAGGGAGTCTTCTGAGACTTCTGGAGAAGCTGCCACTTTGCTGTCTTTGGCTGTGTGAGGGCTTGTTGTCTACTGCTGTGGCAGCCATCCTGTGACCACGAGGAGGCAAGCCCAAGGGGGAAAGGTGGTTCCTGACCGTACCATGGAGCTGCCAAGTTAGCCAGCCCTGGCAATGCCCTGCCTCTGTTTGTTGCATGACATGACAAAGCATTATGTGTGTTTACACACTTTAGTTGGGCAATTTGTTTATTTACAGCCAGAAGCACCATAACTTACACAAAGGCTCAGCACTAGCTGGTGGCCGCCTACTTCCCAGCCCTGTGGCCACCACTGCCCTTCTGACATGTCTCGGGATGATACGAACTTCACTTTCTCTTTGCTGTGCCTGCTACCTGCAAAGCTCATCTGGTCCCCTCTAACTGGTAAACTCCTAGCCACCCTTCAAAGCCTGACTCAAATGCCCCCTTCTCTACAAAGCCTCTGAGCTCCCTCAGGCAGAACTCAAGGCCCTGTCTTGCTACTTCGAATGCCCTCACTGTGGAATTTCTCACATAATCCTCTGTCTACTTGTCAGCTAGCCACCCCCCTGCACTGCGAGCCCTTCAGTGACAGAGGCCTTTCTCCTTTATCTGGGTCTCCCCAGCAGCGAAGCCAGTGCAGGAGCTTGGTGAATGTGGAGTATTGCGTTGCTGAAGACATGGCTTTCCCTACCTCCTCCCGCCCTCGGCTCTCCTGATGCTCTGTCCAGCTGGGCAGGAGGTGGAGCATCTCTCCCGCCTCAGGGGAAACAGGCTCTCAGGGAGCACACGGTATGCGACAGGCACCTGCTGACCCACATGGGACCCAGGCCCAGACAGGGAAAAAAACACCCAAGGTCATCAGGCTGCCTGGGATAGAGTGGGGACTCCAGAGCTAAGAGGGGAAAGCGGGGTGTGTTCCAGAGCTGCCATGACAGCTGTCCACATTGCCACAACAGAGCAGGAGCTGAGGGAGCGAAGAGAGCTGCCAGGTGTTAAACAATGCCACCTGCCAGCCACTGAGGAGCAGAAGGGAGGGGAGCTTGGTGCTGGGGAACGGTCCTGGGACTCTTCCCCAAGTACATCCCCACCCCCAGCCATGCCCCTCAGCCTCAGGAACCAGAGAAGCCACGGGTGAAAAGGAAGGGACAAGAGAGTGGGGTCAAGCCTCGCCCTGGGCAGGGGTGTGGACTGGTGGCTCAGGGTCCACCAGGGCTCCTTTGGGAACTGAAAGAGGAAAAGGGTTTAGAGCACTTTGGAGACAGGGGTGGTGCTTTGCCATGTTGGGGGCAGGGATCAGTGTCAATAACATCCAGTTCTGGGGAGCTGGGCTGGGCTCCGCTGACAGCTGCCTGCAGGATGGGGGAAGTGCTGCGCCCTCTGAGCCCCCTGGGACTCCCGTGGAGCTGGGATCCCAAGTGCCCTGCCAGGCGTGTGCAGGCTGCCTCCAGCGCAGACAGAGGCGTGCCCTCCCGGACCCAGCCTCCCAGCCAAGGTGGACACACGGAAGGAGGTGTGCAGGGAAGGGGAGGCTAGCTGCAGCCAGGAGTGGTTTCCTATTTTTTTTTTTATTTACTGGGTATTAAAGAGTTTTAAAAATTGT
>VBSM01002608.1:102840785-102869608 GCA_008086735.1 Cheirogaleus medius | reverse complement strand
GTCAGCCACTGCTCAACCAAAAAACAGCAGCCCGCAGAGACTGGCCTTGAACCCAGGGAGGCTACCCACCATTCAGCCAGCACTCTACACTCCGTTCCCTGCCACTGTAGGAGGAAGGTTGGCCCAGACTCTGCCCCAGCACCCCACCCTGGCTGCCTGCAGGACGCTCTCACGGACGCTCTCCTTAAACACACGCAAGAAACCCTGCCTGGGCACCTGCACTCTGACCCTTTTCCTGAAGGTGGACTCCTGGGGTCTTTCCCATTGTTTCCCAGGCAACCCAGTCCTAGGCTGTCTTGGGACGTTCATCTGCCCCCAGGGTGGGCGGCCTCTGCAGGGACTTGGCCTCAGTTTCCTCCTCTGGAGCTGGGGGACTGGACCGGATCTAGTCCATTCCAACCTGTACAAGAATGGGCAGGAGTCATGTCCCCTTCTCTGTGCCTAACAGATGGCCCCAACCCCGAATGTGGGAGTGCAGGCTCTGTTTACTCTGCGACAAAGCCCCCAGGCCACGCACCACTGCTCCTCTGCCCCCACAGCCCCTTCACTCTACTTTTCCATTCGCTCCCAATAAACGAGTCCCCAAGCAGTATCAGGGGTAGGAGTCTGTGTGGCCAGAGAGCCCAGCAAAGGGGGCTTGGGTGCCATTCCCACCACCCCCAGCTAAGGCCAGACAACACCCCCAGCCAGCTTTGCGTCTCCCCCGTTTCTTCCTCTATTGCTCTGCTACTGGTTCAGAAAACGAAATAAACACCCTCTGCACCAAAAAATAAAATAAAATAAACAATAAAAAATTTAATATTCCTGAGATGTAGGTCTTTCCAAACAGGAGGCAGCTGCTGCTAGATCTGAGTTTGGCAGAAGCAGGGCTCGGCTGTTTCTCTTATTAGTACTTTCTCTCTCTTTTTTTTTTTTTTTCCAGGAGGCGCCTTTAGTTAAAATAATGCATTCATGGAATGTGACCTCCATGTGTTTTTCTGTTAATTAAAGTTGCTATTTGTTAGTGTTTCCTTTGCCTGTTTGCCTTGTATGCTTGTTTGTGATGATTGCTGGAGTTCAGAGTGACAGGATGTTAACAGAGGAGGTCAGGGGAGGGACATGTCCACAAGGCCAGGGTGAGCTGCCCGGTGGCTGGAAGCCAAAGGGGTGAGCGGGCCTGGGAGGTCAGATCCTCCCTGGAGGCAGCTACCTGCTACTCAGAACCCTGATGAATACACTGGCGCTCTCCTAGTTAGGTGTACACTAAAGACATTTACAGACATACCTTCCTCTACTCTTCTCAGGAAACTTTTAGAAGAGGTGTTCCATCAAAACAAGAGATTATAACAAGAAAGAGTCACCCGTGCACGGTGGCCAGTGCTGTCACTGGGCAGTTTCCTGAAAGCTGCCACTGTCCCTCGGTCTTTGCTCCACATGCAGCACCAAGGCTGGGCTGGGGAGCACAGGGAGAGGCTGGCTCAGCGAACGGAGTACAAACCAAGACAGCTGAGTGGTCCCCGGGGAGAGAAAGAGCACGGGGTGATTTCAGGATTCAGGTTTCCCAGACCCCTTGGCTGTACCCTGTGTTGGCATGTGGTAAGGGTCCCATTGTGCAGGTCAGCCACTGCTCAACCAAAAAACAGCAGCCCGCAGAGACTGGCCTTGAACCCGGGGAGGCTACCTGCCATTCAGCCAGCACTCTACACTCCGTTCCCTGCCACTGTGGGAGGAATGTGTGGCCCAGACTCTGCCCCAGCACCCTACCCTGGCTGCCTGCAGGCCCTCCTTGTCCCCCTGTCCTGGGCCTGGGTGGGAAAGGGGCTGGGCGTGGCTGCCTCCTGGTGGCCAACATGGCTTTCCAGGCTCAAGGGACATCTGCCAGAGTTTCTGTCGCATGACTGAAGATCCAAGGAACCTTATGAAGGGACCCAACTGTGGCAGGTGCAGTCTTTCCCACCTCCCTTTCTTCTCTCTGCCCTTCTGTTCCTCTCTGGGCCTGTGGCAGCTCTAAAGTCACCCCTTCCATCGTGCCCAGCAATCAGGCTCTGGGCCAACAACCCTAAATGCAGACCCAGCCCATTTCAGACTCAGCCAAACCCTCCAGCTCCCAGCCACCCACCCAATGTCACATACACAGATATGTTCCCCCACTGTGTGACCCTGTCACACTCCTAGGGGTATTCAAACTCCTGCCCCTGTGCAACTGTATGCAGAGGGGCTGGCTACCACTCATGGGACCAAAATGGGACAGCCCTCCATGCTTCTGAGGCCTCCCATCAACCAGGAAATACACAACTATGAAAGGGACAAAAGGGCGTGTGGCACTCTGGCTTTCCAAGAGCATGAGCTCTGGCTAACATCCGCAAGGGCTTACATGCACTTTTGGAGGAATGAGGACCAATCAGAACTCCTCACCTGAGCGAGAGGAAACAGGGCTGAGGATGAAGATGCGAGTGCCTGTCCCAGTCCTCAGCGAGGCCTGTATCGCTGCTTTCTCCTTGTGCATAAGTGAGCCAGGGGCACGAGGGCACCCAGGATCTGGCAATGGCTCTTCCTCGGGTCACCCCATCTCTGGGTGTCAGGGTGACATCTGTCCAGTGATGCAGAGAAAGGACTCTATCAGGAACACAATGCCAGTCTGCACTCACAGCCACCCTGGCCTGGCAGTCTGGAGGGCTGTTTTAAGAAGAATCCGGACGCTGCCTCTAGGCTCAGTAGGAACAAATGCGTGATGGGCGCAGAGGGTCATATGTGGCCCAGGACTTGCCTCAAGATCCTGGCCTGGCACATGTTCGTTGTTTCTCTGATCCAACAGCAAGTGCTACAAATGCAGCCGCTCCGAGTGATCAGATGAAGATCTGGCGGCTCTAGAGGTCTGCTTGCAAGGCTTCTGTCCTGTGAACGCCATTCCCTGGAGGAGAAACTGCAGCCCAGGGGAGGGGGTAAGGCAGGCCTGCCTCCCAGGCTGTCGCCACCAGCTCCTCCTGGTACCTCAGGGAACAGCCATGATTCTCTGTCAGTCAGAGCTGGCAGCTGGCAGAGCTGTCTCATTCCCTGAGCACACCTCTTAATGACAGCCCATTAAGCCTCCTTTTATTACCGCATAATTATTGCCATTAGGGGGGCTTTGTTCTCATTATTTTGGAAATAAAAGAGTTTTAAATCCCCAAAGTGGGGTAGGAGCACAGCAGCACTGGGCTCTCTCTGGGGAGCAGGGGCAGGGCAGAGGCTCTACTGGGTTGGGTTCTAGTGTCCCCAGGTTCCTATGGACCCCGTCACTGGGCAAACGCAGCCCAGAGCTTCCACAGCAGGAGGAGAGCAGCCGGGTCAGCCCCAGGCCCTTGCCTGCGCTGTGGGAGGCTATCTGGGCCCCCACCCAGCCCTCCTGGCTTCTCCTGGCCCCCGCAGCCACCATCACGGACCACCTGAAGCCCTCACTGTGCCCGGGGAACTGGCCAGTGCTGGGGCCATTCGTCCCCTCGACAGGGAGAAACCAGAGGGCACCCAGCGGCCTGTCCAGGGTCTCTCGGGCGTAAGAGGAGTACTAACAGTAAGAATAAGAATTGTTCATTAACTGAAGTTTTCTAGGTCCCAGGCACATCTGTCCTAACTCTTCACACACACGACCTCACGTCTCATTCCCCCAGAAGGCAGGGGAGGCGCTAGGCTCTCGCGTGAAGGTCAGGCTCAGGGGCGTGAGGGGAAGTGCCCCGTTCACCGGCTCCTACGTGACCAGCTGGGCTGTGAACCCGGATTTTTCTGCCTCTGTAGCTTCTCAGCCTTAAGAGTGTACCTGGGCCAGACCAGGCCTCCAAGGGCATTCAGGGACAGAGTCATGTCCTGAACCCTGACTGGGTGTCAGGTACTGTGCATTGAGAAGTGGGTGGACATGAGGGACAAGACATAGTCCTTCCCCTGAAGGAGTCTGCAGGGAGCAAGGGAAACCCTTAAACAAGCTGGAAGTGGCCAGTTACCGCCGTGATCATGAACTGCCTCCTGCCTTGGGGAGCCACGTCGGTGGGAGTGTGGTCCACAGAGGGGACAGGAAGGGTGGTCTGGGCAGACGGGACACTTGTGCAAGGGTGAGGGGCATTTGGGAATTGAAGGAAGGCGTCAGGATGGCTCAGACACCTACTGCTGGGGAGGAATGGGAGGGAAGAGCCCCTCTGGCTGGGGTCTCTTACTTCCCGCTGGGGCCTTGAGTGGGGCTGGCTCCCCTGCTCTGCCCAGGGAAGGCACCACTGTCCTGGGCTGACCAGAGAAGCAGCCGGGTGCTGCCGTGAAGAGAAAGTTCCTTCAGCTGCTTTCAAGAGGGGGGAACTCAGAGACCATCCCGGGGACGGCCTTGGGCCCTGGCTCATGCTCTCTGCCCCTTTCACTGTAAAATGGAAACCCCCACACTTGAGCCTCTAATCTCCTTCTAGGGAAGTCATGGGAGCCAAAGATGATGAGGTGACCCTTGCTGTAAAGCAAAAGCATGAGAAAGCTGTAAGTGAAAGCTGTAAGTGAAAAGTGAAAAGCTGCCCCTTTTCGGTAAGTCAGAGCTGAGAGGCCTCTGGGCTGTTTGGGTGCACAGCCTTCATGTGACAGAGGAGCAAACAGGCCCAGGGAATTCAGAGAACATGTCCTCCAAGATGAGCCGGTGAGTTAGGGCAAAAACAGAACCACGCCTTCTCTCCCTCAGACTGGCAACCCTTCTCACCTTCGCCTGCCCCAAAATATTTCTTTCTTGTCAGCCTGCCATTCCAAAGGGGATCACACCATTAGGATGATTTCTTGGAGATGGTTAATATGCAAGCCCTTCTTAGGGAGCCTTTAAGTGAGTGTCAGTCACTCACACCTTAGTATGAATTAGTATTATCAGCTACTTTTCCCAGAGCTAACAAGGCAAGAGCATTGGTGAGATGAGGATTTTAAAGAAAAGAGCAGAGAGAAGAGTAATCATGAGTCCTCTAGCTTTGTTCAGGAAGGACAAGCCTAAATGGCCCAAGACAGCTGTTAGAGTACAAAGAAGAGGTCTAGTTTCAAGTCCAGTTTCTAGAATTTATTTACTCTGAGCGCCAGGTCCCATCTCTGTAAAATAGCAGCAGTGAACTGGCTGAATCAGAAGTCCCTTCCAGGAGGACATTCTAGTTTTCCACACCGCAAGGAGAGGGTCCCGGGAAGGGAGTGGGCAGCCTGCCAGCTTCCCCAACCCGGCCAGGCCCAGGACAGGAAGGCCAGACCTCTGGGCTCTTCAGCTCATGCGCCAAGTCCTGTTGCGGCTCTCCTGGAAGCCAGGGCCCCAGCAGGAGTCAGTCACAGAGGAAATTCCTGCCTTGTCGGCAGAGCAGGAAACAGGCTGAGCCTTGGTCCAAGCCCATCTTCAGCTTGTGATGAACTCTGCTAGGGAGGAGGACCAGACTCCCCTGCGACAGACATAAATATCTGCTCCATTTGCGAGTCCTGCGCAGCCTGCGGGGCACTGTCAAGTCCAGTCTCTCTTTATGTTAACCGTACTTTGTTGAAGTACAGTATAATTAACATATAACGAAGTACGCAAATCTTAAGCGTATGGCTTAGTGAATTTCTACGTACGTATACACCCTGTAACTATCACTCGCAACCAGATGATAAAACAGGCTTGCACCAGTTAATCTTATTGCTCCCTCTCTGCCTGTTATGCTAGTGTGACCATATATTTTACTTCTTTTTTTATATTAAATTATATTTATTTAATTTTGCTTGATTTATTACACATCTAAAAGGGGGTATATATTTAATTTTTTTTTATTTCAGCATATTATAGGGGAGGCATGGGCAATATACGTAACCGTAATATATTTTACTTCTAATTGTTATTATTTTTGCTTAAAACAGTCAAAAGTGGTTTTTTTAAGTTAAAAAAAAGTCTTTTATATTTGTCCACATATTTACAATTTCTGGTCCTCTCCATTTCTTTCTGGTCGTCTGGGCTTCCATCTGGGCTTGTTTCCCTTTGGCCTGAAGAATTCCTTCAGTCTTTTTTTATAAGGTAGGTCTCCTAGCAATGAATTCTCTAAGCTTTTATTTGTGTGAAAAGGACTCAACTTGGCCTTTATGTTTGAAGGGTATTTTTATTGGATATAGACTTCTAAGTTCACAAGCTTTTTTCCTTTAGGCCCTCTAAAGCGATCCTTTAATTGTGTTTTAGCTGCCTTTGTTTCTAGTGAGAAGTCCGCTGTAATTCTTATTGTTTCCCCCCAAATGTAGTATGACTCTGTTTTCTGGGTGATTTTAAGATTTTCTCTTTATCTTTGTTTTCTAGATTGAATATGATGTACCTAGGTATTAATATACAGCCTTCCTTGTATTCACACTGCGTAGGGTACTAGTATTCTTACTTTGAAAGATGTGTTCTGTCATTCTCTCTTCAAATATTTATTCTGTTCCCATTCTCTCTCTCCTCTCCTTCTGGAACTCTAATTATACATATAGCAGCCCATTTCATGTGGCTTCATAGGTTTTGATGCTCTGTTACAAGGGTCGACAAACTTTTTTACTAAAGGGCAAGAGTGTTCGTATTTTAGGCTTTGCAGTCCATATGGTCTATGTCACGACTACTCAGCTATGCTACTGTGGCATTAAAGCAGCCATTAAAAATATCTGGTATGTCTAGGTTCCAATAAAACCTTATTTACAATAGTAGGCAGCAGGCCAGATCTGGTCCTTGGGCCCATAGTTTGTTGACCCTTGGTGTGCTCTGTGGTTGTTTTCTTTGTGTGCTTCAATTTGGATAATTTATTTTGACCTACCTTTGAGTTCACAGACCCTTTCTTCTGCTGTATCCAATCTGTTATTAAGCCTATTAAATGAATACTTCATTTCAGATATTATATTTTTCAGTTCTAGACTTTATATTTGCTTATTTTTAATAGACATTTTTAAGTTTATTTCTCTTTTTTAAATAGACTTTACTTTTTAGAGCAGTTTTGGGTTCACAGCAAAATTGAGCAGAAAGTATAGAATTTCCATATACCCCCCATCCCATGTACACACAACCTCCCCACTATCAACATCCCTCATCACAGAGGTGCATTTTTTTTTAAAAAAAGGCCAGGTGTTACTCTGTTGCCCAGGATGGAGTGCAGTGGTACAATCATAGCTCACTGTAACCTCCTGGACTCAAGCGATCCTCCCACCTCAGCCTCCCAAGTAGCTAGGACTAAAAGCACATGCCACTACACCAGGCTAATTTTTTAAATTATATTTTGTGGGGTCGCACTATGTTGCAGACCAGACTCGAGCTCCTGGCCTCAAGTGATCCTCCTGCCTTGGCCTCCCAATATGCTGGGATTACAAGTGTGAGCCACTGTGCCAGCCCTGAGTGTTACTTTTGTTACAGTTGACGAACTCACATTCATATCATTATCAACCAAAGTTCATATTTTATATTATGGTTCACTCTTGGTGTTGTACATTCTATGGGTTTTGAAAAAGGTACAATGACATGTATTCAGCATTGTAGTATCATACAGAGTAGTTTCACTACCCTAAAAATCCTCCATGCTCCATCTGTTCTTCCCTCCCTCCCTCCTAACCCCTGCCAACCATTGATCTTTTTACTGTCTCCATAGTTTTGTCTTTTCCAGAATGTTATATAAGTGGAATCATACAGTATGTAGCCTTTTAAGATTGGTTTCTTTCACTTAGTAATATGCATTTAAGTTTCCTCCATGTCTTTTCATGGCTTGATAACTTCTTTTTAGCACTGAATGATAGAATATTCCTTGTCTGGGTGTACCACAGTTTATTTATCCATTCACCTATTGAAGAAAATCTTGGTTGTTTCCAAGTTTTGGTAATTGTGAATAAAGCTGCTATAAGCTTCATGTGCAAGTTTTTATGTAAACACAAGTCTTCAATTCATTTGGCTAAATACCAAGGAGTACAGTTGCTGCATTATATGGTAAGAGCATATTTATTAATAGTTTTACAAGAAATTGCCAAACTTTTCCCAAAGTGGCTATATCACTTTGCATTCCCACCAGCAACGAATGGTAGTTCCTGTAACTTCACACCTTCACCGGCATTTGGTGTTGTCAGTGAAAACGGGATTTTGCCCATTCTAGCAGGTACGTAGTGGAATCTCATTCTTGTTTTAACTTGCAATTCTTTAATGACATATGATATTGAGCATCTTTTCATATGCTTATGTGCCATATGTATATTCTTTTTGGTGAGGTGTCTGTTCAGGTCTCTGGCCCATTTTTAAATTGGGATGTTTATTTTGTTATTGTTGAATATTAAGTGTTCTTTGTACATTTTGAATAACAGCCCTTTATCATCAGGTAGTTCATTTGCAAATATTTCCCCCCAAGTCTATGGCTTGTTTTCTCATACTCTTGATAGTGTGTTTCACAGAGAAGTTTTTAGTTTTAATGAAGTTTCATTTAGCAAATATTTCTTTCATGGATTATACCTTTGTGTAGTATTTAAAAAATCATCACACCCAAAGTTATCTAGATTTTGTCTTATCTTCTAGGAGTTTAATGGTTTTGCATTTTATTAATACATTTAGGTGTTTGATTCACTTTGAGTTAATTTTTAATGTCTGTGTCTAGATTCTTTTTTTTTTTTTTTTGGTATATGGATGTCTAGTTGATCCAGCAGCATTTGTTGAAATGACTAACTTTGCTCGACTGTGTTACTTTAATTCTTTGTCAAAGATCAGTTCACTATATTTATTTATGGGATCTGTTTCTGGGCTCTCTACTCTGTTCTGCTGATCTATCTGTCTATCCTTTCACCAATACCACACTGTAGTGACTACTATAGTTTTACAGTGAGCCTTGAAGTCAATTAGTGTCTGTCCCCCAACTTTGTTCTTCTCCTTCAATATTGCGTTGAGTATTCTGGATCTCCTGCCTCTCCATATAATCTTTAGAATGACTGTCAATATCCACAAAATAACTTGCTGGGATTTTGATCAAATTGGGAAGATCTGAGATTTTGAATATTGAGTCTTCCTATCCATGTACAAACATGGAATATCTCTCCTTATTTAGTTTCTCTTTGATTTCTTTCATCAGAGTTTTGTATTAATAGTTTCCCTCATATAGATCTAGCACATATTTTGTTAGATTTATACCTAAGAATTTTATTTTGGAAGGTGCTAACATAAATGGTATTGTGTTTTTAATTTCAAGTTTCATGTATTTATTGCAAGTATATAGAAAAATGACTGACTTATGTATATTAACCTTGTATCCTGCAACCTTGATATAACTGCTCATTAGTTGTATTTTTTTTCATTCTTTCAGATGTTCTACATAGACAAACATATCATCTGTGAATAAAAACAGTATTTTTTCTCCTTTTCCAACAGTATACCTTTTCTTGTCTTATTGCATTAGCTAAGGCTCCAGCATGATATTAAAATATTGAAATATTGAAAAGAAGTGGTGAGAGAGTACATCCTAGCTTTGTTCCTGATCGTAGCAGGGAAGTTTCCAGTTTCCCAGCATTAAGCTGTAGAATTCTATTCTTTTAAATTTGTTAGGTGTGTTTTATGGCCCAGAATATGGTCTATCTTGGTGAATGTTACATGTGAGCTTGAAAAGAATGTATATTGTGTTGTTATTGGATGAAATAGTATATAGATGTCCATTATATACAGTTGATTGATGGTATTGTTGAGTTGGGCTGTGTTCTTAGTGGTTTTCTGCCCACTAAATCTGTCCATTCCTGATAGAGGGGTGCTGAAGTCTTCAGCTATAGTAGTAAATTCACCTATTTCTCCTTGCAGTTCTATCAGTTTTTCTCTCCCATAGTTTGATGATCTGTTGTTAGGTGCATACATGTTAAGGATTGTTATGTCTTCTTGGAGAATTGACCCTTTTATCATTATGTGATGCCCCTCTTTATCCCTGATAACTTTTCTTGCTCTGAAGTCTACTCTGTCTGAAATTAATACAGCTATTCCCACTTTCTTTCAATTAGTGTTAGCGTGGTATATATTTCTGCATCTATTTTATATTTAAAGTAAGTTTCTTACAGACAACATATAGTTGGGTCTTTTTTTAAAAAATTAACTCTGACAATCTCCATCTTTTATTAACAATTTCTGTATTTGGACCACTGACATTCAAAGTGATTACTGATATGGTTGGATTAATTTTGCCATATCTTTTACTGTTTTCTATTTGTTGCCCTGATTCTTTGTTCCTGTTTTTGTGTTCCACTACTTTTCTGCCTTTTATGGCTTTAATTGAGCATGTTATATGATTCTATTTTCCCTCCTTTCTTAGTGTATCAGTTATATTTCTGCTATGGTCTGAATGTGTTCTCCAAAAATTCACATATTGAAACTTAATCACCAATGTGATAGTATAAAGAAGTGGAGCCTTTAGGCTCTGCCTTCATGAATGGATTAGTGCCCTTATAAAAGAAGTGAGAGGGAGCTGTTCACCCCTTGTGCCATGTGAGGACACAGCAAGAAGATACCATCTTGGAAGCAGACAGTGAGCCCCCACCAGACAGCAAATCTGCTACTGCCTTAACTGAACTTCCTGACCTCCAGAGCTATGAGAAATAAATTTGTATTATTTACAAATTACCCCATCTAAGGTATTTTGTTATAGCAGCCGAGACTAAGACAACTTCTTTTTTTAGTTTTTTTTAGCATTTGCCCTAGAGTTTGCAACATATACATACAACTAATCCAAGCCCACTTTCAAATACCACTATCCTGCTTCACAGGATGTGCAAGTACCTTATAATAACAAAATAATCCCAATTCCTCCCTCCTGTCTCTTGTGCCATTGCTGTTGTTCATTTCATTTACATAAGTACATATGTTTATATTTTTATATGCATACATAATTGAATACATGGCTTATTTTGAACAAACTGTTATCTTTTAGATCAATTCAAAATAATAAAAATAAAAGTTTCTATTTTACCTTCACTTATTCCTTCTTCAATGTTCTCCCTTTCTTTATGTGGATCTGAGTTTCTAACTGATATCTTTTTTCTTCTCACTGAAGAACCTATTTTTTAACATTTCTTGCAAAGCAATCTATGCCAACAAATTCTCTCAATTTTTGTTTGTTTGAGAGAGTCTTTATTTATTCTTCACTTTTGAGGGATAATTTCACAGCGTACAGAATTCTACGTTGCTGATTTTTTTCTCTCAACATTTTAAATATTTCTCTCCACTCTCTCTTGTTTGCATGGTTTCTGAGAAGTCAAATGTAATTCTTATCTTGGCTTCTCTATAGTAAGGTTTTTTTCCCTCTGGCTTCTTTCAAGTTTTTATTAAAATCTTTGATTTGCTAGAGTTTGAGTATGATATACCTATGTGAGTTTTTTTGGCATTTATCCTCCTTGATATTCTCTGAGCTTCCTGGATCGGTTTGGTGTCTGATGTTAATTTGAGGAAAGCCTCAGTCATTATTGTTTCAAATATTTCCTTCCTTTCTTCCTTCCTTCATTCTTTCCTTCCTCCATTCCTTCCTTTCCTCCTTTTCTCCCTCCCTCTCTTTCTTTCTTCTCTTCTTCTCTTCTCTTCTCTCTATTCCTATTGGGTGTATGTTACCTTTTTTTGTAGTTGTCTCATAATTCTTGAATATTCTGTTCCATTTTTTTTTCAATCTTTTTGCTCTCTGCTTTTCTGTTTTGGACATTTCTATTGACATATTCTCAAGGTCAGAGATTCTTTCTTCAGCCATGTCCAGTATACTGATGGACAGTATACAGAATCAAAGGCATTCTTCATTTCTTATTAGTGTTTTTGATCTCTCACATGTCTTCATTACTCTCTCTTAGAATGTCCATCTCTCTGCTTACATCTGCTCTTGCATGCTCTCTACTTTATCCATAGAGCCCTTGGCATATTAATCATAGTTGTTTTAAATTTCCAGTCTGTTAATTTCAATATCCCTGCCATATCTGAGCCTGGTTCTGGTGCTTGCTTTTTCTTCAAACTATGCATTTTGCCTTTCATTATGCCTTGTAATTTTTTCTTGATGGCCATATATTATGTAACAGGACCTGCAGTAAACAGGCATTTGGTAATTCGGTGATAAATGGTGGGAAGTGGGGGAGAGTGTTTTATAGCTTGATTAGATCTCAGTCTTTTAGTGAGCCTATGCCTCTGAGCTGTTAACTTCACAAGTGCTCTTTGGTTTTTCTCCCTTTGGATGGAATGATATAGCTAGAGCCCTGTATATACTTAAAATACATTTTTTAAAATTTAACTTTAGCCAATGTATGCATGCTGAAATATTGGGGGGAGGCGCACAATAGAAGTGTACTGATGTCTACAACTTACTTTGAAAGTCATCAAAAGACAAAATGGATTCATAGATGGGTAAAAGGATGATAGATAAATATGGAATCAAGCAAGTATAGTAAAATGCAAATTTTAGAATCTAGGTAGTGTATATACAAATGTTCATTGTATTATTCTTTTAATTTTGTTGTGTGTTTGAAAATTTCATAATAAAATGTTCAAAAAATCAGCCCTATAGGCTAGGGAAATGGGTCAGAGCAAATAGGATGAAATTTAATGCCAGTGAGGGGCAAGTGGTCTCCTCAGGTATAAATGTTCTTTTGCTTATGCAGGGAATGAGAAAGTCATTTCCTACCAGCTAGTCATGTTCATAAGGAATGGGTGGCACCCAAGGTCATTATGAGCTGCTACTGTAAGAAATGCTGAATTAATAGATGCTTCCATAATCCCTGGTCATGGCATTGGGCATGCTATCCTACTCCACACGGTTCACATTCTTTTAAAATGAGAGGTCCCACTTTCGAAGAGACATTGGCAAATGGGTGTGTATTGGTCAGATAGGTTGAGTTTTCCTGCAGTAACAAAAGATTGCCAAATCTCAATGGCTTCTCTCTCATGTTCCATGTCCACCGTGGGTTGGCTGTGGCTCTGGTCCATGTCATCTTTGCTCTGGGACCCAAGCTGACAGAGTAGTTTTTATCTAGAACATTCTATCTAATTACAGAGGGAAAAGAGATGTAACAAAGCACAGGCTGGCTCATACAGGGGCCCAAAAGGGGCATATGATGCTTCTGTCCACATATTATTATCCCAAACAAATCACATGGCCACCCCTTCGTTCAGCTGGATGCAGGGAGGGGCACAGCGGACTATGGCCAACAGTGACTGGATCTACCCTAAGGAATCCATCAGGATGGTGTGAGGTCTGGGAAAGGTAAGGGAACTAGGGGAGAGGAGGCAGAGGGATGACGTGCTGGTTTTCTCCAAACATTTTAGAGGACAAGGACAAGACATGCTCTGCACACCTTTAGAGGCAGCCTGAGGACATGTCCACTGGCTGGGGGTTCACTGGCTTCTGGTCTCCACAGGAAGTGTGTTCTGGCAAGAAGGGCTGCCCAGCTGTAGAGAACAAGGGAAGCACATGTTGCCTGGGCACCTCTTGCCTGGGCACCTCCATGGACCCAGGATGGTGCCAGCACTTGAAGACAATGTTGCATTCCATCCTCCCCCTCCCCCTAATAATATTGGGTCCAGCTGCCCACATAGCAGTGAGCTCCCTGTCCCTGAGGGGATGTGAGCAGCGTGAGGATGCTCACACCAGTGCCGTAGACAGAGCCCCTGCCTTGGGAGGATGAGGCCAGAGCGAGCCAGTAAGAGCAGCCTCTAGGCTGCATTCTTTGAGGAGGGATGTGGCTCCCCCAGAGTACCCTTGGGATGGGGAACCTGGGAAGGGTGCTGTGCTCCCTCTTGCCAACTCGTGCCCCTCTCAGAGCTGCCAGCTCAGCTGCTTCATAACCAGATTCCAAACAAGCATGTTTTCTGGGAGGGCGGCAAGGCGGAACACTCCACCCCCCTCAAACTGTGCCTCTGGCAGCTGCCCAGGGCTACGGACCTTGAATCCTGGCCAGGAGTATTACTGACCATCCCTGTGACCTTGGGCAAGGGACCTAACTGCAGGAGAGGGGACCCTGAACTAACACACTTGCAAGGCACCCACGTGGCCCCGGCTGCTCTGCCTCTCCAGGCCAGGGTGCGGGTGTTGGCCAGTGAGGCTCCCACAGCCCACCCAGGGGCCTTACCATGAGCAGTGCTCTTGGTGACGCCACGCCCCACTGTGGGCCTGATGTTTGCAGAGAGACTGGCTGCTCGTTCTTTGGTGAGTTGCTTCCCAGAGTTATCAGATGCATCTTGCCACCGTGACAGCCCTTCTCACGAGGAGATCCTTTCCAGTTTGCAGAATGCAAACTGACAGAATCTCTGCAGGGTCCAAACCTGCCAGGGTTGGGATCCAGTCCTAGACTCACTCACCCCAGGGCAGCTGCCTGTCTGGAAAGGGACAAAAAAGAGAGAGGGCCCAGCCTGCAGCCCAGGCACTTGCCTGTCCTCTGAGACCTCTCCGCTTGGCCAGCTGAGGTCACTGAATGATTAGCTAGAAGGTCAGCTCTCCTCTCCACGTCCCATCCCAGCAGCACTTTACAGTTTACAAAAGAAGCTTCTTCACCCCCAGGAGTGTATCTGACCTCATAACTTCCTTAGAGAGGAGGGAAGCAGCCCAAGGCCACACCACTGGTAAGAGGCAGGCAGGGACAAGGACGCACATCTGTCTTTCAGAGCCCAGCCGCCCTCACACAGCTGCCCTGCCTCCCCACTTATGGGCAGCTCTTGGGCTGCCTTAGGTGGACAGGAAGACCACCTGCCTCTTTCCCAAGCCCTGGCAAGGCCATCACATCCTGGGGTCAACACCCCATGAACTTGGCGCTCACTGTGCAGTGTCACTTTAATTAGGAGGCAAATGAGGTGAAAGCTGCCAAGTGACCCTTCCCCTCTGCCCTGAGGCCCCTCTGCTCCAGCTCAGCTCACTGCAGAGCAGGGGTGGCCATTGGCCTCCAGACTGGCGTAGAGAGGAGGGGAAGTCAGGCCTGGCGCCAGGGCTGGCCAGCCCAGGGCCAGGGACCACAGAGCTGCTCACGTCCGCACATTTCTGAGCATTCACATCTCTCGACCCGCTTCCAAGGGCCAAGGCCCCCAACCCTCGGCTGGAGACAGCCGCCTTCTGCAACTCAGCAGGAGGTGGCCCGAGAATCCTGGCTGGCTCAGCCAGTACCCCAACCTCAGCAGAAAGGCACGCAAAGGCCAAGCCCTTCTGGGCCCTGCCCCCACCAGGCATGCATAGAATCCCGACCCCTGAGGCTGCTGTCCCCCTGGGCTCCCTGCCACCCCCACTGGCTAGGCCCCAGGAGAGAGGCTCAGCCTCCCTCTCCAGCCTCAGACCCGTCTGCTCGCAGCCCCTTCCTTCCTTCATGCCTGGGTTAGGCGGGTGCCCCTCTGCTTGCCTCACCTGCAGCCCCTGTGAGGTGCTGCTCAGGTGATTTATTTTAGTTTTCCCTTCACCCCCTTCCCATGGATGTTCTTAAGTACACATGTACCCTTAAAACTCTCCCGTGTGGTTCAGCGCGCCCGTGCTGACACGAGCAGATGTGCAGCCTCTGTCCGTCTCGCGGTTTCCCCTCAGCCTGTATTTTCCGGTTCTCCAGGTCACAGTGTGTCCCCTTGTTCATGGCTCCTGGTGGCCTTTTCTGTCAGTTTTGGAGACAGGGTGTATGTGAGCTGGGCTGCTGAGCGGGGAGGCCAAGTGAGGAGCCCCGTGGGCGAGTCTAGGGTTGTTTTCAAGCTACAAACACTGCCGAGCCTGCGAGCCCCCTACCCCGTGGCTCAGCAGCCCTCCTGCCAACCATGCTGTGTGCGGGCAACTGGGCAGGAGCCCACAGGGGGGCTGCGCTGCGCACCAGACACTCCGCAGTAGCCAGACGGGGGAGAACCAGAGGCCGTGAGCTCCATCCCCGGGCTCACAAAGACCTACAGGAGAACCTCGCCCCCAGGGGCCACGGTTTAGGGCTCCTGGACATGCCATTGTACCTAGATCCAGGGCAGCAAGGTGCTCCTGACCCCCAGTGACGGGGATGCTGCACGGCAGGTGTGGTGTGGCTTCAGTGCTGCTCCCCACGACACAGCAGTGAGGTGAGGGAGGAACGGCCCTCGCCCCAGGTTGCCTGCCCTGCTCTGTGTCTAGCTGGGCCTTGAACTGATGAGCTGCAAGCCATGTCCCTGGCTAGGCTGCCTGCGGACCCCCTTGGGGGGCCGTCTCTCTTGAGAGTGCAGGATGCCCCGCCTTCCCTCCTGTCATCTTGTCCTTGCTTGTCCCTTGCGGAGGTTTCTCACTTTTATGCGGGTTGGTTTCTCTTCTCCCGTGGTGTGTATTTTGCAGACTCCCCTAGATGCTCTCTGGAACACGGCAGGTTCTGAGGAGTCCTCTCGATCATGCTTCATGCCACATGCTTTCTTGGTGTCACTCTCTTGCCACTGGCCCGGATGCACTGGTGGGCCTCAACCGATGTTTGTGGAATGAAGAGTAAATGAACGAGTTAACAGACAGTAGGGCAGGCATGAGAAGTGGGGGCCCCGGCCTCCCACCATCATGCTCCCTCCTCCAGGACTAGGGCCTCCTCCTCTCCTGGCAGCCTGGGCCACCTGCATGTCCTTGGCTCGTTCAGCAAATCCTAAGCGAGGCCTAGAGATGGAGCAGTGGCCAGAGAGGGCCCTGTGCTGAGGAGCTCCCTCTGGCAAGCAGCTCCGCCCTGGCCAGCCAGGGAGCCGCCAGGGTTGGTAGAGGAGAGAGCCTCTCAGCAGGTGTGACCAGTGAGGGCCTCACTGGGGACGTGGGGCTGAGGTGGGCCATGGAGCAGGTGCAGCTTCCACCGTGGATATAGGGAGTAGGGGGAGAAAGGGGAGAAGGTTCTGGGCAAAGGCGACTGTGTGTGCACAGGCAAACTCAAGCTCCTGGAGAGCAGCCACAAGTCTAGTTTGGGGGTGTCTAGGTGTGGGAAGAGGAGGAGTGGGTGCTGAGACAGGAAAGGCAAGAAGGTCCTGGGGGTGGTGGAAGGCCCTCCAGCAAGAGGCCAGGTGCCACCCCTGAGCAGCCCGAGAGGAGGCGTTGCTGACCGCCACTGGTGCAGGCCTGGACAGCAAGAGGAGGGTTGAGACTGGGGTTGTGGGGGGAGAGCAGAGGCCCCAGCAGAGGATCTGATTGCCCAGGGAGAAGATAAAGTGGAGGTGACAAGGCAGCCAAGGAGAGACCCAGAGGAACCAGGCGATTAAAGGGCAGCTGGTTGGCCACAAAGGAAGTGGTCAGGAGCCAGAGGAAGGGGGTGGGGGCGCTGAGCAGAGGGGCTTCCAGGAAGCAGGAGAGGCAGCATCTCTGTGGGCTGTGGAAGTGCCCAAAAGAAGCAGGCTGCAGAAGGGCCCTGCCGGTTGGAGACTGGAGGCCACTACCCGGCAGTGGGGGCGGCCACACGCCCCTCTGTGAGGAAGCACAGAGGCAGAGGAGAGGGAAGGGCTCTGTTTGCTTGTCTGGATTGAAGAGACCAGGTCTGCTTGAGATGAAGAGCGAGCATTAGGGGGAAATGGAGGGCAAGACGGACAGGAGCTCACTCACAGGGAAGCCTGAGGGCTGGGACCAGAGGACACAGGAACAGGGTCTCCAGGTGCTGACGGTCAGCCAGGCCCACCTCTCTTTCTCCTCACTCAGCTCCCCCTCTGGGGAGCCATGCCTTCCACAGGCTGCAGGGGAGTGCCAGGAAGCTGCTCCTCAGGCTCCATGTCCCTGCACGTGGGTGGAGGGCACCAGGTAGAAGTAGCCTGAGGGAGGGTCCAAGACAGGCCTGGGACAGGCTGCAAAGCTCTGGGCCCGAGCTCCAGGAGCAGCTGGCCCACAACATGCAGAGCACACTGCCAGCTTGGCTCACTTCCTCCATCTGTGTGCTTGTGCGCTTACTCACTCGCCCATCCACTCATCCTTCCCTAGGTGAACATGCCAGTGCACTGGGCCCTGTGCTGGGGTGCGGCCATTGAGGAGCCACCATCTGGTGGAGACACAGGCCTGTAACCAAACCCTAGCCACACGAGGAGGTGCTGGTGGAACCCAGGGTGGCTCAGGGCAGAGAGAAGGGAGACCAACCACCATTAAGATGAAAATGTTCCCTAAATTGATCTACAAATTCAACACAACCCCTATCAAAATTCCAGCTGGCTTCTTCCAAAAAAATTGACAAGCTAATCCCAAAATTCATATGGAAATATAAGGGACCAAGAGTAGCCAAAACAATATTCAATATTGATTATTAAAAAAAAAATCAAATTTGGAAGATTTTTCAATCTCAAAATTTACTACAAAGCTACATTAATTAAGACTGTGACAATGGCATAGGATACGCATTTCAATCAATAGAACAGAATTGAGAATCCAGAAATCAACCCTCACATTTATGGTCAATTGATTTTCAACAAAGGTGCCAAGACAATTCAATGCGGGAAACAATAGTCTTTTCCATAAATGGTGCTGGGACCACTGGATAGCCACATGCAAAAGAATTAATTTGGATCCCTACCTTACACTATGTACAAAACTTAGAATAGATCAAAGATTTAAATGTGAGAGTTAAAACTATAAAACTCTTACAACAAAACATAAACAGGGCGGAGCCTGGTAGCTCACACCTGTAAGCCTAGCACTCTGGGAGGCCAAGGTGGAAGGATCGCTTGAGCTCAAGAGTTCCAGACTAGCCTGAGCAAGAATGAGATTCCATCTCTACTAAAAATAGAAAAAATTAGCTGGATGTGGTGGCCCAGGCCTATAGTCCCAACTACTCAGAAGGCTCGCTTGAGCCCAGGAGTTGGAAGTTGCAGTGCACTGTGATGACGCCACTGCACTCTAGCCAGGGCAACAAAGCAAGACTCTGTGTCAAAAAAAAAAAAACCAAAATAAAATAAAATAAAAAAGGAAAGAAAACATAAATGTAAATCTTCATGACATTGGATTAAGCAATGGTTTCTTAGCTATGACACTAAAAGCACAAGCAACCAAAAAAAAAAGATAAATTGGACTTCATCAAAATTAAAAACTTTTGTGCTTCAAAGACACCATCAATAAAGTGAAACAACAGCCCACTGAATGGAAGAAAATATTTGCAAATCATATATAATATGAGAGGCTTGTATCTAGAATATATAAAGAACTTTTACAACTCAATAATAAAAGGATAAATGGTCCAATTTAAAAATAGGCAAAGTATCTGACTAGAAATTTCTCCAAAGAAAATATACAAATAGCCAATAAGCATACGAAAAGATGTTAGGCATCATTAGTCATCAGGGAAATGCAAATTGAAACCATAGTGAGATACAACTTCACACCCACCAGAATGGTTACAATAAAAAAGGCAGACAATAACAAGTGTTGGTGAAGATGGGGAGAAATCAGAACCCTCACACACTGCTAGTAGTAACGTAAAATGGTGCAGCCACTTTGGAAAATAGTCTGGCAATTCCTCAAAATGTTAAGTTTAGAATTAACCATATGATCCAGCAATTTCACTCTTAGGCATATATTGAAAAGAAATAAAAATATATGTTCCTGCAAAAACCTGTATACAAATATTTATAGCAGCATTATGCACAATAGCCCAAAGGTGGAAACAACCCAAAATTAAATGTTCATCAATTGATGAATGGATAAACAAAATGCAGCCTAGCCATATAATGGAATATCTTTCAGCAATAAAACGGGAAAAGTACTGATACATGCCACGGCTTGGATGAACACTGAAAACATTATGCCCAGTGAAAGGAATTAGTCACAAAAGAACAGATATTGTATGATTCCATTTCTGTGAAATGTCCAAAGTAGACAAATCCATAGGGACAGAATGAAGATACCGGTTGCCTAGTGCTGGGGATAGTAGGTGGGTGTGGGGGTGGGAGGTGAGAGCTAAAGGGTTTGGGGTTTGTTTGTTTTCTTAGGTGATGAATGTTTTAGTATTGATTGTGGTGATGATTGCACACTCTGTGAATATACTAAAAACCATTGAAGTATATACTTTAAATGGATGGATTACATGGTGTGTGAATTATATTTCAATAAAGATGTTTGTTTAAAAAACCTCCATGGAGGGGCATTGCCTGCAGCTCCATCCTCCTTTCCAGGTCATAAATCTTCAAGGAGAGGAAGGATCACAGCTCAAGGGTCCAGAGCCCAGCAGCACCACAAACCTGGCCATCCCCTCTCTGACTTGGTCTCCTTGTCCGGAGGACGGAGGGCCCTTCCACTCCAATGTGTAGTGACTCAAGCGTTCAAGCCCTGGCCAGCAGCCCCAGTTCTGTGAGTCCAGCTTGGGGAGTCATCCTTATGTCGTGGAGGAAAAGGCTCTGTGTGCTCAAAATACATTCATGCAGCATTTTCTGTAATGGCAAAATACCAGAAGCCACCTGAGTTTCCAACAACAAGAGCAGAGTTATATAAATTACAAACTGCAGCTGTACCATTTTAAGCAGGGCCTGTAAACACTGACAGACAACACAGGGAAATGCTGAGGATGCTGTGATGTTCACTGAAGACAAGACCCAGAGCTGAGCAAGGACATGGGCTGTGACCAGCAAGCGACAGGGACGGCCTGGAGCTGGCAGGACAGTGGCAATGGTGAGACTGTGCGCATGTCTTCCTTGTCTATTCAGAAGCCACAGATGTCATCCCAATGGTGTTTGTGTGCACCAACAGGCTAGAAATGGGCTCCCAGTGTGTGATCTTTGTGTACAGGCTGCCCGAGGGTCACAGTGGCCCCGTGAGGGAAGGTGGACCTGGGAGCAAGGAAGCCAGGAGGCTCATGGCCACTCCCCGGGCGGCCTCTAAGACAGCCCCTATGGGCAGAGCTCCCCCAGGGCAGCTGCCGTAGACCCCAGTGAGCTCGGGTGGGGGAGTCCTACCCACACAGCCTGCAGGGCGTCCTCCCCCAGCTGGACAGGCCCACCTGCATGAGCACTCCCCAGGAGGAACCGGGGCTCCCTCTGGGGGAATCACTGCCCCATTCCAAACTGCAAACATCTCCTGGACAGAGGACACTGTGGCTTGTTCTCCATCCTTCCCCCCCACTCTGGCACTACCTGTGATCCAAAGCCTCCCGTGGGTGGCTCTCTGCAAGCCTTCGGGTCCCTCACCCCACCCCATACTTCGCAGGGACAAAGGGTGAGAAACCCCACACTCCTGATCCCTGCAGGCCGAGGGAAGGAAAGGGGGAGGAAATGAAGAATCGAGGGAGTATGGAGGGGAAAGGGAGGCTGCTGTCCGTAGGAGCCCCCGGGCTGGCTTGTGTCCTGGAGCTGGCCCTGAGAGCCCCTTGCTGTCTGGTGGCCTCTGTTCATTGCACTTGGCTGTCCTCAGCTGCATCTGGCCAGCAGCTAGCAGGGCCTGGAGCTGCTCCCCGTGGCAGACTAGGGAATGGGGAAGGGCCCTGGTCCAAGTTCCAGGCCTCACCTGCTTGGTGTCATTTGTCTTGGCAAGCGCTGTCCTTGGGCCTCAGAGACAGGGAGACAAGGCAGGCAAAGGAACTCCTGGGAGAGGGGCTGGGGGGAGGCCCAGGGGTAGAGTGTGCTCTGAGGCAGGGGACCTACCCCTGAGAGACTTAGAGAGTCCCCCATCTCCCATAGCAGTGTCACATTCAGGCCCTCAGTCCTCCTCACACTGTCCCTGGCCGAAGACATCAGGACCAGCCTCATTTTACAAATGAAAGAGCCATCTGCAGGCCCTATTTTGTGCCGTCCAGGGAGAGGCAGACAGATAGACACCTGAGAATGCAGGTGCAGCCAGGAAAGTGCCCGGGCAGGGTGTGTCCTCAGGCTCAGGAGCCCTGAGCCAGGGCTCAGAAAGGCCTCCCAGAGCGGTGAGCCTGGGAGGAGGCCCAGAATGGAGACAGGGAAGAAAGGCCAGGCAGAGGGACGGGCATGCAAAGGCCTAGAGACGATGGAAAATAGCTCCAAGTATCGACGGCTCACTCAGGGCCAGGTGCCTGATGTTACCTCGTTCCATCTTTCCCATAATTCCATGAGGTAGGTATTATTATCTCATTTCACAGATGAGAAAACTGAGTCTTACGTTACATGACTTGCTCACAATGACTCCTACAATTTTTAAGTTCAGAGTAGGCTAACTGTATGATAAAGATTCCCCAAATCTCTGTGGCTGAGCACAAGTTGATTTCTTGCTCACATCACAGTTCAGGGTGAGTCCAAGCGATGACTCGGGAACCCGGGCTCCATTTGTCCTCTGATGCTACCATCTTTGGCTTGTGGCCTTTAAGGTTGCTGCAAAAGGGAAACTAAGTGGAAGCTCATGCTTGGGAGACTTTTACGGGCCAGGTGGATGTGGCAGGTGTCTCTCTCCTGCCCCCTTTCACTAGCCCTACTCATCTCTACATCGAGGGGGCTGGGAAGCGTGGTCTAAGGGTGCTCAGGAAGAAGAGGACGCCAAGAATGCCAGGGACCTCTGCATGGCTCATGCCTGAGCAATCATCCTGGGCTTGTGTCCTTAGCCAGAGGCCTCCCACGCACCAGGGAGGAGCCGGGCACCTTGGACGCATGGCGAGCAATGGGATGGCATCTGGACTTTGTTCTGCAGGCATCAAGGAGCCACTGACAGGTTCTAAGGAGGGAAGTGCCATGGGCAAGTCTGGGTTGCAGAGAGATAAGGCTGCTGAGGAGAGGGCCATCCGGGCCGCAGGGGTAAGGAGGTGAGGTAAGGCTACATGAGCAGCCCAGAGTCCCAGGTGACTCCAGGCTGAGTCTCTGGACCCCTGCTCCAGGGCTTATCCTCCTCCATCCCAGCCCATCGTGAAAGCCTGGCCACTCAAGCCTTGGCCACGCCTTCTCTGCAGGGACGCTAGGCAGGACACCCCAGCCCCACCCCAGTGAGCAGCTGAGGGGAAGGCTGCCTGGCTCTGGGAGGCAGAAGGAAGGCAGATGTGAGGCTGTAATTCTATTGCCAGCGTCTGGGAGCCAGCAGGGGCAGAGGGACCGATAAACACATTTTTTTCATTGCAGGCGCCTGGGACATCACTCAGGCCCAGCGAGGAGCCATTAACCCAGACTGAGTGTGCCCTGAAGGGAAACCATCCCTCAGCAGCCATTTGGGAGGCTGGGAGGTGGGGGGGCTGGCAGCTCTAGAGAACCCTGCCCAGGAACTCAGGAACCCAGGCCTAATGCTGGTCCCTGACTCTCCACCCACCTCACCTGGTGCCAGCGTGGCGGGCACAGAAGGCAACGGGATAGAGGGTGCTGCTCCCCCGGGGGAAGCCTTGGTGAAGCAGGCTGGGAATCAGCCGACATCTTGGCTGTCCCTTGGCTGGAGAGGACAGGTGTTGCCTGCTGTGTATGGGCCATCTCAGGCACATGCTGGCTCTTGTAACCTCACACCCCTTCCCGCCGATGCTGCCTGGGGACCCCTCCCTCCTCTGTCCCCTCCAGGCCCTCCCAGGCTTTGCAAGGGGAGAGAGGTGGGTGCCCTGTGGGACTTGCCACAGGCCCCTGACCCTGATGGCCACTGCTATCTCTCACCCACCCTGGCCCCACTCCCCATCTCAGGCCTCCCAGGTAACCACAGTGTAACCATAACAACCACCCCCACTCCCCAGCACTGGCCCTCTGTTCTCAGGCTTGATTTGCACTACTCCACCTCGTCGTCACAAACCTTCCGAGCACTGTGCTCTCCCCAGTCTACGGAAGACGGACCGCTGCCCAGAGAGGGGACAGAGATTACCTGAGGTCACACAGCAACAGAGGGTGGAGCTAGCCCATGAACTCACAGGTGTGTCACTCATGAATAGCGACCCCTTCCCTCCTCCCTGCCCTCACACCTCCCACTGCTCCCCCTCCTCCCTTCCCTGGGGACAGGAGCTCAGCCCCTTGATGCTCTGGGGTTCCTTGGGGGTACAGCAATGTCTGTGGACAGAGCCTGCCCCTCAGGCCTGGAAGGGCGGGTGGCCCCGGGCTCCATCCAAGACGCCTGTCTTCACTGACAGAGCAGCCAGAGAGATCCCCAAGGTCAGCAGGGAAGCTGGCAGCTGAGAGGTTCATCTGCAAGTTGGCCCCTCGAGCTCTCGGCTGCCAGCCTGAGGACGGTGACGGCAGGGAGGGGAGAGGGGTGCGCCCGGTGGTGTTTAGGATCTTAGTTGAGGATCTTTACTCACTTTAGCCACTTAATAAATGAGATATCATCTTCAAGCCTGTGCCTAGATGAAAATTATTGATATTCTAATTCCTTCGCGAACAGTTTCTACAGGTGCCCAAAGCTGTGGCTCCACCTCCTCCATGACTGGGCCTTGCCCCGCGTCTCTCTCTGCCAGGTGCCATCCTGGGGGCAAAGGTCAGGGCAGTTCTCTGCCAGAAATAACCCCTGTGACACCAGCTCTGCTAGGACAGCACAGGGAGGGGTGGGCAGCCTTTGCAGTCAGAGACCTGGGTGTGCCTTCCCTGCCCTCTAATTTCAGGGCTCTGTGCCCCTGGGCAAGTTGCTTCACCTCTCTGAGCTTCCATTTCCTGATGTGTATAGCGGCTAATATAGCCTAATTTGTAGCGTGGCTGTGAGGATCCCACGCCATACAGCATCGCCCACACCTGGACACTTAGCGACCAGAGTGCCCACTGTGACTGCCATTGGCCCACCTGCCATGGAGGCATTTCTGCCTGTGCACTTAGCCATCGTCTCTAGGTCAACCTCTGGAAAACTGAACTCCTTGTCTTGGTCTCCACACAAGGTCCCCCACTTAACGTCCACGTTTCTGACCTGGGAATGATGGTCATTCCCAGATGCTTTGGCTAAAAGCTATGAAATCATCTTTGACTCTGTCTCCTGGCTTAAATGGCCAGCAAGTCCTGGTAAGTCTCTCACCCACATCTGCCTTCACCCCAGTCCTCTGTACTCAGGTCCAGGTTGGGACCGGAGCCCGTCCATGGCAAGGGCCCAGTCCGTGTGAGCTACGGGGTGCCGGGTGGGGGTGGGGATGCAGAGGTGGGTCCCTGCCCTCGGGGAGCTTCCAATCACATGCAGGAGGGCGACTTGTCCAGCTCTGGCTATGACAGAGGAGAGGAGCCAACAGCACTGCCGACACAGAAAGAAGGGGGGGCCACAAGGAGGAGGCATCTTGATGGTGCAGTGCAGAATGTGAGGAGGGGCGTTCCAGGTTCGGGGACAGTGACTGTTCCTTCGATAACATTTTAAGTCCTGTATGTGCAGGTGCCTTAAACTCGGTAACTAGGATGGGAGACGGAAGACTCTGCTCTCACAGAGCTTACGAATTCAAACATGATAAGTACTATTGAGAAAATAAAACAGGGTACCGTGGCAGAGACTGGCAATGGGAGGTCTCTCTAAGGAGACATTTCCAAAAGATCTTAATGATAAAAAGGAGCCATGTGAAGCTGAAGGGAAAAGCATTCCAGGCAAAGGGAACAGCAAGTGCAAAAAAGACAGGCCTGGCTTCTTCAGGAAAAAAAATATACTTTACAATCCAAACAATGTTATTAGCATGAGGATAAACACAGACCAGTGGAGTAGAATTGAGAGTTTAGAAATAAACCCATATGTCTGTAGTCAATTGATTTTCAACAAGGGTGCCAAGACCATTCGATGAGAAAAGAATAGTCTGGTTGCCAGATGGTGCTGGGACAACTGGATACCCACATGCTAAAGAATGAAGGTGAACCCCACCTCACACCATATACAAAAATCAACTCAGAATGTATCAAAGATCTGAATGTAAGTGCTTACACTATAAAACTCTTGGGAGAAAATAGAGAGGAAAATCTTAATGACCTTGGATTTGGCAATGCATTCTTAGATATGGCAAGAAAGTATAGGCAACAAAAGAAAAAAATAGACAAATTGGAATTCGTCAAAATTAAAAACTTGTTTATCAAAGAATACCATCAAGGAAGTAAAAAGAAAATCTACAAAATGGGAGAAAGTATTTGCAAATCAAATAATTGCAGATCTGATAAGGATGTAGTATCCAGAATATATAAAGAACTCTTACAACTCAACAACAAAAAGACAGATAACCCAACTAAATAAATGGGCAAAGGATCTGAATAGACATTTCTCCTAAGAAGATATACAAGTGGCCAACAAGCACAGGGGAAGATATTTAGCATCACTAATCATTAGGGAAATGCAAATTAAAACCACAGTGAGAAACCACTTCACACCAACTAGAATGACCAAAATTTTAAAAAAACAAACAATAAAAAGTAATGTTGAGGCCAGGCACTGTGACTCATGCCTGTAATCCTTGCACTCTGGGAGGCCAAGGCGGGAGGATTGCTTGAGCTCAGGAGTTTGAGACCAGCCTGAACAAGAGTGAGACGACATCTCTACTAAAAATAGAAAAAATTAGCTGGGCGTGGTATTGTGTGCCTGGGATTGCTTGAGCCCAGGAGTTTGAGGTTGCTGTGAGCTGGGCTGACGCCACAGTACTCTAGCCCGGGCAACAGAGCGAGACTCTGTCTCAAAAAAAAAGTGATGTTGAGCATGTGGAGAAATTGGAACCCTCATATATTGCTGTTAGGAATATAAAATGGTGCAGCTTCTTTGGAGCTAAACATAGAATTACCATATGACCCAGCAATTCTTTATATACCCAAAAGAATGGAAAATAGGTACACGAATGTTCATAACAGTACATCTACCATAGCCAAAAGGTGGAAACAACCCAAATGTTCATCATGTATGGATAAACAAAACGTGGTATATCCATATAATGGAGTAATATTAATATTATAGTTCGCCATAAAAAGAAATGAAGTACTGATACCTGTTATAATGTGGATGAACCTGGAAAAAAATTATGCTAAGTGAAAGAAGCCAGAAACCAAGGCCACATACATGATTTCATTTATATGAAATATCTAGGCTAGGTAAATCCATAGAGATAGAAAGTAGATTAGTGGTTGCCAGGGACTGGAGCAAGGAGGAAATGAGAAGTAATGGCTTAATGGGAGTGGGGTTTTCTTCTAGGGCGATGATAATATTCTGGAATGAGATACAGGTGATGGTTGCGCAACATTGTGAATGTACTAAATGCCACCAAATTGTACATTTTTAAATGATTAATTTTATATAATGTAAATTTTACCCCAATCAAAAAATACATTTTCTGACAAACTACTCATGTTCAGAATACATAAAGAACTTCTATAAACCAATAGGAAAAAACCAAAAAGCCATTTTTACATGGGTAAAATACTTGAACAGGCACATAGAATTATAATATGACCTAACAATTCTACTCCTAAAAGAGGATATCCAAACAGCCAATAAGCACATGAAAACATGCTCAACATCATTAATCCCCAGGAAAATGCAAATTAAAACCTATTAGGATGGCAATTATTTAAAAAAACAGAAAATAACAACTGTTGGTGACGATATGGAGAAATTGGAACGTTTGTGCCTTGTTGGTGGAAATGTAAATGCTGCGGCCACTGTGAAAATCAGTATGGTGGTTCCTCAAAAAATTAAAAATAGAATTACAATATTGTCCAGTAATTCCACTTCTAGGTATATACTCAAAAGAATCGAAAGCAAGGTCTTAAAGAGATATTTGTATACTCATGTTCATAGCAGTAGCATTCACAATAGCAAAAGGTGGAAGCAATCCAAGTGTCCATGGGCGGATGAATGGATAAACAAAATCAATATGCCCATCCAGTGGAATATTATTCAGCCTTGAAAAGAAAGGAAAGTCTGACACATGGTACAATATGAGTGAACCTCGAGGACATTATGCTAAGTAAAATAAGCCAGTAACAAAAAGACAAATAGTATATGATTCCACTTATATGAGATACCTAAAGTAGTCAAAATCATAGAGACAGAAAGTATTACTACAGTGGTGGTTGCCTGGGGCTGGGGGCAGGTGCAAGGGGGAGTCTGTTTAATGGGTACAGAGTTTCAGTTTTACAAATGAAAAGAATCCTGGAGGTGGGTGGTGGTGATGGTTTCACAGCATAATGAACATATTTAATACTACTGAACTGTGCACTTAAAAATGGTTAAGATGGGCCGGGCGTGGTGGCTCACGCCTGTAATCCTAGCACTCTGGGAGGCCGAGGCGGGTGGATAGCTCAAGGTCAGGAGTTCGAAACCAGCCTGACCAAGAGCGAGACCCTGTCTCTACTAAAAATAGAAAGAAATTAATTGGCCAACTAAAAATATATAGAAAAAATTAGCCGGGCATGGTGGCGCATGCCTGTAGTCCCAGCTACTCGGGAGGCTGAGGCAGAAGGATTGCTTGAGCCCAGGAGCTTGAGGTTGCTGTGAGCTAGGCTGACGCCACGGCACTCACTCTAGCCTGGGCAACAAAGTAAGACTCTGTCTCAAAAAAAAAAAAATGGTTAAGATAGTAAATTTTATATGTATTTTACCACAATTAATAAAATTGGGAAAAAATATCCCCCTTCAGAAAAAACCCATGAGGAGATACTACACATTCATTAGAACGATTAAAAGCAAAAAGACCAATAACACCAAATGGTGGTGTTGATGTAAAGCAATTGAAACTCTCATACCCTGGCAGTGAAAGTAGTAATTGGTAGAATCATTTTGGAAGACTGTTTGGCAATATCCACCAAAGCTAAATATTTGCTTGTCTCATGACCTAGTAATTCTACTTCTAGATATTTACTCAGAAGAAATGAGTGCACGTGACCACCAAGAGACATACTCATAAACATTCATATTTGCTTTGTCCATAGTTGCCGAAAACTGGCAACAACCCAAATGTTGTTGAGGGAATGTCAAGAAGGAATGGACAAATAAATTTTGGGACATCCATACAGCGGAATACTATTCAGCAATGAAAAGGAATGAATAGTTAATAATACTGAAACAACCTGGATGACTCTCCTGGATAGGATATTGAGCAAAAGAAGCCAGAAGCAATGTGGTATATGCTCACAATGGAATATTACTCAATTCTAAGAAACGACAGTG
>VBSM01002608.1:102811339-102840685 GCA_008086735.1 Cheirogaleus medius | reverse complement strand
GGGGAGAGGGGTAGTAGGGGCCATGTATGTAACCCTAACAATATTTGTACCCCCATTATATAATGAAATACAAGGAAAAATAAAAAGAAAAAAAAAGGAAGCCAGAAGCAAAAGAACTTGCATGAAAGTTCTAAAACAGGCAAAATTAATCTATATGATAGAAGTAAGATGATGTTCTCTCTGGGGGTATTGACTGGGGAAGGGGGGCAAGGGACTTTCTGGGGTGAAGAAAGTGCCTGCGCCTTGCTCTGGGTGGTGTATACCTATGTGAACAGTCGCTGAGCTCTGCACATAAAGGCTGAGCACCTCCCTATCTGGTCTGAGAAATCATTTCTAAAGGTCCCTCTGAGTGCAGGGTGGAGAGGGGCTTGTAGGGGGCTCAGTCAGCAGTGGGGGGCACGTGAAAATTGGCACATTCATCGGCAAGTCTCCCCCATCCTCTAAACCTGGCTGCTCATCCCAGGACCCCAGGAGCGGACCCAGTGTAGGTCTCGGGGAGCGTTTTCTCCCCCACCGCCCTGGCCTACGTGACAAGACCCAGGCCCAGGGAGGAGGAAGGACTCGTCCCACAGCGCATGGCTGCAGAGCTGGGCAGAAGCCAGGACCCTGGCCTCCTGGCCCAGTGCCCACTGCCAGCAGCAGGCCGTTCCCATAATGATGCTATCATGAAAGGTGACGGGGTGTGTCTTTTCAAAGTCCCAAATAGGCATTTCCACATAGGGACACAGGAGGGCGGGAGAGGGTCATTCAGAGACCAGATGGGTGTGGGTAGGTAAGGCCTTTCCACCCCTCCTGGGCAGGATGAGGAAGGAGCAGGGTGTTAGGAAAAGCAGTAGCAAGCTCTGAGGTGTTCAAAGAAGTTGGGGGGCTGATGGGGCCATACTCCTTCGCTCAGGACAGGAGGGTTCCAGCTCCAACTGAGAAGGGCCCAGGGAGCTTGGAGAATGAGCTGCTTTCCTAGGAGAAAGCAGAAAGGCCCAGAAGGAGAAGGGGCTCTAGGGCTGGTGGCAGCTGGAAGGGCAGGCTGGGCCTGGGCCTGGCTCCCTGTAGTCTGGTGTGGCCACGAGCCCTGACCAGCTCTCAGACTTGCAGCTTCTAAAGGAGGGACGGGGGCTCACTTCTGAGATCCTCCACCACTGCCAGGCTCTCCTGCAGGGTTGACAGCCAGGTGGCGGCCACCCTCTGCCCATAGATCCTGTCAACGCCAGGGCCTGCCACCAAGCCTGTGGGGCTCTCAGGAATGAGGAGGAAGGAGAAGGGAGGGATGGGGGGAGGGTGGGAGGACTGGAGTTCATGGTCCCCACCTCCCGGATGTCCCTTCCCTGGCCTGGAAGAGGCTTCTGTTGATGAGCCTTGGCTGTTAAAAATAACCCGCCTCTCCATCATCCCGACAGCCGCACTTGGGGACAGCATGTTCCAAGGCCAAGCCGCTCTCTAGGGACTGCAGCCACGGGGCAAGAAGAGCTGTGGATGTTCCTGGCTGGCCCTGGCCTGCCCAGGCGGGAGACCAGGCCCACGGACCTGCACTCGGTCCAGGCTTCCCAGCCATGCGGCGGTCCTCCTGGGTGTCGGGCCCAGTGACAGGGCCCCGGTGTTCCTGGGGTGCTGTGGTTACCCTGGAGGCACATGTTGCTATAGGATCTGTGGGCCTCTCCTGGAACTTGCTCCTCCTACAGGGAATTCGGCAAAGAAGCAGATACTGTGCCACATGGACGTTTTTGGAATCAGAGGAGAAAAAGGAGGGACTTGGGTGCACATGAAACCCATGTCCTTGTCCCTCAGGTGCAGTCTCCTCTCTGCTGTCATCCCCTCTGAATAGAAGAAGAAGAAGGTGGCAACCGCACTCAGGCAGAGAGACCTGGGTTCAAATCCCAGCATAGCCCTGACTACAGTGTAACCTTGAGAAAGTTACTTAACCTCTCTGTGCCTTGATTCCCTTATTGGTAAAATAGATGGCCATGGCCTCATCCATGTAGGATGCTGGGAGGGCTAGCTGAGTTATGAGTGTTGCTAAGTACAGTGCCTGAGCATACTGAGCACGCACTAAGTAGTCACAGTACAGCATCATGGCCCGGAGCGTTGGCTCTAGAATGGAATTTCAAATCCTGCCTCCTCTGCTGGCCAGCTGTGTGCCTGGAGCAAGTTGCTTGACCCTCTGATCCCTAATTTCCTGGCCTGTAAAATGGAATGATGACGCTTACCTCCTGGAGCCGTGGCAAGGCCTCTCGTGTGGATGTACTGAGCGGGTCGCCAAGGCCCCAGCAGGACAGCACAAGAGCTGGGGCCCCAGAGAGGGGCGGCTGAAGGCGGGGTGGGGTGGAGGGGCAAAGGCAGCTCCTCTGTCCCGGGCTTCTTCAGGAGCAGCTGAGGCCTTCCTGGCTGCACACACCTTAGGGGCTGGAACAGGGTGGGGAGCCTGCGGCCTTAAGGAGCTAGCTCCTCCTCACCCGGAATTCGCATTAAGGCTGCATGCTCCCCACCCCTGGGGGCTCCTGGGTAGGGTTCAGGCCTCGGCTCCCCAGAGAGCCCCAGTAGCCTCCTGAGGCCCCCCCCCCGCAGAGCACACCCATCCCACCTTCCTGCCATCCCACCCACCCACCTGCGATCCTGCTGAGCCCAAGGATGAGGGGAGAAGGGGGGAGAGAAAGAGAAGAGGACAGAGGGAAACTGAGAGAGAGGAGGCCCAGGGTCCAGGGAGAAGAAAAGAAGAAAAGAGGAGGAGAGAGGGAAGGGGAGGCGAGAAAGAGTGAGGGAAGGAGAGAGGAGAGAGAGACCCGGAGACAAAGGGAGACAGGAAAGAAAAAGCAAAAGAAACAGAAAATTTCTGGAAATTTAGAAAACAGCAGCGACATCTCTAAAAGACCCAAATGGGAGAGAGGGGGACCAGCTGGGGAACCCTGAGGGTGGGTGTCAGGGACAGTGATGGAGCTCGGGGAGCTAGAGACAGCCTGACTCCCCTGCAAACAGGGCTTTTATCTAAGGATGGGTAATATGTTGTCATGACAACAGATGTAGCATTTAGGGTAATTACTGGTGAATAACAGAGAAGAGGTGGCAGCCCTGGTGGGTGCTGGAGCCCAGAGAGGGGGTCTTGGAGGCAGCCCCAGGCCCCTTCTGCCCCTGCCCCACCCCAGACTCTTACCTCACCCTTAGCCTAGGCAGGACCTTCCCAGTCCAAGAATCCACCCCAGGGTAGACCTTCTAAGCCACTGCCATGGCTCTAGGCCCTGTCACCTCTCTCCATCCTGTCCAGGGCTGCCAGTAAACCCAGGCACCATGTGTGGACACAGTCTCTGTGACAAACATGTCAACACAACCACCCCTGCCACGACCCTCTGGGCAAGGTACAGCAGGAACCTCATTTGACATATAAAGATATATAAAGATGTAAGAGTCAGAGAAGTTGAGTAACTTCTCTGAGTCACACAGCAAATAAACCAGGAGGACCTGAACACAGCTCTGCAGCTCTGCACAGTCCTCCCCAGCTGATCCCAGGCCAAGGACTGATCCTGGCGGGCCCAGGGACAGCCTATTCTTGAAAACCTCGTGCTCCGGCACCTGCTGGAAGGAGTTGGAGACAGCATTTGTGGGTGAGAAGAAAAGGAGAGACAGAAATTGTGCTATGTACCTGGCTTTCTAAAGACATTATACCGTTTTGTCCCTTGAGATAATTATTTCTATCGCAACTCATTGGATACCCCTAGTATTTTGGGAATTGGGGAGCTAGTCTTCAGGGTAACTGTGGGGTCTGGGTCTCCCAAGTCTGAGCATCTGGGTGACCTAGAAGGCCAAGACTCCCATCCAGCCTCCTCTAGCCCAGGGTACCCCCAGCCATGAAGCCTGTGGCGTCCACAGTGGCCCTTCCTGCCTCTGTCCTCTGGGCCACCGGCCTCACACCCACAGGGCCTCCCAGACACACACCTCAGGGCTGGCAGGTCCAGGGAGTGGGGTCATGTCCCGGCACTGGGGAGCTCAGAGGGCAGGGAGAGGGAGTGGCCGGGCTCGGGCAGGTGTGGAGGGCAGCCGGGGAACCCCTTCAGGAGCGCACGGTTGTCAGTGCTTCCCCGTCTCCGGGAGGATGAGGCACTGGCCTTTCACATGCCTTCCGGCCCCTGCCCTGCGCCGGAGCTCTGCCTGGCTGGCGTCAGGGTGACGGAGGGCTCTCTTAACACCCCCAGGCTCGTCCCAGTGGAGCTTCCTCAGGGACAAGACCCAGGCCCACAGCACCTCCCTAAAATAACCCCCGGGACCTAGAAAAGTGGGGGCAGGGGGTTGGGGGCGGTGAGTGTGACCCAGTGGGAAGGAGAGAGCCCAGGGGCTGGGGACATCCAGAGGCTCTGAGCTGCTGCCACCGGGGCGTGAGGCTGCTGAGGGGGAAGGGGCTTGTGTGTACGTGTGTGTGCATGCGAGAGAGAGAGAGAGAGAGAGAGAGAGAGAGAGAGACACTACCGATGAGATGGAACTGCAGTTGGTGAGGCAGAGCTGAGGATTTTGAGCCCTTCTAGAGAATTCGTCAAGAGAAGATTTGATAAAACAAAGAAAGAGCAAGAAAGAGGAGGGATAGAGAAGAGAACACAGGGGCTGATGGCCCTGCAGGATTGTCCCCATGCAGGCTGCTCCTCTGACCTCGATGCCTTCGAGTGCCCCCTGGATGTGGCCGGTCCCTGCAGCTGTGGGTGGCACGGGGCTGGGCACCTCCACAGAGCTCACCGCACTGTCACTCCGCCCAGGCGACTATGGTCAGAGGGGTGGCAGCTATGGTGGCCCTGCACTGAGGCTCCAGGGCAGCTGGTGGTGGTCATGTTCACCCCGACGGAGGGAGGATGGAGGGAAAGGGGGGTGCACAGGCCGCAGAGCTGGGGTGCCAAGGGGAGAGGAGGGGGCCCGGGCTGAGGGAGAGCAGTCTGCCTTTTTGGAGGCCCTGCTCAGGTCAGAGGCAGGATGAGAAGGACCGTGCCCTGGGTGTGTGGAGACCTGGGCTCTGGGGTGGCTTCAGCATCATCAGCCATGGTACCTGGGACAAGTCCCTGACCTGCCTGGGCCCAGTTTCTTCATCTGTGGAATGGCAGGGCTGGAAATGAAATCTGACACACCAGGTTGTTCTCTTCCTCCAAACAGGGTCTTTGAAACCTGACCTCTTTCGCCCTCACCCACAGGGTTCCTGTCTCCTGCTCTCCACTGGGGGTGGGGTGGGATGGGGTTCTAAGGAGTTCCCAGGAAACGGGGGTGCTGAGCATGTAGCGAGGGCTCTGGGGACACTCACAGGCCCATGGAGCTGAGTGCCCTTCACACACCCAGGGAGCAGCAGCTTGAGAGATTTCAGGCCACAGAGAAGAAAATAAAGTTTATTGGCACCATAGCTGTGACCTCCATCTCCTCTTTGCCTCCCCCACTGCCCGGCAGGCAGCCCTTCCTCCTCCTCTTCCTCCTCCTCCTCCTCCTCCTCCTCCTCCTCCTCCTCCTCTGCATTCAAGGCGGCCTCCTGACACTCATCACTCTTCCCCACTTCCTGGAGACATGAGACTCTGACATCCCCACTTATTTTTAGTCAGCTGCTTCTGAAGACAGCCTGGGCCTCACCCGCCCTGTCCCCTGCCCCTGGGGAGCACCCTGGGGCCAGAAGGCACTTCAGAATGTGAGCAAGCCCACACCCAAGCCACAGCCTGGACCGCATGCCCCTCTCCCCCAGCCCAGCCCTCTCCTGCCCGACACGCTCCAGCAGGCCCTCCTTCCTGCCCTGCCGAGGCCCACCCACTTGGGCGCCCACTGAGCCTCTCACGCCATCCCTCAGTGTTCTGAACCCTTGGCACTGGTGGCCTCTCCCCTACCTGCTGGAACCCACCTCACTCGCAGGGTGCAAAATGGCGTCGGCTCTCCGTAGCCCTTCGAGCCTGGCACAGTGCCCAGCACACTGGGGACGTAGGGCAGGAAGGTGTCCAGGCAGGTTCACCACAGGGCCCTTCAATTGCTTTCCTGGCCTAGCTGTCTATCCTATGACTGCAGCCAAGATGGGTGCAGGGGGCAGAGGGCACCTGCCCACCTCCAAGGTCCCCAGCAATTCCCTTCTAGCTCCAAACTTGCACACCCGGCTCAGCACAACCAACGCTGTGCTGTCAGCGGACTCACAGCCCACTCGCCCTCCTCAAAGGCCCCTCAGCAAACAGCCAACATCTGGTGTTCAAGCCCGTCTCTGGAGACTTCAACTATTCCTCCTCCCTGGGAGGAGTTCTCATAAATATGGTTTTCTCCACCTCACCTCGTTTCCAGGGATATTTTAGCACTGCTGAGAGATGGGCCTTGGGGAAGCTGCCTAGCCAGGCCAGCTCCTCTGTTCGCACTACTTGCTGGGCACTGTCAGACCTAGTCCCAGAGACACAGTGAACGAGACAAACATCTTGATGCACATGGATGGAGACTCCCCGCGTGGTCAGCAGGGAACCGCAGAGCTGGCCCCATTGCTGTGGAGCACTGTGCAGGTGGAGGGAATCGGGACTCAAGTTCCACTCCTGGAGCACAGAGAGCAACAACATGTACCTGGGAACCAGGCCATGGGACTCACAAGCTGCATAAGAGGCCACTCAACTGCAGGGGCAGGGCAACTCTCAAACCATCCTTGCCTTGCTTTCCACACTCCTGGGAGAACAGGATCTCCAAGTGCCCTGTGTCCCTTTCCCACCCTTCCCACCCATCTCCTCAAGAAGCCCCCACCCACACCAACACTCACCATGCCTCCTGGCCTTGCCCCAGGCTGTCCACCCCCAGAACCTTCCCTCTGCTCAGCAGCTGCATTTCCAGATGCAGTTTCCTCAGGATCTCCGGGGTCCTCCTGGGCACTGACCTGTGGGTGCCCCCCGCTGCAGCAGCAGTGCAGGAATCCTAGAGGTCTCCAGAGACCGCCCTTTTGACTGCCCCTCACATCAGGATGGGCAGTCCTTTCCCTACGCCCACGCCTACCGAAGACAAGGCCAGGACTCTCCATAGATCCGAGGGCCAAACGGGACTCATCTTCACACCAGCAATTGTGCGTGAATGCCTGCCTGGGACTCCCTGCAGCTTTGTCTCTGCTTATGGACAAAGCTCTGGGGTCCATTACTGATGTCTGCCATGGTCACAGCATTAAGAATGGAGGCATGGGCCGGGCGCGGTGGCTCACGCCTGTAATCCTAGCACTCTGGGAGGCCGAGGCGGGTGGATAGCTCAAGGTCAGGAGTTCGAAACCAGCCTGACCAAGAGCGAGACCCTGTCTCTACTAAAAATAGAAATACATTAATTGGCCAACTAAAATATATAGAAAAAATTAGCCGGGCATGGTGGCGCATGCCTGTAGTCCCAGCTACTCGGGAGGCTGAGGCAGAAGGATTGCTTGAGCCCAGGAGCTTGAGGTTGCTGTGAGCTAGGCTGACGCCACGGCACTCACCCTAGCCTGGGCAACAAAGTAAGACTCTGTCTCAAAAAAAAAAAAAAAAAAAAAGAATGGAGGCATGAATGTGGCATATTTGACACATTTGCCTGAGAACCTTCCCCTCCCAGCTACACACTGGAGCGAACCTGCCGAAGGGGGAGAGGCATTAGGACCCCCAGGAGATGGGGGCAGGGAAGGCAGGAGAGAAGACCCCACACACAGGACACAGGGCACAGAATCCACCCTCCTTCTGTCAGGCTGCTGAGCAGTGAGTAGGGGACGCCTGGGTCAAGGGGTTCTGCCAGCTCACCTTGGAGAGGACCTCGGGTTCCAGAGGCTTAATTATAATTGCTCTGTCATTCACAGGTGCCAACTCTATGCCCTCACACTCTGTAAGGACATCTTACATATCATCTCTACCTCTCAACACACCTCTCCAATCTTAAAGTAGCTAATATTTGCCCATTTTAAATGTAAGCAAATTGAGGATCAGAGAGGTTTAGTGGTCTGTCCGAGGCCACACAGCCGGTAGGCAGTAGAGCCAAGTTTGACTCCAAAACCAGTACTCCTCATGCTGGCCCTGGGATGGCCTCAACCATGTCCCCTCTCTGTCCAGCCCCCTCTAAGCTTCCACACCATGGGCCTGGTCCCTGCCACACCTCTCCTGTTGCCCTGGCACTTCCCCAGCTCTGTGGGGACAGTTCTCTTGCCTCTAGCTCAGCCAAGCCCGGGATGGAATCTTCCAATAGACTTTCTCTAGGAAACCAGGGAGAAAACAAAACAAAACAGAAAATGAAAATCCCAAATCAGAGACACATTCCCAGAGCCCAGGGTCCCCAGCCTTAGATGACAAAGGCTGCCCCAGTTTGCTGGGAACATCATTTGTCCAGCAAATATTCACTGGGCACCTGCTCTGGGCCGGGCTCTGCGGTAGGGCAAGGAGCACAGGCACGAACGAGGCAGCAGAGTCCTCGCCCGTTCGAGCTGTCCTCCTGGGGACGCCCATGGGCATGTGCCCGGCCCTGCTGCTGCCAAGACTGGGTCAAAGCATGTCTGTTGTTAGGAGCCACATCTTCTCCCTGCGTCATCTGAAGCCATGATCCCATGGGAGCGTGGTCTTTGAGGAGCCCTCCCCCAACCCCCGTCCAGCCCCGCTTGCCCTTCCTAGAGGATCCCGCCCACTCCCTCCTCAACTCCTGTTGCCCCCCAACTCAAGCTCCCCCTCCCCAGCCTTACTTTAGACACACTGTCAAGCCCAGGCAGGTGGCTACTCCCCTGTCCCACCAGCTCCCACCTGCCCCCTGGGGATGTCTTTCAAGATGGCCCTTCTGAGGCTTAGCCACCTAGATTTCCCTAGGACACAAGTGTCATGGGCAAGACAGGGGGTGACTGAGGGGTGTTACTTGAGCCTGGGTAGGGGTGGGGGATGGGGCCAGGTAGGTGCAGGCAGGAGGGCAGAGGAGGAAGCCTGGTGGGCACAGAGGGGGAGCTGCTTCCTGAACAATCTATAAGCAGAAAAAGGCAGGGATGAGGTAGGGGGGAGAGGCCTTGGTTTCCCTCCTCTCTGGCCCTGAAACCCTGGACAGCACCCTGATATCACTGAATCATGCTCCAGTCCAACTCCTTCATTGGACAGTGAGGAATTTGAAGCCCAGAGAGGTGAAGAGATTTACCCGATGTCACCCAGCAAATTTGGTGGCCCTGCTAAGATCACCACCCCAGGATCTGGACCCTGGCCAGTGCTTCTAAAACAGCTAACGAATCCTTCAAAAAGCTGCCAGCTGAGTGTCCACCATAACTCCAGCTGCCAGGCCAGCAGGGGTGGAGGGGCCCCAGCCTGCCCAGATCTGTAGCTGGAACAGCTGTGCCAAAGTGGCACCTGACAAACAGGGACCCAGTGGAGCCTGCCATGCGGCCACTCTCACCCAATCCCTCCTGCACTGGGAAGGGGAAGGTTGGGTTTAACCCTTGCCTCCCCCCTCCCCAGCGTGTCCAGGGAATCCAGGCAGCCAGCTCGGGCAGCCTCTCACGCTCCCCACTCACAGCTGTAGCTGGGCTGGGCTGGGAAAGGGACACAGGGACACCTGGGTCCCCTATTGCCATGGCCCAGCCCTTTTCCCTCTTGAAGAGACCTCAGGGAGCCATGGGGGTTGGGGAGGGATTCCATCTGAGCCCCAGCTGCTCTCAGATTGGAGGGGCCTGCCCCTCCCTGGGGAAATCAAAGGGCAGGACCCTCAGCACCTCCCCCGCCTGCCGTGGAGAGCCAGGCCCAGAGGGCTGCAACAGAGACAGAAATAGCCCTGACTTTCCAGGGAGGGAGGCTCTTTTTTGGTCTCCAGTGTGTTCCGGTCCCCTCGCAGCCACCACTGGTCTACGGAACCTGCAGGCTCCATGGCGAGCCAGGACCATCACCCTGGGTGGAGCAGGAGGTAGTGTGAGGCTCAGAGAAGGGGGATCACCGAGGACCCGGAAGTGGGAAGGAAGGAAGGAGGAGAGGAGAGGGGGAAAGGGGAGCTGGAATCCCAGGAGGAGTGGGTGGATAGTAAGGGGGGGCCTCATCTTATCACTGCTAATCGAAGATGACCACAAGGCCAAGCCAAGGGCAGAAGCCTTTGGCCAAGCGCCAGTCCAGGGTGAGAGAAGATCAGAGCAAGCAAGCCCTGGGGAGGGCTTGAGCCGACATCCAGGCCCCTTCCAGCTCTGGCCTCTGACAGCAGCCTTCCCCACACCACCGGACGGACAGAAGAGAAGACGGATGCGGGAGCCCGAAGAATCCCAGAATCTAATTTTAGCCCAGTGCTCCCGCCTCCCCTGCTGACAGCAGAGCCTGGGAGGGTGGGAGCTTCGCACCCCCTGCCTGGGCTCCTGCTCTCACGGAGGTGCGAGCCGCTGGGGTCTCTGCAGGTGAGAACCCCAAGCTCACACAGGGCAGGGGCTCTGCTGGTCTAGAGGGGCCCGGCCTGCCCCCCATAGCCGAGGAGGCAGAGGTGAGGCCTGTTAGTGACATCACTGAGATTAGATTTCATGGGTTCAGGTCCTGGTTCTGGGTGACCTCAGCCAAGTCCTCCCTCTGCCTCAGTTTCCTTGACTGTGAAATGGGGATAATAATCACATCCATTTCAGAGGATGCATGTGAGGCACTGGGCCCTAACAGCTCAGAGCTTTCATTATTCTTCTCATCAAAGCACATCTCAGGGGGCCCCAAACTGATCTGTTACTCCAGGCCTGGTGCCCAACCCTGCACTGAGGCACAAAGGTAAGGAAAACACAGCCCAATCCTGCCCATGATTCTGACTGTACAAACAACTGATTAACTCCGCAAACCTTCATGTCTGGACCCTCCAGGGAGCTGGGGCAGGGGGAGGAGGACAGAGACGGAGCCCCACGCTGGGGAACCCTGGAGAACACAAGGCAATCCCCTGTGGGCAGACAAGGATACTGAGGCCCAGGGAGGGACCAAGCTCTGCACTGGGCACTCTGACAAATGGTGGCAGGGGCAGGACATGAACCCTGAGCTCCCCACCTCCCCCTGCCCTGCCACCCATAGCAACCAGGACTGCAATCAGAAGGCCCGGCCAGTACCAGGGACGTGAAAAATTGCCCAGGAGTAACTCCAGCTGAGCTGATGCCTCCTCCCCATTGGCAGGTGGTAGCTGGGCCAGGTCTCACCCCCACTTGTCAGCACCCCTCACACACACACACACACACACACACACACGGTGGGGATCATGCAGAGGACGGGGAGGGGGCGAAGGCCTCATGAGCCCACAAGCCTCCCTCCACCTTGAGTCCCGGCAGCAGGTCAGCCAGGCCCTCCTGCCACAGGTCCCTTCTGAGCTGGGGTCGAAAGTGCTTCCTGCCACAGTGCTTCAAAGAAGAGTTCTCAGCGGCTGTCCCCAGGCACAGGCTGCCTCTCAAGGGTATCACCTGCAATCTAAGGACCTAGATTCTCACAGAGCAGGTACAGTTGGAGGGGTCTTCCTAAACCTCCTCTGCCCAGCTGTTTTTCAGCTGTCATCTGCATCAGGGCCTCCCTTCAGCAGGTAGGTCTTAAGAAAGGGGTCTCTGGAAGGTCAATGTGCCCGGCCAAGACAGCTCACATCCACCTGGCGACTTGCCCAGCAACCCTTCCCTCCCCCCGCCCCCCGCCCCCACCCCCAGGTGATTTGCTAGGATTACTCCTGGAGGACGGGGGCTCTGCTGTCCTCAGCCTCCTCATCAACCCAGTAACCCTCAGAGGGCCTCAGGGTGGAACCGACCGCAGGTCCTACTCACAGAGAACTGCAGGAATGGGTGTGGGAGGAGGCGAAGGCCAGATCGGGAGCCAGGGGTCCTGGATCCAGCCCCACCTGCACCATCTACCGGCTGAGTAACCCCAGGCAAGTCCCTGGGACTCTGCCCCTCGGTTTCCTCATCTCAGAACTGAGTAAGATGGCAAAGTGGGGACGAGCTGAGCACAGAACCTGGAACACAGTGGGCTGTCAGCAGATGTTTCCTGAATATGGACCTGTTATTCCTTGAATCCGTATGCAATTCCTGCAGTATGGAGGTGTGGTGTGATGGGAAACCTGCATTCTTCATCCAGCTCTGCCTCCATGTGTCCGTGTGAGGTCACCTGAGGCAAGTCACCTTCTCTCACTGGGCCTCAATCTCTTCCTTAATAAAATTCAGGGGTTGGACTGAGCTGTCAGGAATGGAAAACCTGGGCCACACATACCTTCACTTATACATTCTGTGGTAGTGGCAGACATGAATAATCAATCACAGCACTGCTGCCTACTGAATCCAGCCAAACACAGTTTCAAAATCTCCAGACACCCAGAGCCACTGAATGAGAACTGGCCCAGGAGATGAAACCACAATTTTTCTGCACCTGGATTTCATAGTTTTGTGATTCTTGGACTCAGCAGCTGACCTTGAGTGTGTTTCCTCTTTTTTATAAAATGACCACTCTCAGCAAGGTTGTAAGGATTAAATAAGATAATGTATTCAAACTGGGCTTGCAAACAGTCCCACTCCAGCAGGGGTAACTTTCTGCCACCATTTCTAGAGACGGGGTAGGGTGCTCTGCTCCTAAGCCCAAGGGCTTGCCCTTTGCAGACCTGCAAGCTATGGGGGACAGTGTGGTCCAGTGGAAAGAGTTTGGGCCTGGATGACCTCAGGCAAGTCATTACAGCTTTCTGGGCCCGAGTTCCCCTGGATAAAATGAGCTGAAACTTATCTCACAGGGGGGCGTAGGATTAAATGAGGTAATCAGACAAAGTATCAGAAGAGCAACAGGCTCCGTGAAAGGGAATCAATGACCCACCCTCATCCACCTGTGTCAGGCCTCTGGGCTCAGCAGGAGGGGCTCTGGCAGGTGGGAGGAGCTGGGAGCAGAGCAGGGCATGTCTTTCTTGATAAGTCCTCAGCAGAGCCCATGTCCCCATGTCCACCGATGGTGGTGGATACATTGGAGCCTCTGCTGATTGTCCCTAGCAGAAGCAGGGCCCCATGAAAGTATGGAGGTGGTAAAAGTGTAGATTCTGGGTCAATGTGGGAATATCAGGGTGGCCTCATATCAAGGACTCTCACACCAAGGGTCACAGTTCCTCCCTCCACTCTCCACTCCCAGGGCTCTGCAACTGGTGCTAGCCCTGCTCACAGCCTCCTGCTGCCAGCCTGCTCTCTGTCCCCCGTCCATGGGACCAGGCCAACCTGGTTCAGGCCCCAGAAGCTGCCCTCTCCAAGGCAGCTAGGTGGCACAGGAACGCTGCTACACTGGACCACCCAGCAGGGCTAGTGTGGGGCTGTCTCTCAAACCCTGTCACAGATCCACCCAACACAGCAGCCTTTGCATGTACCCTTCCCTTGCCCAAAACACCTTCCTGTCTTGACTCTTGGTTACTCCTGCTCTTCCCTCAAGACCCAGCCCAGAGGCCACATTCTCTGGGAAGCCCTCCTCCCTTCTCTTCCTTCCCAAGCAGCCAATCTCAGGCTCCTCTGGCCACCGTCACCCCCACTGGCCTGTAGTGATGAGTAAGGATGTTGCATGGATAACAGCAGGCAGGCAGATGGGGGATGCCAGCCAGCCATGCCTGGGGGACCAGAGGGAAACTAGTCCTGGGAGGGGGCCCCAGCTCACTGGGCCACACCCAGAGTCTGCTGTGCAAGTAACTGAGGAATAACCACTCCTGGCAGCCCTTGGACAACAAGGACACAGCTCGATTATTACAAAATATCCTTTATTGATAAAATAGCTCAGACTTTTTAAAAATACCTGCATGTCACAACAAGGGGTCACAGGCAACCGACACTGGGGCTCCCATGGGGCACATACAAGATCAGCCAGCAGATGGTCCCAAGTCAGTCCCTCCCCTGGGCCCAGCCCCCCAGCCACGTCCCAGGGTGATGCTGTGGCTTCACAGCTGCAACCAACCAAGGGCCAAGCTGGACAGCACCCCCCAGGAGGAACTCTTTTTTGCCCCCTCCATCTTCTCCACCCCAGAAAACCCGCTTAGCACCTTTCCAAGTCTGGCAGATTCATCTGGTGCCAACACCACCCAAGCTAAGATGTCCCCAGGCCCATGGCTGAAGCCAGGCACCCCCATGGGGAAGACTGGCAAACATCCTTTCCATACTTCCAATTGCTCCAGGTGGGGTAGAGTGAGAAGCAGGGGGTGGGGGACCCTCATTGTGGAGGTTGGGGGGCCAATGTGGTGGGGTCTGAAGTGGCCAGTAGGCACCCACCTGAGATGGGATTAGTTATGCTTCACAAGGACTCATTTGGGAATTGGAGACCTGCTTGGGTACTCCAGCTGAAGGCTCCCCCAGGGGTCTATGGGACCCCCATGCCAACACCCCACCTGGGGGCTCTGCCACCTGCCACAGGCTCTCATCTTAGACTGTTCCCATGGTATGGGTATTTTGAGCCATCCTGGGGAAACAATTTGCCTTCTTGGTGACAAAAGATTTATCCCCCACTTGTGAGGGGGGGTGGCACAAGCCACTGCAAACCCTCTTGGTGTTGCAGATGAAATGTTGAAAAGTTGTCATGCAGCATAATAACTCCATCTTTGCAGGCACAAGAATACATTCTCAAAGAAATCCTTTAACTGGAAACAGTGATTCTGTCTGCCACTCCCCACTTCCAGTTTGGGGTAGGAATTCACACACCCCAGGCACAGAACAAAAGTCTACAGGAAGACAGGTGGTGGTAAACACAGAGAAAAGGGATTTTTATATCACCAGATAATCACATTTTCTGGCTCTCTAGTGCATTCCCCCATGGAGCTCAAAGTGTTCTGCAAAGCCTCTCATCTCCCTGCAGCAAGTAGGCAGCAAGCTATTGTTACCCCGGTTTTTGCAAGGGGTGAATGCCAGTGATCGGGCATCTCCCGTCGAGGCAGAGACCAGGCCTCCTGACCACCCCACCGAGGCATCCACATGCCCACCCCCCTTCTGTTTCCTCACCTGGTGCTGGGTGAGGAAACAGATCCACGGTTCTGGCCTTTGAAGGATCCACAAATCCAAAAGCAGGGGAAAGATGGTCCCGGAGACAGTGCCATCCCATGAACCTCCCATCCCAGTGCCTGATGGGGACCACAACTGCCCAACATGGCTGAACAGTCTTCATTTCTTCCTCCTCCTCAGCAGCAGGCCCTCTGGAAAAAGTGGAAGGCTGGCTTCCTTCTCTTTTTGGGTGGGGGGAGATGAAATAGAAACAAAAATACCACAAACAAGTGACCTGTCAAGGAACACAGGGTCCTCAAGAAAAGGAAGCCCACCCATTGGCCTGTAGGGGTCTGGGGTTCTGGGAGGAAGGTGCTCTATCCTAGCCTGGCCTCAGCTTCGTTCAAGAACGTCCAACCCTCATCCATGTGCCTGTGCTCAGGCAAGGAGTGGAGAAGAGGTCCCCCAAAGCCAAGCCAGCAAGGGAGGTTTCACATGGACTCCCGTGACCAGCACCTCTGTCCCACCCCACCCAGGGGGCTCTTAAGATGAGCCCTGCAGGATCTGGGCAGGAAGCAGAATACCCCAGGAAGGCGGCCACACAAAGCGGGGCAAGCAGCACGGTGGCCCTGGTGCCACCTGGCACCAACCTCACACAGGCAGCAGCAGGTGGGCTCACCAGGCTGTCTGGGTCCAATGGCGACAAAGGATCCTTCGGAAGGCACGGCGAAAGTCCTGGTTGAAGATGGTGTAGATGACAGGGTTCAGCGAGCTGTTGCAGTAGCCAATCCAGAAGAAGAACTGGAAGAGGCCGTGGGGCACCTTGCAGTGCTTCGGGCAGATGGCGCCCAGGCTGTAGCTGAAGAAGAAGGGGAACCAGCAGAGGACAAAGACACCGATGACCACAGCCAGCACGAAGGTGAACCGTTTCTCTCGGGTCAGCTGTGCCCGTCGACGCCACCACTGCCCACCCACAACACCCACAGCCCTGCCCAGGAGCACCTGGCCACGTAGGGTGGCCAGTACCCGGGAGCCCTGTGGCTGCTGCAGGGGTGGGCTGCAAACTGAGGCAGGAGACACTGGCACTGCCTTAGGCTCACACTCTTCCTCCTCTTCCTCCTCCTCCTCTTCATCAGCTTCCTCCTCTGGAGATGCCCCACAAACACCCTCCTTCTGGCCCTGGCCTGAGTTGGAAAGGGCAGCCCAGCTACGTGGCAAGGGCCGGCTCCCGGCATCTTCAGGGGTCTCCCCCTCCTCCTTCTCCCCAGTGGTCTTGGAGTGTCCCTTGGCCTCTCCCGCAGAAGCCAGAGGAGAGGACAGGGTTGGCAGCTTGGCTGAGGCCAAGGCGCCCCCAGGGACGGGTCGGGGCTGCTTGGACTCACCCTTCCCAGGCCCCCCCTTAGCCCTAGGACCTCTGCGGTGGCTGCGTTTGGCGATCAGGTAGATGCGCAGGTAGACAAGGATCATGATAAGGCAGGGAGCAAAGAAAGATCCGATGCTGGAGGACAGGATGTACCACGCCTCTTGGTTGAGCTTGCACTGGGGGCGCCCGCGGGGCTGGGGGCCCTGGTCGCCCTTGTAGATGAGGGGCGGCAGCGAGATGACAGCTGCGATGAGCCACACGGTGAGGATGATGCACTTGATGCGGCGCGGGGTGCGCTTGGAGTTGTACTCCAGCGCGCGGCTCACAGCCCAGTAGCGGTCCAGGCTGATGGCGCACAGGTGCACGATGGACGAGGTACAAAAGAGCACGTCGAGCGCCAGGTACACCTCGCACCATGTGCGCCGGAAGTACCAGTAACCCAGCAGCTCGTTGGCCAGCGAGAAAGGGATGATGAGCGTGGCCACCAGGATGTCGGCGGCGGCCAGCGACACCAGGAACAGGTTTTGCGGGGCGCGCAGGGAGCGGCTGGTCAACACAGCCAGGATGACCAGCGCGTTGCCGAAGATGGTGAAGAGGATGAGGAAAGTGATGGCCGCTGCGATGGCCGCCGTAGCCTGCACCGAGTAGGGCTCCTGGTGGTCCATGGCAGGGCCGGACGCGGACAGAGGGAGCGCCCGCCGCCCAGCGCGCGCACCGCGGGCGAGAGCGCTGCCCGGGCTCGGCTAGACGAGGAGGTCGTCCCCCTGGCGGCGCTGAAGGCGCTGGAGCCCCATGGCCCGGCCGAACGGGACCTAGGAAGTCGGGGGACACCCGGGGCCGGCCACCGCCCTTCTACATCCTCTTCCACCAGCGCCCGGCGTCCCTGCCGCTCGCACCAGAGAAGTTTTCCAAGTTGTCCCGCTGCCGTCCCCGTCCTGCCCGGGACCGGGGGAAAGTAGCGCCCTCCCGCCCCACGGCTGCGGAGCGCACGGTGGGGCGCGGGCCGAGCGGACCGGACTGGGGTCGCGCCGCCGGTTCTCCGAGTAGGCGCGGAGGCCGAAGCGCCCGCTCCGCTCGCAGGCTCTCGCCGGAGCCGAGCCTGCAGGCAGCCCGCCGCGGCAGGGGAGTGGGGAGGAGAGCGAGCGCGGCTGGAGGAGGGAGGAGACTGGAGGCGGGAGCGGGAGGAGGGGAGTGAGGCGGGGCAGGCGATCGGACCGAGGGTGGGTGGAAGGTGCACTTCGCGGAAGGGCGGGAAGATGCAGCCTCCCCGCGGCCCAGCCTCCGCCTGGCGCCCCCACCCCTATTCCTCCCGCAGCCGCGCCTCGGGAGGTCCGAGGGGCCGGGTGTCTGGGGTCTTCGGGGTCTTCGGGGTGTCTGGGAAAGACGCGGGCAGAAGTGGAAGGGTCGGTGCGTGCGGGGAGCTGGGACTCTGAGCTGGTGTGTCTGCGGACACCGAGGCGGGACCACTTTCCTGCGGACCCTGGGGCTGGGCCGAGCGCCGGGGTGTAGGACGGCGGGTGTGAGCTGGTCTCTCCTCCCGCCGCCCACGAGCCCCAAGGAAGGGTGGGTCAGTGCTGGGGCTCTGGATCACAATACACCACACCACCACCGGTCCCCCGGCGGTGAAGAAACCCAGCGGAGCAAGGGGACCGTGGAGACAGTCCCAAACCCCTTTCCCAAACGCTTCCCCGCCAAGCTGGGCTCCGTCGTGCCTGCGGAGCCCGAAGAGGCACGCAACGCCGGCTCGCGAGCGCCCCCTGCTGCCGCCCGCGTGCCGAGACAGCCCTCGCCGCACCCTGGGGGAGCTGGAAAGGCTCCAACCCCGAGAAGCGGTTTGTGACCAGCTTTCCTGTTTCTCCCGCACCTGCCCCAGATTCCTCTAGTAAGGGCAAAGGAGGTAAGAGGCAAACTGGCGTGGACTCAGATCACAGCAGCAACTGAGACCAGCGAAGGGTTCGCATGGGGGGAGGGAACGTGGCGAACTTGCCGCCTCTTGGCCAATGGGGGAGGAGGTGAGGTCCCTTGGCTGGAGCAGACAAGGAGACCTTGCGGGGGTAAAGGGCGGGGTCTTTTTCTTACAGCTCCGAGAAAAAGCAGGTCTCAGGGGCAGCCACGAAGGGAGGGGCTTCCCTTTGCCTCTGTAGTGACCACTGGGGAAGGGGTCGACACCCCCCCTTCAGTACTGCCTGGCTCCCCCACAGGCACCGAAGACCCCTGCTGGTGGCAGTGGAAAGGGGTGTTGGGCTAAGAAGAAATTTCAGACTAAGCACCCGCTGTTCAAATTGCTGCTGAGCAACTGCTCTCGCTCTGGTGCCCTGCCCACTCTCCTTGCCGCGCCCAGCACCAGCCTGGGCAGCCTCGAGGGCATTTTTTCATAGTTTCTTGAGCCCCTAGTAAGCCCAGCCTAGAGCCAGGCCCCCTATTTACAGCCCACAGCTCTGCACGGCATCTCTGCACAAATAAGCATTGCCCCTCCTTTGAAAAGTAGGGCTCCAGCAAAGGCCCTCCCTCCCCTCGAAGCAGCATGCCTTCTGGCCCTTCGCTCCTCCTTCCCACCTGCCTGGGAGCAGAGCATCCGACCTCTCAGTGCCACAAAGTCTGACCCCTACCCAGGCTCAGATGGGAGGTACCCCAGACCACTCCCTACAGTCGCACCTCCTTGATCTCCCAGCTGTCCCTGTCACCCTGCCAGACTGCCCAGCTCTCCAGTGGGGCGTGAGTGCCCACAGCCCAGTGGGGTGGGTGTTGCCTAGGCTAGGTTTGGAGAGGGCAGCCCGCCTCCTCTGCCACCCACCCAAGGCCTCAGCCCGCAGCAGACCACTCCAGAGACAGACTTTACGGATGTGCCCTTCCCATTTGCTGGGCTGGGCAGGGCAGGGCCTGGGCCCATAGTCACCAGGGACGGAGAGGCCCCAGTAGCCCCTTCCCTGAGGAAAAACAGAGGGGTGGCCAAGGGTGCCTGGGAAACAGCTACTTAGGCAAATCCCTGCCTGTCCCCATTGCTCCCTGCACCAGGTCCTGCAGAGTCTGGGCACCCTGGAGGCCCAAGTGGGCAACAGAGGACCTGCCTTTCCACCACCCCCAACCACTCTCAGGCTCAACCAGCATCCGCCTTTTGTCCTCTGGCCCGTTTTCCTTCAAGGCCTGGCCTCCAGGACACTGCAAGAACTGAGGCCAGGGTTGTCCACATGCCCTCTCCCCTCAGGATGCTCACCTGGGCCTTCCCTGAAGTGGCAACTTGGGTCCACTGAGTACCAGGCCCTGCAGGGCAAGCCAGTGGGCACTAGGCCAGGTGGGGACAGCCAGGGACAGAGTCTACAGCTGGCAGACTTGGGAGATGTGTGCCCTCCGGGTGGCAGAAGCTCCTCAACACCCACAAGGCTCAGCTGTTGCCCCAGGCTGTCGCCTTCTGCCTCCACCACAGCTGCCTCCTCCCAGCCCCACCCAGGATGCGCAAGGGCTGCACGATTGCCGCTGGCTGTGCAAGGCCGTGAGGGCTGTTACCTAACTCAGTTCCCACTCGTGTCTGTGGCTCTCCGTCTCCCCCACACACACCTCCAGGCTTTGCCTGTCCACACACCCACGTGGCTGCCAGGTGCAGGAATCAGAGCCCACAGCCGCAGCAAGGCTTCCTTCAGCTCTTCCCAGACCAGACCTGACCTTCCACTGTCATCCCGTTCCCCCAGGGCCGGTAAAGTTCAGTCCCAGACCTAAAACACCCAGCAGCAGGAGCTGCCTAGAATGTTCCCAGCCACGTGTTGGGGGAGTGGGCATGAGGGCACCACCCCATCCCAGCCCTCCACCCCTGCCCCACCAGGCTAGTGCTGGGCCCTGGACGTGCTCTGGGTCCTCACCCCTCCAGTCCTTTCCAGGGGCTGTCTGCTCTGCCAGAAACACCTCTTGTCCTTCCTTCTGTGCTTGGTGGGCCCCTACTCACTCTTCAAGGTCAACTCACCTGTCACCACCCTCTCAGAGGGAGGTCCCCTGTTCTCCAGATTTCCTGATGCCACACAGAGTACCACATTGACACTTAGCACACTATGCTAAGATGGTGTCTGATGGGCTTGTCACCCCCACCCCATCAGAGCAGACATCCCTTCTGTGTCCCCAGTACCTGGCCAAAGTCATTGGCTGGTGACAGCAGCAGTAGGTATCAGTGTGTGCATATACACAAGCATTCTCAGATAATGCTCAAGTGAAGGCGCCCTGGAGGGACATCCTTGGAAAGAGGGGCCATGGGGAAAGATGACCTAGTATGTAAACTAAAGCATCTTGTTCAAAGCAGGGTGAGACAATTGTCCCAAGCCTGGCTGTGAGAGCCCAGCGAGAGATCTGGCCTCTTAGTTGAAAGCCCTGGAGCTGCCTCTTCTCCAGGCCTGAGAGGTGAGGTGGTAGCACAGCAGCCCACAGCAGTGCTCTCTGTCCCCTAAGAGCCCACTGGCACTGATGCACACCCCAGCTTTCCCTAGAAGCCCCAGCCTTTCAAGTGCCTGGGACCCTTGTCCCCAGACTACCCTGTATGACCCAACTGCCCCACTTCCCAGAGCCTTGAGCCATGCCCTCTGTAACACAAGTCAGTCATCCTCTCTCTCAGCCCTAAAGCACCTGACAAAACCCAGCCCTGATCAAACCTAAATCATCCACCCACTGCCTGCCTTCAACCAAGCAGCTGCTTTTTCCGGAGCAAAAACACTCTCTGCATCGACTGGCCTCACTTTAAATGCATGACCACAAATCTCTGAACTTTCCTAGTATGCTCACTCTCCCACTCCTTAACAATCAGCCTCCCTCCCTCTCCTCTCCAACCTCCCAGCCTCTCCCCCACTGCGACTCTGCCTGGTACTTAGGAGAAAATGCTAGTCATGGAGCAGGAACTCACCCCCCACACCCACCTGCATCTGAGCCGAACTATATTTGCTCCGCTGGAAGAGCAAGTCCTCTGCATGTGCCCTAGAGCCCACCCCCTCATCTGGCCCAGGGAACCACTCCTTCCATTACCCGGCCCATGCCCATGGCCCCCACAGCCTCCCTTCTCCAACGTTTGCCTCCAGGCATCGTCTCTGACTCCTCATGTCTCTCCTTTACCCTTGGCAGGGCATCTGCAGCCTGCCCTCCACTGAGTTGACTCTCCATGGGTCATGCGTGACTCCATGTCACTAAGTACCTGGCTTATTTCTGCTCCTTCCTCCTTCTCACAGCAGCATTTGACACAGCAGACCTGCCCTTGGGACACTCTGCAGATTCTGCTCCTTCCTTAAAGGCCACTCCTCAGCCTTTTCTCCCAAACTCTAAATCAGAGGTTCTCACTGAGAGTGATTCCTCCTCCCCACACAAAAGGGATGTTTGTTTGGCAATGTCTGGAGACACCTGTGACTGTCACAACAGGGGGGGGGAAGTGCTGCTGGCATTGAGTAGGTAGAAGCCAAAGATGTTGCTAAACTTCCTGCAGTGTGCAGGACAGCCCCCAGCCACAACTATCAGGCACAAAATGCTAGCAATGCCGAGATGGAGAAATGCCTCTGTAAGTGATGCAGCACCCCACTTCAGCCCTGGGACCCCTCGTCTGGATCTAGGCCCACGGCTCCCATGCAGATGCCAGTGGCGCTCCTGCCCTGCTCCCTGCCCTGAACCCAGGGTTCATTCAGCACGCACACTCCCTGCCCCCGTGAGGTCTCACTGCCACCTTGGACTTGACATCCCCATTTCCCCCAGCCCCGCCTGTCCCCACCCAGAGCGGCACCCTCACCCCCTGCACACAATCAAAAGTGTGGCCACCTCGCCCGCCAAGCACACTCTAAAATCACCTGCTCTGTCCATCTCCCCGGCCCCCACCACTCTGGCTTGCATGACTGCAGTGGCTTCCCAGCTGTTCTGCTCCTGACCCATTTTCCAGGATCATCCAGACTTTTTAAACCTAAGTCAGATCTGGTCACTCCCTTCCTTAGAACCCTCCACAGCTACTCCCTGTTGCTTTTGTGATAAAACCCTCCCTGCCTCCGCTTGCTGCCTGCCCTGGCCCTTCCGCCTCACACCAGGTCCTTATGCCTTGCCTCTGCCTGCTGGGGCTTTGTCCTCTGGGCTCTTTCCCTGGGTTTTCACAGGTAGCCACCTCTTGTCACTCAGGTCTCAGCTGGAATGCCGCATCTTCAGAGGGGCCCTTCCTGACCAACAACCTAAAGCAGTGCTCCCCTTCCCCATTACTGGCCAATACCAGCTGCTTTCTTCCTGCCCACCCCATCTTGTCTTCCCTGTGAGCCCCCAGGCCCCGCCAGCCCCATATCTTCAAAAGAACCCAGATTCGGAGACTAAGAGCCCAATCCTAGTGGAGGCTCGTGATGATGGACAGCCTCCAAGTGGAGGGCCTGCAGGAATAGAGCCATCGCCTCCTCTGACCCAGCGTGACCACCACCAAGCCTCAGCCCAGCGCCGGAGCCCGGCATGGCCACCCAGAGGACAATAGGTTGTGAGGCAGCCATTTCTGAGCATTGGGGCCACTACACCACCGCCTGGGAGGCTCCCAGTGGGGCTGTCACCCTTCTAGGGACAGGACCAGAGCCCCTACTCACCCACTCTAGACAGTGTCCCCCACCCCAGGATCCTTCCCTCATGCTAATGCCTGAGTCTCAAAACTGACTCGAGATTGAAACCCAAGACAGACTGGAAGAGGCTCCAGAGTCCGTGAGCGGGTCCTCACATCCCCTGACACAGCCCCAGCACGGGACCACTCCAGAAGGCTGGCAGAGGCCAAGCTCTCCCTGGACCTTAAGAAGCCCAAGCCTCAGCCCTGCACAGCTGCTCCCCAGCCACGCCACCCTGAGCCTCTGCTCCCAAAGCCTGTTCCCTCCCCTGGTGGCGGGTGTAACCCAGGGACAGAGGCACAGCATGCAGGAGGTGATCATCATGGCTCAGTGCACACGGCAGGCACCAGCTTTATTTCTGCATCCCCCAAACACCTAAGGCTCCTGCCCACCGTGACCCCAAGCAGGGCCTCCTTGACCTTCTGACAGGCCACAAGAACAGTGCCCCTTGGGTACTGAGGGGCTTCTAGTCCACGCCCACTGACACCCTGGAGACTGTCTTCATTTCTGGAACAAACCTCAGGGGGAAGGCAGGGAGCCAGGGAAGAGAAGCGGGATTCGGCCTTGTGTGCTTGCTGAGGGTCCCTCAGTGCAGTCCTGATAAGGCCCCCACTTCTTTCTCCGCTCCCTGCTGGCAGCACCCTCAATCCGGCACCTTCCTGTTCTACAAGGGAGCGAGCTGGATTCTTAAAGCCTCTTGGAGAGCAGGCTAGAGGCTACGGCTGCAGAGCAATACCCCCAGCACCTGGACTCCAGGGATCGGAGGCTGTTCTCAAGGTCTAGGCCACATGGGGAGGTGGGGACACCACCATTAGTGCATGCTGGGGGCTGGGCCTCAACCACAGGAGGGCTTCCAGGGGCCTGCAGGGCTGGAACCTGCTTTTTCCTGACTTACCCCCAACCCCGCCAGGACCTTGTCCCTGGAGAATGTCACCTCCCATTTCCAGCATCCTCCAGGGCTGGGGCAAGAGTGAAGAGCAGACAGAGCCAGGCCTGTCTTCCCCTATAACAAATCCTGGGAGTCCTTTGGGGAACATGGTGGGAAAGGGGCAGAGGAGGAAGCCTGGCCCTCTGCGAGGGGGTGGCCAGGTTGGGGCTGGAAGACAGGGGCTGCCTAGAGGGGCCAAGGCTTGGGCAACCCAGCTCCTCTGGGCAGAAGGTACCTTCACCACTTGGGGACAGAAGCCACAGGCTTAATCTCTAGGCATACCCATGAAGTGACTTCCCTGTGCACAGCCTCCTGGCAGAGCTGCGCTCCCCTGAGCAGCCTGGATAGGCACTGATTGGTCTCCCGTTTCTGAAGATGAGGCTGGGGTTTCCGTGGAAACTTGATCCAGCCACAACTGCCCCAGAGCAAGACCAGGAGCGCCTGCTCCAGGCCTTGGCCTTGGGGTGGAAGCTGGGGACTGAGGTAGCCTTTCTGAGGCCTCCACAATAAATGTCTTCAGGGCAGGGGACTCCCACCCACGTGGGCTCTGTCCAGGCCCTGCAGGAACACGCTGGCCACTCCCGGATTCCGCCGACAGCGCCTCCAAAAGCTGCTCCAGGGGTGGTCTGGGGGCAGGAGCAGGGCTCCTATGGTTGCTGTGGGCTTGGGACCCTGGAGCAGGAAAGACAGGAGGTCAGATCTCAGAATCACAGAAGGAAAGTGATGGGTCAGCTGCACAGAGCCAGAGCTGGCTCCAGCTTTGTTCATAGGGACATAGAGCCCAGCTCACAGCCCAACCCACCATGCCACTGCTACACCACTACCTAATGCCTTCAAGATCCAAATTCCCCCACTAGAGACCAGGATGACAGAGCCATCCCCTTTTCTCTCCACTGGCCCCTGAGGTCACCATTGAAGGTCAGGCCACTCAGGCTTCCACGACCACTGCATTCACATCCAAGGCTGCTGAGACAGTTAACCCGCCTGACCCAGCACTGCAGCACACGCCTTCAAGACCCTCGGGCCACTGTGTGTGTGACAATACTTCCCACCTCTCACCCCACATCTAGGACCTCTTCCAGAACTATTCCTGCACTTGCAGCCACATCTAAACCCAGGCCACCAGAAGGACACAGCCAAGTGCTGTCAGGCCCGTGCATGGCACCAGGAGGTGGGTTGGGTCCTCTTTGCTCTTTGCTGCTCCCCCAGACCATGACTGCCACCTGCTACTTCATAAGAACTCTTCATTTCAGACCCAAGTTCTCTGGCCAGCAGGCCACCATAGCCCCTTAGAGCTGCCTCTCACCCACGTCACTCCTGGCCACACAGCAAGGACTTCACAACAAGCCACTCTTCCCTCAGCCAACATTGACCAAATTCATGCTGACATGCTTCAACTGGTGACTCGTCTCCCTGCCTAGTCCCACTGACCTGACACCCCCCGCCCCGCCGCTCCCCTCCCCGCCAAGGTGTCATGTCTAAGAAGGCTGCAGTTCCTGAGGTCTCAGATTCCCACTGCCACCACCTACAGCTGCCACCTCTGCTCCAGCTCACTCACCGAGGCGGCAGGCTCTGCAGACCCGCCAAGCCCCAGGACACTCTTCACCTGGCTCAGGCTCCACAGCCCTCGTTGCAATCATTTCCTCGGAGGTAGCTTCCACGACCTTCCCTTCTGTCACACCTTATCGCAAAACCCCAGTCCTGGAGGACCAAGTACCCTCCCACCCCACCTCTCACCTGCACAGCCACAGCCACAGCCCTGCCACACATATCCCCACCAGCTTCATCTCCTGCTCTCCCGTCAACTGCTTCACGTGTCCCCCTTTATCCCATCCTGTCCTCCCCGCCTCTCTGGCAACCTCACCTTGCTCTTCATGGGACCGAGGCCTCCTCCTCTGCACAGCAAGATCCTCCTGCAAACTCAGGTTTGCTCCTCCTTATTCCTTCCCATTAGGTCCGGGGAAGTGCCTCAGCTCCTACCAAGAGCAGCCCTTCCCCAAACACTGTGGGTGTTCTCTCTCCACCCCCATATGTTGACTCCTTCTCCAGTGAGTCACTATTTCAGCACCCAGACATGCCTCATTGTTCACCATCTCGATAAAACCTTCCTGACCACAGCCCCTTCCACCTCCCAATTCTCCTCTCCCCATGATAGTCTTCCAGAAAAGTTCCCACAGAGTTCTTGCCACATCACCTCCTATTCTTTAGTTTTTTTTTTTTTTACAAGAGGTATATAATATTTAATACAGTAGAAATATGTAGGCGGAAGAATAGTCTTTAACAAGTGGTGCTAGAACAACTGGATAGCTACATGCAAAAGAATGAAGTTGGCCCCTTTCCTTACACCCTACACAAGAGTTCACTCCAGATGATCACACAGACCCAAATGTAAAACCTAGAACTGTAAGACTTTTAGATGAAAACATAGGAGTAAATCTTCGTGACCTGGGGTTAGGCGAAGCCTTCTTAGGCATGACACCAAAAAGCTGTGATGAAATAGGTAAGTTGGACTTCCAAATTTAAAATGTTGGTATTCAAAGGACACCATGAAAAAAGTGAGACAACCCATAGAATGTGAAAAAGCATTTCCAAATGATATATTTGATAAGGGACATGTGTCTAGAATGTATAAAGAACTCTTACAACTCAGCAAAACAGACAACCCAATTGAAAAACGGGCAAAGAAAATTTGAACAGACATTTCTCCAAATATATACAGATGACCAAAAAGCACATAGAAAGATGCTCATTAGTCATTAGGGAAATGAAATCAAAACCACGATGAGATACATGACACTCACTAGGATGGTAATAATCAAAATGACAAATAACAAGTGTTGGCAAGGATATGGAGAGATTGGACACTGCTGGTGGGAATTAAAAAGTATAGCCACTTGGAAAATGTTTTAGCAGTGAAATACAGAGTTACCATAGGACCTAGAAATTCCACTCCTAGCTATCTACTCAAAAGAAATGAAGATGTGTTAACACGAAATCTTATACACAAATGTTTGTAATAGCACTGTTTATAGCAACAGAGAAGTAGAAACCACCCAAGTGTCCTTCAACGGATGAATGAATAAAATATGGGAATGTTATACAGCAATTTAAAAGAATAAAGTATTGATACATGCTACAACATGGATGACATGCTACAACATGGATGACCTTTGAAACATTAAAAAGCTAGACACAAAAGGCCATATATGATTCTACTTATGTGAAGTGTCCAGATAGGCAAACCCACAGAGACAGGAAGCAGATTAGTGATTACCTGGGGCTGGGGGCAAAGGTGTGGGGTGGGGGGCAGGTACTCACATGCAAGATGACCTAGGAGTAGAATCTGGGTCATGGGATATGCACATTTCAACTACCCAAGATGTAAGATTGCTACAACCACTTTAGAAAACAATTTATACCCCTATCAATAGTGTATGAATGTCACCATGCATTGCTCCTTATCCTTACCAGTATTTGATATTATTGAGCTTTTAAATTCCTGCCAATTTAGTGGGTGTGAAAAGGTATTGTAGTCTCCATTTGCATTTCCTCAGTTACTAGTAAGGTTGAGCATCTTATGTGTTTCCCATTTGTTTTCTTCTTGAAATGTCTATTGAGTCTCTTACCCATTTTTCTATTTAGTGGTTTCATCTTTCTTATTAATGTGTAGTTCTTTACATATTCTGTATACCACCAGTTATGTGTTAACACACAAAAAAAATCTCTTCTAGTTTGTAACTTGTATTTTCACTATATTTGTGGTGTCTTATGGTCAATGTAGTTGAATATGTGAATCTTTCTAGTTTTATGGTTAGTGTTGCATCTTATTTAAGAAATCCTTCCCTATCCCAAGGTCATGAAGACATCCTACTATATTTTCTTCTAAAAGTTTTAAAGTGCCTCCATTTATACCTTATGCATCCAGAATTTGTGCATGAATTACAAATTCAATTTTTTAAAATGGATACCTAGTTGTCTCAGAACCATTTAATAATAAATCTGTCCTTTCCTTAGTGATCCATGCCTCTTTATCAAGGTTCTACTTCCGAGTGAGATCTATTTCTGAACTTTCTGTTCTGTTCTGATAGCACTGGAACAAGGATAGGCAATTGCCTATGTTTATATAAAGACATTTTATATACATTGATGTAAATGCATTTTATATGCCATATATTTATATAAAGATTTTATAAACTGTGGCTAAATATCTGCTAGGGCAAGTCTATTTTTTCTTCAGTATTGTCTTGGCTATTATTGACCTTTCATGTTTTCATATAAACTTTAGAATCACCCTGTCAAGATCAAAATTTGCTGAGTTTTTTTTTTGAGGGTGGGTAGAGTAGGGGCAGGGTCTTGCTCTGTTGCCCAGGCTGGAGTGCAGTGGTGCAATCATAGCTCACTGCATCCTCCTGCCTCAGCCTCCTGAGTAGCTGGGACTACAGGCACGCACCACCACACCCAACTCAAAATTTGAGATTTTAAGTAGGAATTTATTCAATCTATAGATCAATTTAGGAACAATTGAATTTTTATAACATTTCTTCCTATCAATGGCTGATATATATGTAACAAAGTATACTTTATTGATTTTAATAAAGGTTCAAATTTTTTCCCATGGAAGTTTTATACAACTTCTGTCAGACTTATGCCTCGGGACCTGATTTTTATTATTGCTATTATAATGGTTTGTTTTTCTAAACATTACATTTTTTAACTGTGAGTATACAGAAATACAACTGGTTTTTCACATACTGATTGTATGTGATTGGACCATTTCCAGCCATACTGATTGACCATTTCCAATTCTCATTAGCTCTAGTAGTTTGTTTACAGATTGTTGCTTTCGTCACCTATGAACAGTGAGTTTTTGCTTTCTTTCCAATCCCCAGACTTTTCATTCCTTTTTGTCACACTGCAAAGGCTAAGACCTCCACTACAGTACAGTGTTGAGTAGATAGTTGGGAATCTTGTCTTGGTCCTAATTTTAATGTTTTGCCATCAAAAAATGATTTTTGCTCTAGGCTTTTGGCAAATATTATCCAGGTTACAAAAGTGACCCCTATTCCTATTTGCTAGAAGTTTTTAGTCATAAGTGAGTGTTAACTTTTTTCAATGCTTTTTCTGCTCTGATGGTGGTGAGCCCCCTCTGAGCTCTCCCCATTCACCTCTGCAACCTCATCTCCCAGCACATCACCCTCCCTGACACCACTTCAGCTCAGGAGCCTTCTTCAGGTTCCTTAAGTCACACTCCCTCATCACTCACCTGTCCCACGGGGGCCGGGGCCTCTCGGGCTGCAGCCGTAGAGCCTGAGGACCCGAGTGATGTCCGAGGCGCTCAGGTTCCATCGCTGGCCGATGTGGACGCTGGGGTCCCAGAGCGGCACGATGGTGGGCAGCCCGCGCCGGCTGAAGGCGAGCCTGGAACCCAGCAGGGGGCGCCTGAGTCCAGGCAGGGCAGGGGCCGGGAGGGCAGCGCAGAGAGGAGGCAGAGGAGGAGAGGGCGCTCACCTCCCGTAGTGCATCACGGAGGAGTAGTCATAGGGCGTCAGCATGTTGCTGCTCCGGGACTTGATGAAGTTGATTTCAAAGCCTTAAAACAACACAAGTTGGAGACATAAGAAGAGGGCAGACAGGAAAGGGGCGG
>VBSM01002608.1:102790831-102811239 GCA_008086735.1 Cheirogaleus medius | reverse complement strand
CCCCAGGTCTCCTCCCCCCACATCCAGCTGGCCACTTCCACCCCCTTGCAACCCCCAAGTCACCAGCAGCCTCCTTGCCACAAATTAGGCAAGCATTACAACACCCTTAAGTCCCACCACCTACCTGAAATACCTGCCCCTAAGAATCTTATTTCATCCTTTTAAAACCCCTTTAGTTATTAAACATAATTTTGAATATGCGTCGTATTCATCTGTTTCAAAAGTCAAATATTAAGACAGCTAGCAAAAGTCTCCTACTCCATCCTCCTCCCCACCCCCACAACAGTTAATTACTGTTATTAACACACATATCCTAGCAGAGTTTGTTCTGCATGTAGTAACTAAATACAAACACATTCTCATTTTTCTGCATTCTTAAGAGAAACCATCTTTTTGCCCATTAGGGTGGCTGGCGTTTTAACTTGCTTTGTTAGGAAAACATCAAGTTTATTAGCGCTATTTTCTAACTCATTAATTTCTGCTTTCGCCTTCATCAATTCCCTCCTGCTTTCATTTTCTTAACTCGGATTGACATGCTCAATTTATTTGTTCTCTGTTTTTACTGATATAAGTATTTGTCTTCAAATTTTCCCTGAGCATTGCTTTATCTGTGAAACATGGGTTTTAATAACCTTTATGATTTTTAGAATTGCTACAGTTTAACTCCAGAGCCAAAAGAAAGATTCGTTGATTTTAGTTTTAATTTCCAAGTGGGAGAAGATTTTGTTTTGATTTGTTATTAGTTTCTACTTTTTATTTAACATCACGATCAGAATGTTTTCATTAACCTGCTTTTTCAGATTTAGAGTTTTTCCTGGTGCATCACAGAGTAAGTCTCACAAGTGTTCCATGAGCACTTGGAAGGATCACAGTCTCTATTTTCAGGAGACAGAGTCACCCATCACCACCCCCCATGCTATTTCCCCAGCCTAATCTGAGTCAGTCTCCATCCCTATCTCTTTGTAGGGTGCTACCCCTTTGCCCCCAAAGCACCCCTTTCTGTGGGGGCTGCTGTCAGGACCCTGGGCACTTTCCCCAGCCAAAGAGGGTTTCATGCTGGAAGCCATCTGTTTACAGGAAGCCTTCCGAGGCTGTCCACACCGCTAACCAAACTCCTGGATACCCCTCCTCTGCCCCCCTACCTCATTAGGCAGTTATCTTTATCCTTCTCACCTCCTGAATCAGGGCATCGAGCCCACAAGGACAGGGACCTCACTGTCGCTAAGATCAGATCCCCAGCATGAAGCTGCTGCTCCCTGCTGGCATGGAGCTGGGACCCACTCGCCACCAGCCTCAGCTCTCCTGCTCCCTCTGTCCACGTGCCCGTCAGTATCTAGCACACTCCAAGCCCCCAGCGCTGCACTCGGCCCCCTCCACCTGGCACATGCAGCCTGCTACCTCCAGGGCTTCCACCTTGCTCAAACCTCCCAGCGGGCACACAGTGGCACATGAGGGACTGCTGGTTGAGTACTCAATGAGTAAGGATCATAAGACACTGTCAACCCCATCCTTAGGTAGATGACAGTGTCAGTGAAGAGAAATGAGACACAAAGCAAATGGTGACACCCTAACTCAGGCACAACTGTGGGTGGGCGGATGAAGGCTAGGAGCCCACAGCAGCAGCAGTCGGACCACCCTCCAGATTCCAGAGGGAAGTGGGACCCCAACTTTATCATAAACGACAGGCAGGTGGCAGAGAGAAGGGACAACCTCATCCAAGGAGCCAGGTGACTCCTTAGGCCCTGGCCTGAGCCTGCCGTCCTCTCTCCCAGGACAAGTCTGGGCTGTACATAACCTGGCTTACCTGGGAGGATCTCGTTCCAGTCGACACGGATGTAGCGGTCCCGGTCGGCCCGTGCATGCTCGTGCCAGAAGCCTAGCACGTGCATAAGCTCATGCAGAACAATGCCCCGGCCCCTCCGGAGACAGGCGGGTGCCAGTGATACCATCTGCATCCCTCCACTGCGCCCCACGCCAGAGAAGCACCTGCAGGGCCACAAGAATGAGCTGGGTGGGCACCAGCCCGGAGAGAGGCAGAGACCCAGGCCTCTTCCCTCCTCCCAAGTCACAGGATGGGTGGGCACCAACAGGCAGGCCCCAGCCTGGGCTCTGACCCCACGTTGGCTGTTCTCCTACAGGCAGGCCCCACCTAGCCTCCGGGAAGTGAGCATATTGGACCCCCGTGACTGCAGGGAGGAGGTGGGAATTGATATTACAGCTCATTGAGCACTCGCACGTCATGAGCCGAGTCAAAGCTTTCATATGCGTTGTCTCAAGCCTGACAAGCCAGGAAGTTGGTATTGCCACTACTGTCACCTCAGAGAAGTCAGAAGAGGCTCAAGTTAGGGGACTTGCGTGGACTCGCACGACTCACGCACTGTGTGTCCCACAAAACCTGCACTCCCTCGCCACACCATGGAGTCTTACAGAAGATGAGGGCTTCGCAAAAGAGGGTCTAGCACCCAGTTCCCATCCCGTCCCCACCTTCTGCCCTGCGGGTCCAGCGCATGTTGGGCAAACCGCTCAGGGTACACAAGGGGACTTTGAACCCCGGAGGACAGCCCAGAAATAGCTTTTAGACACCGAGTTATTTCTGAGCTGAACACAGAAGCCAGCTGACTCACACACACACACACACACACACACACACACACACACACACACACCAGAGCACTTACCCATACATGGGGATGATGGAAATGAAATCTCGCTGGCCCTGGTGGGCGACAAACCTGACGCATGTGAAACGTTCAAACTCAGCAAACGCCTCCAGGATGACGTTGCGGCTGGGCTCATCTGGGGAAGATACTGTCTGGCTGAGCTCCCAGCCAAGCCCCCAGAGCCCCTGTGGCCTTCAAAGTCTCCTTGGGGGGCTGGGAACAGGGCTTCAAACTCTCTCTCCCAAATTAGCATCAAGAAAGGGCAGCACAGTAGTGTTGGGGAAGAAGGCTGGGCTCCAGACAGCCCCTGGCCGTGTGACCTTGGGAAGGTCACTGTCCTCTGTACCATGTGGTCCCAACAGGGACCAGATCACCCCAAGACATATCTTCCCCATCAGATCTTCCAAGATTTTAACCTTCCTGATTCAGGAGGCCTTTGGGAATAAAAGTGCTTCTGTGGAAGTGCTCTTTGGGGCTGGTGGAGGGGACACAGTGATGTGAGAGGAAAAGGGACGAACCCCAGAGATGAGCCCTGCTGCATCAGAAGAAGGGGCTGAGGCTGGGGGTCAGCCCACACCACACTTACCGTACTTGCTAGAGAGCAGGAAGGGGATCTCTACGATGCCGCCACTGCTCTTGGGCCACTTGTTGCTGGTTGCTGACAACAGTCTGAAGGGACTCTAAGGAGAGAGAGCAGCTCAGGGATCCCCGGCAACGCAGGCCACCTAGGTGCCACACCCTAGGCACTAAAGATGTGGGAGGCAAGGTGTGTGGAGGTGGGGGACCATAGGTCAGGGGACATCAACTGGCCAGCTACATGAATCATGACACACAAGACAATCCTTTGGCCTTGTTACCAAACCTCACTCAATAGAACTGAGCTTGCAATCTGTTCCATCACGCAGATAGAATAAGATCAGCCCTTGGGGAGGCTGGCTAGGAGGCCCTGCACCCCAGGGAGCCCTGGATCAGGAGGGCTCAGGACTCGGCCAGCAGCCCCACCCCTGCACCTCATCAGTGCCTGTCCCGGGAGCAGGGCAGCAGCCAAACTTCCCTGAAGCAGCACCCTGGCCTCAGGAGCTCCTTCCCCAGTCTCCAGCCCACCAGACTTGCCAAAGCACAGGCTCCATGGCTCCGCAGCATGGCACCCACCAAAGCTGGATTCTGCTCCACGAGGGTCACACGGCCACCTCCCATGTACTGGCTGGATAACCTGGGCCTGCCCTGCCCCGGGTTTCTGTGCAGCCTCGGGACTGGCCTTTGGCCCTTCAGCCCAGCCACATACTGTGCCACCCACAGGCAGCCTCTAAACCCAAGGGACGTGCTTGCCTTCCACCAGGTCACTGTCCTATTTGGGAGCCTTCTGCCATCCCCAGTCGCCTAAAATATGACACTGTTCTCCTGGGCATGGTGTTCCTTTCTCTGCTGACAAGTCATCCCAATTCCCACCAGCCTCCTCCCTCTGACTCAGCTCCAAGTCCCCAGCCAAGGTGGTCAGTCTCTCCACGTTACTCCTTGTTCTGGCTGTCCCTGTCACCACTTCCACCGCAACCCTCGCCTCCCACCCTACAGCCCCACCAGCCCCATCGGAGTCCTCCACAAGTACCTCCACTGACAGGGTACAAAGCTGGATCAAGGGGTCAAACCTACTCCTCTAGGAAGCCCTCTTGGGCTGAGTGTGCCAGCTCTTCAAATACCCCCCTCCCTTAGCGCTCAGGCTGGCTTATTCTTAACAAAACAGTCATATTGACCTTGACAAAATGTGTCTATCAAGTTATGTCCCTCACACGTCAAGCCCCATGACACCTAGGGGTGGGCACAGAGTGCTGCTGTCACCACCTGTGAGCTTATCTCCACCCGCATGTGTTAGTGTGTGCGCACGCTCACCGGCCGGATGATGTCTCCCTCGACGAGGAAGCTGCTCTCTGGGGTTTCCTCTGGGATGAGCCCTGGGGAGGGAGCATGGGATGTGTGTTGGCACACCCCTAGCGACAGGCTGGCACCCCCAGAGTCTGCTCTTCCTTTGATTTTGGAGCTGGAGCTTCCGTGAACACCAAGTGTGTGTGGCCTCGAGAAAGTCGCACAGTCCCTGAGTCCCAGCCTACAAGTAAGTGCGTGTGCTGCTTCTGAGGCCGGCTGCAGCCTCCGCCTGCTCACAGCCCAGCCCCTGCAGTCCACGTGCTCCAGCCCCGAGTCCAGGTCCTCTGCTGTCAGGAAGCGGCGGCCTTTTCTTCTACCTGTCTCCACCCCCCACCCCAGCCCCATCCAAGCCCTGCCCACCTGTGTTCTATCCTGGACCCTTGAGGTGGCAAGTGAGAGATTCCAATTTGTACACCACAGGACGCAGGCAAGTCCTGGCCCTCACAGGCCCTCTCAGCTTGCCTCTGCTTCTCCTCGCCCTGAGCCAGGGGGTGTTCTGCAAGTGACTTACAGAAGGAGCGACATCAGGAGGAACTGAGGGAGCCAGGGGCGCAGAAGGAGGCCAGGGGAGAACACGGCTCGGCTGAAGCGATCCTCAGCCTGATCTCATGGGACCTCTCACAAATGGCACCACAGACTCATACCACCTTGAGGCTGGGCCAGACTCCCATTCCTGCTGAGTCACTGTGGGCCACCCTGGATACTGGAGGCAGCTCCCTTTGGCCAAGAGCCCGTCTCGGAGGGCAGGTACAGTGTGCGCACTAATGAGCAGCAACGCCGCAGCCGCTGGGGCTGGACAGGTGCTTCCCAGGGGAAGGAGCATCCGGGGGCACAGGCAGCTGTTACTGCGGTAGCCTCACACTTCCTGGGCCACCAGCAGCTGAGAGTCTTCTCCACGGCATCCGACAGCCAATGCCAGGGAAGAGTCTCTGGTCCTGGTAGCTCCAGACTATTCACAGTGACCCGAGGGTGGAGTGGTACCCGGCTCAAGGCTCAGCAGGTGCTGGGACTCCAATCCAGCACAGAGAGAGGAGGGGGCAGATCACACGGTGGCTACCACATCGGGTAGATACCCACCCCACCCCCTAAGGCAAGGTCACCTCTTGTCCCTCCATTGCTTCAGCCTGTGATGGCTCTAACATCTGAGCCTCAGTTCTCACTTCTACCAGCTCTGTCCCAGCTGAGATCCCCAGACAGCGGGCCCTTGAGCCTCAGGCCTCTTTGTCCGCCTGGCCCCCTCACACCTGCAGACCATCCTGCACAGGTGACTGACGTGTTCTCAGACATCTGCTAATGACCTAGCCCAACACCCAGGCTCAGAGAGCCCCAACAACCTATACTTTTGTCAGGCCATTTTTTAAGAACTTACAGTTTTTCTGTATGTTTTTTATAAGAAAGCTCATAAAAGTAACAATCCACTAAGAAAGATCTAAAAAATAAACAATTGCCCATAGAATTTCTACCCACTTAGAACCCAGAGTAAGCTAGTACATTTCCTCCCAGATTTTTCTGCATTTCCCAGTGTTTGGTGTTGTTTTCACACAACATGGACAATGTCATATCCCTCCAGGCAACAAGACACAGTGCCCTCACCTTGGTTAATCGCAGGGATGTCCTTGTCCCAAGACGCCTGGGTCTCGTCGGGGATGAGGCCTTCTGACAAGCTGGTACCACAGGCTCCCAGGCAGCTGGAGGCCAAAGGCGCTCCGAGGATCCAACCTGGCCCAGACAGACAGGCTGAGCAGGTGCTGGGGCATTCAGACAGGGACAGACACACAGAACCCTGCAGTGCCCCACTGCTGAGACCAGACAGCAAGCTCAGCCCCTGATGAAGAGCAGGCCTCCAGCAAGAGTCCTAGGAGCCCACATGGCCTGTCCTCTCAACCCCAAACAGTGCCAAGGCCTAGACTACTTCAAGGAAGGAGCTCCCTTCATGGGACAAACACCTGACTCAAAAAGGAATGTGTATCACATATGAGGTAGGGGAGGAAGCAGGGACAGACCTCAGGTTCTAACGCCAGTGGCAGATGCAGGGCCAGCCTCAGACCTTACTCAATGACTCCCTGTCTTAACCCAGGCTTTTGGAGAATGGGCTCAGCCTGGGTGACTTACAGTCTCCTACCTCCAACCCAGGACAAGTAGGTCTGGGGCTGGACACCTGCCATCTTCTGCCAGGCAGAACCTCTGCTCCCAGGGTTTTCAGGGGGCCACCCCATTAGCCCTAGAAGCTGACTTCTCCAAGGAACGCCCCTGGAGAGCACCGTTGCTCTGCGCCATTGAGCTCAATTAAGATCCCTGCAAGCTCCAGCCACACCCTTCTGGCCTCTCCCCCAAATTTCGGAGGCTGGAGCCAGCACCAGGAGGGCCAAGAAGCCAGCTTACATGGCAAGGACAGCAGACCCAGCACCTGAAGCCAGAGGCCTCCCATCCTCCGCATGGTGGATCCCTGCTGCCCCTTCAGCAAGCAAGAGAACTAATCCCAGAGGGACAAGGCAACCAGATTGCACAATTGGGGCCACCACTGCCTCTTAAATAGCTTCTCTAGCTCCCACCTGCAGCCCCCAAAAAACCTCCACTGTAGCCCCGCCCCAACCACCTCCACCTGCAGCCTTGCCCAACCACCTCCACCTGCAGCCCCACCCAACCACCTCTAACAGCGGTCCCACCCAACCACCTCCACCTGCGGCCCCGCCCAACCACCTCCACCTGCAGCCCCACCCTACCTGTAGTGCCCACCCCCAACCCAGGCCCCAGCTTTTTGGGACCCTGGTCTAAACCCTTCCTGGCTGAAGTGGGTGAAAGAGTGAGGAGGGGCCCCATTTGGGAGTGTGGCTCTTCTGTGGTCCCCTCCCGCCACCAGAGGGCAGAGAAACATCACAGAAAGGTACTCCAGGCCTAATTCTCCAGCTGGGGAGCCGCCTCCCCCCACCCCCAACCCTGTGCTCAGGTATGGGAAAGGCTGCCTGAGACCCCAGGCGCCCCCAGTGTATCTGTGGAAGGAGGGAAAGGTCACTACATTTTTATACGCTAGTATTTTAGTATACATATAGAGAAGTGCACGATCACAAGTGCAGGGCTCTGTAAAATTTCACAAACAACACTCCATGTAACCAGCGCCCCGCAGAAGCCTGCCGTTTGGGAACAGTGGAGCTTTGGGATGCCAGACCCTCGAATGGCCACCACCCCTCTAATCTGCACAACAGCCTGGCACACTCGGTGTTTATTCCCATTGCCCGGATTTGGAAATTAAAGCTCCTTGCCTATGTTCCTCCTCCTCCGTACCCCTCAACCTCAGCCAAGTGACCTGGGGGCCCCACTTGGATTGAAATCTTGGAGACGAAGCATGGCAACACTGGGTAGCATCTGGGGACACCCCACCATGGCCACCAATACCCAGTGAAGGGACGTGACAGAAACAAGAACAATAGCTATTGTCTACAGGGACCCCTCAGCACTCCTGCCATGCCTAGAATCCAGCATTTCTCAAAAGATAGGAGCCACAGTGAGAATGCAATGGACGAAGATGCGCCTGCTGCCTGCACAGGGTATTGACGACGTCAGAATGCATGTGCTGGGCATGCTAATTAGATTGGGCGTGGCCATCATTTCACAATGTATGCGTATGTCAAAACATCACGTTATACGCTTAAACATATAATTTTTGTCAATTATACCTCAATAAAGCTGGAAAAAACTTAATGAAATTTGAAAATAAAGCCCATTGAAAAACAAAGAATGCATGAAGCTGACCACTTCAGGTGAGTGTTTATTAAACAAAAGTAAAAATAGTGATAATAATAAATAATCACTCTGCTTGGGTAGAGAAACAGATTCTTGGCTAAGAAATGCAGTTGGTCTTGAGGACATTTTGCTGAGTGAAATAAGCCAGTCACGAGAAGACAAATACTTCCACTTCCACTTAGTATCCAGAGTAGCCCACTTCAGAGGGACAGAAAGTGGGAGGGAGGTTCCCAGGGCAGGGGGCTGGGGCAGGGGCGATGGGGAGCTGTTGTTAAATAGGTATAGAGTTTCGGTTTTGCAAGAGGAAAAAGTTCTGGCTGGCTGTTGTACACATGAATAGTTGGATACTTAAAAATGGTAAAGATGATAAATTTTATATCTTTATCACAATTAAAAGTTAAAAATAAATAGGAAGAAAGAAAGAGAAGAAAAAAGGAAGGAAGCCATGAGGGAGGGAAAGAAACAGAGAAAGAGAAAGGCAGTTTGCTGGAAGACAAATGATTAAAAACACAGGGTGGGAGAGTGGAGTTGGGTGGCTGGGATGGGGTAGGGTGAGGGTGGGGTGGGCAGAGGCCTCAGCCCCAGTGCTGCTGCCTGTAAGATGAGGCTCTGTGGTGGGAAGTCCCCATGCCTTAGGGCCCCAGATGTTCCTCACCCACCTTGAGCTGGGTGCATGGGTTGTAGGCAGGACCCAACAGCAGCTCACTCAGGTCCTGAGGAAGGCAGGGTAGCAACCCAGTCTATACCCAAAGAGGTAGGGGCTAATGATAAAACTCCTTTTATAGACAAGGAAACTGACATACAGCAAGGTTAGGCAAAACTGGCCCCTGTCAAACTACATCCCGCCCCCCACCCAGTGCCCCCTGCCAGCCACTGAGAATGTTGTAGAGATGGCGCTGGGCAGGGCGACCCTTGAACAGAGTCTGGAAGGTAAAATGGAGTCAACTGGATGACACTCCAAGTGGCCAAGTGTCAGGGTGAAGCTGAAGCAGGACTGGCTCCCACATAGCCGGCCCCAAAGGCCCCAGCACCCCCTTCCAGCACCCTCGGCACTCACCCCTCTGCTTCTGGCTTGGGCTGGGCCCATGTCTCTGTCTCCAGACACCCCAGTCCTGTGCTGGGCATGTAAGCGATGTCCACAAAGACACGATAGTTGGGTGGGTGTGCACGAGACACTGGGCCACATGCCTTTTGGGGACATGAAACTCTGGAACGGAGGCTACCAAGAGCCCCAGTGTGGACAGCATGCTGAGGCCTGGGTGCCCAGCTCTGGGATGTGCGAAAAGAGTGGAGAGGCTATGCTTCCCCACCATGAGGACGCAGAGGCACACACGGCCGTGAGGAGAGCCTCGTGCCCAGACACATGCTCCCCTTGGAACACCCACACATGACATGTAGGTGTGCACAGGCCAAGAACAACCCAAAACCACAGGAACCCATACACCTGAACACACATCCAGCCCACATGTACTGAAAAGAGGTGGGGTCCACAGCACAAGGCCCAGTTCTGCGTCGTGGTTGGGAGCCAGCCTCCCAGAAAGGACCCTTCCCAGCCCTGCAGCCAGAGCCCTGCCTGGGAAAGGACACCAGCCCAGGGAGAGGAGCTGGGGCCAGGAGGACAGCCCCTCGAGAGAGAGAGGTCAGCCTCTGCCCTCCACTTCCCAGACATTGCTGGCACAAAGAAAGCTGGGGCCTGGCTAAGAAACAGCTGACCTAACATTCTCCTGGGCATTGACTTGAGACCAGACGTTTGGGGAGTTGTTGTTTCTTAAACAAAATAATATTTTATTGACACATCTTCAATGTTTTGTATAAATATAAAGTGCGAAGTTTCCAACCCCCGCCCATAGGGCTGGGAGGAAGTGGGGAGGCAGTGTTAAATGTCAGTTGCACACAAATAACTTTCCAGCACCAACACAGGCGTGCAATGCTCACAGTACACACGCAAGCAACAGGTCCGCAACACGACATACACATCACTTCCCAAGTCCCCAGCTCCCCCAGGAGCACAGGGCTCAGGCTCCAGGCCCTGGGGCAGACCATCCCCCAGACAGGGTTCCTGGTTGTCACAGCTTGTTCCTTGGAGCTCTCAGGCTGCCAAGGGCTTCAATGTGGTGGTGGACCTGAGAGAGTCCATCAGTGTAGAGACCAATTAATTTCTGCCAGAGGATGGGGAAAGAGAGTGCAGACATACCCTCCATGCCTGTCCCCTGCATGAGGGCCAGCCCTCGATCCACTAGCAGAAGAGCACCAGGGCAGAGAGGCCAGCACTCCAGCATTCCTAGCCCCTACTTGGGGGCTTTCCAAACTCCGAGGAGGCAGCAGCCCTTTCAGAGGTTGGGGTGATGTGCTGGGGCAGAGGGGAGCCCACCTGTCCTCAGGGCTCCCCAGGGAATCAGTGAGAGCCAGCAAGGTGGCAGCGAGCAGGCAGAGGGGGTCCTGCCTCAGTGACACAGCACCTGGGTCTCAAACTGCAGCAGCTGCCCCATGAAACTGAAGTTGGGGGAGATGACTCCCCGGCGTTGCTTAACAAAGTCGAAGGCCTCGTCCAGCCGCACGCGGCGGCTCTGCATCAGGTATGCCAGGCAGATGGTGGCGGAGCGCGAGATGCCTGCTTGGCAGTGCACCAGCACCCGGCCTCCGCTGTTCTTCACTGAGTCTGCAAGGGAGATTGAGGGGAGGGGGTCAGATAGGAAGGTGCATAGGCCAGGAGATAGGTCCCCCCATCCCCCTCCCCTGCAGCCCCTCCAGATCCCTAGGTGGAGCCCCCCTCCAACTTACCAATGAAGCCTATGGCCTCCTGGAACCAGGCACTGATCTCCACCATCTGGTTGTCCTCCACTGGGATACTCTTGTAGCAGAGAAGGCCCTCAAAGTAATTGGGGCAGCTGGCAGAGACGTTGAGGACAGCTGTGATGCCGCAGGCCTGCAGCCCCTGTAGGTCTGAGGAGTGGCTGCAACTGCCCAGGAACAGGTAGGGCAAGATCTCCACAGGGCCACCCTGGAGGAGGAAGAGGGGCTGTGGTGAGACCTTCTCATCCCAATCCGGGAGAGCCTGAGCACCAGCTGAGCAGAGACATCATGGGCTGGCTGGGACAATGGGAGCCCTAAGCCAGCCCTCCTGCCCCAGAAAGGTCTCAGGAATATGAGGAGGACACAAGGGGATGCATAGATATACACTCCCAGATACATATGCCCTCGCCCCAAAATACACAAACACAGACCCAGAAAGGCACACATGAGCAACCACACACACCCCATACACATACACACATAAATGTGTGCTCCGATTTGCATGCGGCCACTCACACACACACACAAAGTTCCTCGAATCCACAAATGGCAGGCTCTTTCCCTAAAGGCGCCTTGCCTGCGGGTGGGGGGTAGGGGGGAGACAGTGACAAGGAGCCCTGATCTCAACTCACCTGGTCATAGAAGGGAGCCCTGGGGTCAGAGCAGATGTTTTCAGGTCCTGCGGGTGGCCCCGCCGGGGCAGGGGTCTCAGAGCACAGATCTGGGCAGCAGGCCTGGAAGCTGTCGAAGCCTCCTGCAGAGAGGGGAAGGACAAGGTTAGCCAGGAAGGCCAGGCTGGGGTCCGGAGTGGGGGCTGGCCAAGAGCGGGCGGCGCGCTCACCTCGCAGGAAGCACACGGCGGTGGGCCCGGCGCGCGTCTCATGCAGCAGCGCGGCGAGCAGCAGGTGGGCCGGGCCGTCGGGCCGGAGTTCAGCCACCGAGGCGCTGCCTTCGTCCAGCACCACGGTGCGCGCCAGTTCCCCGCGGGCCAGGCGCGCCCGCAGCGCGCGGTCGGGCAGCAGACAGGCGAGGGCGGCGGCGGGAGGGCCCCGCGCGCGGCGCCGCAGCAGCGCGTTCCAGGGCACGGGCCGCGCGGCGCGCACGTGGCGCCGACAGAAGGCCAGGAAGGGGCGGCAGTCGAGCAGCAGCGTGCGCTCGGCCTCCCGCGGCTCCCGCAGCAGCGCGCCCAGCGCCGCGCACTCCAGCTCGCAAGCCGCCTCCAGCCCCATGGCGATCGACTTGAGCAGCTCCGCTTCCCCCTCTTGTTTCGCTGCTTCCTCCTCTGGCTCTTCGCGCCGCTCCTCCCCGCGTTCCCAGCCTCTCTTGGCGGTCACGCTGCACTGCCCGCGCCGTCTGTTCTGGGAGCGTTCCGCAGCGGCCGGGCTTAAGTACCCGTGGGCCGGCCTCCGGGTCACCATACAAGGGCAGAGAAGGAAGGCGCTGGCGCCCGCCCCCGCGGCCTCACGTGGGGCGCAGGCTGGGCCCGCCCGGGGCTCCTGGGGAAGGGGGGCGGGGCGGGAAGGAACACACGGGCAGGAAGCCAGGAACCCGCTCCTAAGGGAAGATGTTCGCTGGGGTCAAAGGGTCCCAGACGCCCCCCAGCTTTGCGCCGCACCCTTTGACCTCTCTCCAAACACTCAGACCTTGGGGACTTGACTTCTCAGATGCAACATCCCCATCTTCAGAGACTTCGGGGCCAGTTGCGTCCCCTCGTCCCTGCTTTCTCTCGCTTTTGCCTTTCCCTCCCAGGATTGTCCCCCTAGGGATTTGTTACAACGAAAATTGATGAGTGCCTGCTGCCAGGGATGATCTCTACACTGGAGGATGGTGGGGGCGCCTGCTGAGATGGCCCTTTCTCATCTACTTAGAGACCTTGGGGAGGAGGGACTTTCTCTCCCCCTCCCCCTCCCCCTCCCCTTCATCCGCGCATGGATGACAGACACCAGCACTCAGGGTCTTGCCCAGGTTAGTGGCCAGGCTAAGCCAGAACATGGGCCCAAGTCCCTGGGCTTTGGCATATAGGGAATGAAAAGGGTCTGGGGTCTTTAGGGGAAAGGCAGGGGCCTGTGATGAGTTTCCAGTTATGAGTCGCGTACAGCTTCCACCAGGCCCAGGGAAAAACCCGGGGCCCAGACAGAAGCAGTTCCCCATGTTACAGGCACACTTTGAAGGGGAACTCTGCTGACGCTGCCGGGCTCTCCCGGGGCCTCGCCTGTGGGAATTTCAGAGGCCTCTGGGGAAGAAGGAGAAGCACTAACAGAATCTGCCCCCCACCCCCCACACCACATCAGACCTGCAAACCCTCCCCCTGGGGGGCAGGGCTCCAGCACTGGGGCCCTCAGAATGGGGAGCTGGGTAATCCAGATCCATTCTGCCCTCCCACCAGCTACCAGCCCTGGTGCCGGATGTGGTGAGGCCCAGGTGTGCGTGGGGGATCTGGGCCCCTGGGCTGGGGGCAAGAATTGTTGGCAGCCAAACTCCCCAACACTGAAGCAGAGAAGGTGAGGTGGGTGGGGATAGTGTCCTTGAGGTGGAGCTGCCCCCACCCGCCCCCAGCTGCATGGGATTTCACAACCCAAACTTCCAGGCCCCCATCCCCTGGGAGACCCTTTGTAAGACCCTTCCAGCTTCTTTGCAGATCCCTATGTCCAGAGTATCTGGCAGGGTTACAGCTAGGATTTGGGTAGACCACCGCCCTCTGAATTCCTCTCGGTGTGTACTGATGTGCCTGACTGTGTGCATTGGCACACAGTATGTATGTAGTCCCACTGCATGACAGAGCACGGAGCTTGTATGTGCTGGGGGACAGGGGATGTAGAGGAGAGAAACCCCAAGGACTCCAAAAATTCTGGGGGCCGCATCACTCTCTTGTGCCTCAGTGTCCCCATCTGTAAGGTGGAAGCACATCATGGACCAGCCCACACTGGCTCCAAGGCTGCTGCCTGGACAGCTGTGGCGAGGCCCAGTCCCTCCCTGCCAGGCCGGCCTGGAGGCTGAGGCAGCAAAGCCCACAACAGAGCCAGGGAGTCTGGGCCGCAGATCCCAGAGGCTGATATGAGCTCTTATCCTTGGCCTCAGCCTGGCAAATGACTTAATGGCTGATTCCAGGGACAAATTACAGAGCTTGCAGAAGGATAGTCAGATCCAGTCTTGCTGACCGGTGGGGCCTGCGTCACCTGCTGCGCTGGGAGCCACAGCCTTCCAGCTCTGTGGGAAGGAGAAGGAAGGACCCTGGCCAGCTGGGATCTCTGACAGTGACATCAGCTCAGCCGTGAAGAGGGCCCCAGACCCCAACTCCCATGCGCTCTCCTTCTAGAGAATGGCGTGTACCTTGCTGGGAGGTTCCGCATGGAGGTGGGAGAGCATTGCTGAAGGTTTGCTGTAATGGCACAGTTCCTGGGGCCCTGCCTAGAACTCTGGCCAGGACCAGTGATTTCTACCTGAGGTGGCTGCCCAGATGTCACCCCTTCAATGCCATTTGCCTTGGAGCTGTCCTTTTTTCAGCTCTGGAACATGGGCTCAAGGAGGCCTGCCTTAGCCATGCAGGAGGGGCTTCCCTTAGCTTCTTCCCCTATTCCCAGCCCGGGAAACCCCCGCGCCCGATAACTGGGTGAAAGCCCCGGGCTGGGGTAAGAAGCGAGGGAGAGAGACAGGCAGACCCACGTCTCTCCCCCACGTTAGCTCTGACTAACGATCCCCCACCCCTTGGGTGCTGCCGCGGGTGAGTCATGGTGCAGGAAGTCCGATCTCTGCTTGTCACCCCCTCAAAGACCCCCGTTTACCAGAGCTGACCCTTGGCAGCCACAGCAGACAGGAGGCAGGGCGTTGGGCACAGGGGTGGAGGGCAGGGCGAGGAGGGGTCTCGTTGGGCTGCGGGCCCTGGAAGGAGAGCCCCAGAACTCACCACTAGCTGGGGAGGAGATGACACACTCAGAGTTTTCTGTGTGTGGGGTTTGTTTTTTCCTGGCATGGCCGTTACAGAGCAGACACTGTCAAGCAAGTTTGGGGATCAGCATTTTTTTTAATTAAAAACTTGTGGGACTCAACTGGAACAAATGATGATTCTGTGTGTTATTCTTTTTGTAACCGTCTATTTTGACGGCTGCTTTAGCATCACTCACCTCCTGCCTTTGGGACTCCCAGTCTCTCCCTGCCTCCTGCAAAGTGGTTTCCCTTCCACAATTGCAAAGCTCACTGCGCTGTGCTTATGCTGCGCAAGTTTTCCTTCCTCCTCCCAAACCCACCCCCCAAGCAGATGCCCCAAGGTGGGAGTGGGGGGAGGCGAGTGGTTTGGCTATAATGCTCGGGCCACAACAGGTATGAAGAGTGACAACCACCTCCAGCCCTGGCTGGGAGTGAGTCAGCGATGACGTCAGGTTTCCTGTGCCAGGCCTCTGACGAAGGCGCCGATGTGACAGCCACCCCCACAGGCTCCTGCCAGGCGGGACCCAAACCCCACGCACCAGGCTGCAGCGACAGCGAGTCTGTGATGATGGCCCTGTCTGGCACAGTGCAGGGTGGCGGGAGGCTCACCTTGGGCATGCGGCCCTCAGCAAGGCCTCCGCCTGGGGAAGATGAAGCAGGAAGCCCTGAAGGTTTGGACCCACATGGGGCTGAAAGGGCTGATGTCTGTTCCCACACTCATGTCATGCAGCATGTCACATGTGTGTGTGGGCACACAGAGACAGCTCTGCTGGGAAGCTCTCCTGGACACAGCGTGGCCTCCTCGGGGGGCCCATCCCTCATACTAAATATGTGGGGAACCCTCAGCATATCCTACCTGGCCCTGCCACTCATTCAAGTGCCACCCTGAGCTTCAGGTCCCTGGGTATGTACCCCCAGCAGGGTGCTGGGTGGGGCTCAGATGCCTCGAGACAGTATCCAGACATGGCACTGAAGAATTCTGGGTCACGTGGTGAGGAAGTTCTGCCTTTTTCAAATCCCTTTCAATCAGTCCTGAATACGTCACGAAGGCCGTCTCCGTTTGGGGTTGGTGCAGCTTTCACGCCTCTCTAACATTTGCTTTCCCCCCTTTTTAACAGAGAGGCTCAGTGCCCTCCCCAAGCATTCAAATCAGGATCACTCATTCCTTTCTGCATTCACTCATCTCAGCCCTGCACTCAAAAAGTGTATTTCAAGGTCTTATTATGCGCCAGGCGCTGGGAGTACAGAAATAACTCCCAAACCACTGCCCTCGGGAGCTGACCTCATTGTTTTAATAATATTTAGTTTTGTGATTGTGTTGTATTCATGGCAAGTGATACTAATTATCCACCTAGAGTAATGATATCTTTTCCTTTTAAAAATAAATTTTAGGCTTATAAAAACTGAGTTGACGTAAGGAAGACTATTGGGTACAGATAGTATCCAAATATCTTAAGAAGTGTGTTGCAGGTAGGAGATGCCGGAGTTGGGACACATTGTCCAGGAGAGGTTCCTGCACCCCCCTGAGCTTTGGCATGGTGCAGCGCTGTGGAGTCAGGCTCTCCCTCCTGCCGTCATCTCCTATAAAGAGACGAGCATAAGGCTGAGTGCGGTGACTCACGCCTGTAATCCCAGCACTTTGAGAGGCTGAGGCAGGAGAATTCCTTGAGGCCAGGGGTTTGAGACTAGCCTGAGCAATATAGCAAGACCCCGTCTCTGCAAAAAAAAAAAAAAAAATTAGCCAGGTATGGTGACACATGCTTATAGTCCCAGCTAACTCAGGAGGCTGAGGCAGGAGGATCAGTTGAGTCCAAGAGTTTGAGGTTGCTGAGAACCATGATCACACCACTGCACTCCAGCCTGGGTGATAGAGTGAGACCCTGTCTCAAAAAAAAAAACAGAAAAAAAGAGAGGAGCATAAGGCACCCATCAGGGAGGAGGCTCCAGCCCAGAGGAAGGGAATCTGGGAAGCCAACCCCATTGCCAAGGCTAGAGCCCACTCTGCTGACCTTCTTGGTCCCTTCTTGTCCCAAGGGCATGTCCACTGAAGGGTCCCAGGTTTGGCTGTACCCCCAGATGTGCCTGGGCTTAGGTCTGAAGGAGACTCCCCTTCCCAAGCTTTTCCCTAGACACCCACCCACAGCACACCTGTGGCCCCCAACCCATGGGGTCCCAGCAGTGAAACAGGCCCTGCACCCACCCGGCAGCCAGAGGTGCCTGTAGCTCAGGGAAGAGAGGTTGCTAAGGAAGAGCTGCCGCCAGTGGTAATGGTTGGGCAAGAAGTGAGGGAGTCTCAGAAATGTGACTGCACTGTGGTCACAGGGTGAGTGGCTCTGTGACAAAAGAACTCCCAAGTCTTCTCTGTGACCACAGTGAGAGTGGCAAGAGGATTTGGGGGCCCAGAGAAGCCAGAGACTGATCCTTCCTGCCTCACCGCTGCTAACACCTTCACCACCATCAAATACCAGGCAACTCCCTGCCATTGCCCTGGAGACCAGCAGTGCCAGCTTCATGCATCAGTTAGCCGTGGGGGCTCTGGAGCCATTGCCTTGGCTCAAATGCAGCTGGCCTGCTTCCCCGCTGTGTGATCTTGGACAGGTGATTTAACCTCTCTGTGCCCTCATTAAACAACAGCAATTACTGGCACCGTGCTAGGTGCCTTATGGGAATTACTGCAGCTAGGCTTCATAGCCTCCTTCACAGATAGGGAAACTGAGGCCCAAATGTGTTAGGTGTCAGCACCAAGGCCACACAATCCACCTGTAAGTAGGAGAACTGGGGTTGGAGCCTGGGTTTAACCACTCGACCGCTCTGCCTCTGGACAGGGTCTGCATGGGCCCACCAGTGTCCTGCATCCACCCCTCCCCCCAGCACACACCCTCTTACCTGGGTCTCTTTCTTCAGAATGACAACTAAGACAATAACACTGAGTGTGTGCTTGCCATGTGCCCTACCTCGTTCTAAGACCTTGCCAGGAATCAAACCTCAGAGACAGGCATTGAAACCCCAGAGAGCCCTTGGTGGTGGGAATGATTGGTACCCAAATACAAACAGGGGACCAAGACACCGAGAGGCTAAGTAACTTGGTCAAGCTCTTGGAATTGGTAGATGGTGGCCAAAGTTGGAACTCACAATTGTGTGTCTTCTCCAAACTGCCCCCAAAATCCAGGTCCCCACCCCACTGTCCAGGCCCTTCCCACCTGCCTCCTTTCCTAGGCCACCGTCTCAGAGGCCTTTGCTGCTTTAAGGGCATTGGTGCTGTCTCCCAGGCTCAGCCACACGCCGCTTGAGGATGCACGATGCGCAGGGCTCTGCCACTCTGTTGGCTGGGAAGCGCGGTGCCAGCTCGGAGTGGGCGCTTGATGCATCTCTGTAGACTTGTTGACTTGTCTCTGTGCCCCCAGGTAGCCCTCAGCGGGAAGCTGATGACACAGGAAGTTGCAGCTCCACAACATGGAGGAAGTCATTGTCAGCATAGGGCCCTCTGGGGCCTGGACACAGGGCTCAGCTCCCAGCCCCCACTGTGCCCTAGGCTCCAGGGGAAGAAGAGGTGTCCTCAGGCACCCAAAGCAGCAGATGGTTCCAGAGAGTAAACACCCCCGGGCAGGCGTGTCAGTGAAAGAGGCCATTGCAACCTGCACAGGGAGCCGTGCTCTGGGTTCAAGGGCAAGCTCTGCCCGCACAGCTCTGGCCCTGGGCACCTGTGCTGCGGGCTTCCCGCTCACTTGCCTGGCGCTCACAGGGGTGCTGGGCATGCAGTGCCAACACGTCCGACAGGGCTCCTGCCCTCTGGGGCTGACCTTCCAATGTGAGCCAGAGCCAGAGGCCAGAGGAGTGAGTGAATAAACGAGACCAAACCCCAGAGAGGGATGAAATAGAGCAGCAAGAGGCCACAGGGAGGTCTCTGAGAGGGGACAGTCTTCAGCTGTAACTCAATGATGACAAGGGGCAGCCAGGGACAGGGTAAGGGAGAGCAGCCAAGGGGCTGAATGACAAGACAGAGGCCCTGAGGGGGCAAGCTTTCGGCAGGAGGCTCAGTTGGGCCAAGGTCCGGAGAGGGTCTGGTTTCACGGGAAGGACAGCAGGAGTCCCTGGAAGGTTCTGATTAAGGTGGGGGCGGGGCGTGTAAAGTGGATCGTGGGGCAGAAGAGGCTGGGGAGAGGTCAGGAGCTGATTTGGCAGTTCAAGGGACAGGGCGCTGACTTGGACCCGGGTGACAACGCAAATGGCGGAGGGACCCTGGAGCAGGAGGGGGCAGAGCTGGCAGGAACCGGGCACAGACTGGACGGGGTGGACAATGAGAAAGAGAGGCGTGGGAGGGCTCCCAGGGCTGAGCAGACAGGTGAACAGTCTCCTAAGGAAAGACGAGGCTGACCCTTCCCTCCACTTCCTCCTGAGCCTGAGCCCTGCCGTGAGTCGAGTGACTGGGGAGCGGCCGAGGGATGCCAGCTGCTGCTTGGTTTTGTAATCTGGAAGGGGAGCACTTACTTGGCATGTGAGGGCAAAGGGCAGGGAAGGGAGGTTGCCCCTGCCACAGTTAGAGAGCAGGGAGGGGCAGGAGACAGGGCGGGCGAGGAGGACGGGCCAGGCTTCAGTCCAGAGCACAGATGGCTGGGGGCGGCCGCCAGAGAGGAAGTGCCTGGAGAGGATCAGGGAGGATTAGGGCCCCAAATCCGATGATGCATCCCTTTAAGATAACAGCTCCTGAAAAAGCTGAGGCCATCACTGCTCATGGAGTCACCCCTGGACACTCAGAGAGGGCCGTGTGTACACACACACATGCACTCACACACCCTTACGTGTCCACAGTCACACTCACCTGTCCTCACATGCACAGTGCCACCCAAGCATCCTCTCCATCACCTATGGACACCTGAACACACCTACTGTGATGTGGCCTTCCTAGCATCAGGACAGCCCACAGGAGCCCTCCCAGAGCCAGACAGGCCCCAGATCCATGGGCGAGCCCACCTCTGGCTCCCACCAGCCCCTCCTGCCGCTCTGCAGCCCACGAAACTCCGCACCTGACCACCAGCCTGAGTCTCGACACTGCATACAGCGCCCTGCCCGCGTCTTGCATGGAACACGGCCTGCCTGGGTACCAGGCCCCTCGTCCGTTCTCACTCAGATGGCTCAGGTGTGAGTGCCCCTCCCCTGCTCAGCCAGTGCCACCGCATCTGTGCCGTCCCCGACAGGAGCTGGCTCTCAGATTGCTGGGGGTCCATCAGGGCCATTTCTGGGGGCCTGGCCTCAGCCCTCTCCTCACACATACACCCCACACACACGCCCCAGAATACACACACTTCCCTCACATGCCACACCCCAGAATACACACACCACACACACTTCCCTCACATACCACACCCCACA
>VBSM01002608.1:102749678-102763909 GCA_008086735.1 Cheirogaleus medius | reverse complement strand
AAAAAAAAAAAAAAAGAAAGAAAAGAAAAGAAATTAAAACCTCAATATCAGGATTTGAAGATAAAGATGAAGGAAACTTCCAGAAAGTAAAGTAGAACAAGAAAACAAAGGTTGAAAAACAGAAGAAAAAAACAGAAGAAGATGAGAGGACAAGTTCAGGTGATTGGACTCTGAATAACAGAAAGGCCAAAAGAGAGAAGAGGGAACATGAAATAATGATGAAATAATTCAGTCATAAGAACGCCCCTGAAATAAGAACAATTCCAGAACAGAAAGAAATGAATTTACAAATGAGGGCCCAATGATAGCACAATAGATTAAAACCAATACTAGAAACAAAGAGAAAATCTTGGGGTCTGGGAGTGGCATGGTTACAGATCATTGACAGAAGATCATCTTCAAAATGCCAGAATTCTACAGGGAAACTATTTCCCGCTAGTGTTTCTATAGTTGGATGGATTACCCAACATGTGAGGATCTCAAAAATGTTACCATCGGTGGACCTTTTCTCCTTTGGCAATACATGAGGAACTAAACTAAGAAAGAGGAAGACACAGGACCCAGAGAACATGGGATGGACACGGAAAGAATCCCAGGCAAATGGAGGAGCCCCCAGGCTGCCAGCCAGGCTCGCAGAGAAGCACCATCTGCCCAGACTCCTCAGGAAGTGAAATTGCTACAGTACCTGCTGTGGCTCAAGAGAAAGATCCCAACTGGCAGAAAGGGTGAGGTTGAACTAGTGATAAGAACACAACAAACTAAACAAATGAAAAACCAAGGTCTGGCTCTAGGAAAACAAAAAGTTGTGCAAGAAAATAGTCCTAGTGCAGTGTCCTGTCTGTGAGTAATATTTCCATGCTCCCGACAGCATTAAGTGCTAAATAATGCTGTGAGTAACTAGCCAAAACTAAGTACTCTAAGCGAATGAAGGGAAAGAAGAACAAAATCTTCACATAATGCCTAAAATAAAAAAGTGAGGAGTGGCAAGATAAGCACATTTAGAGACTTCGAGGTAAATACCAATATAATCCCCTGAGGGAGGTGAAACTGGCTGTCCCTGGGGAGGGTGAAGGGTAGCAGAGAGAGTTTCACAACAAACTTCGTAAGAACTATTTGACTTTTTAAATTATGTATATGAATATTTGGATAAGACTATAAGGAAAAAGAAAAAAATGTTACATATACATATGTAAGTATAGAAAAACACTGATTCTTTGGGTTGTATGGATTATAGATAAATTTTTCTTTATATTTTTATGTATAAAATAAATGCATAAATGCCTTACCTTTTAAATGGCTTAATTAGTGCTGAGGAAAGCAAAAGAATATGAAGGCAAGATCCACAGGAGTGGCAAGACTGCTCTCAGCAATGAACCAGCAGGACACTAGTGTAGACGTGTCCGAGACTGCTTGCTGGTCTCGTGAATGCAGGGTAACTGCATTCGCCCGGGCCTGCTCTATCCTCGCCGCACAGCACTGAGGCTTGGCTGGTCCTGGGTGCTGAGCTGTTTAATTCTGCCCAGGTCAGTGCTGTCTCCTCAGCTGCTTCATAATTCTTTCAAAAGTCATCAGGCACATGGTGGGCCCTCAATCAAAGAAGACCACCTCATCATGCCTTCTTTCCTAGGCACAGAAATACAGTAAATAATCATGAATTATAACAGGAAGTACAGGAATTATATAACAGGAGGATTGGAACATCAAATAGCTGTGCCCTCCTTTTGGCCTACCAGTCCTGGCTCATTCCAGAGAAGCCAACCCACCTTCCTAGACTAGGAACTGGATTGGCCTCCAGGAGCAGGGAGGCAGTGAGGGAGGAGGCAGCACGTCAAAGCTGCCGCCTTGTTATCTCCATCTCTCTGTCCACAAACACACCCCTAGTGACCTGGCTGGAGCCTGTGAATCTCCCAGTTGCCCGAAGGGACAAACCCTTGGCCTCCTCCTCTTACCAACCTACTATACACACCCACACAGGCTGTGGTCGTCTGACCCACTTCCTCTCCTTTATTCATAGGACTTACGCAAATCAAGACTTTTAGAGGACGGTGGTACCCAAATAGACCCACGCTGAACTGTCAGTTTTTATGAGCTATAAAATCCTTCCAGCAGCCAAGAGCAGCCTGAGCAGGTTCCTAGCAGGTGGCACAGCCCTGCCCCCTGCTGCTCCACACTGAAGCTGCAGGACAGGTGGCCGTGGCCAGACTATGAAGTCTCTGGACTCCATCGCTGGCAGCAGCCTCCAGACATTTATTTTTTAAAGGCCTTTCTTAAGTTGAGTTCTCTGAAGATTTCCCCTTGTGATGGATTGAATTGTTATCCCCATAAAATTCATTATGTTGAAGTTCCAATCCCCAGTAACTCGGAATGTGACCTTATTTGGAGATTCAGTTGTTACAGATATAATTAATATGAAGTCATACTGAAGTAGGGGGGCCCTAATCCAATATGACTGGAATACTTATAAAAAGGAGAGATTTTGGCAAGACATGCACACAGAGAACATCAAGGCAGAGATCGGGGTGATGCATCTACAAGCCAAGGGATGCCAAATATTGCCAGCAACCACGAGAAGCTAGGAGGGAGGTCTAGAACATTCTCCCTTATGACCCTCAGAAGGAACCAACCCTGCCCACACCTTGATCTGGACTTTTAGCCTCCAGAACTGTGAGACAATAATTTTCTGTTGTTTAAGCCAATCAGTTTCTGGTATTAATACTTCATTACGGCAGCTGATTATTACCAAACTAATACACCCCTCATCCAGGGCATTCTTCTAGGGTCGTTGGGAGTGGTTTGTTTGTAAGCTGTTTTCCAGCATGCACATTATGAATTTTAAAGATTTCTTCAAAATCTTTGCCAAGAAATTACACAGTGAAATGGAAAACACTTTGGATCCCAAGAGACCAAGGTTCTAGACCTGGCCCAGCCAAGGAAGCGCTATATGACTTGTGGCAAACCCTAACCTTTGGACATCCTTCGTAAAATGAAAGACCTGTACTTGATGCCCTCTTAAGGACCTTCCAGCATTAACTTCATTTGTCCAAATATTGGGTTCAATCCTATCTAGGGAAATGCAAACTGAAACATACATACACACCCTGAATAGCCTCAAGCCCCCCAAAACACAGAACATCTAAAAAAAAAAATCCACGTGGCTGCTCAGGAGCTCACTGACGAGCTTAGAAGGTAGTAAGGGGCACACACAGCAGGGCTGATACCCACACCTGGCCACATGATCACCTGAAACCCTATGATTGAGCTTCCCGTGTGTTCTGCTTACATTACAGTGGAGATGACACTGGGCAGGCCGACAAGGCCTGACTCATCCGGCCAGCTTGTATTTCTTAGAACATAAATGTGCCTCTCTTGGGAGCCTGAGTAGAACCACTGAGTTCAGCTAACTCTGGTGTTTGACATGATGGAGTTCTGAGCCCACAGAACTGAGGCACAACTCCTAGAGCATAGGAACGGAAAAGGCTGACCCCTCTGGAGTCACCTGGGAACACCCCAACCTTGCCCCAAACCTTCTATGTCGTTTGCCACTTCTCTGTCTTCTGATGGAAAGGGAAGACTGTACACATTTTTTAAAAGGAAATTGAGTCCGCCAAATAGTGCTCTTTCTTCCTCTCCCATCACCCCAACTGTCCAAATGAGTTCTGACCTCCAGAGGTAGAACCACAGTTCAGGTGATAGCATCACTTGCACATGGGAACTGGAAGTATGCATGAGACTTCATTGTGTTCAGGTAGACAATACTGTGTTCCAAAAGAGCAATCAAATCAGTCCACAAACATATAAGACACATGATGTTCAGAAAGTAGTACAAAGAAAAAAAAGAAACACATCAACAAACAAGGGCAGGGACACAAAGTTGAGCCAGAAAGGAGGCAACAATAAAAACATATGCCTGAGAATCCTATTTTTTTTTTTTTTTAAATAGAGTCTCACTCTGTTGCCTGGGTTAGAGTGCCGTGGCGTCAGCCTAGCTCACAGCAACCTCAAACTCCTGAGCTCAAGCAATCCTTCTGCCTCAGCCTCCCCAGTAGCTGGGACTACAGGCATGTGCCACCATGCATGGCTAATTTTTTCTATATATTTTTAGTTGTCCAGCTAATTTCTTTCTATTTTTAGTGGAGACGAGGTGTTGCTCTTGCTCAGACTGGTCTCGAACTCCTGAGTTCAAACAATCCACCCGCCTCAGCCTCCCAGAATGCTAAGATTACAGAGAGTCCTATTCTTGACACTTAGACCAGAAAGATTTCTTCAGAGGGTCCTCAACAAGCTGTCTGAAGCCCTGAGGGAAGAGGCACCTTTGGAGATTATGGTCATTAGGGTTTTCAAAGATAAGGTTAAGTTCTCAGAATTACAGACCATCTGGCTTGATGCTGATGCCAAGTAAAATTCTAGAACATCTATTGAATTCTAGATGATCTACTAGAATTTACTGAATTCTAGACTATCTACTGAAAGTTCTAGAATATATCAGCAATTTTACCTTTTACTGAACCATTTGCAGTCCTTTGAAGTGATACATTTAAAGTTATTTTAATCTACAATTTAGCAAAGCCCTCCAATTGTCCCCCACTTCCATTCTCCTCTTTGTCCCCACCAAAATCACTTCTGAATTTTAACTGGGCACATCGCTGCTTAAAATATAGACTCTATTTCCCAGCAGCTGGGTGTTCTCTCAATGTCTGGCCATTGAGCTATAGGTAGAAACGGTGTGCCATTCTGGGAATGTCCTCAAAGGGAGGAGACATTCTCTTCTCTTCTTCATTCTCTCTTTGTTCCTTCCCACTGCTGGAACACAGACATGATGGCTGGAGATGCAGCAGGCCCCACTGAGGCACTAAGACAGCCGTCAATGAGCACACACGGTCTGTCTCTCATGGTGCTTACACAGAATGGGGTATAGTCCCCCAGGCGCCACGTTTTAGGAAGGGTGTTGACAAACTACAGTATATCCAGAAATTTAACCAGGAGAAAATAAGACAGAACATACTGAGTGCTATGTCTCAGGCACCAGTCTAGGTACTTGCCACGTGGTATGCAATCTTCACAGCAATTCTATGGGGTAGCACTCTTATTTCCCTTGTACAGATGAGGGGGAACAGGACAGGTTCAGTAACCTGTTCAAGGTCATACAGCTCCAGAGTCTGAATTTTTAACCACTTCACTAGTGTTTCTCAAACTGTACTGCACATTAGATCTCTGGAAATTTTAAAATACAGTATGCTTGGGTCTCAACCTCGGATTCTGATGAAACCTGGATTCCACTTTGCTGGAGGTCCTGGATAGAAAGTGGACAAGATAGCAGGACCTTGAAGCTGGGAGGACTGCGGAGCCACCATACCAGCCCCGGACCGGCGACATTCACAAGAATCAGTGTAGCCTTGTTTCAGTCACATTGTGAGTTTCTTGTTCCTCGGGCGACATTCACAAGAATCAGTGTAGCCTTGTTTCAGTCACATTGTGAGTTTCTTGTTCCTCGAGGCTGAACATAACCCTAACTCATGTACACAGCAGAGATTTAACATAACTGTAAAAACATCCAAATATTAACTACTTTCAAACATTCAGCCTACCTTTTTAGATGTGGTTAGGCTCTTTAAAAGTAGATAATAAAGTTAGGTCATTTATAAGTTATGTTTAAAAATATTTTAAAGTACATTTGTGGGCCACAGTTAAGCCTGAGGTTATTAAAGCAGCTGTGCTAGTGTGCAGCCTGGGGTTGTGTCTGAATGATGCTCTATCAAGTACTCACTGAGGCCTGCAGGAACGGCGTTATCTTACATTAAGATCATTTTCACCCACATGCTATTGTTTAATTTTTAAAAGACTTTCAAGCTCATTCACATTAGATATCATAGTTCTCAGGTTTTATAAAGAGTTGAAAGACTCTTTATAAAATCTTTTGAGAATTTTTAAACTTCTGTCCTACCATGCTGGGTACAAAGACTGGTTACTTTGAAATTAAATACTTTTAGAAAATATTTCAAGTTATTCCCAGGAGTACCCTGCCCCCATTCCTTTATATTAAACCGTGTGGCACTGGGAATGGTGTACAACCTTAAGTTTCCAGGAGAAAAATAATATTGATGCTTCAGACACTCACAGAAACAACACTGAAACAAGTAGTGAGTGACAAAAAGCTGGATAGAACAAGGAGCAGGATTGGGGGGTGTAAATGACATACAATTCAACACAGATGCATGAAAAGAAAGCCTATGATCCAAACTTCAGAACAAGTCAACTGCTCCCGGGGAAGGGATCTAACACTGTATTTATGAGAAACTAACCTAAGTTTTAAGCCATGCTACCAGAGGTATCTTTGGAGAGGTCCAAGCTAGGTCTGCATCCTGGTTCATTTCCTGTGTGACCTTCGGGAAGAAAATTACTTAACCTCTGATGCCATTTCCTCATCTATAAAACAGCGCTCGCTCCACTGACAGGATTGAGGGACTAGATAGAAGCATGAAGCACAGTGCCTGGCACACCAGGCAGCTACTTTGGGCTAATCCCAAACTCAACACAGCCAAGTGTGACAATATAAATTATCTGGGGCCGGGTGCAGTGGTTCATGCCTGTCCTAGCACTTTTGGAGGCCTAGGCAGGTGGATTGCTTAAGGCTAAGAGTTCAAGACCTGTCTGAGCAACATTGCGAGACCTTGGGTCTCTACAAAATACTGAAAAAAAAAATCAGCTAGGCATGGTGGCATGCACCTATAGTCCCAGCTACTCAGGAAGCTGAGGCAGTAGGATCACTGAGTTTGAGGCTGCAGTAAGCTATGATGATGCCACTACATTCTAGCCCACACAGAATGAGACTCTCAAAAGAAAAAGTAATTTGAGAGGCAACTGGGTAAATTTTAATATGAATTGCATTATTAGATATTGTGACATTATTTATCTTGTGTGCAAATGGTATTGTGGTTACAGAATATCCTTGTAAAAAAGCATGCTCAAGTGTCTGGGGTGAAATATCATGATGTTTGCATCTTAATTTGGTCATCATAAAGTATATATAGAAAAAAGGCACACACATCAAGATGTCACTAACCAACAAGGGAAGAATATATAAGGCAGTTTAACAACTATTCTGTTAACTTTTCAATGTACATAAAATTTTTCAAACTTTTAAGAAACACAAAACAAGCACCTTACCTTGAAAAAGACCTGCAGTTTGCTTGAGAAGCCCACTGGCCCACCCACCCAGCTCCCATGCCCACCACCCTGTGTGGAAAGAAGAGAACAAAAGACAAAGTGAGAGAAAACATAGATAAAAAGAGAGAGAATAGAGGAAAAATACAAACGAGGCTGAAAGGAAAAAAAATACAGGGGTGTGAGGTGCAGGGCCAGGGTGGCCATTGGAAGGGCTGCAGGTTGCTGTCGGGAGATGAGGATGGTTCTCTGAAATCAGATGGGAAGTCGTGCACCACACGGGTGTGTGCCTCACGTACTCCTGCACGGCTCAGTTCAGCTGGACGTGCTTTTGTATTCACCTAGTGTTTTCCACAGGCAAAAATCACACATAAACTCAAAAGTCATGTTATGTTCAAAGTGTTACAGCAGAACTGCCTCTCCACCAAGGATGCTGAACTGGCCCTCAACTCTAGACCTTGCACTTGCTCAAGTCCCCCCTGAGTTTTACTATCTGCTAAGCTCTAGCACTGTTTTCTCCAAATTGATTCTTCTTTAAAAGCAAAGGATATAGGTTAGATCAAGATAGGGAAGTAGAAATAGGTGTTTTATTTTCAATTGCCAAAGTAGGTGTTTTATTTTCAATTGCCAAAGTGGTCACCTGGAAAAGGCTAGGTAGCTGTGTGTCAGCCACTACCTACCAAGGAAGAACAAGCCCTGCTGCTTCCACTTGCCAACTCTTAGAAGTAGAAATTCTTTTCAACTTTGTGATCAGAAAGAAATAAAAAGCCCAATAGGCAAGATTTCCCCACCACCATTTGTCCAAAGACAAACACTTTTTTGTACCAATCGTTATGTATTTATTCACACATTTGATAAAAATGTCACAGTTAGGAGTGAGATCATTATAATGACATAGGTAACTGTACAGACCCCAAGTGCAGAGTCAAATTGCCATAAGTCAGAACACAGAGTAACCACAACGTCTCAGCACCTGTGCATGCACACACACACTCTTTCTCTCACACACCCATCCACGCCCCAATGATCGCAGGTGCTAAGTTCAGACATAACCCAGGGACTCTTCCCTGGCTTTTGTCAGGTCCTAGGGAGAAGAGAGAAGTGATTAATGAAAAGAAGATGCGACCGTTCAATGCTTCTCTCTCTGCTCTGCCAACAACTCAGAGAAGGCAAGACATAAAACACTGGGGCAGTTATTTCCTTGGCACAAAACTGTATAGGCAACAAGAAGGTCAAGGAAGGGTTTACATTAGTCTCAGGTTTAGATCACTTTTTTAACACCGAAAAAGGGCAACGAGCAGGGAAAAAAAAAAAAAAAAAAAAAAAAAAAAAAGGAAAAATCTAGCCATTTAGACTCCAGAAAAAAAGGAGGGAGGAAGATGTAAAACTTGATCCCTATTCTCCCCAAGAGACTGCAGCATGACCACAGCAAAACGAGCTAGGCCAAACTGATACCATCTGATTGTGACCTTATCTGAACAGCATAGTTGGTTTTATTTTAGCTCTGAAGAAAGGAGGAAAAACTTTTTAAAGAAACAAGAGGGTCACATAAACCACACCTCCACTATATTAGTATTTGGGGCAAGATCACACCTATGCGTTCACACAGCTTGTCTACAGATCTAGCTCCGGGAGAGTGGCCCAGCCACCATTTCTCTGCCTTCAGCCTTCCAAAAAGGACAAGTCAAACCTGAAGTCTGAAAAATAATGCCTCAATCTAAATGGTGTTTTCTATACAGTGGAGCTATATTCCACTCAACTCCCCAATTCCTCCTTTTTGACACAAGGTTTAAAAAAATTTAATTTAAATGTGATGTTTTGAGCATCTCCACCGACCCTATCAACACACTGATGACAAAGGGAGCTACTATCTAAAAGGATTCATCTTCCAGTGCTCTTCTTGGTAAATGGGCTAAGGTTAGGAAGGAGGCAATGATCCAATGAACTCTGTGCATGAATAAACTCTGTGCATGAATATAGAAAAACCCGCCGATTCAAAGGAAACTGCTTTGGGTAAAGTGAGTCAATGGGGTGATATTATGCAGGCAAGGAGAGAAATGTCTTGGTACAAACTTCATGTCCCTAAAGATAAAAGGTGAGGACAAGGCACTTAACATGGCCAAGTATCGTTCACACCCATTCACATTAAGACTGTTACCAAGAACACTCCCATTGACCCCTCATTTGACTCTACCGGCCAACTACACTTTCCATGTGGACCTGCAGAACTAAAGGAAATCCAAAGCACTGCAAAACCAATGGTGGGATTTGGAATGTCAGCAGAGGAAATTACTCAGAGGATGCAAATGAAGGTCATCTCCTTCTGGCCTGAGGTGAGAGGTTTGTTCCAGATTAGCTCAGTGAAATATTGAATTTCAAAATAGTTGGCCTGAGAATGTGACAACATCCTCATGGATGTAGCCTTCTTCTCTCTGTGTTGATAAGAGCAATAAGGGCTCTGAATAAAATCGGACATCAGTTATTGAATTATCTTGCACTCGTAGTTACAGCAGATGCCTTCTAATACATGTGGCTTGTCCCCATTCTGTAGCAGAGTGAAAAGAGACTGAGACAGGGCTGGAAGTGCCTGTTCCTTCTTATCCCAAAGCCCTTCAGGCATACTCGATCCGAGCAGGGCCACAACTGCCCTCATTCTTCCGCTCGGAGGATTGGGCGGTGGCCTTGGCTTCACTACTCATTTCCAAAGGCTTAGCTGGGATGTAGTCCTTTACTTTAATCTCCATGTTCTTGGCTTTCAGAGTGGCCATGTGCAGCTTCTCCAGGAAATCTGGCATGCCTGTTAGGAAACAGAGGAATTTGGTTAAGACGACACACAAACCAACAGTAGGCTCCAAATTAGAAGGCCCTACCTCTTTGACAGTAAGGAGCTAGCTCTTCCTTACAGAGATCACAGCCTGACTGCAACCTGTGAATGATGGCTGCCTCCCAGAATATGTTCCCTATGTGTGGGTTTGTGAAAACAAACCATGACCTCTGACCCTTTGAAAAGGGGTACTAATCAGGCCACTGAGGTCTCAAAAGACTCTTTTTAGGTGATTAAAATATCTCTTAATCAATGACATGGCCAAAGTAGCTGCCAATCTTATTTAGACAAATGTCAAAAAGAAATACCTAATCTCTCCACTCTTCCCCTGAAGTATAAGAAGCTGCCTATAAAGAACCAGAGAAAGAAAATTACTTTTTATTGAGGATGCTAAGACAAGAAATTAGAAAGGAAAGGTGCAGTTACAGCTGTGATGTGTAGCCTTTGTTAAGCCAGGTGACCCTTTCCCCAGGTGACTGCTCTACAATCACCACATTCGCTATGCCATATCTTATGGCCTTTTAATGCTATTGAATAAAAAAAAATTTTAAATATATCAATGTACATAGTCCATACTTAAGGCACTGAAGCAAATGTTTTAGAAACTCTCCTCTGGGGCCGGGCACAGTGGCTCATGCCTGTAATCCTAGCACTCTGGGAAGCCAAGGTGGGAGGATTGTTTAGCTCAGGAGTTCGAGACCAGCCTGAGTAAGAGCCAGACCCTGTCTCTACTAAAAATAGAAAGAAATTAGCCAAACAACTAAAAATAGAAAAAATTACCCAGGCACGGTGGCGCATGCCTATAGTCCCAGCAACCCAGGAGGCTGAGGCAGGAGGATAGCTTGAGCCCAAGAGTTTGAGGTTGCTGTGAGCTAGGCTGACACCACAGCACTCTAGTCCAGGCAAAAGAGTGAGACTATCTCAAAAAACAAACAAACAAACAAACAAAAAACCCCACAAAAACCTCTCCTCTGGTTCCTTTTTGAGAACCTATAATTCAAACCTCACCTAGTGACTTTGATATCTATATAGTTTCAAGAATGAATCCAAAAAGATGTTTAATTTCCCTGATAGGACTCCAGTGAGATGAATACTAGTCTTCTTGCTGCCATTAAAAAGGTAAAGAAAAACCAAATGCTCAACCCAAGTATACATGTCCCTACTCACCACTGGAAACCATCCAACTAACACAGTAGCGAGGAAACACAGTCTGGGGATTGTCACTGTATGTCAGCAAGTAGTCAAAGCCATTCTGGAAAAGAAAAGCAGCAAAAATGAGGGTACTTGAATTACCCACCACGACCTCCATAACCAGTACCACAGAAAAACCATGATCTAATTCTGGAGCAAGGAATACCTTTTTTTTACCCTGTGCAGAAAAGAATTAACACTGAAGGCCTGAGAGACTGCTATCTATAGAAAGGCTGCTTGCAAAGCTGACCCTTGGCCAGCCTGGTTCCTGGGGTGATCCCAGTCAACAGTTAACTGATAGGGGTGGCTGCCTATGCCTAGACTATGCAAACAATGTGGTTCATGTAGAAAACAAGCTCTGCTTCTAGGGTCTGGAATTCTGGTATGTGCTAAGCTGTAGGTGCTATGTGACCAGCTCCTAATAAAAACTTTGGGTGTTGAGTCTCTCTAATGGGCCTTCCTGAACAGAATACTGTTGCATTTCATTGCTGAAGGAAGGCTCACATGGATTCCTCCAACTCCTCATGTGTCTTTTTCTCTTATGATCCAACTGTGTATACTTATACTATGTCACTGTGATAAACCTTAGCTGTGAATACAACTATACACTGAGTCCTATCAGTCCTTCTAGCAAATCCTCCAACAGGGTAGTATTGAGGACCCCCAAGACATATCCCCAATGTTTACAGTTTATAGAGCTCAATCTTTACCAAAATGGTATCAACCCTACTATTACTGCTACTACTACTACTACTACCACCAGCAAACATTTATATAATGCTTACCATGTGCTAGGAACTACTCCCAATTTCTCACAACAATCCTATGATGTAGGCATGACTATCCCCCATTTTACAGAAAAGGAAACTGAACATAAAGAGGTTAAGTAACTTTGCCCGAGGCCACTCACACACTCAGTGAGAGACAGCAGGGCCCACACACCCACTATCTTTCTGGCTCATCCCTCTCATTGTGTGATACAGCGAAGGACATGGGATTAAGGAGATTTACAGGAGTCCTGATACTAGGAGAAGTCTAAACCAATTATGCTCTACCCTAAGGGACTTTTATGTCTGTACTTTTTAAAAAAGCAGACTGGTCACAACTCCAGGTGGCAGAGCAATGACTAAACTCTTGTGTTTCCCCAGCAAAGTCCATCTTCTTTTTTCCCCCAAGTGAATTATTTAATCTTTTATTCATTTATTAAACATATATTTGAATGTCTGCTATGTGTCTGGCACTGTGTTGCAAAGAAAACAAATTTGCTTCAGTCCTTGCCCACAGGAGCTTCTTATTAATAGGATAAAAAGGTGCCATGACAGACACTGAATACTGTGGAAGTAAAAAGGAAAGAGAGGTAAAGCATGCAAAATAGGAATGTAACAGAAACCACCACAAAGGTTAGTTATAAAACTAAATGAGTCAATACACATAAAAGACTTTCATCACTCTACCCACGAAACACTGGGACTGGAAAGTCAACAGACCTGGGTTCTCATCCACTACTGCTTATATTACGAAAAGTTAGCCAAAAATGAAAACAATGATTACCTATAGGAAGAAGGATGGAAATGGGTAGAAAAAATAGGAGATAATCTAAATTACCCTGACTGTCCCTTACTTTATAGATTTGACTTTGGAACTAAATATTTTTCACAATTTAACAAAACAAAATTAAATTTAAAAAGCAATATCTAAAAATCAAACATAAAGTGGAAAGTAAGGAATTTAACTGTGATTGAGTTGGTAGGAAAAACTACAATAACAATACCTATTTCAAGTAACTTTAAAGTTCAATAGCTTGTACACACTGTGCATAACCTGAGGGCAAAAAGACATACAAATTTTTATTCTTCCTATTATTGGTGATCTTGTTGGCACTGTTACCATCTGAGGCTGCTTTGTGTGTATTTCAGTGTAAAGGAAATGAGTAGTTGTGTTGAGCTTATTGGGAATTCAGTTTTGTAGCACAGGGAAAGATAATACATATATATATATACACACACTATAAATATAGGTCATTAAATATGAAATGTCCAATTTTGAATCAAAAGCGTAGTTTACTATATCTCAAACAAGAAGCAGGACAATCAACCAAAGTATGCACCTAAACTATTGACACAGTTTTGCCATCTTAAGAGTAGCTTGTTTATGCCAGCAGCAAAGAAGCCTGGGGAGTGAGTGGCAATGAGATCATCAAAGGCATTTTCCACAGCTTGTGAGAATTGAATATTTTCCCTTGTAAGAAGTGGTCCAAAGCCTCCAAGAAGTGGTAGTCAGTTGGTGCAAGGTCTGGTGAATACAGTGGATGACAGAGAGTTTCCAAGTCCAGCTTCTGTAGTTTGAACAGCATTGTTTTTTGTGACATGTGGTCTTGCAAAAGGATTGGTCTGTCTCTATTGACCAATCTCAGCTGCTTAATCACAAGCATCCTCATCATTTCATCAAATTAGTTGTAGTAGACATCCACTGTAATCGACTGACCAGGGTTCATGAAGCTGTAGTAGATAATACCAGCGCTGGACCACCAAACAGACAACATTAGCTCTTTGTGATGAATATCCGGGTTCAGACTGAGTTTTGGCACTTCATCTTTCTCCAACTGTTGTGCTGAACGCTTGTGATTGTCAAAAAGAATCCATTTTGGATTCTTTCTCAATCCATCACACCTAACAACAGAGTATAGAAATGGTTTGCCTTTATGTCACGACAGCAAAAACGGGCAAGCTTGGAGAAGATTTCTCTGCTCGTTTAATTCAAACGGAACCCATGTATCCCAGCTTCTTTACCTCACCCATTTGTTTCAAATGGTCCAATATTGTTGGAATAGCAACGTCTAACCTTGCTGCTAATTCACGTGTAGGTTGAGATGGATTCGCTTCCACTATAGCTTTCAGCTCATCATTATCCACCTTGGGCTCAGGTCACCCACGTGGCTCATTTTCAAGATTAAAATCACCAGAATGGAACTTCTCAAACTATCGACAGACTGTGCATTCATTAGCCACATCCTTCCCAAACACTTCATTGATATGTCAAGCTGTCTGCACTGCAT
>VBSM01002608.1:102735997-102749578 GCA_008086735.1 Cheirogaleus medius | reverse complement strand
AAAGACCCTTTCTGAAATAAATACTGAAATATTTATAGAAGAACTGGGTCCTTCTATAGTAAAGCTAGAATTTGCTTCGAAATAATCAGGGGAGTAGGAAAAAAAAAGGGGAAAGGGTACAGAGTGGATAATGAGCTAGTGATAGATACACAGGGTTCACTGTACTATTTTTTCTACTTCTGTATCTTTTGTATACATTTCAATTTTTTCATAATAAAAAGCAAAACAAAACACCATGCCTTGGCTCAAGGATCTACTTTCTATCTGGCAAATCCAAACTCTGCCACCTGGTTTTCAAGTACTCTCTAAACACAGTCAATGTAATTTAACACTTTTCTCTAACTTCTACCTTTCTTGCTAAGCACATGAGTCTCTGAGCACATATATGGCTCATTCCTATCTTTGTCTTTGTTTGAATCATGTCTTCTACCTCCAGTCCCCTTCCTGTTTTCCTCTATCTATCCAGTCTGCCTTTTTTCAAGGACTAACTCAAGTCCTACCTTTTTTATAAGGGCTTGCCACAAATACACTAAAAAAATTGTATTGATAATTCTTATTGTTCTCCCAACCCAGCTAAAAGAAATACTGTCTAGGTGCCTACTAGACACGACACACTCTAAGTGCTAAACCATGCCTTAGCTGTTTCGTGGTCATGGTTTCTAAAGGCACCAATGCTGAAACTTGTCACTTTTTTTCAAATAGGTAACACATGGACATGGTTCAAATTTCAAAAGCAACATACAGGAATAAAAGCAAAGCATGTCTCCCTTCCACACTGTTCTCAGCCTGCCTGACCCAGCCTCCCCTCCCTACAGGTAAGTAGCCAGACAGAGCCTCACTTCTTTTCTATCTTCTAAAGCAAGGGACTTTCAAACATTTTAACCATAACCCATTGTAAATAATCCTTTTCACATCACAACCTAGTTCCTTCTCTCCCTCTCATATACATACTCATGTGCACTTATGTAACCAAACAAAAGTTTCATGAAATACATTTAACTCAGATAGTTTCTATCCTGTTCTATTTATTCTTTTTTTTAAAAAAAACTAATCATAATTCCCCTAAATTAATTTTGTTTTCAGCCGGGTAAGGTGTGGCTCATGCCTGTAATCCTAGCACTCTGGGAGGCCGAGGCAGGTGGATCGTTTGAGCTCAAGAGTTCGAGACCAGCCTGAGCAAGAGCAAGACCCCAACTCTACTAAAAAAATAGAAAGAAATTAGCTGGACAACTAAATATATATAGAAAAAATTAGCCGGGCATGGTGGTGCATGCCTATAGTACCAGCTACTAGGGAGGCTGAGGCAGAAGGATTGCTTGAAGCCCAGGAATTTGAGGTTGCTGTGAGCTAGGCTGACGCCACGGCACTCTAGCCCGGACAACAGAGTGAGACTGTGTCTCAAATAAATAAAATTTTGTTTTCCACTAATGAGCAATCATGGCTTGAAAAATACTACTATAAAAGTAGTACAGAAGTAAACAGAGATCCCCCAGTAAAAATAGAGTCATACACTACATTGAAGTGAACCACTGTCTCTGTCATAATGAAAGTCCTACTTCAGGTGGTATTAATAAAACAACTTGACAAGAACAAGAAAACCACACTAAAGAACACAGTCCATGTAGCTCTAAAAGAAACACAAACGATAGGGAGAAACAAAGCCATTATAAGGAGAAATAAAACTATAAACAGCAACTGCTGACACCAATATGTACACACAATGGAGATTTAGTTAAAAAATTAAAAAACAAAACACCCTAAGCCAAAATAAATATTCTTCTCCAAGAAAGGTCACAGATTTTTAAAGGCGGCAGAGAGCATTAGTCCAACCCTCCCATTTTACAGACAAGAAAGCATAAATCCAGAAAGGTTTTCACTGCTCTGCCCACTGTGGTGAAATACTGATGGAAGGTACTCGCTCTAGTTCCTGAAGAATGTTGCCGATACAGGCTTAAGAGTCAGTGGCTATTATCTTCTCATAACTGTCTCAGATAAAAGGGAGCCAATGGATCATCACTACTGCATCCTTGGCGATCTTCTTCTAGGTATACCAGCCTACAGCAGGGGTTCCCAGATCAGCAGCATCAGCCTCACCAGAGAACTTCTTAAGAATGCAAATTCTTGGGCCACACTCCCTAGGCAAGTTCAGTTAAAAGGCATTCCTTGAGAAAATTCCAAAGCCATGACACATTCTCTCTTAAATGAGGTAAAACTCACCTCATCAAATGACTTGTGGGGACGGATAACCATTTGGGATTCATATGATCTGACCCTGACGAATTCCGGAGACTCTGGCACGCTAGGGTGCTCCACAGCACTGGTAAGGAGGAAAGGTAAAGCAAACTCTTAGTAATGTCTATGTATAAAACAACAGGAGAGCTGAGGTTAAAGGGGAAGACCTAAAAATTGGCTGGCTCTAATTTTTAAAATGAACACAACAGAGGAGTCACTAAAATGAATGAATACAGACTAAGTTCTAAAAATGAAGTGAGTTCCTTTGGTAATTTACAGCTCACTATGCTTTGTGTTGAAGATGACAGCAATTCTCTTTAATTACCAACATTAAGGAACCCAGAGAAACTGTTTAATTAAAAGCTTATATCTCTTCATTCTCCCTAGATAGTAACTGCCCACTCATCTGGCTGGAAGGATGGGGCACTGGCTGCTGGGAAGCTGTGGGAAACTTAGCAGTGCACTGAGAACATGCAAACTCAGATTTGTACAAATCTGTATGAAGGGCACAGCTAAAGGAGTTCAGCAAAAGCCACAGGCAGCCATACATACCGTGACACCAACACCATCATGTTGTTTTCCTGGTCCACACTATACCGCCGAACATAAACATAATCCCGTGAGTACATTGGATACTAAAGAAATGGAGGAGCAGGGTTAGTGTTCTGCATTACTCAGACTTGATAGAAGAAAAATCAGAAGTAAAAATACTCACAGGAAAATGGGTTACCCAGTGAAGAACCTCAGAACCACTAACCACATCCCTCTCGATCACCTCCAGCTTGATCACCAGGGCATCCCACTTTTTTCTATACTCTGTGTCCAGCTGCAGAAAGAGAGAAGACCATGAAGACCCAAGAACATCCAAAACAAAAATGTAAAAGGCTTTCCAAATGCTTCGGCCTCTGACGCAAGGATCTTATTATGAGGAAACAGTGATCGGACATAATAGTGACAAAGTGTGAGTGACATAGCTGTGTTTGCTACAGATGATTCTTTTAAAATCCATTCGTATAGGCCAGTATCATTCCAAGGAGAAGTGGAAGAAAAAAAATTACAACAGATACATCTGGGGCAAATATAATATATAGTGATATAAAAGTATAAGAGTAAGACAATTCTAATAAGTTTTTTTTTTTTTTTTAAGAGAAGTAAGCCTTTATTTCCTTGTTTTGCAAATAAAGCTGGCTGAGTTTGTTCTTTTTGGTGATTAGTCAAAGAGACCAAATCCCATATCCTTGTCCGACTCCAACTCTTCCTTGGCTTCAACTCTGGGTAGGGCTGCAGCAGCAGCAGGAGCAGCAGTGGTGATGGCCGCCACAGGAGCAGCAGCCACAAAAGCAAATGCATCAGTCAAGAAGGCCTTTATCATTTCAGCAAGTGGGAAGGTGTAATCAGTCTCCACAAAGCCAGGACTCATTTGTACATATTGATAATAGAATGGGGTACTGATGCAACAACTGGGTAACAAATCTGCAAACGCTGGCAACTTTGCGGACACCCTCCAGGAAGCGAGAACGCAGAGTTTCCTCTGTAATGTCAAGCACTTCAGGGCAGTAGATGCTGCCATTGTCAAACACCTGCTGATGACCAGCCCAAAGGAGAAGGGGGAGATGCTCAGGATGTTCTGCAATGTGACTTCGCTGGCTCCCACTTTGTCTCCAGTCTTAATCAGCTGACATCACTCAGGATTATCAATGGTGCCCCTGGAGATGTTAGTGGTGATGCCTAAAGCCTAGAAGGAGGTCTTCTCTGGCCCCAGACCAGTGTTCTAGGCTGGCACAGTGACTTTACAGGGCCAATGGCCCCAGCACGGGTGGCAGCCAGCAGCATGTCCCTCATCTCAATGAGGTCCTCCTTGGTGAACACAAAGCCCACATTTCCCCGGATATGAGGCAATAGTTTCTCTAGGGCTGGGTTGTTTTCCAGATGCCCTCAATGGCCTTCCACATCATGGTGTGCTTGCCCATCAGCACCACGGCACCCCTGAAGGGACATGTGAATCGGCCGTATATGCTTGGAGCCCACGTTGTTTGCTCCCACAATGAAGCATTTTGGATAATTATCCAAAAGTCGGATGATCTTAAGGAAATAGTTGGACTTCCAGGTTGCCCCGTCTTCCTTGGGCATCACTGCGGTGCATCAGGGATTGCCACACAGGGTTTAAAGACGTCACTCATACAAGAGTACCTGGTGAGAAAAGGGCCTAAAAATTTCAAATGGACAAAACGTCCAAAAGTATAAGCAGACACCTCACACAAAAAAATGCAAGTAACGTATTTTTTAAAATTCTAAGGGAGGAATTTCAAATTAAGACAGATAAAGATACCCAAACCAACAAAAATTCAATACAAATTGACAAAATTCAATGCTTAGGGGAAAATGCCTTTACATATTACCAGTTGATGTTATAACCAACAAACTAGTTACTGAAAGTCTGGCAAAACACATGAAAAATCCAGGAAGGAAAAAAATTTTGTAAAACACTGGGTGACTCCACTTCCCCTTTTCATTTTTTTTTTTTAAACATTTCCTCCTCAAGGAAGAAAGCAATCTTTGAACAGATACTCTTTATTAAATAAAGACCTTCCCTATGGAATGTTGCAGATTAAAAAAGAGATGTGACAACTAAACGTAATCCTGATTGGATCTGTACTGAAGGGGAAAATGCTATAAAGGACATTACTGGGTCAACTGATAAAATTGGAATACAAACTAAAGATTACATAAAAGCATTGCATCAAAGTTAAATTTATTGACTTTGATAATGATACCATGGTTAATTAAGAGAATACGTCTAGTTTCAGGAAATATGCACTGAAGGATTTAGGAATAAAGGGATATGATGTACGTAACTGACCCTCAAATTGTTCAGGAAAAAATATATAAAGCCTTATAAAATATATTAAAGCATTCAAATCCATTCCTGTGGGATGACAGTTACAGCTACATACATGGATGTATCAAAGCCAATGTCATCTGAGTCAGAGAAACTGTTCATGTGGACTAGGGTGATGGGTTTGCTAGGAGGCTCCAAATCTAGAGAGAAAAATTAACCCACCTGAACGTTGAAGAACTGCCGGGGTGTCACATCTGTGTAAGTTCCAAAAACTAGAATGACAAGAAATAATAAGGAATGTTTGCCACACTCTGTCACTTACCCTATTCTATCACCTAACTGCATTTCAATTCTAGAGTATTGACAGATTTCCATAGTACAGGTGCTAAAAAGAACAATACAAAATAAATAAATTAAAAAAAAAAATGAAGTACTGACAGATCTTAAAGGCAGGTTTAGAAACTAGAAGCCCTTCCCAGCTATTCAGGAGGCTGAGGCAGAAGGATCGCTTGCAGCCAGGAGTTTGAGACCAGCCTGGGCAACATAGCGAGACTCTCATCTCTAAAAAAAAGAAAGAAAGAAACCAGAAGTCCTATTGGAGTAACAAAGTAAAACAAAGACAACCTACAGCAAAGACAACACTGAGGCGTGTCATTTGGGAGAAGAAAAACAACAAACAAAAAAAACACACCAATTTTCTGAAAAACAAGAGGAACAGAAGTCCTGTACACCTGGGCACACAATTAAAAGGCAGCCACGCTGGGCTCACCTCGGTACTGGTAAAGGTGGGTGCCTGTAATTGGACGCCTCCACAGCTTAAAGTGTTTCTTATCCATCACCATTTCCCATGGTTGTTCTTTGCCCTCCAAATCTTCATTCCCTTCTGTTTGGGATTTTGGTTCTGGAGGGTGGCACCTGATTCCAGAGCTCTGAAACAAATTTGACATTTCCTCCAACCGTTTCATCTCATTAATGGATCTGGGAAAGGAGAAAAACAGCCATGGTGTATGTTAGTCAGCCCTGTGAAACAAAGTGTCCACACAAAGACTTACAGAACAACTGTGTGGCGGTAAAACAGTTTATAGCATAGTGAATAAAAACTGAGTTCCTGAATTTGAATCCCAGTCCAACACTCATTAACTAGAATATCAAATCATTTAACCATCGGGCAGTGGGAGGGGGGAGGAGGGGATGGGTATATACAAACATAATGAGTGAGATGTGCAACGTTTGGGGGATGATCACGCTTGAAGCTCTGACTTGAGGGGGGGGCATGGGCAATATACATAACCTTAGCATTTGTACCCCCATAATATGCTGAAATAAAAAAAAATCATTTAACCAGTCCAATTTCTAAATCTACAATATAAAATGAGGATGGTAACGGAACCAACCCTCAAGTTTGTTGTAAAGATTATAAACAAACTTGTATGTAAAGTGCTCAATCCCTGGTCCATAATTAGACCTCAATGTTAACTATTAAGACTTACGATTGTGAAGTGTCATTTGATATCTTTTGCCCATGTTTTATTGGGTTGTCTTATTACATTGCAGAGTATATATTCTTCCCCTTCATTTTCAAATTGATATATAATTAACACACCATACGATTCACCCTTTTACAGCAATTCAGTGCTTGTTAATATATTAACAAAGTTGTGTAACAATAACCACTATCTAATTCCAGAACATTTTCAAAAGAAACCTTATTCCCATTATTAGTCACTTCCTATTCCTGCTTACTCCTAGCTCTAGGTAACCACTAAACTACTTTCTATCTCTATGGATTTGCCCATTTCTGGACATTTCAATTGAATGGAGTCATATAATATGTTCTCTTTTGTGTCTGGTTTCTTTTGCTTCACATATCTTCAAGGTTCATCCATGTTGTACTTTATTACTTTCAATAGCTGAGCAAATATTCCATTGTATAGATATATCACATTTTGTTCATCCATTCATCATATAATGGACATACAGATTGTTTCTACTTTTTTATTATTATGAATACTAATGCCATGAACATTTATGTACAGGTTTTTGAGTAGACATGTGTTTTTTTCTTTTTGTTCTTGAGACAAGAGTCTCACTCTGTTGCCCGGGCTAGAGTAAGTACGTGGCGTCAGGCTAGCTCACAGCAAACTCAAACTCCTGGGCTCAAGTGATCCTACTGGCTGCCTCAGCCTCCCGAGCAGCTGGGACTACAGGCATGCGCCACCATGCACAGCTAATCAGACATGTTTTCAATTCTTGTGAGTAGATTCCTAGGAGTGGATCTGCTGGGTCATGGTAACTCTATGCTAACTCTCTGAGGAACTGCCAAACTGTTTTCCAAGCAACTGCACCATTTTATATTTACACCAATGTATGAGGGTTCCAATTGCTCCACATCTACATCCTTGCCAACAGTTATTGTCCATCGTTTTTATTATAGCCATCCTAGTGTGTGTGAAAGTATCTCACTAGGGTTTTTTTTTTGTTTTTTTTTTTGAGACAGAGTCTCACTCTGTTGCCCGGGCTAGAGTGAGTGCCGTGGCGTCAGCCTTGCTCACAGCAACCTCAAACTCCTGGGCTCGAGCAATCCTCCTGCCTCAGCCTCCCGAGTAGCTGGGACTACAGGCATGCGCCACCATGCCCGGCTCATTTTTTCTATATATATTTTTAGTTGGCCAATTAATTGCTTTCTATTTATAGTAGAGACGGGGTCTCGCTCTTGCTCAGGCTGGTTTCGAACTCCTGAACTCGAGCGATCCGCCCGCCTCGGCCTCCCAGAGAGCTAGGATTACAGGCGTGAGCCACCGCGCCCGGCCTCTCACTATGGTTTTAACTGGTATTTCCCTAATGACTAATGACATGAACTACTTCTCATGTGTTTACTGGCCATTATAACCTCCTCAGAGAAATGTCTATTGAAATCCTTTGTCTATTTTTAAACTGGGTTGTCTTTGATAGTTCTTTATATAATATTCTAGATACCAGTCCCTTACCAGATATGATTTATAATATTTTCTTTCATTCTATGGTGGGCTGTCAATTCACCTCCCTCCCTCCCGACAGGGTCTCGCTCTGTTACCAGGCTAGAGTGCAGTGACATACATAGCTCACTGAAATCTTGGACTCCCGGGCTCAAGCAATCCTCTTGTCTCAGCCTCACAAGTAGTTGGGACTATGGGCATGCACCACCACAACCAGCTAATTTTTTTTTTTGGTAGAGATGGGGATCTTACTATGTTGTTTAGGTTGGTCTAACAAGGGTCCTCAAACTGCGGCCAGCCAGGTGTTTTTGCCGACGCTGCCTGTCCTGCTTATTAGCAGCCGACTCGTCCCGGGCCCACAGTGCACATGTGTGGAATGTGCACCGCACTCTCCAACGGTCTGAGGGACAGTGAACTGGCTCCCTGTTTAAAAAGTTTGAGGACCCCTGGTCTAGAACTCCTGGCCTCAAGTGATCCTCCCACCTTGGCCTCCCAAAGTACTAGGATTATAGGCGTTATAGCCACCACACCTGGCCTTCACTTTCTTGATAGTGTCCTTTGATACAAAAAAGTTTTTAATTTTGATGAAGTCTAATTTATCTATTTTTTTCTTTGACTGTCTATGTTTTTAGTGTTACATCTAAGAAACCATTGTCTAATCTAAGGTCACAAGCACTTATACCTATATTTTTTAAGAGTTTTATAATTTTAGCTTATAGTAGGTCTGATCCATTTTGAGTTAATTTTTGTGTATTATGTGAGGTAGAGGTCTAAATTCATCATTTTGCATGTGCATCTTCAGTTGTCTCAGTGTCATTTGTTGAAAAGACTATTCATTCCTTTCCCCAGTTCATTCCCCATTGAACTGTCTTGGCACCCTTGTTGAAAAACAAATTTTTTTTTAAGACACAGGATCTTGCTCTGTCATCCAGGCTGTCACCCAGTGGTACAATCATAGCTCACTGTAACCTCAAACTCCTGGGCTAAAGCAATCCCATTGCCTCAGCCTCCCATGTAGCTGGGACTACAGGCACAGGCCACCACACCCAGGTAAATATTTTTTTAAAACCTTTATTTTTGGCCGGGCGCAGTGGCTCATGCCTGTAATCCTAGCACTCTGGGAGGCCAAGGTGGGAGGATTGCTTGAGCTCAGGAGTTCAAGACTAGCCTGAGCAAAAGTGAGACCCCATCTCTATCAAAAAGGGGGGGGGGGGGAAACAGCCAGACGTTGCAGTGCATGCCTGTTGTCCCAGCTATCCAGGAGGCTGAGGCGGAAGGATTGCTTACAGCCCAGGAGTTGGAGGTTGCAGTAAGCTACAATAATGCCACCGCACTCTACGCAGGGCGGCAGAGTGAGACTCTGTCTCAACAAAAACAAGGCAGCTGAACATCCGTTCTCACCACTCCCACCCCTTCATATTAAAAAAATAAAACATTAAATAATAAAAAAATTTTTGTAGCAATGGGGTCTCCATGTTTCCCAGGCTTGTCTCAACTCCAGGCCTCAAGCAATCTTCCCATCTTGGCCTCTCAAAGTGCCTGGATTACAGGTATGATCCATTGCACCTAGCTCCTTGTTGAAAATTAACCAAAAACATAAGGGTTTATTGCTGGACTCTCACTTTTATTCCAACAATCTATATGTCTAACCTTATGTCAGTACCATAGTGTCTTCATTACTGTAACTTTGCAGTAAGTTTTGAAATTGAGAAGGCTGAGTCCTCCAAACTTTCTCCTTTTTCAAAATTGTTTCTACCATTCTAGGTCCTGTTCATTTCCATATGAGTATCAGAACTGGCTTTTTAATTTCTACAAATTAACCAGCTAGGATTTTGATAAGGACTGCACTGAATTTATATATTGCTTTGGGTAGTACTGTCACCTTTAACAATATTAGATGTTCTAATCCATGAATACAGAATGTCTTTTCATTTATTTCTTTTCAAATTTCTTTCAATGATGTTTTGTAGTTTTCAGTGTAAAAGTCTTAAGCACTTCTTTTTTTTTTTTTTTTTTTTTTTTTTTTTTTTTTTTTTGAGACAGAGTCTTGCTCTGTTGCCCGTAGGCTAGAGTGTCATGGTGTCAGCCTAGCTCACAGCCACCTCAAACTCCTGGGCTCAAGCAATACTCCTGCCTCAGTCTCCCGAGTAGCTGGAACTACAGGCATGCACTACCATGCCCGGCTAATTTTTTTTTCTATATTTGGTTTTAGTTGGCCAATTAATTTCTTTCTATTTTCAGTAGAGACAGGGTCTCACTCTTGATCAGGCTGGTTTCGAACTTCTGACCTTGAGCAATCCACCCGCCTCAGCCTCCCAGAGCGCCAGTATTACAGGCGTGAGCCACCGCGCTTGGCCTGCACTTCTTTTTGTTAAATTTATTCCTAAGGATTTTATTCCTTTTGATGCTACTATAAATGAAATTTTTTTCTTTTTTTTTCTTTTTTCAAGGCAGGGTCTTGCTCTGTCACCCAGGCTGGAGTACAGTAGCATGATCACAGCTCACTGTAATCTCAAACTCCTGGGCTCAAGTGATCCTCCCACCTTAGCCTTCTGAGTACAGATTATAGGAGTATGCCACCATGCCTAGCTTTAATTTTTAATTAAAATTAATTTTTTTGCAGAGATAGGGTCTCACTATGTTGCTCAGGCTAGTCTCAACTCCTGGCCTTAAGCAATCATCCTGCCTTGGCCTCCCAAAATGCTGGGATTATAGGCATGAGTTGTAATCTGGTCTGGTTGAAATTATTTTCCTAATTTCATGTTAAGATTATTCATTGCTAGGGTAGAGAAATATAATTTTTGTATATTGATCTTGTATCTTGAAACCTTGAACTCATTTATCAGCTCAAAAGTTTTCTGTGGATCCTTTAGTATTTTCTATATACAAGATCATGTCAACTGTAAACAGAGATAATTTTATTTCTTCCTTTCCAATCTGGATGCCTTTCACATTTCTTTCTCTTGCCTAATTTCACTGCCTACAACCTGCAGTGCAATGTCAAATAAAAGTGGTGAAAATGGACATCCTGGTCTTGTTCCTGATCTTAGGGGAAAAGCTTTCAGTTTTTCACCTTTAGCTATGTTTTTTATAGTTGCCCTTTATCAGTTTGAGGAAATTTCCTTCTATTCCCAGTCTGTTGAGTGTTTTTTCAATCATAAAAGGAGGCTAGAATTTGTCAAATGCTTTTTCTGTGTCTATTCAGATGATCATATAGTTTTTGTTCTTTATTCTATTAATGTGGTATATATACTAAATTGATTAATTTTTATATGATGAACCAACCTTGCTTTCCTGAAATAAATCCTACTTGTTCATGGTATATAATCCATTCTACGTTGTTGAATTCAGTTTGTTTGTATTTTGTTCAGGATTGCATAAGGTTTTAAAAGATGCAAAAGAGTACCACGTATTATATTTTGTGCCATTATATATCATTTAAGGTGCATACATATGTATCAAGATGGGGATACTATACAACAAATTGTGATAATGGTTACATCTGGGGGAGAAAGGAAAATTCAACTGGAAAAGGGTACAGAGGAAGCTTTATTGTACTTATATTTTATTTCTTAAATATAACTGTATTTCTAACATTTGCATTATTCTTTAAACATTTTTATATATCTGAAACATCTTCTAATAATTTTAAAAATTTGGCTTGTACGTTTCCCATAACCTTTAAATTTCAGATAAGAAAAGAAAATTGCTGGCTGTCTATATCATATACAATTCTTAGGATTTAAGACCAAAGACCACCCCAATTACTGATACACTCTATCTGAAATGCTCTTTCACTCCTTCAACCCTTAAAAAAACACAAAGAGCTGGCATGGTCACGCAGGCCTGTAATTCCAGCTACTTGGGAGGCTGAAGTGGGAGGATCACTTGAGCCCAGGATCAGCCTGGGCAACACTGCAAGATTCTACCTCAATTTAAAAATAATAACAAAAAAACACATGGTTCAAGGCTAATTTCTAGGCAGAGTTAATCATATGCATTTATTTTTATTCCTCTAAAAAAACCACCACATTACACTATAATTAATTTATCTTTATATCTGCTTTCCTTACTAAACTATGCATTCCCTAATGGTGCAGAACCAGTCTTTTTCATATTTTAGTTCTAGCTCCTAGATGTCCCTTGTAAACATTACACATTCAAAAAATGAGTAAACTGAGTAAATAAATAAAAATAATATGATTGTAGGCTTCAATAATTTAAATTCTTACTAAAAGATTACATTAATATATTGCTTTAAAAGCCAAACACTCAAAGTTATATTGGCAATCCAAGATGAAAAGTTTAGAGCAATCCAAAGTAATGAGTCCAGAGAGCTGTGTTCTAGTCCTGGCTCTGCTGCCAACTAGCTGTGTGATCTTATCCAAGTCATTTTACCTATAAGGTGAAGACATTATTTCTTCAAGGTTCCTATTAGCTCTAAAATTCCAATTCACTGAATTTTAAACTTGGGACTTGGATGAAATTATTTATATAGGGGGTTATTTGTCATTCTGACTATCTAAAATTCAGCTGCCAAATAGGTAGATGCAGCCTCCCTCCAAACCCTCCGTAGCAGTTAAAGCACAGCTCCTAATTTAAGTAAAGTTAGAGACTTCTAAGAGGGGCTTTGAATCTTGAGGAAATAACACAAAGGCACATGATCTTTTGGAGATTATTCTCAGTGATCTTGAGGGAGTTCTGAGTCCAGCAGTGCAACCAATGTAGGGCAAACAACACCAGCAACACTGCCTGAAATAGATTATTCCTGTTGCAGGTCTTGGTTGCTCTCTTGGCCAACCTGTACCCTGGCCTTCTTGTCAATGCTCTCAATGACCTAATACCCTTCTGATTAATTCTTTTTTGGCTTGAGTTAACTGAGATCAGTTTCTTTGCTACAACCAAGAACCTAATCAGTACAATTTACATTGATGTGCTGACAACAACTATTTTACCATTTTAAAAAAGTTTTAAATTTAAATTAAAAGTTATAAAACAGGACTGACAGCTGGCACTGAAAAAGCTTATAGAAATAGGGAAAGAACCTTAAGGCAGACATTTAGATTTTGCAGAAGAGAAAGCAAAAGCGAAACCACAGCTACATTTGCTCAGAGAACAATTCAGGTATCACACAGCACCAATTATGGCATTTTTCAGGACTAGTAAAGCATCCTTCAATAATAATTAAGCACTACTCCTGAATGCCATTCTTTTTTAAATTTTTAAAAAATTTTTAAAATTAAAAAAATTTTTTTTGTTGTCCAGGCTGGCCTTGAACTCTTGGGTTCAAGTGATCCTCCTGCCACAGCTTCCCAAGTAGGTGGGACTACAGGCGCACACCACCATACCCAGCCTAGATGTCATTCTTATCACATAATAATGACAAGTAGAAATCTGTTTTTATTGGTGGAATCTTATTAAACCATCAGGGGCTTATAAAAGAATTACACAGTTAATTGTAATTCTTCAATAATTTAATTGGTCAGGCACGGTGGCTCACGCCTGTAATCCTAGCACTCTGGGAGGCCAAGGCGG
>VBSM01002608.1:102710393-102734170 GCA_008086735.1 Cheirogaleus medius | reverse complement strand
CCTCAAGTGATCCTCCTGCCTCTGCCTCCCAAAGTGCTGGGATTATAGGCATGAGCCACCATGTCCAGCCTTTTTTGATTGTTTAATTGAAGACAACTAGGTAAGAATACTAGCACAAGTATTAAAATATCTGATTTCTATGCCTTGCCCTAGCAGCCAAGTCAAAACCACTTTTTACAAGTGATTTCTTAAATTTTCTTGCTGTTGCATGATTAATAAGATCCTATTTGGTAAGATATTCTTAAACACATTAGAAAAGAAAGTAAGGTTGTGCTTTCTCATTCTGAATATGAACTCAAATAACGTAAGAAAAACACATGCTACTTTAAGGCACACATTCAAAAAAACACCCTACACATTCCACCTCTGTTTAACCAAGGCAAGAGGAGAATTAGTTTGTGCCAGGACAAGTTGGTACAGTAACAGCACAGATGAGCCAAAAGCTATGATTTAGGGTCCATGTGACAAGCATGCTCTTCTCTTCCATTAATAATGAAGGAAATGCACTTGAGAACACACTTAAACTGTGATCCATAATGGATGCCACCCAAAAATCATGTTGCTAGAACAAAATCCAAGAGATTCTAAGCTAGCTAAAACAACCTCAGCAGTGCTTACTTTAAAGCAAACAGAATACTTAAACACCAAACAAATAAGTTAACCTATATCCAGAATATTTTTACTCAATAAAATATAAACATGACAAACTATCAGAACAAAGACCTAACAAATTACTGTACAACCAAGATGTGGTTGTTGAATAGCATATTATTTGCCTCCCTATCATGGTAACAAATGTTTAAAAAAGAAAAGATCCTCAAGATGGACAACTTGATCAAATTTTAAATCTACCAAAAACTAAATCATGAACTGGACAATGAAATGTTAAACGAGAGCCTTCATATAACAACCCCAAGTGGGGGGGTCAAAAGGCAGCTTAAAAGTGTTCTGACTGGGCTTCATTTAAGCTTCTGAAATTCCAAAGCTGGTTAACTCAGAGCAATGCCTCTTTAAGTGTTGGATTAGAACCTAGAGGATTTCAACTGCCCCCAGGTTGCAGAGACAGTACAAAGAAAGTGAAATAGAATGAATACCTGGCTTGGTCATCAACTGGTCTGATCTCTCTGCTATGGTGGATAGTGACTATTAACTCAAATGTTTACTAAGTTAATTTCCTATCTCATTTCCCCCTCTAGCTCCTGCAAATGAGAGAACTGCTAAAGAGAGGCTCCAGGACTTATCATCTATAAAAATGCAGGAGGTAAGCCTAAAAGTGTCATCTACTACTTAAGCCCCAACACTATTCACCTCCCACCCCCAAACACTCCTCTCTCTTTTGCACCCAACAGCCCTTTTCTGTTCTTTCTCCTCTTCCCCAAACAGTTCCAACCGGGGATTTTCCTCGCAAACTTAACTCTGGAACATGGGTATTTCACCATTAAAAACAGAATTAAAATTCAAACAATTGATAATTTCTCAATTTAAAAGGTTTCTTCCCATTCTTTTATTTTTTACACCTAAGACTGATTAGAACAAACGGCCAAGTAGCAAAAGAATGCTAATAGGAACTAGGCAAAATGCCTATCATGCTTAACATATCTTAACTTTTTTGTGAATAAGGTTGTTTGTGATTATGATTTTAAACCGCATTTATAAAAGTTATCTTTCCTGCTAGGAATAGTAGTCCCAGTTCTTAAGATAGACTTGCATTTACCCAGAATTCCCAGTGTGGCACAAATAGGCTGCCTGGGTGTTAACTTCCCAAACAGGCTGGTAAACTTCACTGGGGTATTTTCATTTCTAACCTAACCAAAAATGTAGAATAACAAGTTGCCTCCCTGTTTAAGAAATATCTAGAAAAAATAGACCAGTGTGGGATCTATTGGAGAAGGGGACTGTGCCTGGTTCCTGAAATCATGGTTTTAGAGTTTATGAGCAGAGTGCTTGTGTGCAGGGAGGGTACAATTTAACAATATCTGTTAAAAAAAAAAAAAATACAGAGACAAAGTAAAGCAAGAGCTAAAGCGAAGGTTCCCCATTAGATTACCTGAAAACAATAAAGTCTCAGGCTCAGAACTACAGATTAACAAATTCAATCAATGGTACTTCACACAGAAGTTTTGATGATGACAGCGTGACTTCAGAGCCTAATGACATAGTATTCCCAAAGTTCTAGTAAAAGTAGCAAAAATCTGACCTAATTCTTAAAGGTTAAAATGTCTGGGCTACTGGTTTGTGCAAGCAGCCTTTCCAGCCTCTTAATTCTACCACGACGTGAGTCACAATGACAGAGAGCTCTCCTGGCATTTCTCACAAGGCCTGAGTCCCATTTGGATTAAAGTCATTTTGTAAATTGCACCTACACCCTCAGGTCAAGTTTAAAACCTGTTTTGAATTTGCACCTTTCTGGGTGTGTTAAAGATTAAGTGAACAATGGCCTCCACGCCGTCGATATCTAATTTATTTCCACAATGTTGTTTCTTTAATGTCACGCTCTCCCCACTGAAAACGAAGTCTCCCTCCTACACAAACCAACACTTCCAGTTCTTATTTCTAACAATACAAATCAAATTAACACACAGGGGCAATAAACAACGCGGTCTGCTGAAACAGGTTCAACCTACAGCCTCGCCACCTAAAGGACGACCAGATAAACCGGGGATGCTGAACACAGTGCAGGCCCAAGGGTTCACACGTCCCAACCTCCTGCCTGGCCGTCCCCGACTGCACCGCACAGAACGAGCTCGCTGAAGAACCCACCTCTGCAACTCCTCCTCCTGGATCCTCTCCTCGTCCCACACGAACACGCCGGCGAGCGCCGCCATCAAGACAGAGGCATGGCCAGGGCGGCCGTGCAGCCGGCGCCACAGGCGGCCGAGAAGGACGCGGCGCGAGCTCTCCGAGTAGAGGCGGCCGTAGAGCTGCGCGATCTGCTGCGCGCGCCGCACGCGCAGGCCCGTCACGAAGCGGCACTGATTGGCCAGCAGGGCCAGCAGGCCCCCGCCCCGCGCCCCCGCCAGCCAGGCGGCCAGCGGCCTCCGCGGGAACATGCCGCCGCACCCCCCGACGAGCCTCGGGGCCAAAGCAACCAGCCCAGTAGCGCGCAGGCGGCCGTCCACAGCGTCCCCCTAACTGGCCAGCCACTAACCCGTCTCACGGTCCCGCGGCCAGAAGCCGCCCCTCATCTCTCTCTGCAGCAACCGCTGAGGAAGAGTCCCCTCTGGAGAGAGAGTTGGTCATGGCAGCAGCCGCGGGGACGGCCCCGCGACCGCTGCACGAGGCGCTCCCGGACTTGGGCCTCAGACCGGCCGGACCGTTGGCCCCTCGCTCTTCTACGTTCTCCGGCCGCCGCCGGGCACCGTGGTGTAACGCGCTCGGGAAGCGGCGAGGCGGACAGCTCCGGCCCAGCAGCAGGCAAGCTCCCGCGCGTTCCGCGTCTGCCACACACGCCGCCAACCTGCAACCTACCTCGACTCTGCGGCCCGGGCTCTGATTGGCCGTAGCCCGGACTCCTGAGTGCTCATTGGTGCTTTCAAATGCCCATCACAGCTTCCTTCCGCCCCTTCGCGCTGCTCGCTGGGGTGGCCTGCTAGCAAGGTAGGTGGAACGGCGGCGAGTGCCAGCCAAGGGCGCCTGGGAGAGTGACCCGCGGACCCCGCCGCCGCCGCCATCTTCGAGCTGCCTCGACCCGCCCCTCGGAGAAGCGTGGCCAGGTGCCTGTTAGAATCCTGCGTGTTGTTCAGTTGTTTTAAGAGGCGGGGGACCGTTGTCCCATTCCCTTATTAGAGTCCAGGGTAGGGGGTGTGGTCTTCGCACTGCCTCTGGGAGGTGCTGGGGGCATCCCAGGTAGGGGTAGCGGGCGGTGAAGACACCTCTGGTGAATCGGCACCCTGCTTAGGCCTGCGGCGCCTGTCATCGTAAAACTTCCTCGGCCTCCCTGCCTGGCCCGCCCGCAGGCGCCCTGAGCATTCTTCTCTCTACGTAGGAATCCCGTGGCCAAAGAGTGGACGGGTGTCACCTCCTGAGAGCCCAGGATACTTCCCAGGGAACGTCACGTGCGCAGGTGTCCTGTCGCAGTCTGCACATGCGATAGCCCTTTGGTAAAAGGTCAGCAGAATGGAGTTAATTGGGACAGGTCGAGTAGTAGCCGTTCCTCTCCCATTGACCCAAAGGTGACAATGTTGGAAGGTAAACAGGTATCTTAAAACGTATCTTGCATCAGAGTATCGCTATTCTGTATCCAAGCTCATTAAAACGAAATTGCTGTATGTCTAAATTGATTCATTGTTATCCTTTTTTATGCTTATTCTTTTTGTTGATTTTTTTTCTTCGAGACAAGATTTCTCTCTGTTGCCCAGGCTAGAGTGCAATGGCTTCATCATAGCTCACTGCAACCTCAAACTCCTGGGCTCAAGCGATCTTGCTGCCTCAGCCTTCCGAGTAGCTGGGACTTCAGGCGCGCGCCACCACACCCTGCTAATTTTTCTATCTTTTGTAAGTAAGGGGGGACATTCCTCACTATTTTGGTAAGGCTGGTCTCAAACTCCTGGCCTCAAGTGATCTTCCTGCATGCCTTGGCCTCCCTATGTTTATTCCTAAGTACCTTATTGACAAGAAAAAATATTATAAAATGTCTTGATGTGAAAGGAGTTGTCTTTGCTTGTTCCTAGGCATTTAGGAATTTTACTGTAGCTAAAGATTTGTGTAATTTTAGATGTTCTTAATTAATAAAAGTAGATATTTCTCCAAAGAGAAAAAAACTATGCTTTGCTAGAAACCCAAATTTAAGTCTCTCCTATCCTATCCAGGCTGTCAGATTTTACTTTGGATATTGGTATTGATGTTTATTTTTTTCTCTTTAAAAGCAGGTGAGGAGAATGTGTGTAACACAAAATGGTATTTGACACTTAGTTGAGCCAGGCTTTTTTTCAAGGATGGTAGGATGGCCTGGAGGCTGGTGGGTAGAAGGTTGAACTTTCCTGCTGTCCTGCTTCCCTTGGTTAAAAGGAGCCCTTGAGGCCTGTGCAAGCCCCAGCCCACCTGTGGTTTGGGGTTGCTGTCTGCTTTATAAAGCAAAGTAGAGGATTTGTCTTCTGGGAAGACTAAGTTGTCTTCTCTGAAAAAGCCTCCTACATAGTTGGCTTTGGCATTTGCCAGGAAATAGGAGGGCAGGGATTGAGGCCTCAGGAATTTTGTTTTCAGTGTGGTCAAGGGAGAATACAGTGATTGTAACCAGAAAATTTAGAGTGGGTTATAGTTACCTACAGAGCTCATCACTGAGAACTCGGCTTGGGCTTCGTGACAGTCGTAGAAATGGATTCCTTAAATATAATAATTTTTAAGAAGGAGCAGAGCATTTCTGCCTACTGGTGATGTGGTGTTTGGGACCTTTTTTTTTAAAATCGAAACCAAACAAGTCGGCCAGGGCGTGATGGCTCACACCTGTAATCCTAGCACTCTGGGAGGCTGAGGCGGGAGAATTGTTTGAGCTCAGGAGTTCAAGACAAGCCTGAGTAAGAGCAAGACCCTGTTTCTACTAAAAATAGAAAGAAATTAGCTGGACAACTAAAAAAATAGAGAGAGAAAATTAGTTGGGCATGGTATATGACTGTAGTCCCAGCTTCTTGGGAGGCTGAGGCAGAAGGATTGCTTAAGCCCAGGAGTTTGAGGTTGCTGTGAGCTAGGCTGACACCAAAGCACTGTAGCCCGACCAACAGAATGAGATTCTGTCTCAAAACAAACAAACAAAAAAACACCAAACAAGTCCTCAGGAACTCCAGTTGAGCCCCTCTAATCCAGCCATTTTCTTCATCTCTTCTGCCTTTCCCATCAGTATATAAATACAGTTCATCTTCAAAAAAGGCTTTGACAAAAGAAAAAGGCCTTCACTCTTCCTTGTTCCACATACCACCCTTTTTCTTTCTTTTCATAGCTAAGATTTTGTTTTCAAAAGAACATCATATATTGGCCAGGCTCGGTGGCTCACACCTGTAATCCTAGCACTCTGGGAGGCCAAGGCAGGTGGATCGTTTGAGCTCAGGAGTTCGAGACCAGCCTGAGCAAGAGCAAGACCCTGTCTCTACTAAAAATAGAAAGAAATTAGCTGGACAACTAAAAATATATAGAAAAAATTAGCCAGGCATGGTGGCACATTCCTATAGTTCCAGCTACTCGGGAGGCTGAGGCAGGAGGATTGCTTAAGCCCAGGAGTCTGAGGTTGCTGTAAGCTAGGCTGACGCCACGGCACTCTAGCCCAGGCAACAGCAAGACTCTGTCCAAAAAAGAACATCATATACAGTCAGCTGCCATATCCATGGATACCACATCCATGGATTCAACCAATTGTGGATGGAATATATTTGGGGAAAAAAATGCATCTGTACTGAACATGTACAGACTTTTTTTTCTTGTCATTATTCCCTAAACAATACAACAACTATTTACATAGCATTTACATGATATTAGGTATTATAAGTAACCTAGGAATCTAAAGTGTATGAGAAGATGTGAGGAGGTTGTCTGCAAATACTATACCATTTTATATCAGGGACGTGAGCATCCGCAGGTGGTCCTGGAACCAATCCCCCACTTCTCTATTTCTGTACCTCCCTATCAAGTCTTCCTCTTTAGAATTTAAAAACAATTTTTCCGTACCATTCTCTTTACCACTTTTTTTTCCAGGCCCAAACAGTACCCTCTAGGATGACTGCCCTTCAAATCTGTTGTGTACAAACTTTCTGTATCCCTAGAATAATGTTGAAAAATTATATTTCCTCTTCATATATTTTTAAGTTGATCTAAGATTCTTCATGACTTTAAATAATTGCAAACGATACCATTTCTGGAATATTGTAAATATTATTTTAAAATGTTACATCATTTTCAGGCCGGGCGCGGTGGCTCACGCCTGTAATCCTAGCACTCTGGGAGGCCCAGGCGGGTGGATCGCTCAAGGTCAGGAGTTCGAAACCAGCCTGAGCAAGAGCGAGACCCCATCTCTACTAAAAATAGAAAGAAATTAATTGGCCAACTAAAAACATATCGAAAAAATTAGCCGGGCATGGTGGTGCATGCCTGTAGTCCCAGCTACTCGGGAGGCTGAGGCAGGAGGATCGCTTGAGCCCGGGAGTTTGAAGTTGCTGTGAGCAAGGCTGACAACACAGCACTCTAGCCCGGGCAACAGAGTGAGACTCTGTCTCAAAAAAACAAAAACAAAAACAAAAAAAAGAAAAAGAAAATGTTACATAATTTTCAGATGTATCCAACAGAATCTATACCATAGCAATTTGGTACACACCATTCTTTTTTTAAAAAAATCAAACTTTATTTTAATAGTTTGAAGTGTTATTTTGTTACTTTTCCCCTTTGTTCACTTCTCTCACAGAATTTTATGTCAATGAAATATATTTACAGCATAAGTTATTTTTTTTTTTTTTTTTGAGACAGAGTCTCACTCTGTTGCACGGGTTAGAGTGCCATGGCATCAGCCTAGCTCACAGCAACCTCAAACTCCTGGGCTCAAGCGATCTTCTTGCCTCAGCCTCCCGAGTAGCTGGGACTACAGGCATGCGCCACCATGCCCGGCTAATTTTTTCTATATGTTTTTAGTTGGCCAATTAATTTCTTTCCATTTTTAGTAGAGACGGGGTCTCGCTCTTGGTCAGGCTGGTTTCGAACTCCTGACCTGGGGTGATCCACCCACCTCGGCCTCCCAGAGTGCTAAGATTACAGGCGTGAGCCACCTTGCCCAGCCTCAGCATAAGTTCTTATTGACCACCCATCATATGACTCTGTCTCACACATGTACACACAAAATAGAAATTAAAATTTTTTACATTTTCTTATCAGTATCTACGTGCTCATTATTTTTCTGGACTGAATTTTTATTTCCATTATTAGTATATAAGATTTGAACAACATATATTTATATATTTATCAAATGTCAATAAATAATTATTTTTTGTTTGTATTTTTGAGACAGGGGTCTCACTCTGTTGCCCAGGCACCATCATGGGTCATTGTAGCCTCGAACTCCTGGGCTCAGGGATCTTCCTGTCTCAGCCTTCTGAGTAGCTTGGACTACATTGTGCGCTACCATGCCTAGCAGATTTTTAAATTTTTTTGTAGAGACAGAGTCTCACTATGTTGCCCAGTCTGGTCTCAAACTCCTGGCCTCAAGCTATCTTCCTGCCTCAGCCTGGGATTACAGGTGTAAAACACCACTCCTGGCCAATAAATAATTATTAATCATAAAATTTTTTTGGATACTTCTCATAATGAAATAGATAGGACTGATAATTATTTTTAATATCATTGGTTGAATATTACTACTTAGGCTATAAAATACAGTGTTAACCACCAAATCTCCTATTTTTCATTCTTATTGAACTAGCACTAAGAAAACTTATTCATAAAAATAAGTAGTTGGTAATGAAAGATGATTCTTTAAATTTTCTGTGTGTATCTATTTTGTTCTTTTGTCAACTTGGTCGAGCTGGGTATTTCCCAAAATTCCCTTCCATATATACCTCTAGTTAGAGTTGGCCACAGAGAAACTTGTACCAGATTTGGGAGGCAGAAGTGAAGCAAGGCCATTACTTCCTGAAACTCTTTGCGGTCAAATGGGGATGATAGACAAATACAGAGGTAACTGGCAAGTTCTAGCTTGCACTCACTCTCCTCTGCTCTACTTACAGAACTTGTTCCTGTCTTATGACCCTAATGACCAATAAGGGACCTAGACTTGCCACCAGGCTGCACACCCACAGAGACAACAGTTTTTCAAAGCTCTCTGACTTTCCAACTTCTTGTTCTCAACTCAGGGAGTCAGCTGGCCTCCACTTGGTTGCCTCTTCCTGTGCTGCAAAATGGAAACTTTCTCCAGGCAGTAAAGTGGGACAATCACAAATTCACTACCACAATTATGTTGTAAAATATTTCATTACCATCATTCTGAAAAGTTCTTTGCCCTTTTGCAACCAATCACTTTCCCCAACCCCTGAACTTCGGCAGGCATTGATCTGCTTTCTTTTTTTAATTTTATTTATTTATTTATTTTTTTGAGACAGAGTCTCACTTTGTTGCCCTGAGTAGAGTGCCATGGCGTCAGCCTAGCTCACAGCAACCTCAAACTCCTGGGCTCAAGCAATCCTCCTGCCTCAGCCTCCCAGGTATCTGGGACTACAGGTGCACACCACAACGCCTGGCTAATTGATCTGCTTTCTATCACTATAGTTTTGCCTTTTCTAGAATTTCATAGGAATGAAATCTTATAGTATGTAGTATGTTGTATCTGGCTTCTTTCCCTTTGTGTAGTGCTTTGAGATTCATCAATGTTGTTGTGTGTATCAGTAGTTGCTTAGTATTCCAGTATATCTATATACTGAAATTTGTTTATCCATTTGATACACATTTGAGTTGTTTCCAGTTTGGGCTGCTATGAATATTTGTATCCAAGTCTCCCAGGTAAATACCCGAAGAAGGAATTGCTAGGTTGTATGGTAAGTGTTTAACCTTTTAAGAAATTACTCTCTCTATGGGAGGCTGAGGCGGGAGGATTGCTTGAGCTCAGGAGTTCGAGACCAGCCTGAGCAAGAGCAAGACCCTGTCTCTACTAAAAATAGAGAAGAATTAGTTGGGCAACTAAAAATAGAAAAAATTAGCTGGGCATGGTGGCCTGTCCCACACCTTGGGAGGCTGAGGCAGGAGGATCACTTGAGACCAAGAGTTCAAGAATATCATAGGCAACATAGCAAGACCTCTTCTCTACAAAAAAATAGAAAGATTAGCCGAGCATGGTGGCACATACCTGTAGTCCCAGCTACTTGGGAGGCTGAGGCAGGAGGATTGATTGAGCCCAGGAGTTCAAGCTTGCAGTGAACTATGATGATGTCACCATACTCTAGCCTGGGCAACAGAGCGAGACTGACTCAAAAAAAAAAAAAAGGAAATAAATTACTAAACTAACTAAATAACTAAAGGAGAATAGTTATCTGCAGAAGATAATATTGTTTTTTTTCTAATTTCATCCTGAGTCTCTCTCTGGAGAGTGGCTATAAACTCTAGCCCTGCCCTGACAGGGCTCCCAGGGAGGTGGTCATGAATGTTTGTAGTGTGCCATTCATGGGATACTTTGTTATCTGGTAAAGAGCCTAATGCCTAAGTGTCTGACCTGTGACCAGGTGTCCCTCTCCCAGGAAACGTATTGATACTGGTGACACTCTTGTGGCTGTTGTCTGACCTGTGTCCAGTTTATCTCCTACCAAGAGAGCCACTCTGTAGGAGAGCCCTGACTGGGAGGAGAGTGTCAGTCAGGGGAGACACAGGAGGCAACACAACAAAACACATGAAATAAAAGAAGCAGTATGTTTCTTACGGATCCCAGAGAGCAGAGGGCAGCATGTCTCCCTGGGCTAGCAGGAAGAGGGGAGCTGTTTAGGACACACATGCCCAACCATGGGGTGGGGAGCAAGAGACCTGAGTGCTAAGGACTTTATTGAGGTCCAGGGCACTACCAAGCAGGTTTCCTGGGGGAAGTTCTAATTGGTAGGTTTAGAGCAAGCAGGCACTAGTTCCATAGAGTCAAACTGTGACTGAGAGGTGGTCACTGCAGCATGTCTGGGCAGTCCATGCAGGGTGAGGGGTCAGTGGGGTGAGACAGGTAGGCTGCATCTGGCTGTCCCATAGGGTGGTGATCACCAGGAGGTGGTTATGTAAGGCAGATACCTAGATTGATCACATTGAGGAACTAGGAGGAGGTAGAGAACTGGAAACTGTGTCAAGGGTGACTAAGCCCTGCTTCTGGTATGAGAAAGTCTAACATATTCAAAAGGAAAGCCAAAGCAACATAAAATTATAAGAATTCACTACAGGTGGCATAGTTTTGCTCCAAAGTCCTAAGGATCTGCACTGTGATTCACACAGCATCCTACCTACCACTGACACTTCAACCACCATACTTCTGCTGGGTCGTGGGCCAAGTGGTGGAGTAGGTGGCCCAGCAGGCAGCACTATAGGTGCTCCTCCACTTATAATGGTGTTATGTCTCGATAAACCTATCATAAGTTGAAAATGTATTTAATACACCTAACCTACCAAACATTATAGCTTAGCCTAGCCTACCTTAAACTTGTTCAGAACACTTCCATTAACCTACAATTGGGCAAAATCATCTGTCAACACAGTCCACTGCAAAATATCAGTCATTTATCCTTGTGATCACATGGCTGTCTGGGCACTGCACTCACTGCCACTGCCCAGCATCTCAAGAGAATATTATATCACTAGCCTGGGAAAAGGTCAAAATTCAAAATTTGAAGTGCAATCTCTACTTAATGCATATTGCTTTTGCACCAGCAGTAAAGTTGAAAAATTGTAAGTCAAACCATCGAAAGTCAGAGACCATCTGTATTGACAATGCCTTTTTTCTGGGACCCACTAAAAACTGACAGTCTTTTAGGTTATTCAGAAAATGGGTCAAAGAAGAACATTCAAATGAGGTATATGTTGCCTCTAAAATCCAAAGCCATTGAGCATTGTGCCTTTTGCTGAGTGGTAGGAATACCCAGGTGCAGCAACTTATCTTTCACCTTGAAAAGGATATCTCAACATGCCCCAGACCATTAGACCCCACCCCAAGAAATTTCACTGAATTTTTGTGGCATTTCTTTCCCATCCTGTGGCACACACGTGTCTTATCAAGGTGGCTAGAATAGTTTCTAATTCCAATTAGCATAATACTGTCAATGTATTAGACCAGTGTAATATCCTATGGAGTAGAAAACAAGGTCTCTGCAAACCAGATTATGACAGATGACTGGGGAGTTATAGTCCTAAGTTTGAATAATGAATAGGTATTGCTAACCCTGTCAGTTCAAAGCAAACCGCTTTTGATGGTCTTTACTAAAAATTATCAAGAAAAAAAGCATTTGTCCCATCAATAGCTACATACTTCATTCCAGGGGATGTGTTGATTTGTGCTAGCAGTGAAACCACATCTGGAACAGCAGCTGCAATTGGGGTCACAACCTAATTAAGTATATGATCATCCACTTCATTCTCTAAGATCCATCTTGGATCTGCACAGATCAAGTAGCTAAATTAAATGGGAATGTGATGGGAATCATCAGCTCTGCATCTTTCAAATCATTGATTAGGGTGATGCCACTAATCTTTACAATCTCTCCAAGAATGCACTATTGCTTTTGGTTTACTGCTTTTGTAGGTAGAGGCTAGTATTTATGTGGCTTATCTTCTTCCATCCTCTGTTTTCCATTTTCTTTTCCAATTCAGTGCAATTTATATTGTCTCTGAAACTTAGCTTCCTCATCTGTAAAATAGTTGATGACACCAGCCCCACCTGTGTTCATTGATTGTTACAACCCTTGACTCAGGTGAGATTGTCTAAGTTAAAGTACGTTGTAAACTGTAGAACCCTCTACAGGATAAAAAGAATAATTAGCATAATTATTATTACTTCCCTCTCTCTCCCGTCACATAGAAAAATTGAGACTATAGTCCCCATGTTACTATTTCAATGTTCTTTTTGTTTTTGTTGTTGCAAGTACTTGGAATCCATTTGAAGTAGCTTAAGCCAGGGAACAGAATTTGGAAGATTCAGGAATGTCTCAAGAAACTCAAAATTCATGGGTATGAAATATACTTGAGCTTCATGAGGTACTAGAACAAGGAAATGAAAAGGCATTGGGAATTGTAGTGGCCATGAGAATGCACTTTTCAGGTCTCTGACTGCAGGGAGCACAATTAACCCAAGACCCCCAGCTGCAGGGCTCTGAAATCCATCACTGCATTTGCACTGAGACCACCCTTTCCAAAAGCTGCTCCCACCCAGTGACTGAGTGCTACAGGCCCATTCCTGGGAAATAGGGGACTCCTCTGACAGGGGGCTTTGGCTCAAGCACTCCCATCAGCTCTGCTGAAGCCTTCTTAGAACTGCACTGAAGCCAAGACCTCTCCAACCCAGCCTTCCTTCCTTCCCTCTTTCCTGCACAGGGTTAGACCCGCCTTGTAGCTCTCCCAAGCTCCTCTGGCCCTTCCCCATTTTCCTTCACAATTGTTTTCCCAACACATCTCTCCCACATTTAATCCTATCTGGGCTAACATGGAAACCTAAGGAATTGCTCTTTTGAAATTCCAGTGCTATGTGGCCTCTTGTTTATTTTCTTTCTACTTTTCTACTTCCTTTCTGCTTTGTTCCTCATTTACTCAACTCCTACCCTGATCTTCTCTGCTTTTATATTTATATAAGGAAGATGTCTGACCCAAAGTTTATAAATTTACAAATCCTCCCAGTTTGAGCACAAATAGATACTAATATCTTTAAATCATCATTTTAGGCTCCCAAAAGGAAGAACCTAATGCCCTCACTTGGATTAGGTGGCCATCCCTGGTCCAGTTGTGACAATTATGGCCAAGGAGACAGGTCTCATGATACAAATATTATTATTGACATTCATCTCTCAGCTGATGACCTGCCTTGTTTAAAAGAGAAAATAGGAACTAGATAAGAACTGCCGCATTTTCCCACCATCTAATCTACCAACCTATACCTGGACTCTCACTGCCTCTACTCCTTTTAAAATGAAAGCCCACCAGGTGACTGTTCTGTGAGAAGGCCCAGAGGATGCTCCATTTACCAAAGCAATAAGAAATGTGCTGGCAAGAGGAGTGGCAGTATTACGGTGAAGATCATTGGGTACTCCTCCATCGGCCAGGGATCCTTGTAGGAGATGCCTTACAGAACTGGGTTCCTGATAGACATGGGATCCCCAAATAATAGAAGCCAGATGGCAGTACTTACCATCAGAAGCAAATCAAGTGCAGTTGTTACAATGAGTGGCAAGGTTATGTGACAGCCAGGAAGGCCTAACTCTATCTCACTGGGAAGAATATATAGATTGAGGAGCCAAGGGGCAGAAATAGGAGTGGCTCCACTTACCATCAATCACAGTGGGGAATTTCTGTCACCACAACTCTGAGCTTTGAGGGTTTTGAGGACCTGGTTCCCAAAGAGGAAATGTTTCCATTAGGGGATACAGCAAAGCTATGCCAAGGGACCAGAAGGCAAGCAGCAGGGGTCACCATCCTGGCAGAGACTAATTGTCTCTGACCATGAGAAAGAGGCCACAGTTACACAATGGGAACAAAAAGGAATATGTTTGGCAGGCAGCTGATCCAGTGGGGTGTCTCTTTGTACGCCCTTGCCCCATGTTGATGGTGAATGGACAAGGGCGGTAGCCCTGAGTGGCCAGGGGCTCAGCACAGGTGCTTCCCACAGGAGAGGAGAATCTAAAATGGGTAGTTGAAGAGGGAGATGGTGAGTATCAGTTGAGGCCTCAAGTATAGCTGCAGTGGTGGGGACTCTGGTTCATCCCATAAACCATCAATTTCCCACAGAAAAAGAGGAGCTGCTCTCAGAAGTTACACAAAGGAGTGTATCTCAGTAGCACAGGGTAGTGGACACCCTGAAACATGATCCAGCTCCCCCTCAAGACAGAAGGACTTCTGCCTCTTGCTGCTGGGAGAATTGCTGGCTGACAGCCCTCCATTGTCAGCCCTCTTAAAGAGAGCTTCCCCACCCAAGGTCACACCCCTCTCTGGAGACAGCATGCATCCAGTAGCACTGACTGAAGCTGGGGTATAAAGGCCTGGCCCCTAGCTCCAGCTCAGGACAGCTCTAAAAGCCATCCCAGCTTCAGAACTCTCAATGGGGTCAGCTGAGCTGTTTGTTGAGACTACTTTGCAGCTCAACTTCTCCCTCTTGACTAAGGCTGCTTCCTTTTCTCCCCGCATAGGTGCTGAACCTAATAGCACCCTCAGTACACTCCCTGCATGCTAATCTCTGCCTCAGAGCTTGATGTCAGGGAACCCACCCTAAAACAGTCACAGAGCTCAATAGAGTATTGTTGGCTGGGTATGGTGGCTCATGCCTGTAATACTAGCACTTTGGGAAGCCAAAGTGGGAGGATCACTTGAGGCCAGGAGTTAGAGGTTATTGGGAGCTATGATTGGGCCACTGTCCAATGAGAGGTGTTGGGAGTTAGATCTGGATCCTGGGCTCTCTCCGCCTGGACAGTGCTGGGGCTCTACACACTCTCTCCAGCAGTCCCTCTCTAGTGTCCCTTGGTGACACCTTGCCCTCTATCCTGCCCTTCCTCAGGGCCTACAGGTTCCAGGCCTCAGACTAGAGAACATGTCTCCCAGTTAGGGGCTCTACCAGAGAATTAGGAAGCACCTATTTATTGTCTTAGCAGCAACATGTGTGGAAATCGGTTCTCAGGCATTACACCTGAGGGCAGACATTCCACAGAGGGTTAAATGGGCCTGTTCAAAGTTGGTTGCTGTTAGCTTTGATGTGTCCCATCCCCCTAAGGACTTGGGGAGTAAGTGTTTGAGTCTGATGCAACACTGGGCTCCGACTATCAGGCCAAAGAGCAACAATAAGTGCCTGTTTTTCGCTTCAAAATGTGTATGCAATCCAAAGCTCTATTCATCTATTATTCAGAATGGAAAGGTTTATAATATTCATCCATTTACTCCTCAGGATGTGAAATTCTTTCTTCATAGCAGGCAATTTCCTCCTATTTCATAACCTAAAAACTATTCATGAAAGCATCTGTTTTTGTCATTAAAGTTGGGACTGTATGTGGAACTGCAAGGCCAAAGACACCTCGGGTCAACTCTTCTCAGGACCAGATCAGAATCCCTGGTGAAAATATATCAGGCAGCCTCCACCAACACTCTGCCTCTGGAGTGAGGCTTCTCTGCCTCATGTAGGCAAGAGTTGTGCCTGTTTTCCCAAGAGCCAGTGGAGGGCCTGGAGCCTAGGGAGCAAAATGGAGCGCACATTCCTGACTGCTTCCTTCCTTCCCTTGGTCAGTGAGTTTTTGGCCCAGCTTAGGTCAATATCATATTTTTGGCCTGGCCCAGTTCAACACTGTGGGAAGGAGTCCAGTGGCAGAAGCTGCTGGACCTGGAAATAGATCTGCTCATGGAAGTGTAGCAGGTGCAAGGGAACAACGCTAGCTGTAGCTAGAAGAGTATCTTAGGGTACAGAGATACATAACCATGTAGAGCAGGTCGGGACCCAAGTACCGAGGTGTAGAGTTACTGCACTATAGCAACCCAGGCCAGGAGACGAGGCAGGAGGTCACTTACTAGAGCCATGGGACAAGAGTAGGGACACATTGACAGTAGGGATCACCATAAGCTGCACTTAAGAGTGTCAGCCCGAAGTCTCTTCTTCCCTGTTGCTAAGGACCTAAATAGGCCTACCTTAAATGCCACCTTCTCCACAAGCCTTTGGAAATCTTACCAGTTTCCTTCCATGTGCCCGGAGCTCCACTAGGGGTAATACTCCTGTCCTCTCTCCACTCTTTTATTTACTTTGCTCCAAGGAGAGTAAAAAATGACTATTGTGATAGGCAGGGGGGAAGGGGAAACTGGTCATGCAAAGACCAACTGCACCCCTCCTTCTTGGGGACGAGCTGCCTACAGGGCACAAAATACCACTGCTCTCTCGCTGAGGAGGCTCTACTCCTCCAGGGGTTAGGGGAGGCATTCTCTGGTCTAGTGCTCCATGACTGGGTGGGTCAGCCTCCTTCACTATGGGGTTTGTATTAGCAGGTCACTTAGCTGACAAATCTAAAGCTATGTCCTCTAACCCAACCCCTCTATCAATAATAAAGGGGATATTTTGGCACCTGTCTGCCAATTCTTTGTTTTATTTCTCAGGGCCCTCAAAGAGACCCCAGAATAGATTTCCTGACCCCTTCAATCTTGCCCTTCTTTGAATCCCCGTTGCATTTTGTGGCATATCTCCAGTATGACCTGTCATTATTTGGGTAGCTACCTCATTTCCTTCCTTTACTGGCTGAGTTCTAAGAGAGGACACTGTGGAGACAGACATGGGAACAATGATGACACCATGTGATGAGTGTGCTAACAGAGGTTGAAGACAAGGCTCTGTCAGGAGCCCCAATGAGGGGAGCTCAATTCTGCGAGGAAGGGGAAAGCTTAGGGTATGGAATGGCTTCTCAAGCTCAGTGTCCTCTCCATTTCTGGGGGACATTTGTTGTTTCAACATCCATTCCCCCTTCTTTTAGGAAAAGTACTTTGATTTCCTTTTCATGGAACCATCCCACCTTCCTCTTCTCCATGTGATCCTATTCCCAGCATCAGGAGTAAATAAGTGACCCCAGGCCTGGCCAATCAGGGTCCTGGTCAAATCAGAGTGAATCCTGGGTCATTTGTAAACTATATCATTTGAAATAGCTTGCTTTGTTTTCTGTTAAAGACCTGAAGCTAAGCAGTTCTCTTACCACCATTAAGGAAAGGCCTGGCTGGGAGAAAGAGACAACATCCAGGGGTGGAGCTGGAAGAGAGTAAAGAGAACCAGATAGCATCTCGGGAGGCCCTGAATTCACTTCAGGATTTAACATATCTGGTATTCAGCCAATAAATCCCTTTCTTGCATGACCAATTTGAGTTGAGATTTTAGTTATTTTGCAATTAAAAGTATAATGACTAATATACCCTTAGGTAAGATCAGTGCAAGAGTTTTCAACATCTGTATCCTTCACTATGAAATTTGGTAAGGGTATCCAAGTTCTATTTATTTTTTTTAAAGCATTCTGTTGCAATGGAAAGTATCAAGTCATATTTTTCCATTTCTCCAAAATGTTTTAAATGTCTATCTATTGGGTACAAACTTATCTCTGAAGTCTCCCTGCCAAAGTCACTCTATGTCCACCTTGATAAGGTCTGGGTTACCGGAATATAAAAGAACTCTTTACAAGTCAGAAAGACAAATAACCCTATTTATTTATTTATTTTACCTTTTTTTGTTCTTTTTTTTGGCAGTTAATGTGGACTCTAAAAATAACCCAATTTAAAACTAGGCAAAGGACTTTGGTAGACATTTCTCCAAAGAAGATATACAAATTACCAACAAAACATGAAAGGATGCCCAATGTTATTAGTCATCCAAGAAAGGCAAATCAAAACCATGAGATACTACCTCATACCCATTAGTATGACTAGAATAAAAAAGACAGACAGGGCCAGGTACAGTGGCTCACACCTGTAATCCTAGCACTCTGGGAGGCCGAGGCAAGTGGATCATTTGAGCTCAGGAGTTTGAGACCAGCCTGAGCAAGAGCGAGGCCCGGTCTCTACTAAAAATAGAAAGAAATTAGCTGGACAACTAAAAATATACAAAAAATTAGCCGGGCATGGTGGCGCATGCCTGTAGTCCCAGCAACTCGGGAGGCTGAGGCAGGAGGATCGCTTGAGCCCAGGAGTTTAAGGTTGCTGTGAGCTAGGGTGACGCCATGGCACTCTAGCCCGGGCAACAGAGTGAGACTCTGTCTCAAAAAAAAAAAAGACAGACAATGACAAGTATTGGCAAAGATGTGAAACAACACTCATATGTTGCTTGTGGGAATGTAAAATGGTGCAGCTGCTTTGAACAACAGTCTGGTAGTTCCTCAAACTATAGAGTTTGAGAGTTACCATGACCTAGCGATTGCACTCCTAGGTATATTTGAGAGAAATGAAAACATATGTCCACATAAAAACTTTCACATGAATGTTCATAGCAGCATTATTCATAGAAAAAACAACCCAAATGTCAATCATCTGATGAATGGATAAACAAAATGTGGTCTATCCATAGAAGGGAGTATATTATTCAGCCATAAAAAGGAGTAAAGTACTGATACATGCTACAATATAGGTAAAACTTGAAAACATAACACTAAGTGAAAGAAGACAGACACAAAAGGCCACATATTGTATGACTTCATTAATATGAAATGTCCAGGATAGGCAGACATATAGAGACAGTATGAAGATGGGTGGTTCCCAGGTGCTGAAAGAAAGCAGGAATGGGGAGCGATTGCTGATGTGTATAGGGTTTTTTTGAGGGAGGTAAAAATGTTCTAGAATTAGATAGCAGTGATGAATGCACAACCTTGTCAAAAATATGCTAAAAACCACTGAATTATACTTTACAGACTGAATTTCATGACATGTAAAATATATCTTATTAAGAACAAATGGCAAAAATGTTAACAATTGGTAAGTCTAGCTAAAAGGTATATAGGAACTCGTCCTATTCTTGCAACTTTTCAGCAAGTATAAAATTTTTTCAAAACAAAGGTTTTCTTTTTTAATCTTAAATTCAAATCGACTCCTTTATTTTTTCCAAGCTTTTAAGATTTTATTTTATATTCCTGAATTTATAAAGCAGTAATTACTATAGCAAGAAGAAACTCCAGTATCCAGCCCAAACTGTCGATCAAGAAGTTAGGTGGGTTTCTTGCTTCATCTTTCAGGTTTTAGATGAAGACATGCACAAGGTGTAGTATGGAGGAAGAGATGTGGAGCTTCTGTGCCCTATCTGGGTGCATGACCCTCCAGGAACCTCCACATGTTCAGCAGTCCAGAGGCTCCTCAGTCCTTTTCAAACTTTTTAAACATGTTTTCTTTATTAAAAAAAAAATTCTGTTTTCAGAAATGGGGTCTTTCTATGTTGTCTAGGGTGGTCTTGAATTCCTGGATTCAAGGGATCCTCCTGCCTCAGCCTCCTGAATAGCTGAGACTTCAGATGTGAGCCACTGCGCCTGGTTCCTCAGTCCTTCTTGACCTAACACAGTGCATATGGAGGGTGGCACTCCCCTCTCTGGAAGTCATAGATCTTCAGGGCTGCCAGGAACTTTAAAGTCACTCAGTTCACCTCTTCATTTACATATGAGGAAACTGAGTCATAAAGAGGAGTGTTTTTTTAGGTCACACATCTGAGCAAGTAATTACCTCCTCACACATGTAATATTGCTATTCCATCCTTTTCTCTAGAGTTGTTTACTTTTTTTAACCTTTGATCCACTTAGAATTCTCATCTAGACACTCTCCAATTTCTCAACATCTTTCTAAAGTAAGTAGGTCCAAGGTTGGGGGAAAAAATTCATCATAGAGATATTTGTTAGATATTGAGCATGTATTAAAAAAGGAATCTGTGACAGCTAATTTTATTTGTCAACTTGACTGGGCCAGAGAGTGCCCAGATATTTGGCCAAATATTATTCTGGGTATTTCTGTGAGGGTATTTCTGGATGAGATTAACATTTAAATTGGTGGACTGAGTTAAGCAGATTTCCCTCCCTAACGTACGTGGGCCTCATCCAACCAGTTATAGGCTTGAGTAGAACAAGAAGGCTGAGTAAGAGGGAAGTCCTCTTGCGTGACTGTCTTCGAGCTGTGACATCAGCTTTCTTCCTGCTTTTGGACTTGAACTGAAACATCAGCTCTTCTTGGCTCTCAAGCCTGCCAGCCTTCAGACTAGAAGTGCACTGTTGGCTCTCCTGGGTCTCCGGCTTGCCGACTCTCTCTGCAGATCTTGGGACTTGTCAGCCTCCATAATTTTGTGAGCCAATCCTTATAAGTTTCTTTCTGTATATATATATATATTCATATCCTATTGGTTCTGTTTCTCTGGAGAACCCTGAATAACACTGCATTATTCCAAGATCAGCAGAAAATTTAAGAGTTCTGAGGAATTACCTCAAAAATGTACCCAAATAGTGGCCAGGGCATCAGCCCCATTGCCTTCTTGCCTTCTGTCGTCTGCTGCAGCCTGCTTGCTCCCCACCCGTCGGGCTGACATCGGCATGGAGATGTGTGGGTGGGACTGGGCTTGGGTGGTGGTAACCCAGAACAGCCAGGATGTGTGCAAGCTGTGTCTTCGGGAGTGCCAAACACTGCTCAAGCAAAGCGCTGAGCTCGGAGTGGAAAAGAAAAACAGGAAAGTCAGAAGCTGGGTAGGCACTGGAAGGGAGCAGGAAGAAAGAGGCAAGGGTAGGGGAGAAGCAAAAGAAACAATTCCTGAGGCAGGGCCAGTGGAATCAAGGCTGTTTGCCCGCTGTTTCAGAGTGGGCGAGCCTGACTTCAAGGCCCAGCTCTGTTCAAAGATAGGACACACAAAACAGGTGTAGAGCTGGTCAGTGGGCTCATGTCTTATCATCACAGTAAGAGGAGGGCTGAGGGAGAGGCGACAGGAGGCTCACGCCAGCAAGGACCTCTGATTGGAGCAGGCCTCACCCAGGTGCTCACACCTCCTAACTACCATCAGTAGTGCCAGTGCAATCTCTGAATCCAAGATGCCACATGAACTGTCCTCATCCTGGGCCATGGGATAAAGCTCCAGGCCCCTAGTCACAGTTCAGGAAAGGGGTATTACCTAGTTATCTAGTTAAAGAGGTTAGTGTGAGCCTGGGACTGCCAGTGGCCATCTTCACTGCTTTTGGGGAGAGACTGCCTGAGCAAACAGAGCAAAGAGACAGAGAGAAATCATGTCTTCATGTCATTGTTTGAGCCCCTGGATGTGGCCAAGTCTTCTGGACTACCCTGAACTTTTCAGTTATGGGAACTAATAACTTCCATTTATTAATAATTAAGATAGTTTGAGCTCTGTGTCTTGAAGCTATTAACATAAGTGTTCTGGCAATAACTTTGGTCCCAGGCCCTTGTGGGCTGGGTCCGTCCACAATTGCTTGCCAGTCCCCTCCAGTGGAAATCATCACTGCTCAGAATACCAACTCAGCGTTCTCCAAGGCTGCCCTTCCTTTCCTGCTTTCACAGCCTTCTAGTGAAGGCTTACCCGTTCTTAAGGCCCATATTAAGTCTCTTCTTCAGGAAGTCTTGCTTAACTGTCTGTTTTCAGCCTTGTCAGATTTCCTCTTTCCTGGCAGCTGGATTGGAAGGCCCTCGAGGGCAAGGATCATATGGGTTAGTATCTCTGTATCCTCCACAAAGCACATTGTGTGCAGTGTATTTGGTGAATAAATGTTACATAAAAAAAGCATGATCCCCTTGCCAAATGAACTTACAAGGTAAACAAGAAAGACATAGGACTGCCAACATTATAGAAACTGAGTGTGTTGTGTGTGTGTACACAAATTTCCCACACCCCTCTGTTCGGAGATGAGGAAGCAAACAAGTGAGAAAGAATGAATAAGGGATATCCTCCCCCTTATTAAAACAAAACCCATCCACCATTCCAAGGTTATTCCAGAGGGAAAGCCTCCACCAATAGTGGTGGCACTAGATATCTAGGTAAGAGACCAGGAGGGAGGTGAAACCAAGGAGGGCATCTGGGCTACATGGTCTGCCTCAACACAAAGGGAAGGTCCTTTACAGGGCTAGTTGCCATTTTCTATAGAGACAGAAGGACAGGAACCTTCCAAACAGGGCTGCCTGCAGGCCCTGCACCCTTCAGGCCCCATTCTCAGAGACCCAGATAAGATAGAACCACAGTATTCTCTTTGAAGGTTCTTCATGACCTGACTCCTTAGACACATGTTTGGCTGAGGGGCTTCTACCTCTCCTAGAACATCTTATGAAGTCCCTCACCACCCATGTGTTGTGTCCCTCTCAGCTGAATGGGCTGGCCAGTTCAACATGAATCCTTCAACTCTGAGACCAGTAAAATCTTTCCTGAGGCAACTGTCCCCTTCCCCAGCAACAAAGCCAAGCATTTCCCCCAAAGCTTATAGTGAGGAACTGATCTCTTAATTCTCAAACCTGTGTCCCTAATAGTGTCTTCATTTCAGGTGGACTCATTCAAAAAGACATTTTCTCTCCTCCATGCACCTCCCAACCCACAAAGCGCTACTCCCTCAAAAAATGCAGAGGAAGAGCAAAGATTATAGGCTATTTGAAAACAGGAGCCATAAAGTTTGTTAGTTCCTTTGTGTCTCTCCACAGAGCCTGTGTCCCATTAATATAGTGGCTGAGAGCGTGGACATCTGTGGGTGAGATGCCAGCAGAAGATTCTCTAGTTATCTAGTGAAAACTGCCCTCTCCCAGATACACAACCTTTTCCTATGCCCCAAGGTCCTCTCCTTGTGGCCCTTCACGTCCCACAGCTGCTTGTGCGTGAGCCTACCTGGCCTGCGCCTTGACTCTACCTTCCAACAGCCAGGGGACCGGTGGGCAGAAACTGTGGCTCCTGTCTTCCCTACCCCAGCAGCTGGCTGAGACATTGGACCCTGGGGGCCAACTGTGACTGCTCTCTTCCTCTTTTGCCAGGTCCCAGGTCCTCAACACCATGTCCCACCTGTCCCCCACTTCCACACCCTCAGACGCTTTCCCTTAACACCAGGCAAACCCTCCTTCTCACCCGCACCAGTCATTAAAATAAAGCTATGTCCCTCCCCTCCCTTCTCAAAATCCTTCAAGGGCTCTCTACGGCTTTCAGTGCCTTAGATGGGCTCCTCTCACCTTTCTAACCTCTGCTGTCACCACACCCTGGCCACCAACGTGCTTTTGCTCTTACCATTTCCTCAGCAGGAATGCCTCCCTTCAGTACCCTCCCATGGCAAGCCTGGCTCAAGCTGCCTCCTCTAGGAAGACTTTGTAATCATTCAGGGCAGAATCAGCCTCCCCTCTGGGCACAGCACTTTTCCCAGCTGACCACTCAAGTCACCCTGCCTTTCTTTGCACAAGTCCATGTCCTGAATGAGAGAGGACTTGGAGACAGAGCCCCCATCACTCGCTGTGTTTCTCTCATGGTGCCTAACAGCGCTTTGAGCACAACCCAAAAGACCCTTCATAAATGTCTAAATGACATGAAATTGCACGAGGCCGGTTAGCTCAGTTGTTTAGAGCGTGGTGCTAATAATAAATGACATGAAATTGGAAAGACGTGCCTTCCTCCCAGGAAAAAAAAAAGAACCCCTAAATGGGCTGCTCCCCAAAGG
>VBSM01002608.1:102653485-102710293 GCA_008086735.1 Cheirogaleus medius | reverse complement strand
AAAAAAAAAACACAACCAGGGGAATTTATATGACAAACTATCAGTGGCAGGATGGCAAGGGAAAAGAGAAAGGCCAGAGGCATGGGAAGCTAATAAAAAGTGGGTTCCGAATCACATGGAACAGTCCACAGGGTCATGTCCAGGTCCGAATGAGATGACCAGTCACTTTGGCATGCGTGTTCAGTGCCCGGTCTTCTGGCCTGCCCCCTCAGACACCCACGGTCAGAGAGAGCTAGCCGCACCTCGGAAATCTGCCGATGACAAACTCAGGACTTTACAGAAAGACAGACTTAATTCAGCTCCTTGGCTTTGTGCTCAGGTATCATACAGCAGACAGCCTTTCTTGCCTAAGAGAAGAGTCTGGAAGAATGGAAGAGTCATCTTGGGACCCACTTTGGCATCACAACAGTGAATTCCAAGCAGCTGCCCCAACTCACGTGCAGACATGGTCTTCACCACTCACAATGGCATCTATCCAGACATCCCCAGCCAATCTGGTTAAAGGACAGGGACATGACAGTCCCTTTCTAGCCACAGCTCAACAGTAGTGTCCATTCTCCAGTCTTGCTGGAACTGTCTATTGCCTTAAGGGTGGGAGGAGATTGGAATCCGTTTCCTTTTCAGCTCAGCACTGGACACTGATTCCAAAGAAGCTAGTAATTTAACGAGGACAGAGTGGCCATCTGGATCTGCATTGAAGATCTTTAAAGTCTCGCCCACTTTATGCCCCACATCTCAGGGCAGAAATTCTGCAAGACCCAGAGCAAAAAGGGTAGCTGGAGTGATGGCTGGGCAAGAAAGAGCCAGTAGCACACTGTTAGATCAGAGTACATTCAAGAAGGGGAGAGGGGCATGCAGTAAGCTGTAGCCCCAATTCACAGTCTAGGGGACATGCTGAGCCTGAAGGATACAGCCAGGGCTGCTACCATGGTCTGGCACCTCACATGATGGGGCCCCACTGGTTGTGGTTCCTATGCGATGAGTTCCTGCCCTGTTGTGGCCCCTGTTCCTGAACTGAGGCCAGGTTTCATCTCAGTGCCGCAGTCCTGAGGAGCACCACGCTGGCCGGCCAGCCAGGCCACAGTCCTCAGCGCCTCTGGGTTCCACAGGAAGGCCCCAGGGAGCCACCGTCACTGGGAGGGAAGAGCAAGGGAAAAGAGGCTGCATTCTGCGGGAGAGACTCGGGGAGGAACTACCATAGGCTTGGAAGGAGCTTTGGCCCAAAATATTGTGGTGCCAAAAGGAATAGGACGTGTGTCTGAAAAACAACGGATTTGTCCCTATTTTAAAAAGAGAATATTGTTGCTGCTGCTTGGTTTTTTCTTTTTAAGACAACTCACATTTAAAAGGTGAAGGGGCTGGGGAGATCTAGTCCCCCTCTGATCCTTGACAGGCACCAGGAGGCCTCAGTCTCACACCAGCTTCTGTTCTTGTGGCCTGGGATCCAGCCACACGAAGCAAGGGCAGGGCGGGGAGAGCAACTGCTCTGCTTTCCCCACACCGGGTCCTTCTCCCCACAAACCAGAACACATGTGAAGAGAAGTCCAAAGACTAAAGTGCAGAGAACTCCACGGAGTGGGCAGCCTGGTTTTAGAGCACTCCGAGAAGCCATGAGGGCCAGGGGTGGCGGGGGCGGCCAGCCCAGAGCTATAGCTGTGGAACAATCGTTGATCCCTGTGAAGTGAGCCCGCAGGGCACAGTCCCCTTCCCCTTGGGCCCTGTTGACACTTCTATCTGGGACTGTCCACCATCAGCAGCTCTCTAAGGAAAAGTCCCAATCCCAAAAATATGGTCCGTGAAGGGAGAAAACTTGTATGACATCCCTGGTTGGTAATGACTAGTGAACGGGAAGGGAATAGAAGGTGACAGGAGGGGAGACAGTTCGTTATATAAAATCAATGAACCTCAGGTTTTGAGAGCAGGGATACATGGACAACCCTAAAGGCAGAGTCTCTCCTGGGAAGTTTTGGTGACGATGGTCAGGATCCTACCAGTGAGGCCTGCTGGGGAAAGGGGCTCCTCTGGGTGTGAGAGGAGCTGCAGAGTTGGGGAGGGCTGCCGAGGAAGAAAGCCCATGGTGGGCACTAGGGCGTGTAGGCCGGGGGCGGCTGGAATTGATTGATGACCTCATACTCTGCTGGGTAGGGCTCATTCTCCTCCATCTCGGAGAGTAGCTCCAGCGCCTGCTCCTCTTCCTCTGTCGGGTAGTGGCGCAGGAGGTTGGCTGCTGTGGCCAGGATTGAGGCCCCGCCAGCTCCTGCCACCAGATAGAAGCTAACAGCAAAGGTGACATAGACCTGGGAGCCATGGTACTTCTTATGTTGCTGCTGCTGGGCCAGGATGAGTTCAGAAGCCCAGTAAGAGAAGCCGATGACGGTGGCACACTGTAGGACTAGGGGACAGAGGACAGCACAGAAGGCAGATTAGCAGGTACCCTGCAGTGAGGATGCTTTAGAAACCAATTATAGCCTTTCTACCCAAAATCCCAGACCATGCAAGGAGGAGCTTCCTTGGCCAGGGATTCTTGGCTTGGAACCCCATCTAGATCATATTCTCTCTGTCTTAAGTACTTGCAATTGGGATACTAAAACCACTGGATGTTTGGGGTACTTAAAAGGAATAGATAAGGTCATGCAGTTTGGGAGCTAGAGTTTGCACCACCACAAATCAAACTGACACACCAGCCTGGTCATGAGGGAGGCGTGCAGCCACATACAAGCAGGGAAGGCTGGTCTGCAGGGAGGCAGGAAGGTGGCATGGAGAGAATCCCACTATGAACTACGGGAGACACAGGGAGACAGCCTGGTTCCTTCCTTGCTCATTCCAGGCACTGAACTTGGCTGGGCTTCAAATGCCACATTTAGAGAGCCTTGAGATTTCTTGTGGAATTCTAAGAACATTCCTTCTCTACAACTGAGCTGAGTGCGCTTGTGATCTTGGCAAGGGTACATGCAAATGACTAAAGCAAACTGCTAACACACCCTAATGCTCTGTGAAAGGCTAGAGCTTTTTTTTTTTTTTTTTGAGACAGAGTCTCACTCTGTTGCCTGGGCTAGAGTGCCATGGCATCAGCCTAGCTCACAGCAACCTCAAACTCCTGGGCTGAAGTGATCCTCCTGCCTCAGCCTCCCAAGTAGCTGGGACTACAGGCATGTGCCACCATGCCCAGCTAATTTTTTCTATATATTTTTAGTTAGCCAATTAATTTCTTTCTATTTTTAGTAGAGACGGGGTCTCGCTCTTGCTCAGGCTGGTTTTGAACTCCTGACCTTGAGCGATCCTCCCGCCTCAGCCTCCTAGAGTGCTAGATGAGCCACCATGCCCGGCCAAGGCTAGAGCTTTTTACATGAGCACCTGGAACATTGTCTGCTCATAGAAATCTGAGTCCCCACCTGCAACTCCAGACGGTGTGCACCACCCAGTGGCAATTCCTCCCCTACTATGAGCAGGCCCTGGGCTTACCGGTTAGGATATGTGCAAAGGCATAGCGACGGGTGATCTTCAGGGCTGGATGCTTGGGCCCAAAGACATCCAGAAGGAACGCAGAGAGACTACACAGGATGCCAAGGAAGCAGAAGGCAGCAATGACCCGTAGGAGCAGCACTGTCTGGGGATTCATGCAGAAATCTGTGGAGGGAGAACCAAACTTTCAGGGTCCCAAGTAACACCCTGGTGCATGAAGTCCCCACCCAGGAAGGAGCTCAGTCCCCTTTCACCACAGTCTGGGGAGCCAGGTGAGTACTGGAGGACCCTGTCTTAGCTCCTGCTCCTAGCTGGTCTGCAAAGGAGCTGGAACAACCTCCACATTAGGAGACAGGAACCCTGGATCACTGCTCCCCTGTACCTCAAGTCCTTCTCTTAAGAACAAGACTAGTCTAAGTGCAGGATTCCACTTTGTTGTACTTGCCATGCTCTTCCATTTTTAAAGATCCTGACAATCTCTCATGTTAACCCATTCTGCTAACAGATGCTTTGGGCTGGCAGGAAAAGCCTGACTTCTAAGCTGAGACAGCCAGAAAGGCTAAGGCCAGAGATCAATTAATGCTGATTCCCCATTTACTCACTCATTAATTCTCTTTTTGTTCCAAAAAGTAGTTCAACTTAAAGACACTAAGCTAAGTGAAATAAGCCAAACATACAAAGACAAATATTGTATGATTACACTCATATAAGATGCCTAGAATAGTCAAATCCATACAGACAGAAAGTAGAGTAGTGGTTGCCAAGGGCTGGAAAGACAAATTTTCCAGGGATGGGGGCACAGAGCTCAGGTGGGGATACACGGCCTGGTTCCTAACAGGTTGTGGCCTGGAGTTGGGGACTGCATATTTAATGTGTACAGAGATTCAGTTTGGGATGACAAAAAGTTCTGGAAATGGACAGCGGTGATGCTTGTACAACAATGTGAACAAACTTAATGTCATTGAACAGTACACGTAAAAATGGTTAAAATGCTAATTTTTATTTTACTATACTAATAAAATTAAAGAAAATAAAGAAAAGGAAAAAAAAGAAGTTGAGGCAATTCAGAGAAGTACATAACTACAAGAATGTATTAAATAAATTAGGAAACATGGGCCAGGTGCGGTGGCTCACGCCTGTAATCCTAGCACTCTGGGAGGCCGAGGTGGGCGGATCGCTCAAGGTCAGGAGTTCGAAACCAGAGCGAGACCCCATCTCTACTAAAAATAGAAAGAAATTAATCGGCCAACTAAAAATATATGGAAAAAATTAGCCGGGCATGGTGGTGCATGCCTGTAGTCCCAGCTGCTTGGGAGGCTGAGGCAGAAGGATCACTTGAGCCCAGGAGTTTGAGGTTGCTGTGAGCGAGGCTGACGCCACGGCACTCTAGCCCAGGCAACAGAGTGAGACTCTGTCTCAAAAAAAATAAATAAATAAATTAGGAAACATGGAGCGCTGTACCGTCACATTTATTTTTGCTCCCTCCCTGAACCCTACCAGAAAAAAAGAAAATAATTTTTTTAAAAGGCATAAACTCACACAAGAGAAAGGGAGGTGTGAAACAGAATTCTGAAAATTGGGAGGTCAAGGGACTTAGTGCTACCTAGGACGACTGAGCAGACTCAACAGAGCTGAAGGTAAACCAGCAGTGGGAAAAGCTAAGCAGCAACTAGATGTACACCACAAAATCCCCAAAAGGCTAAGAAATTAACAGCACCAAAGGGTGCACATGCTACCAAAATAAGAAAGTAAATCAAGGAGAAGGAAGACACTGAAACAGGAGACAACATTCAAGGAGTCCCTAGGGTCATGGTGAAGGAGGTTGTCATGGATGACAACCATGCACCAGACACACAGAGCAACTTGTATTTCCTTCCAGTACTTTAATATAGTATTTTAAAACAATTTCAATTAAACAACACTGTCAATCTCCTTTGATAGCTATGCAAACTGCCATAGTTTCCAGAAGGATACAATAGAATAAAGGCTGATCCAAAAAGAAACCAGGCCATGATTAAGTATTCCAAATCTTAATAAAAGCAGGAAATGGGCCTTAACTTCCTTATCCTCCCCTTTTCTTGCCACTGGCAAGCTCTTCTTTCATTTAGGCCATGGGTTACAATGTGATTTAGGAAATTTGGAAAGGGCTCAGGCTATAGACTCCTTTCCTAAACTTGATCCCAGGCTGTGTAAGGTAGTGATCACCAACCTCTAGCACACGTCCAAACCACTGGGGTGCTAGGTGAAAGCATGTTCTTAGGCCCCCAGAGAGTCTGAGTGCTGATCCTAACCCCTAGACCACCAGGGAGCATAATTTAATTTTTTTAATTAGGTTATTAAGTATGAAATTTCCAATTTCCTTAAGTACTAAGTTTGATATCTCTGACATTTCACTTTGACACTTCTTGTTTTATTTTTATTGTGAAGGTACATCCTTAGTCTTGCAAATGCACATTTTGGCTTGTGATTATCTTTCAAATTTTGGGGGGGAGAAATTTTTGTGAAACCATAGATAAGTCAAAAATTCGTGTTATTTTCTAATAGGAGTTCCATCGTGGAACCAATGCAGTGCAGACAGCTCAAAATATCAACACAGTGTTTGGGAAAGATGTAGCTAATGAACGCAAAATACAATGATTGTTTGAGAAGTTCCATTCTGGTGATTTTAATCTTGAAATGAGCCACATGGGCAACCTGAGATCAAGGTGGGTAAGATGAGCTGAAAGCTGTAGTGGAAGCGAATCCATCTCGACCTATGCATGAATAAGCAGCAAGGTTTGATGTTACTATTCCAACAATATTGGACTATTTGAAACAAATGGGCAAGGTAAAGAAGCTGAATAGATGGATTCTGAGTGAATTAAATGAGCATCAGCAGACAAATCATCTCAAAGCTTGCCTTTCTTTGCTGTCACGACATAAAGGTGAACCATTTCTACATCGTATTGTTAGGTGTGATGAAAAATGGATTCTTTTTGACAATCAAAAGCATTTGGCACAATGGCTGGATAAAGAGGAAGTGCCAAAACACAGTCCAAAACCAAATATTCATCACAAAAAGCTAATGGTGTCTGGTGGTCCAGTGCTGGTATAATCCACTATAGCTTCATGTAACCTGGCCAATCAATTACAGTGGATGTCTACTGCAACCAATTGGATGAAAAGATGAGGATGCTTGTGATTAAGCAGCCGAGATTGGTCAATAGAGACAGACAAATCCTCTTGCAAGACCACATGTCGCAAAAAACAATGCTGCTCAAACTACAGAAGCTGGACTTGGAAACTCTCTGTCATCCACCATATTCACCAGACCTTGCACCAACTGACTACCATTTCTTGGAGGCTTTGGACCATTTCTTGCAAGGAAAAATATTCAGTTCTCAACAAGCTGTAGAAACCGCCTTTGGCAATTTCATTGCCACTCATTCTCCAGGCTTCTTTGCTGCTGGCATAAACAAGCTACCGTTAAGATGGCAAAACTACTTTGATTAATTGTACTGCTTCTTGTTTGAGATATAGTAAACTACGCTTTTGATTCGAAATTGGACATTTCATATTTAATGACCTAATTTTTTTTTTTTTTTTGGTAGAGATGAGGCCTAAAGTGATCCTCCCGCTTCGGCCTCTCAAAACTCTGGGATTACAGGCGAGCTACCTTGCCTGGTGACTCTGAGTTCTAGGTCTGGAGCAGAGCCTAGGAATCTGAATTTTTAACAAGCAGCCCAGGTAACCCCCACGCAGATGGTCCAAGCCCTACACTTCAAGAAACACTGGTCCCAGACCTCAGAGAAAGGTGGACCAAGGAAGGAAAGTCCAAGAACCTGAGGAGGGGACCTAATCTCAACAAAGCTGATTCAAGCCAGCAGATGCTGGCATCATGGGGCCTTGGGCAAAGGGTGGCCCTGGGCCTTTGTGACTGAGCATGCATACCCTGTGTCAGGCTCAGAATGCACCAAGCAGATGCTGGCTGGGCCCAGATGGAGGCTCATATGCCCCCGTCTGGGCTTTGGGTCACCCACCAAGCTGCCCTCAGAGCTATCTGTCATGATCTCTTGTCTGCTGACCATCTGTTTTGGGCCCAAGCATCCAGCCTGGGTAACTGCCTACTGCCAGGAAGGTTGCCTGTGTGTGAGCTCTGCCAGCAACCAGGACCAGCCTTCATTTAATCCAGCCCACATAGCCGTAGCCAGCACACAGGGCCTCACTGAAAGAAAAGCTCTAGGAGACAGGGGCAATCTCCTGGCTTTATTTTGAATACTGTTAAAAGCTCTCTGAGATGGTTCTTTTGGGGTCCATGTGGCATGTGGCAGTGATGGGGCAGGACGAAAGTGTTGTTCTAGTGCTTCCAAGAATAACCTGCCAGAGGTCACATGCTACTCTGCAGCAAGCTGTGTCAGATTCCACTTGCATTACTTAATGCAGCCAGGCACTCAGAGTGAAACCAGTAATACGTGGGGGCTTCAAAGAGACTATTCTCTTTCTTTGGATGGCAACAAGAATGTTCATTTTATCCTTAAAAATGTAAATCCATTACTCTATGTCTTATGTTTCATAATACATTTAATAAGGAAGACAGGCACATGATAAAAGGCTTCAAAGAGGGTGTCCCTTCCCTTCCAGATGTCCATCTGCCCCTCCTCAGAGGCAAACATTGTTGGAGGTGACTTGCATACCCCTCTGAGAATGGCCTGCGCACACAGATGGGTCAAATGTTATCTCAGTTAATCCTCACTGCCACTGTGGGGGATTCATCACACAGCTCGGATGAGGAATCAGAGCCTCCAGGAGGTAAAGTGACTTCCTTCAGGCCATACAGTGCAGAGCTAGATTCCAAATCCGGGTCAGGCTCCCCTGCACTGTGCTGCTTGGAATCACTAAGCACCAGAGTTAGCCACTTCATGTTTCCCTGGAGACAGTCAATCAAATCCTAAAGCCTTGTATGTGAATGAAGGGTCAGAAGCCAATATGAATGCTGTCAGAGCCAGCAGCTGCTGAGCTCACTAGAAGAATAGCTCGAAGCAAAAAATCTCACAAAAAAGCAAAAAAGGAAAGTCCAAGAACCTGAGAAGAGGTCTTGCTATTTCATTAAATGATGAAAAGTGCATATATAAAGAATTATTGGGCAAAACCTGCTTAGTAGGGTATTTAAGCTTCTACAGCACTATAGCCATCAGAGACCAGCTCTTGGAAGTGGTTGGGACACCAGAAAGGCTCTGGACCTGGTGCCAAATCCTATGTCTACTACAGACTATGTGTTACCTTGAACAAGTCACTTGACTGCCCTAGACCTCTGCTCTCTCCTGGATCAAATATGAAAGCAGTAATGTCCACCCCTCCCACCACAGGTAGGCTGGGAGCAGACACCATGCCTGTGAAAGAGCAGCCACCTGTTCTGTTACTGTCCCACTAACCAGGGCCACAGTGGCATCACCCCGGCATGTCTATCTTTCTTATGAGACTTTCTCGACCACACACATCAGCCAATGTGGGCCAAAGGAGCCTACTAAAGCCAGACTAAGGGTCTGCCCCACCAGAGTGATGATGTAGTACACAGAAGTAGCTTTTGGCCCAAAACTCAAACAGGTTTCTTTCATCGTAACTGCCTTTCTCCACTCCAAAGCTGTGAGCAAACCCTCAGGGTGGGTGGGAAAATCAAATGTGAACTCCCTTTGGCTGATGCTAATGGATATCCTGGGAGCTGGCCCCATATCGAAGGTGCCCTTTCATCAGAGGGTCTCAGAACACACAGAAAGAACAGGCGTAGTTATCCCAGACACACTCAGAACCCAGTTCAGGGACTCTCCTGGGGGTCAGTATCTCAACACCTTTCTCTCCTCCTTTCCTAGACATCATATGGCAGGGAGGGTCACAAACATCTGCTCCCTAGAGGACTGCTGGAAAAACAAAATCCTGAAGGTTATGTATATATAATTTTATTTGTGGGAGAGAAAAGGCACATCGGGCAGAGTCCTAACTTGAAATTCAAGCCAGTGATGCAGTCTACAACACTCTGGCCAGACCCAGAACACAGCCTACCCTCTACTTGTACCCTGGCCTGTTTATTTTTATTTTATTTTATTTTTTTTTTTGAGACAGAGTCTCACTCTGTTGCCCGGGCTAGAGTGCTGTGGCATCAGCCCAGCTCACAGCAACCTCAAACTCCTGGGCTCAAGCAATCCTTCTGCCTCAGCCTCCCGAGTAGCTGGGACTACAGGCATGCGCCACCATGCCCGGCTAATTTTTTCTACATATTTTTAGTTGGCCAATTAATTTCTTTCTATTTTTAGTAGAGACGGGGTCTTGCTCTTGCTCAGGCTGGTTTTGAATTCCTGACCTTGAGCGATCCACCCGCCTCAGCCTCCCAGAGTGCTAGGATTACAGGCGTGAGCCACCGTGCCTGGCCCAGGCCTGTTTATTTTGGTAAACATTGCTTGACCGTGCTCTCTAGTCATCAGGGAAGAAGGCAGCTGCTATGTAATAGGATCCCAAGGAACTGACTTTGCTCAAGGTCACTGGTGAGTCACTGGGCTGGATTTGTTTTGAAGGCCTCAGCTCTTCCTGTCTACCTGCCCATTGCTCTAACCTCTCCTGACCCAACAGACTGCAGGAGGAAGGCTAAAGTAGCTTCTTACCAGCTCCCTGATTCTGTCTCGTCTCTCTCCCTCCTCACTGGAGTTAGAAGCACTTTCCCTAATCCCTCTCTGTATGCATCCATCCACCTGCTTGGCCTCTGCCACTATGACTCTTTTAATTTCCAGATAGGCCTCCAACAGGGCTCTCTAGTGTCTGGCTGGGTCATCTCACAGATACTAATGGTCCTAATAGAGCTACCTCTGATGAGGACAGGCCCCGCAGGACTTGGCAATGCCAACTGCATCAGTCACCAGCCCTCAGGTGCATGGGCCCTCCATGGAAGGCCCATGATCTTCCAGTGGCTGTTGTCAATTGTGATTCACTTCACTTTGAATCCAAACTTCCTCTTTCTCGAAAAGACACTTCCTGGGGCTGTTGCCAGCACTGCCCTTTGCTGGTCACAGTTGGGAGGCAGAAAGGGTCTGAGGCTCAGAAGCAATCATTATCTGCCCCCCCCCCAGGGCCACTAGAGGTCTGAGTATATCTCTGGACACAGACCCAGGCTGAACAGCTGTGTGAGAAGCAGGCACCCCCTGGTGAGGCTGAGGGGAGAATCCAGGAGGGGACCTTTGGAGCCAGCTGGCATTGGCTGAAGCTCTGTGAATGACAGTGGGAGGGTGAGTGGCTTTGCCTCAGGTTCATCAACTTGAGCCCCAACACTGAGATGACAAGGTTATGGTAAAAAGCACAGCTTTGGCTGGGTTTGTGATAAAACTCAACTAGAATAGGGAAGTGATAAGCCTTGGGCAACTCAGAGGGGAAAAAAAGGAAATTTGGTGTGCACTGAGGCATTGTAGCAAGAGTATGGACTTTGGAGTTGATGCCACTCGGATTAGCTGTGTGCTCCTGAGCAAATTACCTAACCTCACTGATTGGAGACCTTTGTGAAGTGGGGCTGATGACAGTACCCACCAAATAAAGATGCTGTCTAGAAGAAACTAAAGGCAGGCATGGAGTGTGCCATACTAACACGTGGCACTCAGGCAGGGGTGAGAAATGGTAAGGCTGCTCTGAGCCTGGGGCCTGCCCACTCCCCTTACCTGCAGAGAACTGGCAAGGGCTGTTTTCCCTCTGGAAGTATCCATATGCACCACATCTGTGTGCAGTGGCTCTGCTCCCTTCTGAGATGGGGAATAAATACCCTAGGCTTCCAGGGCCTCTGTGAGGCCCTGAGGATCAGCACAGTCACACAAGATACCACGTGTCTGAGGGCCCACTGGGTACCAAAAAAGCAACAGGTACAGGGAGAAGGGAGAGGAGACATAGTCAGTGACCTTCTGATTCCTCACCTTCTTCTATGGTAGCTCGTATGCCCTCAACTCTCCCATTGACGGGCACAAAGTATTCCTAGTTTGCGACGGCCAAGGAGATGACCACAGGTGAGCAGGTAGAAACCATACATAGGTTAAGATCTCTAAACATGTGAGCCAATGTACCAATAAAGGTTAAGGAAACATGCTTTGCCAAAGACAAAATTTGGTCTGAATAATTTCTTAGAAAGGGTACATACATATGTGAACAAAGGAAAACCTGCACCAAAAATTTATTTTTATTTTTAACATGCCATTGACAAGGATGCACACCAAGTGGAATGATTGTGAGATCGTTCCTTATGATAGCTGAAGTAAAACAAAGGATAAAAATCATAAATGAGACAGCACCATTGTATACTGGCATCAACAGATGTGAAGTAGTCTCAGCTATGCCACCCCCAACTGGGTAGCCTTGAGGAGATCATTTCACTTTTCTGGACCACAGCTTCCTAGACCTCTGAAATAAGAATGTGGGATCACATAATGGAGGGAGAGATTGCCTCTTCCTGCATTATGTGAATTTTATGAGCCCCCTTCCCCACTGCCAGGGATGATCTGCAAAGGGGAACATTGCGAGCTCACTCCTAGTTTGTGGGTGACAGTGAATTCTTAAAACACTAGCACACCATGGGATCAACCGCAATTGCCTGCATGAAGCGGAGGGAATGTGGCAGCTATGCCTCAAAGAAGGCAAGTCTAGGGCCATGTGCTGAGGGGAAAACCATCCTGACTCACTCAAACTTCATGCCCATTGCGCCATCAGTTATGTGCTTAAGAAAAGGCTGCATATCACAAGGCCTCCATCACGTGTGTAACTTTGGTTTTAATGAGCCCTTCCAGCAAAGGACATCATCACTGTGTAAGCCAGAAACAAACCAGAAGCCCCCAACCTGTTCCCTACAAAACCACTCTAAAGCCTCTAAAATGCAAGAGAGATGCAATTCAGTAAGGGAACACTCAGAGAAAGAAAGACGTTAGGCCACAAGGATGAGGCTTTTCAGCCTAGACCTGCAGAAAAAAAGCAGTATATGATCCCATATACAGAGGGGAACTTGGCCCTTTTCACCAAATCCAGTGTGCAGATATCTAACAGGAAGTGTTCTGATATGTGGGCAGTAAACATCTGGAATGTGTCACAGCCAGCAAATAGAAATGGAGGAAATATGAAGACCTTCAGGATGGTTCAAAAGACCTTGGGGGTGATGAACAGTGTTGTTACTAAGGACTGTTTGGGGCCCACTGACCTTTTTTAGGGTAAAAACCAGGTGGTGCAGTCCTGCCCTCACACCACACAGCATTTACCCCACTTCTGGAGACAGAACTGGTGGGGATGAACTATGGGACTCCCTGGAACCCTCCTATAGGCTTTAGCTGTCTACCTGGCTGGGAAGCATGACAATGAACAAAGCAACCTTACCTCAGTCAGGCACACTTGTAATGGTTCCAAAAGCCAAATTCCAACTGTTTTACTGAGAGTGGCAATGGAACTGATTTCTGATTACCTAAAATGCCACAGACCCCCTTTTTCTCTAATAAAAATACAATTACCATAGAACACTAAACTATCTTTTAAAACCTAGTCATATTAAAAGTTCCTATTCCTCCACTAACGAGTCTGCAGCAAAGAAACTTTCCCGTATCCCACAGCTTCCTTAGAAGGGGACAGCTAATTGTGACACCTAGCACCTTTATCTTTTCTCAATATACAGCGCCCTTCCTCCGGCAGAATCCTAAAATAGCAGCAGCCTGGATTAGCAGGGCTGTGAGGAGTAGGTGCTTAGCTGAATAACATCAGAATTAATGAGCGGCCGGACCCCAAACAGAGCCACCTGGTGGGCATGAACACCAGGCAGGAATGGGGATGTTTCCTTCAACCAAGTGCTTGCCCCTAGCTATCTTAGCTTCAGCCCACACCACATTCTGGCCCCCACCGAGACCCGGAGAGGCGGCGCGCAGTGCCCTCACCTTTCAGCAGGTCCGGGTGCACGTACCCCAGCACGTCTGAGACCCCCAGCTCCTGGCGGGAACAGGTGCCTCCGTGGATGTGCAACCAGGCAGGCTCGGCGAGGGCAGTGCACAGCGCCGTGATGGACAGGGCGCCAGGCAGGGCCGAGGCCAGGCTACGCTCCGGCTGCTTGGGCAGAGCGCTGCCTCCCGGGCTCCTCCGCCGGCGCCCGCCGGGCAGCCCTGCGCCTCCGGGGGCGTACATGTCCCGGGCCGCCCGCCGTCGCTCCGCGGTCGCTGCTGGTCGCCGCCGACCTCTGCGGGGCGCGCAGAACCTGCCTGTCCCGGGGAAAAGAGCGATGCTCTGGGCTCGCGGCAGGTGAGGCCAGTGCGGGGCTGTCAGGGACAACACCGGAGAACAGGGTGGTGGGACGTAGGGCTGAGAGGAAACGGGAGGGCTGCGGCGATGGGGGGGCGGGGATGGGGGACTTTGGAATGGGGTTGCAGGACAAGAACACGGAGAGGGCCGCGGGCCAGATGGGGTCTGGACAGATCCGGGTGGGGGAGGAGGTACTGGAGATCGGCTGCTGGTGGCGAAGATACCCGCTCCGGGGTCTCGGCCAGAGGGTGCTGAGGGGCGGAGGACCGGGCTGGGCCGCGGGGATTGGGGACGGAGGATCTGGGACCGGCGCTTTGGGGTGCGACCTGTGCGGAGAAAGGGCTCTCCCCACACCGCCCACCGTTCCTCACCGGTCAGCAGTCCTCAGGGCTGGGATGGCGCCGCTCTGCCCTGTCACGGGCTTCCCAGCTGCCGGGGGCCGAGCGATTCCAGGCCCCAATCCCGCAACGCCCGGACCTACCCGGACTCTATGCACTTCCGGCTTCCTCCTGCTCTGCCTTCGCCTCCGCCTCCGCCTCGCCGGGTCCCCGCCTCCTCCCAGCGCGTCACAGCCTGGGCGGTGCCGCCGGCTCTGCGCAGGGCCTCACGGGACTAATAGTTCAAGGCGGTGCCGCTATACTTTCTGCAGGGGGGTGAGGGGAGCGACTACAACTCCCAGGGGGCCACGCGGCTGTAGCCGCGGGCACTTTAGTTCCCAGGACAACCTGGGCCCTCGGGCGGAAGCGGGAGCCTCAGGCGGCCGCCCGAGTCCGGAGTGGGCGTCGCGGAGACGTGCGCGGTGAGACCCGCAGTCGGCGTGCCTGACCCTGCCTATCTCCTCCTTACTCTGCGCCGGGCCGCCATGAAGGACTCGCTGGTGCTTCTGAGCCGTGTCCCGGCGCACCCGGACTCTCGCTGCTGGTTCCTGGCCTGGAACCCCGCGGGGACCCTGCTGGCTTCCTGCGGTGGCGACCGGACAATCCGCATCTGGGGCACCGAGGGTAAGGCCCGGCCTGGCTGCGCGAGCCCCGGCGCGCGTAGTGTGAGTGCGCAGCCTGCGGGGGAGGTCTACCCTGCACGGGGTTACCGGCCGAGGGAGGAGAGGCGACCTTCAAGTCACGTTAGACACTCTGAGAAGGAATTTTCAGGCAAAGAAGTTGGCAAGTACTGGAAGGGAAGCAAAAACGTCGACAGGCTGAAACTGTTGAGGGAATTGTGATGGTTGCTGAGGCAGGAAATTGGGGAGAGAAATGTGGTATGAAAGTAGGCTGCAAAGTAACTTGCAACTGGACTGTGAGGTTCAAATTTTATCCCGAGGACATTTTGGGAGTCATTGGCAGTTTAGAAGGATGCCTCTAGAAGTAGAGTTAGTTACATCTTTGTTGTTTAAAAAACATGTTAAATACACCGATTGAGCTTTGGCGCCCAGCTTGGCTCCGATATTACCACCCACCCCCAGCCCTAACCCTACTCTCACCCCCACCCCCGCCCTCATTATTGAACGGCTCGTTGGTGTTTTGCACCTTCTTGCACACCCAGCTCCAGAGCCTGGCCTGTCCTCTGCTTTTAGGTGATAGCTGGATCTGCAAGTCTGTCCTTTCTGAAGGCCACCAGCGCACTGTACGGAAGGTGGCCTGGTCTCCCTGTGGTAATTATCTGGCTTCTGCTAGCTTTGATGCTACCACTTGCATTTGGAAGAAGAACCAGGATGACTTTGAGGTAACCAGGCTGGATGGGACCAAGATTGTTGCCTGTTTGCTCCCCTGGGCTGGTTCAGGAACCTGAGCCTTCCTGGGCCAGTTGGGCTATACCCATGAGGACCCCAGGGGTCTTAGCTGCCATTAATTCTCATCCCTCTTCCCTTTTCACAGTGTGTAACCACTCTTGAGGGCCATGAAAATGAGGTTAAGTCAGTGGCTTGGGCCCCATCTGGCAACCTCCTGGCCACCTGCAGCCGAGATAAGAGTGTGTGGGTCTGGGAAGGTGAGTCCAGGTGGAATTGGGAACCTGACAGATATCCCCTTCTGTGTGGCTAACAGGGTTGGCTCTTGGGTTCCTTTCTTTTTCTCTTCCACAGTTGATGAAGAGGATGAGTATGAATGTGTCAGTGTCCTCAACTCCCATACACAGGATGTCAAGCATGTGGTTTGGCACCCGAGCCAGGAGGTAAAAGTCAGGCAAGATCTCTTAGTGGGAAGGAACTCGCATGTGGAGCCTTGTGCCCACCCCTCCTCTGCTTTTCAGCCTTGACCTGACTTTCATAGGGATCTCTCTCTGTGACAAAAAAAAATTAGTCTCTTTATAAAAACAGATCCCTAGGACTGTCCTATCCTGGCAGGGAGAGGTATTGGAACCAAAGGCACTTCCTGGGCCATACAGGCAAGTGCTGGGTCTCCTTTTCATTTCCCTCAGCTATTAGCCTCTGCCAGCTATGACGACACAGTGAAGCTCTACCGGGAGGAAGAGGATGATTGGGTATGCTGTGCTACTCTTGAGGGCCATGAATCCACTGTGTGGAGCTTGGCCTTTGACCCCAGTGGCCAGCGCCTGGCGTCTTGCAGTGATGACCGGACCGTGCGCATCTGGCGCCAGTATCTACCAGGCAATGAACAAGGTGAGGGTCTAATAGTGGAGCTCCAAAGGTTCACAGTCTGCTAAGGGACATTCATGTAGGATTTTAACATGAGCTTTTTACACGAGCATTCCAGGTGAAAACCCAACAGTGAGTAAAGGCATTGGTGGTGAGTATGCCTAGACTTATGCGAGGAATGGTGATTCATTTAGATGGGATGTAGTATATAAAGGGTTTGAGAAGGAATAAAGTGGGTTGGGTTGGCTGATGGGAGGCCTTCAAAGGTAGACTAACTAGCTAGCTATAGTCTACAGCAGAACAGGAACATTTTCTTCTCAGAATTCTGCTTTAGAAAGGCCAATCTGGCCAGTGTGTACATCACATCAACAAGGATGGGGACAGAGGAATGGAGACACAGACTCATAATTAATTGAAAGTAGGGGTGAGGGGGGGCTTACTCTGCAGTGGTTCAGTTACTCCCCTGAGATGCCTGGGACATGGAAACGTCTTAAGCTTAAGAGAAGTCTGTCCTGCAGGGGTGGCATGCAGCAGCTCTGACCCCAGCTGGAAATGCATCTGCACTTTGTCGGGCTTCCACTCCAGGACCATTTATGATGTTGCTTGGTAAGACGTCCACCCCCATCCCGCCTCCTACCCCATAGCAGGGATTTCAGAGAAGTCATGATCTATGCTACACTCTGCCACCTTGAAGAAGTGCACGAGAATTAAGAGCAACTACCCCCATTTCTTCAGATTGGGCCTGACTCTACTGTGCTGGCTTAGATATAAAAGTGAACTTAAATGAGGTAAAACTCAATAACCTATTAGGTCACTGTTTGAAGAAAAGGGTTAAGAATACTTCATGATATGGGAAACTGCTTATGCTAAGAGAGAAAAGTGCGGTTCAGAACTGTATATCATTTTTTAGGGTAAGTATATAGGGGAGACTAGATAAAAGCACCCAAAGCCATAGGTGGGTGATGTTTGTGGCTCTGTATTAGTCAGGGAAACTCCGTAAGAGACTTTTAGCCGAAGCATGAAGTTTGGGAAGAGAGCAGGCCGGGAAATATAGAACAAATCTTTCCTACCTAATTAGCCAGGTTGGGGAGGGAGGAGATACCTACATTACCCACTGATGTGCATATTCCTCCCAGGTGTCAGCTAACAGGGGCCCTGGCTACAGCTTGTGGGGATGACGCCATCCGAGTGTTTGAGGAGGATCCCGGCTCAGATCCACAGCAGCCCACCTTCTCCCTGACAGCCCACTTGCGTCAGGCTCATTCCCAGGATGTCAACTGTGTGGCCTGGAACCCCAAGGAGCAGGGGCTCCTGGCCTCCTGCAGTGATGATGGGGAAGTGGCCTTCTGGAAGTATCAGCGGCCTGAAGGCCTCTGAGCTACCTTGACTTTGGACAGAGTAATGATTCCCCAGAAAATGTCATAAGACTTCCCCAGGCCCTGAGAGGACCTGGAGGAGCATCCTTGACCTTCATTTAACTTGGCTGGCTTCTATTCTAACTTGGGTAGAGGTATGGACCACAGAACCTTCCCCTCCTTAGACCCGAGGGCCTTAGTAAAGGGCTATGGAATATCAGTACATCATTACTGTGCCACAGATTTTGCTTTAGGTCACAGTGTTAAATTTGGGGGGAGGGATGAATATACTATTTGTAATCACTATATATATATAATGGGGCGTATGTGTCTCAGACCTTTCTGAAGTTATAAGCTTTATAAAAATAATCCAGCTGAGTCTCAAGTCCTGTTTTTTAAGGTATTCAAATTTAAAGTATTTCCATGGTGAATTCTTGTCTGAAATAGGTCCTGCCTTCCCAATTTCTAGGTAAGTTCCTGAATTTAAAATATCCAATCAATATTGAAGGAAATTTTTTTCTTAATGTAGGTTTGTTTAGAGTGAGAGACACCTCTCTTTTCTCTTAGAAACCCTCACGTACCTCCTTGTGTCATTATGCTGTGATGGCAGCTGGGAATACAAAAAAAAAATGGGCAAATCCTGAAGGATGTTATTACTGGACACAGGCTGTACATTCTCAACAGGGATGCAAACTGGTTCTTCATTGGGGGAGGGGAAAATATCTTAGAGCCAATAGCTTGTGGCCCTCTAACAGCCCACAGCACATAAAGATAGCATATCTGTGGTATTACATTTTTTTGGTGGGGGTCATTAGGATGAAGACATCTAACAAGGCTCTTTAGGGGAGTGTTAATGAAGAAAAGTTGAGAAACATTGCCATAGGCAATCAGTTCTTCAGTCTCAGGTTGTCTCTGACCATTGCTTCCAATTGAGTTTTGATGCGAGGATGGCCCTCAAAGCTATATAGCCTTAAGTTTTTACACTATAGAAATCATCTAAAGACTTCAGATTTCAGAACAACTGGGACAGTACCTAGAGCAGTGGTTCTCAAAATGTGGTGTGCAGATCCCTGGGAGTCCCAAGACCCTATTTTTTTTGAAGGGGTTCACCTGTTGGCACTGTGGCATGAATCAATCTGGTGGCAACAAACTAGTCATAGTCTTCACTGCCTTATACTTGGAGTAAAAATATTGCCAACTTCACTTGGAAATGCCCTTGATCGAACTAGTAAAGATGATTAATTGTATTAAATGTTGACCCTAGAGAATACTTCTGATCTTCTGAGAAAATGGGAAGCATACATAAAGTACTTCTGCTGCACACTGAAGTATGGCGGCCTTGAGGAAAAGCAGTTGTGCAACTGAGCTGCAAGCTAAATTAGCTGTCCTTCATGGCATACCATTTTTTTTTTTGAGTTAGAGTCTCACTCTGATGCCCGGGCTAGAGTGCCGTGGCATTGACCTGGCTCACGGCAACCTCAAACTCCTGGTCTCAAGCGATCTTCCTGCCTCAGCCTCCCGAGTAGCTGGGACTACAGGCATGTGCCACCATGCCCGGCTAATTTTTTCTATATATTTTTAGTTGGCCAATTAATTTCTATTTTTTAGTAGAGACGGGGTCTCACTCTTGCTCAGGCTGGTTTTGAACTCCTGACCTTTGAGCCATCCATCTGCCTCAGCCTCCCAGAGTGCTAGGATTACAGGCGTGAGCCACCGTGCCCGGCCAATGGCATACCATTTTTACTTGAAGGAACTAGCAAATTATGGTATTTGGACCTGGCTATTTGGCTGACATTTTGGTAATGAAATGCATAGACATTTGGAAGAATTTTCCAAATGACCAGTGCATGTTATAAAATCATTCATGGGTTTCTTTCAAAGTGTAAGACAGGCCAGTGGGTTCTAAATGTAACAGAGTACAAGAATGCATTAATAAGGTTTCAGATTCCACATTGCCTTTAAGAGACTACCACTTGTAGAGTCTTTGTATAGCATCAAAGAACAGCCACAATTACCTGAAAAGTCTTCAACACAAATGACATAAAATATTGGATGTAGAAACATGTATAAGAATCCAACTGTCTTTTATGAAGCCAGACATTAAAGAGATTTGTAAAATTATAAAATGCTACCCTTCTCCTTGGATTTATTTTGTTTTAGGAGTTATTTTAAAATAGTTTTAATTTTTAACATAGTAAATACCAATGGATATAACCTAGATAATAAAAGCTCTTTGGGCTAGTCTCCAGAACTGAGAAATTCCTGTGATTATAAAGGGGTCCTGAGATCAAATCATTTGGAAACTGCTGACCTAGGGAAACTGCCCTTCAGAATCATCTTTTGGTTTTGTGCACATCCCTAAAGAAAAACAGAAGGCAAGAATTCAAAGAGAAAAATCTGAAGATCATGATTACAAAATCAGTTTACCAAGACTGGGTCACATCCAGGTGGAACATTTTAAACCCCCTGCTGGTGCTGCCTCCTTCTGGGGACACTGCAGAATTGCAGAAAACGGGTCCTGAGAAACCTCTAACTTGTGATCTATCCACCAAGGTTCAGTGTTGGCTCCTGTGATAGTGCTGGCGTGTGGCTAATACTGAGGAGGGAGTTCGGGGTCATGCGCCTGACTGAGGAGAAGCTGCCCACCAGCATTCCCTCCTCCAGACTGACTGAAATGGCTACAGGTAACAGCACAACTAAAGAACAGGCTTGTCTTCCAGAAGTAATTGTTATAAGCAAGTTCAAGACAAAAAAACCCCAAATCTTTGTGGCCAAGCCCTTAGATTGAAGAAAGAACTTTTCATTTGGAATCATTGCAAAGACAAATGGTTTCAACAAGTTATTTTATTAGAATGTCTAAATCAAAAGGAAGTACCAGGAACATGCCTTAAAAATGCCATATTATGGTTTATGCTTAACATGACACCTGCAGACAATGGATCCAGAGTTTGCCACAGCAAGGGGGCAAAATGGAAAAGTAAGTGGAGGTGGGCTGGGACAGCACCGGCCCTGACTGGCCAGCCAGGCTGATGAGACTGGTCTCCACAACCAAGATCCTTACAACTGTACATGTTTCTAATTCTGGCTTGACTCTACCCAAGAGTAAAATGCCTTAGGATTCAATCTGAATCACTGTCCGTCTCAGCTTCTTTCACATCCACACTGAATTTGTACTCCTGGTCACATCCCATGTAAGCGTCACTCATGAAGTACAGGGTGTAGTTATGGGCACCAGTGGCTGGGGCCACAAAGTCCAGTTTCACCTATGGAAAGCAGGCAGAAATCAGGACGAGCATGGACACAAGTAGAGTTCTCACCCTGCCCCACCTCCAGAACAAATGCTAGGGCCAGTGGACATACTCACCTTGGCCTTTTGCTGCAGGGTGAGCCTCTTGATGGAGATGAGGCTATTGGACTTTGCATCTCCAATCACCACCCACCAGCCCTCTTCACGTTTCTGCAGTGACCAAAAACCAATCATTTCAGCACAAAAAAACTTGAGAATGGTTACAAAAAACAGAATAACAAAAATCTGAAGGCCTTCCAAAGTCCTTTCCAAACTATAATTTGATATAACTAAGATTCTGGAACTGTCAAAAGGTGTCTCAAATGGACTTAATGGTGGGGGGCGGGATTACTGTTGTTTAAGTAGATGAACTCATTTGTTGGTCCTGACTCATTCCTTGTATCTTCTCCCACTTAGTGCTTGCCACTGAAGCCAAGGTTGTACTACTGGCAGAGATCTAGTCTTTGGAGCCTGGCAGCTTTGAGTTCCTCAGTACCCCTTTCAGTACAAAGCACATATACCAGCTGAGAAAAATCTTAACATGGAGCTGAACCTGCAGTAGAGAGGATCCAAAGCAGGCCCTGTGGAAGGCCTCTTCTGAAGCCTAGCCTCTTCTATTAAGCCCTCTCTGTTGGCCGCTCCACTGTCATAAAGCCCCAACATCCCAGTTTAAAGCACTCTTTCCTCGTAGCCTGCTGAAAAGCTAGTTAACAGAATCAAATATGACAGTTTAATTGAAGGTTGACAGCAGAAACCAGATATTCTCCCATATAGAGAGAATAAGATTTTCTTTCTGTGGGTAAAGAACTGAACAACTAAGCCGGGCGTGGTGGCTCACGCCTGTAATCCTAGCACTCTGGGAGGCTGAGGCAGGCGGATCGCTCAAGGTCAGGAGTTCAAAACCAGCCTGAGCGAGACCCCGTCTCTACTAAAAATAGAAATTAATTGACCAACTAAAAATATATACAGAAAAAATTAGCTGGGCATGGTGGCGCATGCCTCTAGTCCCAGCTGCTCGGGAGGCTGAGGCAGTAGGATCGCTTGAGCCCAGGAGATTGAGGTTGCTGTGAGCTAGGCTGACGCCACGGCACTCACTCTAGCCTGGGCAACAAAGTGAGACTCTGTCTCAAAAAAAAAAAAAAAAAGAACTGAACAACTAGAAGCACAGTAAGTGGCAACATGAGAGAAGAAACACCAACTAAAAAAGCCCAGTGTCCTGACAATGCCCCCTTGTACTCAGGATCTAGCCAGTGAATAAGGTGAGTTGACACCTGGTAAAGGCAGCTTCCAGAACGTACCTGTGGGAAGAGAGGTGCAATAACAGGGCCTGTGACTTCCTCCTCTCGCTCCAGCTGCACCAGCACCACAACTGGGCCACCACTGCAGGGGAAAAGCAGAGCAGCACATCAGTACCGTGGCAGTGGGTTCACAGCATGTCGTCAAGGTGCCCCTGGCAGGGACCTTCTCTGGCTTACCTGCGGATGCTGTCCTTATCCACTACTTCATAAGACAGTTCAATATTAGGGTAGCGGTTACAGAAGCGGGCCACATCTGCGATCTGGCTGTCAGTCAGCTGAAGCAATGCATTCCGTTCCTCATCCTCCATCTCCATGATGTCGAAAACACTCTCCACCCCCTGCAGTGGGTATTCAGAAGTCAGGGAAGAGGAGAGAACACAGGACCAACAGGCTCCACAGAGCTGCTAACTTTATTTCCTACACTGTCAAATCATCTAAAGACACACCTCCAAAAAGAACATGGCCCACAGATGGCAGCCTCTCTAGCATCTCAATATGGAACAGCTTCAGAGGAACCAGAACTAAAAGTTTCCCCAACTGAGGACTCACCTCCCACAACCCATCTCTGGTCCAGGGCACTCAGCTCTCAGGCTCAGCCACCTAACACCCCAGGCCAACCCAGCTCACCTTGTCTGTGCAACGTTTGATATGCTCTGAGGTGAAGTGTGGCAGCTGTTTCAGGTATGAATCCTTGGACCACATGGCTTGGGTGACCATCTGGGCCAGTTCCATGGCTGCCAGAGCAGGGCTGAGCCACCCATTGCTGGAGAGGACATCCACACAGGCCTGGATGAGCCGGATTGCCTGAAAAGGAAAAGGAGTACAAGAGCAGGTGAAGTTGGAACCAAGACTTCCTAGGCCACCAGTGGTCCCTCCACCCCATCCCACACCCACACGCATACTCTACCTTACTAAGGATTTCCTCTGTATCTGACTGCAGCTCAGCACTCAGCTGCATGCGGGACAGGTGAGCCTGCAGAAGCAGGTTGGTCTTGACGTGCGGATCATTGAACTTAGGGTTATTCAGCTTGTGGGGGACCTTCTGAGCCAACTAGAAAGTGGAAGAAAAATAGCTAGTGACCAACAGGTGACTCTACCTGAGAGCAGCTCAGGCCAAAAGCACCAGTGGCCCAAAGCTCACAACCCTTCAATACCTAGAGGAGCAGGTGTGGTGGGGGAATGGAGATGTGTGTAAGGGTGGTATGGAGGATGGAGGGTGGGGGATGTGTAGATGTTGGGCACACAGGCTAAGTTTCAACTCCAAGGATGTTCTCCTGAAGCCGATGTCCTCACCTGCCGCAGGAGGTTGTCTTCATGGTGCCGGATGGGAATATTCTCATACTCTGCCGCATTGGAGATGATCTCGATAAGCCCTCGCACCTTGGTCTTGGCATTCAGGGACATGCTGAAGAGCTCTGACAGAGAAAGAGAAAATTTGAGAGGAACCAAAAGCAGGCAGAAAAGGAGCAGGAGCTACCTTGCTCTCTCCTGCAATGCCATCCTCCTGACAAACACATGGGCACTTGCCACCCTGTCATCTCTCATCCCAGTAGGTTCCAGACCCCTGCGTAAGAGAAGGCTCCCCACAGAGACACAAGCCACTGCCGGCCCCTCACCAATGGTGGTGTAGTTGATGTAATAGTAGGCCGCGATCATGCCCAGGTTCAGAGGCGCCACGTCCATCTCATCCTCAATGCTTATACACTTAGACTGCTCCAGGTCACTCAGGGTCTGCTCTACCAGCTCTGACAAGTGGTCAGACAAGTGACGATGGGAAATGCCTGTGGAGGTGAGAGGTTAAGTGGGGAGCCAGGGAGACGCCCAGCAAGGGCTGTGAAAACCATCAAAGGATAATGTGTGCTCCAAAGTCCACTGACCCTGCAGGTTGTAATAATTGGGGTTCTGTGTCATACGGCGGTACAGAAAGGTCCAGGTAAGGTAGTCCACAGCATCCTGCTTATTCTCAATGGTCTTGGTGACAATCTCAGCATTGAAGTGGTCATGCATACAGTGGTCCAGGTGAGACTCTACTGGCAATGGCTCATATAAGAATTTTTTGAAGAAATCCTGTGGATTAGGGGAGGGGCAGTAGTAAGACAGAGTCAGTGACGGCATCGTCACAAAGAAGGCCAAGGGCAAATCAATGGTAATGGCCCCTGTGTAAGAGACACAACTAATCCCCAAATAGAAGAAACCACACATTCAGAAAGTGGCATCTCTGGTTACAACACGCAGTGGGAACAAGGATATGCCAAGTCACCAAGGCACAGCAGTGAGCAGTGCATGAGGAACGTGGAACCAACCAGAGGGCGAAGACCTCAACACATGGAGTTAGCCCAGCAGCAGCAAAATTCCATGCAGCTGACAGGCTTATGACAAAAGCCATGTGAAAACAAAGAGCAGAAGGTGACAGACTAAAAAAGCTTCTAAAGACATCTATCAAAAGAAAGAATAAAGAATCTGTTCTGAGGCTCAGGATCTCAAGATGTTGCATGAATCCAGGACTTGCCTTTTTGGAGCCCTGACACATGATAACACAGCGTCCCTCATCGTCCTGCAGGGGGCGGTTGGCATGGCCCACCATCTGAAGCACATCGTAGATGGGGTAATCCACATAGCTGGTGACAGAAGAGAGGAAAGGAAAAGGTGCATCAATACAGAAACCATACTAAAGAGGTCCAACTCCCTGCAATATCAAAGTAAGAGTAAAATGCAAATATGGGGAGATATGGTCAAATTACAGCAAAACCATGTTTATGACCCATTGTGCTTAGAAACTAGTTTCACTCACATCATCTCACTTCACATCATTTAGTTTTCAAGTGTAAGGGTCACATATTTGTTGCTCAAGGTCCATGAACCCATGAACCCTACAAACCCATCTAATGCCAAAAGCCAACCAAATAACTCCCTATTAAAGGATCAAATGTGTAAGTCAAGCTTTCCAAACTTAATAGTGATATATTTCATGACTTATCAAGTCACCTGACTTTAATTCATATCTAGAAGCAGTTTCAAATGCTAAAAATGAACCCATAAATAAAACTCATTTCAAAATAATCTGTATGTTGGAAAAAAATTGAGTTCAATTATTCAGGTTTTTCTGAGAAAGACTGTTCTAACTTCTTACTTGTCACTACTACCATAGGTATGTGACCTTGAGCAAGTTACTTTTCCTAATCTATAAAACAAACAGGTTAACAACATAATCTCAAATATTTCTCCTGGATCTAACATCCTGCTTCTCCAACCTACTGTAATATAGAAGGACGATGACCAAAAAGCAAATGTGACCCTAAGTGCTAAGATTACAAACTCTCTCAAACACCTGGCTCTGGTAGAATCTCGGCTGTATGTTTATTTCCCTAACACCTCTTCTTCATAACAGCTTAATTTTTGTATTTGCAGATTTATGTTCATTTGAACGGGGGCGGTTCACATTAACATGGAGCACCAACTATACTCACGCGTGGATCTTGCCGTTGTAGTACTGGGTGTCCATGATGATCACTAGGTGAGCAGCCACGTTCATGCCCCAGCAGAGACTCCGAGAAGCCACCACCACCTGGATAGCACCTGAGCAGCAAAGGGGAGAGGAGGACTGAGGGCAGGGCTTCCTGGGCAAAGCAGGTTCACTGCCTCCTGGGCAGGTAGTGGCTTACCTTGTGCTACATTTCAGAACTCAGAGCAAGGCTGGCTGGGAACAAGGTCTTACGTGACTGAGAGAGCTAACACAACCCTGTGAGAGGTAGCTCCATGCTGCTGGTGCCTTGCTCTGGGGACTATCCTAGAGGAAACAAGTAATCCTAGAACAGAACCCAAAGCCCAGGAAAGCAAGGCTTACACTACTGATGAGGGACTGGGCCTCAGACTGGAACGTGCTAACACCCGCTCAGCCACAGGCTGGCTCAGCACCTGGCAGCAAAATCAAGATCTCTGAGCATGGCCCAAACCAGGAAGATCCAAGGGTCCAAGAGTGACAGTAAGTGTTCAGTCAGGAGGATCTGCACTGAAGAGTGACAGTAAGTGTTCAGTCAGGAGGATCTGCACTGAGGCTCCAACGAGCAGTCTCCAATGGTAAAACTCTGTGTGAAATGCTATAGGTCAACAAGGGACAGTGGTCAGCAGGAGATTGGCCAAGGGAGAACCAGAGCTCTGCCGTGTGCTACATCTCTCAATCCAACAACCTCGGGGAGCCTGGCATCCCTGGAGAATCAGGGCTAGGGCCGAAGGTCCTGGACTCTAGAAAACCAGGTTCTGAAGTTACACAACCTTATGTGCCTGCCTGTTTCCTCATGTGGCAAGTAGGGACAGTGTATTCTTGGGAGGACCAAATGAGATAACAGATAAAATAATCTTAACAGTATTTTGAAAATATCCAGTATGCTGTAGAGAAATATTAACACCCATACCCTAGAAAGTTTAATATGTGCTACTTGGTGTTAGGCCTGGACGTAATCTCTGTGCCATGGGGTTTTCTTACCTGAGCTGAAGAGCTGTTCCACCAGGCGTCGCTCCATGGGGCTGAGCCCTTCATGCAGGTAGCCCACCCCATTTAACAGTGTTTCCTTGAGCGTGCTGTCACTTAGCTTCTCCAGGTACGGGATCAGATCCTTCTCGGTGCAGTGCAAGAACCTGTGCAGCACAAGCATTGGTTCAGCTCAGTGGTTCCCATCCCTAGCAGATACCTTGCCAACTGTGCAGACCCTAGCCTACTCGCATAAACAGAACATCCTCCAGGGTAAGCCAACTTCACTTCACTGAACCCCCAAACCCCCATCCCCAAAAGCCAAGCACTGCCCTACCTCTGCCGCTGGATGTCAGCCGCACACGTGGTGAGGATATCAATGGCAGTGAGGCGGGTCTGCTTGCGAGACGGGACAAAGACAATGACAGGCTTCTTGGGCGAGTGCTTGGTGATAGCATGGTATACAGGCTTAGCCATGGAGAGCAGGCGAGTTTGTGTATGGCTAATATTGAAGCCCTAGAGACCAAGGGAGAAAAAAAGACATGAAGATTACCAGACCTAGGTAACTCAGGATGTATCTGAGGCCACGGGGGGATGGGAAGAGCAGGTCCTACCTGGATGTGCAGCTCTAAGGGAACAGGGCGCACATTAGGGTGGAAGTTGAAAGTGGAGGTGGCACTGCAACCCAGCCAGTGGGCCACATCCTTAGCATTTGAGAGTGAGGAGCTAAGTGCCACAATGCGGATGGGCCGCTCAATCTGGGAGGAGATGTAGCGCATCCGGGAGCATATCACTTCTAACACAGGCTGGGAAAGAGGGAGGAGGGAGTCACCATAAGCCCCAGCTCACCACCCTCTGCCCAGAGGTCCCCTATGTGAACAGCTCAACAACCTCAAAATGATCTCCTAATTCTTCCTTCTAATTAAGGGCTCTCCCATCTTTGATACCACCTCCTCCATGGCACCCAACTTCTAATAAGCAGTGCTAAAAGTACTACATAAAAATCCCACATCATTCTTTCGGAATAAAGTGGCAGGCAGAATCCTCTAGGGAGAAGCCTCTAGTCTCGGGCCTCAGATCCAAACATAAGGCCCAATGTCAAGGTCACCTGGTTAGTCCCAGTCCCTCATCTGTGCTGCAAGGTCAACACATACCCCATTCTCGCCCCCAATAAGGTGGACCTCATCCACCACAAAGAGGTTGATGTTCTGGACATTCTTGCGCTGCTTCCACCGCCGGGAAAGTATGTCCCATTTCTCAGGGGTGCTGATGATGATGTTGCCTTTGCCCAGCAGCTTCAGGTCCGTGCTGGTCTCCCCCGTCAGGAGCACCACCTTCTTGTTGAGCCTGTCCTGGAACTTCTCATACCAGTCCATGTATACCTGGCAGGCAGCGAGAGGGAGGGCAGAATAACATCAGGCCATGCCAGGCATCTTTCACTTATTATGACACACCAGAGAAAGACCTATTGATTTCCAAATCTCAAGCTACTTTCTAATCCCACACCAGCCTGTACATGATGGGGAAGCTTTTCTTTAGTACACAAACTGAGGAAATGACCCTGTAAATTTCAGGGCTTAAAAATCCTTTATCTGGAATCACAGATGAAATGGCTCCCAGGGAAATTCATGTGACACAGCATGACATCACACCTGCTCTGCAAGGGCCTCCATGGGGGTAATGTAGACACAGCGCCCCTCTGAGTTCTGCAGCAGCATCCGCAGGATGGCAAATTCTGCACAGATAGTCTTCCCGCTGCCAGTGGGGGCCCCCACAAACACATTGTCGTCACTGTTGTACACAGTGTTAAATACTGGAAACCAAGAGAGAAGCAGTGTGAGCATCAAGAGGGGAGTAGACAGACTGGGACATGGACCACTTGTCAAAATAAAGGACAACATAAGCAATGAAGTCAGTTGTGGAGTGCAAACAGGGGTAATGGCACTTGAGCCTCTAACTGTGAGCCAGCCTGCTGTATCTCCCCTCACTTTCTCCTGCCCACCCAAGTAAAGGGAAGGAGGCCAAGACCACAGGTTCAGGCCCCCTGGAAATGTGTGGGATGACAACAAAAGCAAAAGAGGCCAAGTATGCTTTGCTTCTCAGGGACTAGGACACAAAACAAAAGAGAACTGGATCCCTTTCTCTGCCCCTTCAATGCTCTCCTGTATTTGCTGGAAATAGTCTAATATAGAAGGTAAGAGCCTAAGCCCTGGCATTAAGACTGGATTAAAATCCAAGTTCTAGTATTTATTAGCTGGTTCAACTTGGCAGGTCTCTATGCCTCAGTTTCCTCATCTATAAAATGGAATACTAACAGTAATATCTCAAATAGTAAACCCCTCATAAGATTGGTAGGAGGAATGAGAGAAAACGCTGGTGACGTACTCAGCAAAGGACTTAGTACACAACACATGCTCTGTGAAAACAGTCATTTATAGTGATGGGGGGAAGAGGCCTCAACGCAACAGGCTCTAGTTGGATACTTCAGCATCAGGAGCAGGCATGTAGCCTCCTGAGCCTGAGAAATGACAACACGCCACAGTAAGGCCTTGCTCTGCTGACTCTTCTCAGTGAGACGTGCAGAGTGGCAAAGCAAATCTACCAGCAACTGAGGACTTCTGAGAAAGGAAAATGCCTGGTGGGCCCCAACTGTCGGGCTGATGAGCTCCCAGGAACACCAAACGCCAGAGCACCCCCACTTCCCTGCCTGCTGCAGAATACATCTGTCCGTCTCCAGGTGACTAAAAAGGCCACCAAGGGAACCAACTTCCTGGGAATGGAAACACCCACCTTGGGTCTGGATAGGATTGAAGAAAGGAAATTTATCTTGGTAAAGGCTCTCAAAGGCACTGTTTCTCAGAGCAGACACAGGCAAGGGCTGCAGGTCCAGAAGTTCAGTAGGAGGTGGGTACTTCTCTGGTAGGATCAGGTGCCGGAAGGAGACAGGCAGCTGGGTCTCACAAGCTGCAGAAAACAAAAGGGAAGGGTACTAAGCTTTCCTCTTTAGCTAACAGACCCCCAGAGACCCTCTGTAAACACCAGAAACCCTAGGCGGCACATGTACCACTCTCCCCAACAAAGGCAAGCCCAGGACAAAGTGCAAGACATTCTTCTATTGTCCTCAGAGACCCCAGAGAGGAGACACTCACAGAGCCAGCGGTCAGACACCACTCGGATGAAGTACTGAGGGGGCAGCGGTTCAAAGACAGGAACGAAGAACGTAATGAGGTGCTCATCTTGGGCATACTTGGCCTTGAGGAGAAAATACTCATGGTGCAGAATCACCTCGCTGTCCACATCCTCCACCAGAATCCAGAATGCCTCGGATGAGCCATGGACCTGCCAACACGAGCACAGGCAAAAGGAGCGTGAGCCACCATGGGGACTCAGCCCTCCTACCCCGCTCCTCTGCCCAAAGCCTTGCCTTTTCATCCCACTGGAAATCTGGAGTGATGGTTAGCTCCACTTTCAGGGTAGAGCGCGTGATAGGCTGCAGGTGCACCGACAACTCCAATTTGGGAAACAGGTGGACGTATTTGTGGATGGTCTTCCCCATCTTTGGCATGCGGATAAGCTCCCCTAGGAGGAAATGAGAGAGCACAGGAGCTGCAGCCCAGCCAGCCTGCTCCATCTGTAAACTGAAGGCCATTGTGGGAAAGGGGGGGATTCTACTCCGGTGGGAAGGTGCTTCCCTCTACTCTCAGTGAAGCCCAGAGGATTCAAAGTCCCAAGACCACCTGTTCTGCAGGGGGGGACGTGAGAAGTGAACACAGGGTATTAGTGCACAAGGCCTAGGAACTGGAGAGTAGGAAAGTGTAGAAAGACGCCTGGGCTGTGAGGACAAGAAAGACAGGGGCTTCCCACACACCTATCTCATTATGATTCAGGTCATACAGACGCTCAAACGGAAAGTTTTTCTTTTCAATCTTCTTCACTACTTCCTCAGGGAGTTTGCGGAACTGGCGCAGAGGACACATGGACTGCCACCTATCCAGGAAGGAGACAAATCTGTTGGTCCCTTCTGTAGGACTATAACAAACAGCCTTCATCATGGCTTCCAATACTTTAGCGACGACTCCAGAAGATAGTCATTAAAGACAGACGTTCCAAACAGCAGTGAGGCCTGAGCGCCAACAGTGGTTGCCACACTCCCCCCACTCCTCAGCCCCACAGCAAAAGGCCACCCCTCCTCTCAACTTTCACCCAGGTTCATGCCACACTTCAGGCATCGGGACGGAGATCAGATGCATGCCCAGGCGTTCCCATCTGGCCTGAGGACCCCCCACTAATGGTGACCATCCTCCAGCTCACTGGGCCCTTACATGCGTTTGTCGATCATCTTGCAGAGGTTCAGGGTCTTGTCTGTAAGTTGTGCCCAACCTCGGTTCAGGACAATTTCAAAGATTGCACGCATCAGCCGGCCAGCCGACTGAGGAAAGAAGCAGCATTCCCACTGTTAAGTCTCAACTATGCCCAGGTCCTCTGAAGCCACACGCAGTTTCATTAGCTCAAGCTCTGATGCAATCACCCTTGCCAACTCAAAAGCAAAGTCCCCTCTGTCATCACTCCTTTTTCCCTTCTATAAAGTAGATGCTTGTTGAACGCAGAACAGTTAGAAATACAAAAACTGCTCAAGGTCACTGCATGACATTTTAACCTAACATTCACTGCATGATTTTTAAAAAGCTTTTGACTTCATTTAGCGTTTAGGGCTCTAGAAAGAATTAGGGTACCCATGACCTGCCCTTAGAGGTAAAAACAAAGCGTAGCTAAGAAATCCCTGTTTCATTTCATAGAAATCCCTGTTTCATAGATTTATGAGCCCTGCAGCCACAGTGGGAAGTCACCTCTTTGTCAGGAAGCAGACATTGTGTCTGTCCTGTGGATCTCCCTGTCTCCCCAAGGGCCTGGGGAGCCTCCCAGAATTCTCTCTTAAGGACTTACCTCATCCACATGCTCAAGATCCAAACAACATAGTGGCCGTACTACACACATACCAATCAACTAGCCAACTAGGGCAGAACTAAGCATTCTTCCTATCTCACTAGTGTCCATCTGAGAGCACAAAGCACACAAGGAACTGTCAGGCCTCTTTTCACAGCCACAGTACAGCTCTGCCCTCACCTGTGTAACATATACCATGTCGGCCATCAGTGCAAAGCCCTCCAGTTTCAGCTGCGAGATGAAAGCTTGGAGAAGCACATTGATCTGGAAAGAAACAAGGCCCACCAACAGGAGGCCAATCACTGAATAGTCCAAGAAAGTGAATTACATTTCTGCTCTGGGTATCTATGCCAGGTTAAGATCTACAGCTCTTGATTTACAGATATTAAATAATTGTCATGCCATATAAAAAGAACATGTGAGAAAGATACAGAAACTGGGAGAACTGAGCAGAACCCATGAACACAAATTCAAGGTTCATCTTTTTAGAAGATTATGAAAATGACCTGATCCTTACCCCACGCAAAGGAGATGGGCTCACCTTTGCACTGGGTTCCTCAATGCTCTCCTTTACTGGGATGGGCACCCTCTCCAGCAACTTCTGCAGCTCAAGCTTCTCCTCCTGCCACAAGGAGGAAACAGGTCAAGGAAAAGGCAAGTGGCCAAGGAGAGAAATCATCCAGCAACCTGGCAGTGATCACCAACTCCCCATCCCAGGACACTGCGCAGGCGCACCTCTCTCACAGTGATGTTCTTAAACTCAGAGGACAAAGAGAAGACTCTGAAAAGCTCAATCTCACTCAGAGTGGGCTTCAGCAGCTGGTTGTAGGTCTGCACTGTATCATTGGTGATGTAGTAGTGGCTGGCTATCCGGCCCAGTTCTGTCACCTGGAGAGAAAGCAGACTCAATCCAGTGCTGACCATTAATGAGCTCCAACCTCTAACAGTAGACAATAAGTTTCTGTCCTCTACATATTATCCCTAACAAGACAACTAGATGAACTCATAGCAGTACAAGTGCCTGTTTCAGGCACATGAAGAAAGATGGCATATTTGACCCATAGTGAACTGGTGTCCACATAGACAAGACAACTGAATTATCCACCTCAACTCAAGTTAAAGAAAAAGAAGTGCCATTTTAAAAGTTTCTAAGTTCAAAGGGTGCAGTCCAATCCCACCCATTTTTCTACCATTCTAAGCAACAATTAGATAAGCAGTACTTAAATTGAGAGCAATCTGAAAAATTTTCTCCTGGGCCTACAACTTTTGTTGGGAACTTTACCTCAAAACTCTCACCCCACTCACCTGGAAGTTGCCTGTCTTTTTGTCATACTTGACCAGATTGTTCTTGTCCAGCATCAAGGCAGCAGTGTGAACCAGATCTAGTCGGCGCTGGTCTAGCAGGGGATCTCCCTTGAGGTCATCGTGAGAGATGCCATAGAGGGTTGGGGATCGGAGCATTCGGATGTACAGGTAGGCATAGCCCAGCCAATTCACAGCATCCTACAAGAGATAGCTTATGGTTCTTAGCAGGGAGAACTCCTGATGTCCAAATAAAAAGCTCCCATGGATTGCTTAGAAATTAATTCTCAACTACAAGGATGTATATTATATCATTTCTAATAAAGAACTATTGTCTCACCTTTGCATTCTGAACATTCCCCAGCACGATTTCCGCATTGAGCATGTCGGGAAGCTTTGACACCATCTGGCTCTCGATAGGAAGTTGCTGATTAAGGAGGGACAGGTAGTACTGTAGCTCCCCATGAGATGTGATGAGTATGCCTTCACCCTTGGTGTCATACTGGGGCCGTCCAGCACGTCCCAGCATCTAGACCAGAGACAGTGAACCAAGAAGGCTATAGCAAGAGAGTTTCTGGTTTTGATCCAGGGATTCTACATTTTAGAACCTGGCCTTTGATCTGCCATCTTTCCAGCATCCTTGCATTTCAGGCAAAGGATACTCATCCCCACTGAGAATAAACTTGAAGGCTCTTTACCTGCAGAATGTCCAAGGCTCCCAGTTCCGTCCAGCGCCCCTTCTCTGGACTGTACACCTGGGTGCCTTTGATGATGACAGTATGTGCAGGAAGATTTACACCCCAAGCCAGAGTTGCTGTGGAAACTAAAACCTACAGAGGCAAGGCAAGGCAAGGCAAGGTAAAGAGGAAAACAGAGGTCAGCACCAGACAGTTAATATCCCTGACTTCTCTGGGCAACTGGCCTCAGAGCTTCTAATAGGACTGGTGGGGGGAACAGAACTGGGGGTAGGGGTGTCCCAGTACTTGTCAATGTGACACCACAATAAAAAGGAAAGGGTTTTCCTTGGGCTCCTCATTGATTCAAGAATATTTCAAGGTTCCAGAAATACCTAAGAGTCATAAGTATAGACCTATATTAATCAACTTAGGTTTACTAGAAAATTTAAAATACAGGCTACCCTGAAAGAGGGAATGAACAAGGTCCTGACCTTATGAGGCGCTGTTTGGAGTTATCTGGTATCACCAAAGTGCTTGCTTTGCTATGCTCCTCAGACACTTTCCCAGACTCATTCATTTTCCCTCACGCAGGGTATGAAGAGGTGGCACAGGATGTATTTATTGTAACCACCACAACCCTCTGACCTGGGATAGCTGGGCCAGAAACAATAAAGTACCAAGAGCAAATATATGACACAACCTTTGACATTTTAAGTCTTCTGAAAGCTGCATCACCTGCTCCCCCAAAAGCTTTGCCCACCCTCACCTGAATATGTTTATCAGCAAAAAGATCCTCCACAAGTGTTCGGTCAACTCTGGTCATGCCTGCATGATGAATAGCGAAGCCGTACGGCAGAAGATCCTTCAGCTCCAGGTTCTGTGGAACAAACAAGAGAGGATGAGGTAAGCCCGCCTGTGGGAATCTCCCAGGTCTAAGGAAATCTCTTCCCAGGAGACCTGTCCCTTACCTATTCTATAAGACCACATATAATAAACCTTAACTCATGTGAAACAACAGCACCATGGTGTAGTCCTAGGAGTTGTCTGGGATCTTAGATGAAGACGGTTGCCAGGCAGGAATGAGGGAACTAGGCCGGCCCCTCCTCACCTTGCACTGCTCAGCTTCTGTCCGCAGGACTTCCGTGGAGGCTGAGCCCTCTCTCAGAAACAGACCCAGAGTGTCCTTCTCTAGGCACATGTCCCGGATGGCCCTGGCTGTCTTCCCAGTCTCCTTCCGGGAGTGGACAAACACAAGCACCTAAGGAAAAGCCACAGTTCATCGCAATCATGAGACAGCTCCAGCAGCCACTGGCGCAGCCCTAAGATACCCACAGCAGGAAACACAGGCTGCACCATCATCACCAAAAGTCAATGTCTTGGACAGAAGAGCAATGGCAGGAATGTGTGCTGGCTTGGAGAAAACCTAAACAGGGCTGGAAAGACCAAGACCCTAAGGGAATGATGCAGCCAAGTACAGAGTCCTAGAGCTGAAAAATTCAACTCTGGCACCTTATCTTGAAAAGCAAGTTTAAATACACCATGAATGCAAATTCAGGAATCTCAACTAAGAATCTGTGTTCAGGCACCTAAGAGTCAAAGCCACATGAAGATGTATCTGCAAAGTAACAGTTAAAAATATTGTACTATTTATAAAAGGACTTAGGGAATGAGTCTGAGACTAGGATGATATTGTAGGAAATAAAGTCCTTCTGGTATTTAGTGCCAAGAAAAGATTTGTCTCTTCATATAAATTCATACACTTCTTTTTATCAGACAAAAAGAAATACATAACCAATAACTTTTCCTTTTCTCTTGGTTAACATTACTAGATTTCAATATTCAATTTAAAACCTCTATCATACTCTCTATTATAGTAAGATGCCCTCTTAGTTTTTAATTTTCATCTTTATTTTCAGTGTAAACCTTCCCAAATCTTTTACATAAGGACCCATGATAATGGGAATAGACACACTGATTAACTAGGCTGAGGGATTTCTTTTGGGGGAGCTTTTTAAGTACTAATCCAATTTCTTTAATGGTTATAGGACTATTCAGGTTATCTAATTCATTTATGCTGAGGCATTTGTTTTTTGAGACAGGGTCTCGCTCTATTGTCTGGGCTAGAGTGCAGTGTTGTCATCACAGCTCACTGTAACCTCCAAATCCAGGGCTTAAGTGATCCTCCTGCCTCAGCCTCCTGAGTAGCTGGGACTATACAGGCACCCGCCACCACACCCAGCTAAGCTCATCTAGGCTGAGTTTTGATGGTAGTTGTCAGAGAATTAGTCCATTTCTTCTAAGTTTTCAAACTTATAAGCATAAAATTGATCACTGTATTCCTTTATTATCCTTTTAATGTCTATAGGTTCTATAGTAACATCTCACTTCATTCCTGATATTGGTGATTTGTGTTGTCTTCTTTTTATCTTTGTCAGTCTTGCCTAATGATTGGTAAGTCAACAATTCAAAAGAACAAGGTTCAAGAATAACAACAAACTATAGACAGACCTGATTTTTTCCAGCATGTTCCATGATTTTCTCATAGACTATTTCATTCATGATCTGGAAACGCTTGATAGCTTTTTTTTCTGTGATGCCCACATAAGTCTGTTCCAGAGGCACTGGGCGGAAGCTAGAAGTTCAAGAGACAAATGAGGTTTTCAGCAGAGAACACTGAGGGAATAAACAGTCCTTTTCACTGTCCCGAGAGCAATATTCCTCTTTTTGGATTCACACATCAAAACCCAAAGGCCCTTCTTTTTCTTTTCTTTTTTTTTTTTTTGAGACAGAGTCTCGTTCTGTTTCCCTGGGTACAGTGCAGTGGTATCTTTGTAGCTCACTGCAACCTCAAACTCCAGGACTCAAGTGATACTCATGCTTCAGCCTCCCAAGTAGCTAGGACTACAGGTGCATGCCATGACACCCAATTAAATTTTTTATTTTTAGTAGAGACAGGGTCTCACTCTTGCTCAGGCTGGTATCCAACTCCTGAGCTCAAGCAATTGATCCTCCCACCTCAGCCTCCCAGAGTGCTAGGATTACAAGTGTGAGCCACCACACCCAGTCCTAAAGGCCCTTCTAAAGCCCAATCCAGTAGCGCTCCTTTGAAAGGGAGAAGGATAGCAGGAAGGTCACCTTGGATAAACTTCTCCCAGTCTTTTCTTATACCTGTTGTCAAAGTAGAAGAGGCCCTTGGCAGGGTCAACACGCAGAAAGGTAGCCACATCTTCATAGTTGGGAAGGGTGGCACTGAGACCAATGAGTCGGACATCCTCTTGGGTCATCTCAATGTTTCGGATGGCCCTGGCCACCAAAGCTTCTAAGACAGGCCCTCTGTCATCGTGGAGAAGATGGATTTCATCCTAAGGAACAGAAGAGCAACAGTGACCTCTAGGACTAGAAAAATATAGCCCCTTTCCTAAGACTAGTCCCATTTCATAGGCATATAACCTAATATGCTTAACAAAGACAAGAAAGGGAATTCTAAGCCAGAGAAACCCAAAGGATAAAGACATTATTCACCATGGAATACTCCAGGAAATAACATACTCTAATCATGAGTTGCTTTGCTCCAGTTTGGTAAAATAATATTTTATGTCAAAAAATGTTAATACCTCAGGTAAATGAGTTTATAACTTTAGTCAAAAATATATTTCTTTATGAAAAATGATATATGGTCTGATCAGAAGCTTCACCTCTGGGCAGTTATCTCTACCAAGAACAAAAGCTATTATGCATCAAATGATGAGTTCAATAGTCTAAAGCAGTGCTTCTCAAATTTCAGAAAGCTAGTTAAAATGCAAATTGGATTCAGTAGGTGTCGTGTGGGGCCAGGAATTCTATATTTCTAACAAGCTCCTATTCCAACCTGCTGCTGCTTCCCCATGGATCAGACTTTCAATAAATAGCAAGGCTCTAAAGCAGGGGTTGGCAAATATTTTCGTAAGGGACCAGATAATATTTTAGGCTGTGGGCCATGCAGTCCCTGTTGCAAATACTCAACTCTGCCATTGCAGCACAAAAACAGCCATAAACAATATAAACAATACATAAACATGCTGGGCATGGTGGCTCATACTTGTAATCCTAGCACTTTGGGAGGCCAAGGCAGGAGGACTGCTTAAGCCCAGGAGTTAGTGACCAACCTGGACAATAGCAAGACCCCAGCTCTACCAAAAAAAAAACAAAAACAAAAAAATTGGCCGGGCATGGTGGCATACACCTGTAGTCCCAGCTAATTGGGAGGCTAAGACAGGAGGATCGCTTAAGCCTGGGAATTTGAGGTTGCAGTGAGCCATGATGATGCTACCACATTCTAGTCCAGGCAAAAAAGAGACTCAGTCTCAAAACAACAACAATGAGAAAGAAAGAAAAGAAAAAAGAAAGAGAAGAGAAGAGAAGAGAAGAGGAAAGGAAAGGAAGAAAAGAAAAAAGGAAAGGAAAGGAAAGGAAAGGAAAAAGGAAAGGAGAAAGGAAAGGAGAAAGGAAAAGAAAAGAAAGAAAAGAAAAGAAAAGAAAAACCAATATGTACACATATGTGTGGCCATGTTCCAATAAACAAAAATCAGTAGCTAATTACCAACCTCTGCTCTAGAATACTGAAAACCAACATATGAGGTCCCCTTTTTTGCCTTCCCAGACAACTTACACTACAGAGTCAGTCATTGCTCTGTCAGTGCTTATGCATATTTGGAACAAAATATGCTGATTCCTTACTCATTTCCTTGGAAAATGTAATATTTGTCAAGCTCTTCAATGTTCTGGAAGGATACGATTAGCTTTTTGCCTGTTTATATTTATTTGAAAATGCTTCAGACATTAAAAAAAAAAAAAAAAAAGAATAACAGCAAATACATGCACCTACTGGGGAATTTTCTATTAAGTGCAGATTCTCATTTAATGGTAACAGCAAAGCTGATGATGGCTATCATTTGAAATGCTAGGAGCTACAGAAAAGGCACTGAAGAAACATCTAGTGTTCAAACTCAGCAAACCCTCCTGAGCCACAAGTGGGCTCTCCCTGCTCACCAGAATGATGAGCCGCACTAGCTGAGTGTAGGTGCGCTCGCCACCCTTGCGGGTAATGATATCCCACTTCTCAGGGGTGCAGACGATGATCTGAGTGGCGCTGATCTCTTCCTTGCACAGCTGGTGGTCTCCAGTCAGTTCAGCAACAGTGATGCCATAAGTGGCCAGGCGCTAGGGGGAGGAAAGCTATGTCAGGCAAGAAAGATTGAAGGGGCTGGGATCTCACACTTTCTGTCTCAGCAGTCTGAGTGTAGGGTATTGGAAGTAGGTTTTTAACCCATCAAGCAAATATCAGGTAAATCAAATCATATGAACATATATTCCTAAAACATATCCTAGTTTCACTCAGGCAAACAAAGCAGAAAAAGGAGCTCTAGGAGCTCTGCACACATGGGGAGAAATGGAAACTTATAAACAAGACCTGGACTAACACCACTAGGTCTATTATCACCCATATCCACATGATGTCTCATAAATACTTTAATAATGCAAAAGATACCAACTGTCGAAAATTGCTATGGTGAGAATAAAAGAAAGATGGTAAATCCTTGTAAAAGATGGTTTAAGACATTATTGCTTCAGAAACTCTCTGCACCTGGGTCAAGTTCCATCTTTGAAATGGAAAAAAATACAGCACAGGAGGCATTTCCAGAGATGCCCTAATACAAGAAGCAGTGAGGTCCTGGCCTGTTCCCAACACTTTTGGCAGTCACACCCAGTATCTTCTGGAGGAAATTTCTATCTCTTTACCTTTCCAAAACTGCCCACCATCTCCTGTACCAAGGACCGCATGGGAGCAATGTAGATAATCTTGAAGTCATCCACATTGATGGTGCCATCCATGTTTATGTGTTTCCCTATCTCACGAAGCATACACATCAGAGCCACATTGGTCTTCCCAGCACCCTAAGAGAGAGGTCAGGGACAAGAAGGCATGTTTACCTGCTTACGTTCACTGCCCCAACTTCCACGGGCTTATCTCCCAAATAAAGAACAGAGCTTGTCCTGGGTATTTCATCCTACCATTTAACATCTCTTCCATAAATGGATAATGAACTGGGGGTAGGCATGGAGGTGAAGAACAATCTTGCCACAAAACTCCAGACCATATTCCACAGGCAGGGCAGGGCAGGACAGAGCTTACAGTAGGAGCACATAGTAGGAAAAAAGCAGCTTTGGCCCGGCGCAGTGGCTCACGCCTGTAATCCTAGCACTCTGGGAGGCTGAGGTGGGAGGATCGCTCAAGGTCAGGAGTTTGAAACCAGCCTGAGCAAGAGCGAGACCCCGTCTCTACTAGAAATAGAAAGAAATTAATTGGCCAACTAAAAATACATAGAAAAAATTAGGCAGCCATGGTGGCACACGCCTGTAGTCCCAGCAACTCGGGAGGCTGAGGCAGAAGGACTGCTTGAGCCCAGGAGTTTGAGGTTGCTGTGAGCTAGGCTGACACCATGGCACTCTAGCCCAGGCAACAGAGTGAGACTCTATTTCAAAAAGAAAGAAAAAAGTAGCTTACAATAGGAAAAAAGCAGGCAGGGCAGCGCTTACAGTAGGAGCACACAGCAGCAGGTTCTCATCCGTCTCCAAGGCAGCACGGTAGAGTTTACTCTGGATCCGATTCAGTGTTTTGAAGCCCTCAAATCCAGCCTGGGCATACTTTGGCAGCTTTTCCACCGGAAGCAGTTGCTAGAAGGAAGAAATACCATACATCGTATTGGCAGCATCCTCGAGCAGACTATCAACTTTTGTGAGGTCACCAGGATTTTGTTCCTTGGCAATCTCCTTGCATAACTCTCCATTCAAGGCCAGTCCAGAGAGCAATACTGTTCCCTGGGCTCAAAATCAGAATGGGAAAACTGTGAAGCAGCTTCCATTTTTGTAATAATCTATGAGACAGGGCTACATTTTGATCAATGGTTGAAATCCAAACTGGAAGAGAAGTGAACTGAACAGAGAGTTGAGAAAAGCAATTCACTCACTTCTTCTGAGCCAAAGGGCTTGGGCTTCAGAGCAGGAACATGCACCTCTTCATAGCCCTTACGCTGGCGACGGAAGGACCCATCAGGAAGCTGACAGCGTTTATTGGCCATGAAGTGGCTCCCTTGGGTAAACACCAGATCCTCCAAGTCCAGAACCTGCCGTGGAGCCAGTGCCTAGGAACGTGACAAACAAAAACACAAAAGAAGTGAGCAAGCTGAGCAAATGAGCTCTCCATCCATCACAGCTTGGGAAATAAAGGGCCCTGGTACCTACCTCTCCACCCTGGTCCAAATCCATGGTTTCCAGATCTGTGTCCATTCGCGACTGACGCACTCGCTCTCTCCGGGACCTTTCCTCCTACAGTAAGAAAAGATAAAAAGCACAACAATGCATCACGATCATAGGTTCTTGTCCTTTTCTGTCCCTGTTTATCTGCACTTGACTCATAAGTGCTGATTGATTATCCCTAAACAGAAAGACGACACTTTACATTCAGACACCTGCCACAGGGACCACCAGAATGATCAAAGCAAACAAACACCTTTATAGAGAGAAGGTGCAATACAGGAATGTCAGAAGTTGATGTTCTACAATCAAGTATCAAGGTGTAGAAATATGGGTTCTGTTACTGTATTTCAATAAATACCAGGTAAAGGACCCCATGATGCTGGTGAAGGCAGTAGCAGGTCGGTGGTCTCTCGACCACACCAACGTGAATGTGTTGGTTCTAATTTTTACCCACTGACAAACCCCAAAGAATTCAGGGAAATACTTTACTTCAACTTCTTCTTTTGATAGGAACTTTAATAGGCTGCAATCTTCTAGCCACTGACCCTTTCAGCTCAGGAATCATTCAGATAAACCAACCCAGCCCTTACTCGGATCAGATCCTCTTTCTCGGTCTCATGGAGCTGATAGAGAAACTTGGATAGCTCTGGATCGGATTCCATCTTTCCCATGATCCTTTCTTTTTCAGCTACACTCTGTGCACTGGCCAGCAAGGTACAGTATAAAACTGCCAACAACAAAAAAAAGGGAAGGTGAGAAGGAGGGAATAAAATAAAAATCAACTTTCAACCTTAGGGTAGAAAGAAGGAAAATTAATGAAATGTTAAAGCTATGAAAGCAGCACAATCTCTATCACACACACGAACACACACTGCAAAAAGAGCCCACTATATACTCACTCATCATCCTGTGCTGCCGCAACACTTTAATAAAATCGAAGGTGTTGAAACCAAGGAGCAGAACCAGCTGGTTCTCACATTCCCGATCATCACTGGCCGTCTGCAGAGAGAAGGTAACACCTCCACTAAGGACAAAGGCATCTGCTGCTTCATACAATGTCCCCATGTGCTAAGATACACTGAACACAGAACTACTGTTATCTTGGCTTACCTTCAAAATCTCTAACACTTCATCTGCCTTCTTCTGTGACACGATGGCATCGTCATAGAAACGGCTGAGCTGCCGTTGTAGCCAAAATGCATCGATATCCCGAGGGTGCAAATCCTTCTTCTTGGAACTCATGAGTTCACCTGAGGCTACAAGCTACAAAAGCAAGCAGGCACTTAGCCCACTAGGTCTGTTTGCTCTAATGGCTTTCTCAACACCTTGCAACCAAGTTCTACTTGCCACCCACAGCCCATCTTCTTGTGAGGACCTTCGGGGGGGAGGGGGGAACTCTACTACATTGAGCTCAGAAGTGCACCAGACTAAGAGTTCATCAACACATTTGGGAAGAAGAACAATCAACTGAAGTCTTAAGAAAACCTAGACACTGAATGTTTATTATGGCTCGCCTATCAAAAGGTGGCTCAATAAATAATACATAACAGAGGCATGGGGAAGAAGTAACCCAGAAGTAACCTGGTGTTGTGGCAATGAGAAAGACAAACTCTACTTACATTAGCTGAAAGGGTGCAGCGCACAACAGCCTCGTCCCCTTCCATGTCATCATCAGATGCCTCTTCCCGAACTTCCCCATACACATCTTCATCACCTTCCTGTGGAAATAACCCCAAGCTCAACCATGATCTGGAGCTGATCCTGCATCACCACAGAACCTCTCAAGTCACCCTAAATTAGCTCCATGGTTAGAGCAATGGCTTTGGGGTGAAACCAAGAGCCTGCTGGAACCAGGCTCATCCATATTCCAGAGTACATTTATCAGAATGATCACTTGGCACAGATTCATGAAATGCTTCTACCCCCTATTTTGCTTATTACCTCAGGCTGTCACAATGGCAACCAATTGGATCACAGTCTTTATCTGATATACACACACAATCAATACTGGAAAATAAGAGCTACTAGCTAACAAGAGAGAAGAGCTATAAGGAAGCAAATAGCAATCCAGAAATGTAGAGACCACACCACTGTACTTACTCATACACTATACATTGTGTGCACTTGGCACGGTGCCACAATACTTAAATAATACTTAAATAATAAGCATTGTTAGATGAACAAACTGTTATGAGTAAAAGCACTGTTAGTTTACTGCTACTTAAAAATCATAAAATCCAATTAACTAAACTTTAGGAAGAGGCTTAGCAATCATCTGACTTAATCACTTTATTTTTTAGAAGGAAAAACTGAGGCAAGATGATCTGCCCAAGATACAGGACCAAAATTCAGAAGTCTCGGCTCCCACTTTAGTGTTCTTTCTTCTGACTCTCCTGTGCTGCCCCTTCTTCCTGTCCTGGTATATATTCCAAGGCCTCGTTTTCCCTTTCAGGAGCCAAATCCACACACTGAGGCCTCTAAGCCAATTTTGCAATTTTTTAAGTGCCCCACTCATTCCTATTTAGTTATATTCAAGAAATTCTGATTAGATGGTAAAACATTAACCCCAGTGCACAAACTACGTCCATGCCCTTGGGTAAATGTGCAAACTTTTGAGATAGACAGTGGGACACAATACTGAAAAATGGGAAGTTATTCCACTAAGGTTAAACTGTAATAAAACACCGCAGGATACATTCTCAATGAAAGTATTCGCTGTACTTTTATCTCTTGCCTTTCTTTTTGCTGATCCACTTGGTTTAAATTATTAATTTATATTTATTAGTTTAAATTTGCTATACTTAAATGGACTTAAATATACTTAAATGGACTAGATCCATTTGCTTTATCACTCACCTCCTCATCAGACTCAAACTGCACATTCACACCATACGTCTCATCAATGTTGTCATCTGGAAGGATAAGGGATTAGAAAAAGAAGGTAGTGAATGGCTAGTGAAACAAGGCACTCTGGAGCCAACGTCCTCCCCAGCTGCCTGGCTTGCCTCTCCTCAGAATAGATCTAGGCTCTAAGGACACATACAGACACTCAGATGATCGACCTAAAGAGCCACCCGTGCTGCCACTGTCAAGGCCTTCTCGATCTGCCAACCTTGGCTTCAGCCCTGCTCTGCTTGCTCAACCACCTGAACCCCCAGGCTCTGCCACACTTTCTCCCCTACTCTACACTTAATAAAAGGTTTTCAAATAAAGAAATGACTGCCAGAATCTAGACATTCCAGTGTCCATCAATAACTCTCAAAAATCACAAAACAGGTCATAGGAACTCACTGACATTCAGATTTCTTAAATGATCTTGCTGGAAGACTCACGTTTAGGGGTCAAGAAGAACCAGATAATATGATCAGGAAATAAAGAGCTCAGTTACCCATATTTTGGATTTCCTTGTCTCCACCATAGTCTGTGATCTTCTTGCCCAAGTTCACTAGCACATGGTATCTGGTATCATCTGTTTGACCCAGCAGCAGGTCAATCTCCTTTCGCCTTTCCTTGTCCCGCAGCTTTTCATTCTTTAGGACAGCCAGAACTTCATCGGCTGCCCCACAAAGGATATCGCGTGGCTGGTGGCAAGAAACAAACAACTTAAAACCATAACACACAGGACACCACCAATCAGCTTTACGTGCGGCAGGATGTGAAGAGCCACACACCTTCAAAACCTGCATCATCACAGGCTCTAACCTTTTTCATTAATGTTGATTTAAAAATGCCACCAAGAGTCATACAATTGAAGGAGACTCATCTGTTTTTAAAAAGATTAGCTAGGTGGCCTTAGGAAGCAGGACACAGTTTCTGCAATGGTTTGCCACATGTCTCCACGTGGTAGAGGTACTTGGCAGTCCTCTAGCCGGCCACACTTTTATAATTCCTTGTCCTCACTTCCTCTTGCACCTGTCTCACCAGAGCTTCTCAGAGGTCCTCAATCTAATCATGCATGTATAACAATTAGGAGCATAAATTCCAGAGGTAGACTATCTCAGCTCTGCCAAATACTACCTCCGTGCCTTGGGAAAATTACTTAACTATTCTGTGGCTCACATCTCTCTTTTGTAAAACAGAAAATGAATATTAATAGCACCTATTCATATAGTTAATATGAGAAGAAAGAAGACGTGTAAAGTGCTGCTCCACATAAACTAAGTGCTCAGCAAGTATTAGCCACTTCTGCAAATTGGTATGGCCCACACAAGGATCCAGAGACAAGGTTCTTCTGGTCTCCCAGCTGTGACCTTCTCCCTTTCCAAACACATGGCCTCACCCTCTGGCTGGCTCACTCTAATATAAAAATAAAACAAACTCAGCTTTTTCTATACACTCACAACAATCAACACAAAAGATTCCTGCGACCTCCAGTCACCAAGAAGCATATGGGGATTTCTCCCCACCAGCAACCAATCCTGCAGTAGACACCAGCTAGGTGTCCTCTAATTAAATTCAATTCCAACACTATGTACCTGGAGATCGCATCAGATCCCACAGATTGAGGGCTCCGTCCCATAAGACTGCCTGCCCCCAACTTTAAGATGACAACCACAAGCCCCAGGTTGTTTTACCTGTGCTTCTGACTGACCAGCTCTAAATTGGGATTCCCATTAACTCCCTCCTTGGGCTCGATTATTTTGCTAGAGCAGATCATAGAACTCAGGGAAACACATTATTATTAGGGATATTACAAAGAATAAGAAATACATATTTTACACAGCTTATCTCTAATCTGAGCAAAAAAAAAGAAAGAAAAAAGGAAATCTAAAAATTAAAAAAAAAAAAAGAGATACATAAGGCAAAGCACATGGAAGCTCCATGCCCTCTTCAGCCTCACCACCCTCCACATGTTCAGTTATATGGAAGCTTCCTGAAACCAGTCCTTTGTTTTTTATGGAAGTTTTATTATGTAGGCATGATCAATCAAATCACTGGCCATTGATCAACATCAGTACATCTCCCCACCCGGGAGAGTGGGGAGGTTGAAAGTCCCAACCTTGCAATCTGGCTGCCTAGGTCTTTCTGGTGACCAGCCCCCATTCTGAAGCTACCTAGGGGCTGCCAGCCATCAGTCAACCAATCAGAACACAAAAAGACACATCACTTTGAAGATTCCAAGGATTTCAGGAGTTGTATGCCAAGAAACAGGATAAAGATCAAATATATATTTCACAGTATCACTCACCTGGTCCCCAAGGGCAGCCTGAATGAAGCTGAGCAGCACCTCATAGGTCTCCCGGGTCTCCTTAGTTTTGGGCTTATAGATGATGCCCACCATCTCATCAATGCCCTCGGACAGTAGAGTATAACCCTTCATCTTGTTGATGTCATGCCGGTCTTCATCACGCTTTCTTCGCCTAACGGGCACATAGTGTGATGTTGAACCTTCCTCTCTAAAGCAAGACTAGATCAAGCCCACCCTCCTCTCCTTCTCAGCTTTATGGAACATAACCTAATATTTGAAAACAGGAACCTGAACCTCAGCAAATGATTTCCATTTGGTCTTAATCATTTGTAGGAATATTTCTTTAAGGGATACAGTGACAGAAAAGGAATTCCCTGTCATCTTTTCACCAGATGCATTAAACATTATGAGACATGCTCCTCATTTGTTTAAAAAATACAACACTTTATACATTGTATGACAATATTACATAATGGGATTTTGACTAGTTTTTCACCTCTCGGATGCATTTTCTTTTCCTGGCCAGAGAAACAAGCTCCAATGGAAGTGACTACCATTGACTCCAAAAAAATTATAACAAAACCAGAAAAGAAGTTATACTCTGCAAAGTGGAAAACCAATGCTGTATTAACTCATTTCAAATATAACTACTTTAATCAAACACAGGCCTAGAAATTTTGGAGATTTCATCATAGGAGAAGTGGAAGGACACCAAGATATTCAAGGCCAAAAGAAAAAGGCGAGATAAAAGTGAATGATTAAGTTTTGAGATATATCCCCCAAGAATTAAAAAAAAAAAAAAAAGAAAGGAAGGAAAAAAATACCAAACAACAAAAAATCTGTTTTTCATACTGTAGATGCTTAAGTTAGTTTACAAGAACAAAAGAAGTAACTAGGCAACAGTAAATGAAAAAAGTACGGGTGAGAAGTTAGTAAGGGTGGAAAAAAAGAGAGTTACTGAGACATGGATGGGAATAACAAGGGTCTTGAAAATAACCCGAAGAAAATTAAGACCTGTCTATGGACCAGAAACATATATGTCAGAAAAAGGTACCAATAAGTTATTTTCCACTTCAGGTGCACTTGTTAAGATCAAAGAATCTTTAAACTCTCATATTCTGTTTTTACTGTCACTAAGTTGTTTTAATGCCACTGATGTCTGATTTTGCACCACACATTTCAGTCAAAATGCTGCTCAAATGCTAAGGTAGAGATGGACTTGGAACTGAAAAAAAAAGTAGTATCCCCTTGGTACTACTCACTTGGCTCGTCTTTCCTCCTGCATCTGTGGTTTGGTCCGTTGGGCCTTATCTCCCATACGGGTGCCTTCCAGCTTCCCAACCAAAGACAATACCTCTCCTGTGGGTTCATCCCGGCGGGTGCGGTCAATGAGAGATCGGTCAGCTTGGAGCACAAGATTCGAGTTCTGAAAAGATCATGACATAATGAAGCTCTGACATGAACAGGGTCAACTCCTATATGTCACACACAGTGGCACCAACTGATGGAAGAATCGTAGCAACTAAGTGCTAATAATCACTAATTGGATTAAAAAGATATTTTCCTTAAGAAGAAATATAGCATCGTATAACACCGTGCATAAACATAGAGCTGATTAAATTCTAAGGCCCGTCTAATCAGTTAAACAATCCTACCTCCTAACAGTGCCTATAATAACTCACACCCGGGAAAAGTGTTGGATGGGTTGGGAGTGACATGAAGAAGGGGGCGGGTTTACGGTCCAAAGAACGGGAAAAACCCCTCATAGAGACCCCTTAGCCAGTCCTGCCCGCCCCAGACCCTAATGGGGTTATTCTCATCATCTTGTAATCCCACCTGCGCCCCAACCCGATTTCCCCTACGCTTTCGTGGCTCTACGATAGGCCTTCAGACTGAAACTCCCTTTCTCAGCCATCCCCTCCCCCCTGCACTTCCTCGCCCGGCGTCCTCCCCTGAGCCGATACACACCGCCTTGTACTCGTACTGCAGGCTACGGGCGGTCACGTCCGCCATGGCGACGGTCCCACCGGGACTTCAATGCTCTACTCCTTCTCACTTCAAGGTGCTAACTGCCTCAGATCTCCGTTCCCGCCGGGCCGGAAAGACGCAGGAGAGACGCACTGAAAAGCAAAAAGAAATCAGCTCCCTTCCGCTTCCGGGTCGCTCGCCGGAAGTGCGGGAGAGCGCGCGCCGCTTCCCGTTGATTTCTCGGCGGAGTGGGCGGGGCTGGCGCTTCTGGGTCCCCGGATCCTTGGGCTCCGGAACTCTGGTTCCGGCAACCAGCCTGCCCTTCGGACCCAAGGCCGGTACTTTCCCTCCACCTCAGGCTCTGGCCTTTGGTCCGAGGACCTCTCACATCATAAGGAAACCTACGCCTGCTCAGCCCCAGTCCTTTCACATGTTCTATTCTTTCTTTTTCCTCATTTTGCGACAGTCCAATGAAGTAGCCATGAGAGGAGGGGCTCATTAGCCCCATCTCCGGATGAGACAACTCAAGCACCAAGCGAACGAGTTAAACGCGTGTGTGTGTGTGTGTGTGTGTATGTGTGTGTATGTGTGTGTGTTTTAATGACTGGTGTCTTACTTTGAGTTTCTCTTCTGTATAGAGCAGTTGAAAGAAAGCTCCTGCTCTCCACATGTCCCACCTAAACCCATGCTCTGAAGACCCTCATTCTCACTCAGCTGAGTGAAAAGGGCCGGGGTCCCCATTTGCTCCCAGTTGTCTGTCACATTCCATGGCAGGACCCTGTGAACATTGGTGAAGGCATCTCCGTCCTGGCAGGTCAAATCCTTAAAGGCAGTGACTTAAATTTCTTCCCCAGCTATAAAGTCCAGGGCTGGTGGGCACTCCCTCCCTACCCTACCCCATCAACCATTTCTCACCAGTGGAATGGCAACTTCCCTCACTTAGAACATGTTTGCTTTTGAGAAGATGAATGAATAGAAGGATGGGTATTAAGCCAAAGGAATTCATCCTCAATGGTAGTCTCCTGGGCCAAATTTGACCTGTGGTAGTATTGTATATGGCTCACTGTTGGTTCCTTATTTAAAAATTGGGGTAATTCACACATTCTGAATTTCCCCCATCAGTTGGAGAAATCAGAAAATTGACCACATGAGACCCACATTTCTAGATGGCATACTTGCCCAGTGCTAATCATCAGCTGCCAAGCTTAGAGGGTACACATGTTCCTCCCACTGCTCCTGTGTTCTCATACCTGTCCACCTTACTCTTTATTGTTACCTGCCTGGCCCCTGTAGGCGTGGAGTTTGCTGCCTTGAGCTGTGTGTGTGTGAGTGTGTGTGTGTGTGTGAATGTGCGCGCGCGGGCGTTTTAAATATCTAACTAGACCTTCCAAGGGACAGTCAAGTCTTTGTAGCTCCACTACTCAGTGGCTATTAAGACTTTCAAGTAGCTTCCTGGTGTCTCTGGTTGAGCATCATTTCCTTATCCTTAAAATTGAGGCAATATAACATTATTGTGATTAAATGAGGTAGTGTGTTTAAAAGCGCCTAGCAAAGTGCCTGATTCAAGGTGGAGGTTCACTAAAGTTTATTTATTTATTTATTTATTTATTTATTTTTTGAGACAGAGTCTCACTCTGTTGCCGGGGCTAGAGTGCCGTGGCGTCAGCCTTGCTCACAGCAACCTCAAACTCCTGGGCTCAGGCAATCCTTCTGCCTCAGCCTCCCAAGTAGCTGGGACTACAGGCATGCGCCACCATGCCCGGCTAATTTTTTTTTCTATATTTTAGTTGGCCAATTAATTTCTTTCTATTTTTTAGTAGAGATGGGGTCTCACTCTTGCTCAGGCTGGTTTCGAACTCCTGAGCTCAAACGATCCGCCCACCTCGGCCTCCCAGAGTGCTAGGATTACAGGCGTGAGCCACCGCGCCCGGCCTTAAAGTTTATTTAAATCTGAATCCTTTAGGCTGACTTTTATTCCATGATCATGCTGTGGCTTCCCTACCTGTCACAAAAGGTGTGAAAGGTATTTCAGGAGGATTCCACTCTGCGTTTTGGCAGGAGTAGTATTCATGTTCATAGACAAGGCCAGGCTGTGGACAAATCTGTGAAGCAAGAAAAGAAGGAAAATTTCTCCATCTTGCCTTTTCCCCTCTAAGCAGGCTCTACCAAATGTAAATCCTCCATTTATTCATTTAGATGAATTTGTAAGTTTCCATAGGATTTTAGAACTGGAAGGGGCCATAGAGACGGAGTAGTTCGGTTATCTCATTTCCCACATGAGGAGGCTGCAGCCCAGGGAAGATCATCACACTGAATCATATGTACAGAAAGAAAATACTTGTGACTTAAAAAATAAAATGACAATGTTTTCTTATTCTAGGTAGGGGGCAGCATTTACCTGAGAGATGGGGTTCTTCTGTTGAGGGAAAGGCTCAGGGAAACTTCCTGGGCCATCTTGTTGAAAATGGGAGGAAGGGGACGTAGCAAGGGCAAGTCAAGGAGAGAACTTAGTGCCCCACATAAGAAAGGAAAGAGGGCCAGGCATGGTGGCTCCTGCCTGTAATCCTAGCACTTTGGGAGGCCTAGGTAGGAGAATTGCTTCAGGCCAAGAGTTCAAGACCAGCCTGAGCAACAAAGCAAGACCCCATCTCTACAAAAAATAGAAAACTTGGCCAGGTGTGGTGGCTCATGCCTGTGATCCCAGGTACTTGTGAGGCTATGAAAGGCAGGTCGCTCGATCCTAGGAGTTTGAGGTTGCAGTGAGCCATGATGGTGCCACTACACTCTAGCCCAGGCAGCTAGAGCTAGGATGTAGAGAGGGTAAACGAAGGTGCCAGGAAGCAAGAGAGACCCAGGAATATGACAAGCCAGAACATAAAGGAGCCATAGAAAAGTAAAATTTCCCATCACAAAGATCAGCTTGATGCACTTTTAGGCAGTGATCCTATTTTTTAAGTTGCTGTCCATACAATCTTTGCAGGATTTTCCATCCATTTCTTGAAATCCTGAGTAAGAGTTTGTCACACACACTGGTGTGTTTGTGGTACTTTAGGGAATGAAGAAATGAAATGGTGTCCAGGGAAAGTTGAAACGAAGTGGGAGGGCTAGGTTATAGAGGATAAGACCCAGAGCTAGGAGACAAAATTCAATGAAAGCAAAGAATTTGTATAAGATGTAACTGGGAAGAAAATCTGTCCCTGAGAATTCTGAGGCTTCTGGCAGTGGGGAGATGCTGTTGTCCCCCTAACATGTAGGATGAAGCATGAGCCAATTTATTGTAAGATTAAAAGAGAAATAAACATACAGATCAATATTCTAGAATTCAGAGTCTGAAAATAAACCCATACATTTATGAGCAATTGACTTTTGACAAGGGGTACCAAGATAATCCAATGAGGAAAGAAGAAGCTTTTCCCCAAATGGTGCTGGGACAATTGGATATCCACATGCAAAAGGATGAATTTGCTCCCCTACAACATACCATACACAAAAGCTAACTCAAAATGGATCATAAACCTAAATGTTAGGGTTAAAACTATAAAAGTCTTGCAAGAAGACATAGAGATAAAACTTCATGACTTTGGATTAGGCCATGCTTTCTTAGATGTGACACCAAAAGTATGAACAAAAAGAAAGAATAGATAAATTGGACTTCATCGAGATTAAAAATAATTGTACTTTAAAGTACATCATCAGGAAAGTGAAAGACAACCCATAGAATGAAAGACAGTATTTACAAATCATATATATGACAAAGAACTAGAATCTAGAATATATAAAGAACTCTTACAACTAAATAATAATAAGACAAATAACCCAATTATAAAATTGGGAAAGGATTTCAACAGACATTTCTTCAAAGAAAATATACATGTGGCCAGTAAGCACATGAAAAGATGCTCAAAATCATTATTCATGAGGGAAATGCAAATCAAAACTATGAGATACCACTTCATACCAATTAGATGGCTAGAATTAAAAAGATGGGCAGTAACAAGTATTGGCAGAGATGTGGAGAAAGAGAAATCCTCATATACCACTGGTAGGAATGTAAAATGGTGCATCCACTTTGGAAAACAGTTTGGCACTTCCTTAAAAAGTTAAACATAAGGTTACCATATGACCCAGCAATTCTACTCCTAGGAATCTATTCAAGAGAATTGAAAACATATGTCTACACAAAAATTTGTACACAAATTTCCACAGCAGCACTATTCACAATAACTAAAAAATGGAAACAACCTAATTGTTTGTCAACTGATGACTGGATAAACAAAATGTGGTATAGCCATACAATGCAATATTATTCAGCCTCAAAAAGCTATGAAGTATTGATGTATACTACAACATGGATGAATCTCAAAAACATATTAAATGAGCTCACGCCTGTAATCCTAGCTCTCTGGGAGGCCGAGGCAGGTGGATCGCTGGAGCTCAGGAGTTCGAAACCAGCCTGAGTAAGAGTGAGACCCCGTCTCTACTATAAATAGAAAGCAATTAATTGGCCAACTAAAAATATATAGAAAAAATGAGCCGGGCATGGTGGCGCATGCCTGTAGTCCCAGCTACTCGGGAGGCTGAGGCAGGAGGATTGCTCGAGCCCAGGAGTTTGAGGTTGCTGTGAGCTAGGCTGACGCCATGGCACTCACTCTAGCCCGGGCAACAGAGAGAGACTCTGTCTCAAAAAAAAAAAAAATTCTATAAAAAAAAACATATTAAATGAAAGACGCCAGTCACAAAAGACCACATCTTATATGATTCCATGTATATGAAATGTCCAAGGTAGGCACATCTATAGAGACAGAAAGTAGATTAGTGGTTGCCTAGGGTGGGAAGCAGGGGAGGAGAGAGAGGGAGTGACTACTAATGGAAAGTTTTCTTATTGGAGTGATGGAAATGTTCTAAAATTAGATGACGGTGATTGGTGGACAACTTGGAATATATATTTAAAAACATTGAACTATACATTGTAAATGAAAGAATTTTATGGTATATAAATTATACCTTAATAAAGTTGTTTTAAAGAAATTTTAATAGAGGATTATCTTCAGGAAGCTGAAGGATTGGGAGCACCCTGGCAAACACAGACCCCTAGAGTGACATTAGTTACCAAGGAAGGCTCAGAGCAAGGGCCTTTAGCTTCATTCTGGCCCATGTATGCTCCACTGTATTGCCTCTCTCCAAAGATGACCATCAGAATTCACAATGTAACCACATCAGATCAATCTGGTTCAACTTTTATGTAACAAAGCTGTGAGTTGTTTTTCAGTTGCCATAGACCCCAAGGTTGAAGGCCACATAAACTGAGCAAGCCCAGATGACCTAAATGTGCAACCATGGGCAGAACCCAAGTAAGTGGGACCAAGGAGTGAGAACTGAATTAAGCAGACACCACATGGCAGGATAGAGGATCCAATCAGATTGAGTTCTCGTGTCACTTCAGGGCATGGTCCAGTCAGAACATGTCTCCTGGCATCACCAAATCACAAGATCCCATCAGATCACACGTCATTACGCTCACTACTATGCACATTGGGCAGCAAGCCCATTGCTTGCTCTAGGCAACTACTCCCCAGCCCCAAGACTGAACAGATTACCCAGACTTCAGTCTGGGCCCTGAATTTCTTTACCTTAAAACCTGTCACTTCATTTAGTTACTTCTCAAATATTTATATGTGGACTACTCCTTGAGCACTTTTAGGGACTTTGAACACAATTAGGACCCTTGAGGAGTTATAGTTTTGCAGAAGTAAAACATAAACAACTGTAATTAAAAAGGAGAATGAGGCCAGGCATGGTGGCTCATGCCTGTAATCCTAGCACTCTGGGAGGCCAAGGCAGGCGGATCGTTTGAGCTCAAGAGTTCGAGACCAGCCTGAGCAAGAGTGAGACTCTGTCTCTACTAAAAAAATAGAAAGAAATTAGCTGGACAACTAAAAAAAAAAAAAAAAATATATATATATATATATAAAATTAGCTGGGCATGGTGGTGCATGCCTGTAGTCTCAGCTACTCAGGAGGCTGAGGCAGAAGGATTGCTTGAGCCCAGGAGTTTGAAGTTGCTGTGAGCTAGGCTGACGCCACAGCACTCTAGCCCGGGCAACAGAGTGAGACTCTGTCTCAAAAAAAGAAAATAAAAAAAAGCAGAATGCAAGCTGGGCACAGCGGTGAATGCCCATAGTCCCAGCTACTCAGGAAGCTGAGGCAAGAGGATTGTTTGAGCCCAGGAATTCAAGGCTGTAGTGCCCCATGATTGCACCTATGAATAGCCACTGCACTCCAGTCAGGGCAACAGAGACTGTCTCTAGAAAGAAAAAAAGCAGAATGCAGTCAGTGCCACAAGGGGGCACTGTGGGAGATCCAAGAAATGACTTCCGACTTAGACTAAGTGAGGCTTTGCAGCTGTGATGTGAAGGCTGGCTAGGATTTCAGTAGAGGCAGGCAGGAGGTGGGGGATTTCAAAGGGATACAGAAAAAGCAAAAGCATGAAGGTGAGAAGACAGAGGCATGTCTTGGGAACTGTTAAAAGCTCAATTCAGCTGAGTGCAGGGCAAATGTAAGAAATGGAACAATGTAGTCAGCACTGTGGTTCACACCTGTAATCCTAGCACTCTGGAGAGCCGAGGTGAGAAGATTGCTTGAGGTCAGGAGTTTGAGACCAGCCTGAGCAAGAGCAAGACCCCATCTCTACTAAAAATAGAAATAAATTAATTGGCCAACTAAAATATATAGAAAAAATTAGCCGGGCATGGTGGCGCATGCCTGTAGTCCCAGCTACTCGGGAGGCTGAGGCAGGAGAATCGCTTGAGCCCAGGAGTTTGAGATTGCTGTGAGCTAGATGCCACAGAACTCACTCTAGCCCTGGCAACAAAGCAAGACTGTATCTCAAAAAAAAGAAAAGAAAAGAAAAGAAAAAGAATAAATGGAACAATGTGTGAGAGAGAGTGCATACTCTCTTTATTTAAAAAAGAATGCCATTGTAAAGAGCTTTTCCTTTGCTCAGCAGACAATAGGAAGCTATAGTAGGTTTCTTGTTTGGGGGATTTTATTTGTTTTTACAGCTTCATAGCAGTCATTTGATTAGAGGGACCTTTTCAATTAAGCAAAAACTTAAAAGTATTAATATCATGTGACAAGCATTTGCAAAGTTCCACTTTAACCTACATTATCTCACTGAATCCCCATCAAGCCCTATGAAATATATTGATGTCCCCTACTTCACCAATGAAGAACTCAAAGCCCCAAGAAGGTATCTGACTTACATGGCTTCATCTGCCTCAAAGCCAGGCCTTCTCATTCCAGACCCTATGCACAGGGGACTCCTCACAGAGCTGAGCTTCAGAAAGGTGATTCTCACCGTGCTAGGTAAGATGGATGGTGGGGAGTGGGGCGGCCAGAGACAGGGAGTAGAGCTGAGAGGCTGTTGCAGAGGAAGTGAGAGGTTAGGTGTGCCTGGCAGAGGTAGCATGGGCAGGGGATACCGAATGCTAGAAATGTGAATGAAATGCAAAGGGACTTGGTGATTGTTTTTGATGAGTTCAGGAAGACCTCAGGTTGCCTAAACTCTTTGGGCTGGGAAAGAGGAGTGTTGGGTCACCCAAAAGCCTGATATGAGCTCATAACTTGCATATTGGATGGTGAAATGCCTCCTGACCCAGGATAAAATATACACATTCTAGGGTGAGACTGAGGCTAAATCAAATGACTCCAGTAAGCATAATTTGGTGTTCTAAATGGAGAAAGGATTCAATAAATGGCAGTTCCTTCTCTAGTTGTCTAGGCCATTGATTCACTCCGTAACACACACTTTTGAACTACTTTATTCATTCATTTCTTTTTCCACTGAACAAATTTTATTGTCTCCTATGTGCCAGACACTATAATAGGTTCTAGGGCTGTACCAGCAAACAAGACATTTTATATGCGAGTATATGTAAGATTTAACTGTTTAGTGACAAAGTTGATTTTCTAATTGATTCATCTGATGTATGTTTCTAAACAGGCTTGTTCCCTTCCAGATCTTTACCTTAGGAGGCAATGGTGTTGTTTCGACCAAGAGGCGGTTTGATGTAGTGATTAAAATTGGGGACTCTAATGCCAGCCTGCCTGGATTCAAATTCCAGCTTTACCCCTTACTAGCTATGTAATTTTAGGTCAGTTCTTAGCTACTCTCTGCCTAATGGGGATAGTTTTATCTACTCCACAGAGTTGCCTGGAACCTAGAACTATGCCAAGAAACAATAAGTGTTAAGTATTGTCTGGCAGTGCTGCATTTCTTAAAAGCATTTCTGAAACACTCTGTCTGGAGGCAGCTTGTGACTCACACAGGAAAACTACCTCATTCTTTTTCATATCCATCCTTTCTTATCCCATATGGTATTACCCAACCTTATGGCCCTTCTACCCCCAGCAAACTTGGTTTTGAATGCCTGTTGCCTGTTCCCCAAGCCCCAGGCCTCACTCAAAAGATAACAGGTTGCCAGCATTGGGTCTATTCAAAGGCATGACTGTAGGTTGGGCAGCTGTTCCCAGAATGCTGTCAGCTGTGGCTGTGTTATTAGTTGCTTCACCAGGTGAAGGATTTGCAGAGGCTAAGAACTCATTTTGATGTACAAGTTGCCATATATTTGTTTAAAAATAAATGTAGGCCAGGTGTGGTGGCTCACGCCTGTAATCCTAGCACTTTGGGAGGCTGAGGTGGGAGG
>VBSM01002608.1:102628200-102647086 GCA_008086735.1 Cheirogaleus medius | reverse complement strand
AAAAAAAAAAAGAAATTCATTTGATGAAAATTTTGCAGCTGTAAAAAAAAATTTTTTTTTGTAATTTGTTTTTGAGAGAAATGGCTTGTCACATAGTTATTGTATCAGTTATTTTGTCTGATTATCCTGATCTCCCACCCTTAACCTCAAAATCAAATATTTTATTTAAGGTCTGTTGATTTGCTTATCTGATTGTTGGCCATAGACCCAATTTTTGAATCCTTGGTCAAGATTCTGTGTGGATCTGTCAGTTATCCCCAACTTCCAAACATCCTACACAAAAAAAGGAAGTTACAGCTCCTACCTCAAGCCAAACACACTCCTATTTCTCAGGGCTGGAACATCCTGTGTCATTCAATCATTCAAACACACTTAGTAGTTGCAAACCAGGAATTGACCTAAGTCTCATTTCGGTCTTTGTCCTTAAGGATCTCAGCATTTCATTACAGAAACCAATAGATAACCAATAACCAGGATGCAGTGTGATGTAGTAAGGGACATATTTAGTAATGTGAACACAGATGAGCCCAGGAGGGGCGGATGACTAATCCAAGAGCCAGGTGCTCTAAATATACAGAATAGGGCCATTTAATATGCTGCACAAACCTTAAAAGGGAAGGACTTTCATCTTTGTGTTTTATAGGACGAGGAAGCTTAGGCCAAGGGAGTTTGGAACTTTGCTAGGCCCCAGTTAGCAGGTGTCCAGATGGCTCTGAGGCCAGGCTCCCGGACCTCTTTCTTCCCCATACCAAACTGCATCCGCACGGGAAGGAAGCATCGCGCTGGGCTTAGGGAATGGATGGCAAAGGAGTTTTCCCCATCCCCTCAAGGAAGGGCAGGGGACACGCTGCTCTGGGCAAAGAGGCTGCGCGGTGACGTCCCGGCTCACCGCGAGGGGCCAGGGTCTCGGTAGGGGGACCGGACCCACGAAAGGGCTCCCGAACCCCTGCCAGGCCCTTCCTCCGCTCTGCCCGCAGGCTTCCGTGGCCCTGGGTTTGCGGCCTGAGACTCATTTCCAGATCTGGCCAAACGAAGGGTTTCCCTCTGTGGGCAGGTCGCCTGGAGGAAGGACGGGCCCTGGTGGCGGCGGCTGCCCCGTCGGAAACCACGTCTCCTTTTTCATCCTGAAATGAAACTCGTAGTTGGTTAAAACGGTCCTCACCGACATGATTTACAAGTAAGCTGACGCGCTAACTGTAATCCAATGAGAAGAAAAGGACTAATTTATAACACGATGAGAGGTTCCGTGGGTCCTGGCCCAGGGCCAACCACCGGGTTGCATCCCCGTGAATCTGCAAATGTGCCAGCCGGGCAAAAGTACTCTGCTTAAATGTGAGATGGAGTCGAGGGTGGCTCACATTCTCATGCACCGGCTCGCCCCTTTCAGGAAGGTAGCGAGCGCCTCGCAAGCGTGCTTCCGGGTCACCGCGACACCCCAAATTCTCCCGCCGTGACCAGTGCGTCCCAGGGTCGATCCAGCGACGGAAAACGCTAGTGGAGGGCGGTGGAGCGTCTGTGGCTGGGAGGAAGAGAGATTGGGGTGGTCGTAGGCCAAGGGAGGAGGCTCATGCTCCTGGGCCCAGAAACCTGGAGGAAGGTCTTCCCCATCCCCATCCCCTCTTCTGAACTGCGAGGACTCCGCCCCTGGCCCCTCCCATCCCTGCATATAGAGTGTCCCCAGCAGTCCTGGGTTAATTAAACGTGCCATCGTGGGCGCACCTGTTTCTGAAGAAAATGAGTTTTGTGCTTGGGTCCACTAAGGCTCATGAGGGCTTTGAGTACACAGCCCATTCATATGCTGAACACTGGATGTCTAGTTTTGTATGTTAAAAGTGTACCTGTTTATTGTTAAATAGACACCTGCAATCAATCCCTGCACCCTCAGAAGATCACTGTAAACATTTTGGGATCCACCCTTTGAAATTTTTTTCCTAGACATATAACACACACATGAGGATTAAGCTATAGCATGCTCTTGTAACTTGCTTTTTTTCACTTAATAGGTTATCACCTATTTTCCATCTTAACAAATGTAGATTTGCATAATCTGTTTTTATATATACAGTATATTTCTACATATTTATAGGAATATTATATAATGACCAAAACATGAGTGTGAGATTTATGCAGTAATTTACTTTTGGTGAAAATATCGGAAACCCATGGGTGTGCCACAGGACTCTTTTACAAAAACTTTGTGGTTTGTGAATCATTTTAAAAATACTTTCATAGCCCTTTTTGTGCTCCTCCTTTTGCTCTCTCTTTGCTGTGACAATGGGTCCAGTCGGCATCTGTGTATGTATCATGCTCTGTAAACCTATATCTTGTTCTTGCCCTATAAGCCTATCTTTCTCTCCTCAATAAACCTCATTTTCATGCTTGCAAAAAATAAAAAAATTAAGATAAAAAAATACCTTCACAGACCCACGACTCAGCTTATACCAACGATTATAATTATTTTCCACACACAGTCTGCCATTCACTAGCAGTGGGAATCTTCTTTGTATGTGGTCTCTTCGCATCCTTTTCCAACATCACCTGAGACAGGTCTGATAGCTCCCCTACATTCTAACATCAGCAAGACATTCCAAGCTCCCCTTACTTCCTGGGCATCTTGACATGTTGTACTGTCACTCTTCAAGGAGCTTTGATTCCTTTTAGGGAGACTAGCACAGTGGAACCAAATCTGGTCTTAAGAGTGCTGACCCGAATGGGTTTGTATATAGCTGAAGCAGTACTGTCTCAGAGTGTAAATTCACAGACTGGCACTGGAGCCAAACCTGGTTACCTTTGGCAGTGACTGTGCTGCCTCTCCTGTGTTTTCCCCTGCAGATCCTCTCTTCCCCTTCTCCTTCCTGCTCTGTGCTGGGCCATAAGGCCTACATCCAGGGACTTCCTTGTGATCTGGCTTCAGGTTGGTTTTGGCCAGTGGGAGGCATCGTTAGAAGGTGGGAGGGAGGTAGGAGAGAACCTAGCTCTCTTACTGTGGGGTACCAGAGGGTTGACTGTGTTCTTTTAATTGAAGATCACCTTTACTTAGACATCCTCTCCACGTGGCCACCCTCTTCAAGTTCTGGTAACAAAATTTCCTCCCCCTTACACTCAAGCAGAGGTGGGCTCCCAGTTGTACTGACTTCAGGAACATCCATCCATCCATTGTGATTTTCCCTAAACCTTGAAGCACTTTTGTCTCTAGTTAAAATCGCTTTGATTACCCTGCTTGATGATGTCACCACATCCTGCTAGTGATCCTAACTGATACCACAGGATTAAGGGTGATTTTTTAAAAAACCAATTTTTTATACTTTTCTGGTTTTTCTAAACTTTTTACAGTGATGGTTTTTTCATTTTTTCATTTTTAAAATGTCATCAAGAAATATTATGCAAATCCTTTTGTTGAGAGTCATCTGAGCAACTAGTGTTCTAAGGGGCACATTTTTGGAAATATGGCACATCACATCTAGAAGATGCTCCTCATATTTATAACATATCTGAGTGGTGGGGTGTGAGGGTAGCTTCTTTCTTTTATTCCTCCTATACAGTATGTATTTTTACAATATGTGTCTCATTTTTACAAAAAAATAAACTTTAAAAATAAAACTCTGGGCCGGGCATGGTGGCTCATACTTGTAATCCCAGGGCTTTGGGAGGCTGAGGCAGGAGGATCACTTGAGGCCAGGAGTTTGAGACCAGCCTGGGCAACATAGTGAGGCTCCTGTCTCTACAAAAAAATTGAAAAATTACCTGAGCTTGGTGGCATGTGTCTGTAATCCCAGCTACTCAGTAGGCTGAGGTGGAAGGATTGCTTGAGCCCAGGAGTTTGAGGTTACAGTGAGCTATGATTGCACTACTGCACTCCGGCATGGGCAACAGAACAAGACCCTGTCTCAAAAATAAATTGAGAGAGAAAATAATTAATTAATTAATTAATTTCTAGGAGAAATGTGCACATTTTGATGCTTAAAAGCAGAGGTCAATGAACTTTTTCTATAAATGGCAAGATAATAAATGTTTTAGTGTTGGCAGGCAAAGAGGCAGAATCACAATATTATGTAGGTACTTACACAAGAGAGAAAACACATTTCCACAAATTTTGTATTTATAAAATTCAAAATATAATAAATTGAGTGCAGGATTTTTATATGGGTCTACTAATGAGAATAATGGAATTCTTTTTTTGGAAATAATATGCCACTTAATTGGGGTTCAATGTTAGTGTTTCTTACCATCCAAACAGATTGCAAATGTTCATCTGTTAGTGCTGATCTGTATGAAATTTTAAATATTTCTTCTTTGAAAATATCTTTTCATACAGATAGGTACTGCCAAATACTGACATTAATCCACAAGCATATGATTTTAATTGAGCTTGGAAGGCATTATATAATTAGATTCTTCTCTTGATATTTGCCTTCTAATATGTCATTACATTTCAGATTAATCACTTCTAATTGAAGTTTCAAGGGAAGCTCTTCAATTGCAAAGTTAAATGAATTTTGAAATATAGAACAGTCCTTTCTACTTGCATTGATGTCTGACAAACTGCTAGAACTATGGTTTGAGCTCCAGAAAATATCTACTGCAAATTTATGTGAGAATGGAGGTCTTGCTTTTGTTTTGACAGCATGGGAAGTGTATTAAGAAGCTTCATATTGTGAATCAAATAAAGATAGTTGTTGAAATGACTTCATCACAGTGTAAGTTTCACATATAAGCACCATTTTGCCTTGTAATTTAGGTAGTATTCATTAAGAAACAGTATCAAAGCAACCAACTTAATTTCTGTGCAGACCACGAATTAACAAACATCTTCTAACTGACCAGTTACTTTTAAAACAAACCCTTAACCATGGACACAAGTCTTTAAACACCATTGTTTTTGCACTCTCTGACATGTATTTTTTCATCCCAACATCAAGTCATAAATGAAGAGATAATAGAGAATTTCTTATAATTGGACAAATACACTAATGTTCAGTAATAACCTGTAATCTGTTTTTCGTAATCCAAGTTTATAAAAAGTTAACTTTGGAACTTCTGTTATTATTAGCCCGCAGACAGTCTTTTCCTGTCTACAATTAAAGAAGTCAGTATTTTCTCTTTTTCTTTTTTTGTGAGACAGAGTCTTGCTCTGTTGCCTGGGCTATAGTGCTATAGTGTCAGCCTAGCTCACAACAACCTCAAACTCCTGGGCTCAGGCAATCCTCTTGCTTCAGCCTCCCAAGCGCACCACCATGCTGGGCTAATTTTTTTCTATTTTTAGTTGCCCAGCTAATTTTGTTTTTCTGTATTTTTAGAGATGGGGTCTCCCTCTTGCTCAGGCTCGTCTTGAACCCCTGAGCTCAAGCAATCCTCCTGCCTCGAAGAAATCAGTATTTTGGGAATTACTGTCCAAGCTGTTTGGGGGCTCCTTCTGCATTGCTACTAAATAAGACGTGAAACTTGATTTGTCCTTCAGCAGCGGGATTTTAGTTGGCATCAAGTGGTCATCACTTCCTTTTTCTCCTTGGATTGCTGACACAGGACAGGAAGACAGAGGGCTTTCTGATACTCTGAAGATCCATTTCAGGAGATCCATTCTGTTAGTATTTCTTAATGTGTGATAAGGCTTGTCCAGCCTCCACACTTTGTTATAGTTCTCCTTCATACACATGTATCATCAGCAGAGCTGCCCTATAAGCTGAGGATTCTTACTCCCATGTGGCTAGAGAATAGCAAGCAAGCCCCCAAGCCAGGTCTTTGGGTGCTGTCTAGTCCTTTCATTAGAGTCACTTTGATAAGAGAAAGGGGTTGGGGAAAGACAGTTGAGTCTGGGCGTGGGCTGGGAGTGAGGCATATTTAAGGTGCTGAAAACACACCTCATCTCTGTACCATTTTGCTCAGGGCCAGCCCGAAGTGAGAATGGTCAATTCCTATTTTTGCCACCATCATCCTCACACCTGAACTCCCTGTAGGTATATTCTCTGCTGAACTGAGCTGAGTGAAGCTGATAGCAGGCAGCGCAGTGCCCCCTTTTGCCACCCCAGGGAAGCCAAGCAGCTGCGAGAGTGTGCCCACCGCCCCTCCACTCTCCCAGCAAACTCCCGGGAGCCGCGGCTGCAGACACAGGACGTGTGTGCGGGAAGTGTCACCGGGTCCAGAGGCACTCTTCCAGCACACTGGGCCTCCAGGGTGTGGGCGGGGAGGAGCTTGTACCCGCGGGGCGGGGCGGGGCAGGGCGGGGCGGGGAGAAGCCCGAACGGCGGGAGCTGCGGCTGCGGGCTGACGCCCTCGGAGCCGCGCACCGCATGGCGGGGGACGCAGGGGCCCACCGCGCACGGACGTTCAGACTCTCGGACAAACATGGTCTATATCCCCGAGAGGGAAGCGGGGCCACTCCCACGTGCGGCCCCAGCGATGAATCCGGAGATCCCACCCCGCGGGGAAGAAGGCAGGGATGGTCAGGCCGCGCTGTCTCTTTAAGACCGTGTTCCTGCTAACACCGACGGTAAGTAACCTGGCCCTGGTCCGGGGGAAACCCTGAGGCGGGACAGGTCCTTGGTTTGTTATGGATAGGTGGGTGAAAGTACAAATCTCTGGGCGTGGAATTTGGGAAAGTTATGAATGGGATGGGGAAGACTCTGCTTTGAGCCAAAGCCCCCAGGTACCTTGTCAATTTTAGCAGGGCTCCGGGAGAGTGCCGTGAGACTAGGCAAGGCCAAGTTCCAAAGGAAGGAGAGGAGAGCCGCCCACCTGGCTTCAGCGTCCACACTGCAGGTACAGTCCTTCATGAATCTCGGTGAGCACAGTAGCTAGTAGCTTGTAAGTTATTGGGGTGAATGCCAGAAGCTTCAGGCTTCAGTTGTGGGTGGGAAGGCAGAGGAACAGACCACTGCCACATGGGTCTTGAGCACCTGGTTCTGCAGGCAGTTTTCTGGGCTGAGAAATGGAGCTGGCCTGCCCACCCATAGGGCATCCAACAGCTCCTTAGGACCTCAAAAGGCACAGTAGCAAGCAGATGGCAGCACTGTGCCACCCTGACACCTACTGGGCAGAGGCTGGGTGCTCTGATGACACTAGGTGAACAGAATGAAGATTGTGAAGTCACAGAGGAAGTGGGATGCTACAGCTGGGGCCTGGAGCTAGCTGCTTGGAGAGAGAAAAGGTGCTGCCCAGGGAGACTCAGTGCTTTCTGCCTGTGGAAGGGACCCTCTGAGATCAGCAGGGCATATCTGGTGCCCATGGTGGACTGATGAGTCGGGTGAGGCCACCCTGCTGCAAGGGTCCCACTCCCCATCCTAAACAGGAATAAAAACAGCCCCATGTCCACCCTCTGGAAGCCTAAATACCGCCCACACCATGTGGAAGGAAAACAGTAGAGAAACTGAGTGGCACATCCTGCTGCCCCCCCTTCTCCCAAACCACCTCCCAGGTAGACTACTCTTGCTCTGTCCAAGCCCAGCTCTGTGAGCTTTCTGTTCCTCCTGAGTAGTTGACGTCCAGGATTTGGGGTATCAGGGCTCTGGGGAATATGCACTGGAGAGCAGATGAGTCTGGAAGACCACCACTGACTCCCACCCTCCTACTTCTCCAGATGCAGAGGCCTCCATGGCTGTGATAAGCCTGCTGTTCTTGGCAGTAATGTATGTTGTTCACCACCCCTTGATGGTCAGTGACCGGATGGACCTGGACACACTAGCCAGAAGTCGGCAGCTGGAGAAGCGAATGAGCGAGGAGATGCGCCAGTTAGACAGAGAGTTTGAAGAGAGAAGGCGAGCAGCTGATCAGAGGCAGAAGGCAGAGAACTTCTGGAGAGGAGACACATCCGAAGACCAGTTGGTGCTGGGGAAGAAAGACATGGGGTGGCCATTCCAGGCTGACGGCCAGGAGGGGCCTCTGGGCTGGATGCTGGGAAACCTGTGGCATGCTGGCCTCATTTGCGTTTTTCTCATCTTTGAGCTCCTACGACAGAACATGCAGCATGAGCCAGCCTTTGATTCCAGCAGTGAGGAGGAGGAGGAAGTCCGTGTTGTGCCCATCACCTCTTACAACTGGCTCGCTGACTTCCCCACCTGGGAGGCCCTGGACTCCTTTTACAAACATTATATCCAAAATGCCATCCGTGACCTGCCCAGCACCTGTGAGTTTGTGGAGAGCTTTGTGGATGATCTCATTGAGGCCTGTCGGGTGCTCAGCCGCCGGGAGGCTCACCCACAGTTGGAGGACTGCTTGGGCATCGGGGCTGCCTTTGAGAAATGGGGAACCCTCCACGAGACTCAGAAATTTGATATCCTTGTGCCCATTGTCCCTCCTCAGGGCACTATGTTTGTCCTGGAGATGAGGGACATGGCCCTAGGCCGCCGCTGTGGTCGTGTGCTGGTAGAGTCGGAATGCATGTGCAGGCGTGAGAAACTCCTAGGGGATGTGCTATGCCTGGTGCACCACCACAGGGACCAGTCGGTGGTCTTAGGGAAGTGTAGCAGCTCCATCAAGGCAGCTCTCTGCACCGGCCTCCACCTGGATGTGTGCAAAACCATGCAGTGGTTCCGGACAATGGTGGGCAATGCCTGGGCCCTTGTGGCCCATAAATATGACTTTAAACTCAGTCTCCCACCATCTACCACCTCCTGCAAGCTCAGGCTGGACTATCGCTCAGGCCGCTTTCTTTCAATCCACTTGGTCCTGGGGGTGCAACGGGAAGATACCTTGGTCTACCTGTTGAGTCAGGCTCCTGACCAGGAACAGCTCACCAGTGTAGACTGGCCTGAGTCCTTTGCAGCCTGTGAACATTTGTTCCTGAAGATGGTAGGGCGTTTTGCCCCTGAGAACACCTGTCACCTCAAGTGCCTCCAGATCATTATAAGTCTCCGGGACCATCAGAGTTTACCCCATGGGGCATCCCGCCCCATCCTCACCTCTTACCACTTCAAAACAGCCCTCATGCACCTGTTGCTACGGCTGCCCCTAACAGACTGGCAGCACAACATGCTCTCTCAGCGGCTCCAGGACATTCTCTGGTTCTTGGGCCGTGGCCTCCAGCAGAGGACCCTCCATCATTTCCTCATTGGTAACACTTTCCTGCCCCTGACAATCCCGATCCCTAAGGCATTTCGGAATGCTGAGCCTGTCAATCTCTTCCAACACCTGGTGCTAAACCCCATGGCACATTCACAGGCAGTGGAAGAGTTTCATAACCTTCTGACCCAGGTAAAAACTCTGCCCTGTGCCCCACTGGCTGCGGCACCTTAATGTAAAGGCCATTAAAAAAAACAAAAACGGGAGCAGGTATTTCTGATTCCTCAGGCTGCAAAAGAGTTTATTTTTCAGATATATCAGCAGTGTATGTGACCTTCACCTTGCTGGTAGGGGCTATGATAGATTAAGACACTTCAAGGAATGTGTGAAATGGTCATGAGGATGGATGCAGCCTGCAGGGCCTAATGTAGGGTGAGTCTTCTGAGGCTTTCTTCTTTTGACTTTTATCACGACCCAAAGAAGGTCCAGGGAAACAGATATTATGGTAGTATCTTGCTGCTAAGGAGTTGAAATCCAGAGGGGGCCTGTGAAGTTATGTTTTTCTGTTAACACTGGAAGCAGAAGAGAACTGGAGAATACCTCCATTCCAGCTTATTCCCTTTTGTGAATGACTCTCAACATGTTCCTTATGAATTGGTTTACTCTGAACTGTTAGCTTAATTCCCATCCAAGCTGATAGCACTCCATTTTATTCCAAATACAGTGATGAGCAACTTCTCATATTTTAGGTTCTAATTTTTCAGGCCATCTCTATTTTGAAAATATAATCAAGATGTTTATTTTCCATTTTCTTAATTTAGTCTTTTTTTTTTGTGTGAGACAGGGTCTCTCTCTGTTGCCCTGGGTAGAGTGCAGTGGCATCATCATAGCTAACTATAGGCTTGAACTCCTGGGCTCAAGCGATCCTCCTGCCTCAGCCTCTCCAGTAGCTGAGACTACAATTTTAGCCCATTTTCATATGGCAATATAGCTGTTTGTATGCATCTGAAAAAACTCCAGTATTACCTAAATAATAAGCCTTGATTCACAAACAAATTGTAAGTCAATAGAGACCCGTCTCATAATTGAGATAATGTGTTTATATAATTAATGAAATAGCCAACATATAATGAACTTTTTAGTGCATGGAAACAACATTATTTTAAAAAGGACATTGCTTTTGAGGTTTCTGAGATCAACAATTACTTTGTTTCTGAGGAGGAGCCACTTGTTTGTTAAATGGAAAGAATGTTTAGCTACCATGTGTAGCTAGCTGTGCTTTTTCTCAGTCTGGTCATGCCTTTGTATTCTCTTTTCAAAGATGAAAAAGGGATTATTTGAACTATGTTTGTGGTTTTGAAAAGAGGGGTCATCACAATCCAGGCCTAATGCCAGGGTTGGACAGGAAGGGATTATGAAGCAGTCCAAATCTAACAAAATCGTGCTTCTAGAGATATGATTGGTGTATTTTTCCCTTCTTTCAAAACCTTGGGCATGCTGAGGAGGAGTGTTAAGAAATGCAACTATAGTTATGGGTGTGGTTGTTTTGGAAATACCAATGCTGTCCTACCTAGCACTGCCAGGAAGATCTACTGGGGAGGAAAGTCTGTCCTCATTTAACTTGACCTCAAAGGGGATCAGATGGCTGGCCTTTAAGGGCTTCAGTTGTAGAATCCACAGCCTACTCTCGTCCCCCCCCCCACATAAAGCAAAAATAAATTAAAAGTGCCCCAGAAGTACCCCCATAATATGCTGGGAAAAAAAGTGCCCCAGAAGCTGATGCCAGGCAATATTGGGGGCTCCTGCTGCATAATAGCTACTGTGTTCCCCTGTCGCCTGCTGGCATCCATCAGGTACTACTTTGAAGGTAAGATGCAACTGATGGTTGGCTCTATGCTAGTGGGATTCTGGTGTTTTAAAAACATCCATATAGGCTACTGTTAGTAATATAAAGAAAAAAAGAATAAAATTATTTGATGTTTTTTAAAAAATCCATATACGTCTTGTTTAGAAAATCATTTGCTGGTGTTTCAGTTACAATTCAATAAAGGAGGCTATTTTCTGTATACATTGGAGTCTGTGCAATAACACACTCGGCAGATCAACATTCTCACATGCCTGTTCCCAAGAAGTTCATGTTACCTTGGGATAGCTCCATCCAGTACTTCCTGGTATTTCTCAATACACCTTGAACCAGTCTGCCTTGTGGTTTCCCAGTGGCATGGCCAGTAGCCAGGAAAGAATAATTCAGGATATTAAGGAACACCTAGGTTATTAATTTTCATGGTGCCCAAACCAAAATATCAGCCAAATTAAAAGATCTTCATGACTACAAATAACATGCATAAACTCTAGAAGTCTGTTCCAGTTGAAAGGTGATATTTCTAGAACTGCATGATTGTTTCTAGTCTAATAGGAGACAAGAAAGAAAATGTGAAGTTATGAGTGGGCAGAAGATTACAAAGGGAACAGTCAGCAAAGCTTGGGTGGGGCAGTGGGTACAAAAAAGAGCATAGGGAAAAAAAACAAGTAGTAATGGAAAGAACAGACCTGTAGTGCTCTGGGAATTATTCTTACAATTAAAGAGAAACCTCTCCAGTTAGGAAACTAAGCTTTATTCTAAAACAAAAGCTGGCTAGCCCCCAGGATACAACAGCAGTTATAGTAATGGGAATACTTAGTGTTCACTGAGCATTGCCAATGGTCCAGGCACCATTCTGACTGCTTTACATCTGGTAACTCACTTAATCCTCACACTATAACCCCATGAAGCAGGTCCTTTATCCCCTCCATTTTACATATGAGGATACTGAGGCACAGAAAGAATATACAACTTCCCCAAGGTCACAGAGCTAATAAGTGACAGAGCCTGGAGGAAAGTACCCACCCTAGCAACCTTTCAGTGTGGTCTTTGGAATAAAACAAGATGTAAGAGTTAAAGTGCTTTGAAAAGCAAAAAGCACTATATTAATGTTAACGGGTGGGATGTTATTGTCTGGAAATTCTAGAAGACAGAAATTGTTGGTTCTTAGCCCAGTCTTTAGGAGGTCAGGAATTTCCTATCACATACAAAAACTAAAGGCATTTGTGTAGGGGCCAAATCGAATGCAAAGCTGTTTCAACTACGTGCCCATTGAGTCCCAGTGACTTGATGGTTTATATCACGAACTGCATTATGACATAAGCTAGCTGTAGGTTGGAAGGTCATGGCAAATTTACAGCCCATTTTTTGTTCAGGTAGCCAATGGATAATACTATTGTTACTCACGTAAACTAAGGCTGTTTCCCACTTATTTTGGGGAATTAGAATCCCCGTGAGGGTGACTCCAGTAACTCCAAGTAGTGCTTTTCTGGCAGCCTGGGAGTTGGGGAGGGGCCCCACTACTTTACATTTGTACAAACAGAGGAATTGAGTTTGCATATCACTGATACCACTGATAAATCATTCATTCTTTGGGCACCCTCTGTAGACCTAACCCCCAAAACAAAGATGACATTCAGGGCAGGAAGTGAAAGACCTGTCCATGCTGGGCCACTAGGAAGGTCTGGCCCACAGAGACACTGGGGATGGAGGAAGCTCTAAGCAGTCAGCTTAGGTGGCTCTATTATCCCCACAGAACAGCCTCTGGCCTTACATAGTGGGTCACCTAGTAGCCTTCCTCTGCCAGGGTTCCAAGCTAGGTCTTCAGAGGCTCCCAATTCAGTGCCACCTACCACCCTCCCAACCCTTGCTGCTGTTAGCACACACAAGGAATCCAGAGGATCACACTTGTTCCCACTCTCCTCCTCAAATGCACTCAGCTGAGAACTAGTGAGGGAGATGACAGGACCCTAGCATATACTGAGCCCACGTGCTCACAGAGAGTTTAATCTATTACCTAATTCTTCATAATAGTGAAGTGGGTATTGTCATCCTCCTGTAAATGAGATAGATGGGGAAGAAAATGAGGCCCAGAAACGTTAAGCCCAACCCAGGATTTAAACTTGCCTTCCAACTGTACTCATTCACTACATATTTAAGTACTTACTTGTTATGTCCAGGGCCTGTGTCAGGCACTGGGAAAAGAATGCTGAGCAGACACAACTTTATCCTCATGGAGCTGACAGTCTATGGAGGAAATAGACATGAAACAGTCACCCCAGTGCATGTAAAACTGCAACTGAAGCCTCCAGTAAGGAGACTTGTGCACATATCAGGGAAGGTTTCCCTGAGGATAGGGGAGCTGAGACCTGCCTGGAGCTAAGGAAGTAACAATAGGGAAGAGGATCCTAGGTGGAGGAGTGTGCATGTGCATGTGCATGTGCAGAGGCCCTGGGGTGGGAGCAGGCCTGGTGAGGGGTCTGAGAGAAGGCCCAAGTAGCTGGAGAGTGGGAGCAAGGGGAGGCAAGGTTCAAATGAGGCTAGAGAGGCTGCAGGGGAGTCGGTGGTCGGGGGGTGCCAGTAGACTCCACAGGACCTTATAGGACCTTTAGAACTTCTCAGTGGAACCTTTGAAGGGTTTTAGACTTCCAGGAGATAAATGGTGGGGGACAAGTGGGAATGACAGCTCAGATTTGTACTTGGCAAACACCACTCTGGACCCAATGAGACAGGGGTCAGAGCAGGCCAGTGGGAAGGTAATGTGGATGAAAAGGAGGCAAGACTGAAGAGATTTTTAGGAGGTAAAAAGTTGATACTGGATTGTGTGTGGAGAGAGGGGAGGAGGGAGCCATTCAGGATGACTCCTAGTGCTGATTTGGGTTCTTGGGTAGCTGGTGGTATCATCTGCTGAGATGAAGACCACTGTAAACTCCTTTTCTTTCCTCTATCCCACACTGCGTTACACTAAAGATTTGAAGGTGGTCACTGGCATAACAAGTTCATACAAACAACAAATAGGTTTGTGACCTAAAAATGAAATCCTAAACACCTCTCCCCACCCCTGCCAGCTTAACAGACCCCTCTTGGCCAAGGGAACCCCAGAAAAAAACCTTAAAACTGAATTGCCAGCCATGACGGGATGGGAGGTGTAAAGCACAATTACACATGTGTGTTTTCTCTTCATAAATATTCATGACTCCTATAGCTTGTTAAATATGTTTATTTAGCCACCCTGCTTAGTATAAAATCTTTTTTTTTTTTTTTTTGAGACAGAGTCTCACTCTGTTGCCTGGGCTAGAGTGCCGTGGCATCAGCCTAGCTCACAGCAACCTCAAACTCCTGGGCTCAGGCGATCCTTCTGCCTCAGCCTCCCAAGTAGCTGGGACTACAGGCATGCGCCACCATGCCCGGCTAATTTTTTCTATATTTTAGTTGGCCAATTAATTTCTTTCTATTTTTTTTTAGTAGAGATGGGGTCTCGCTCTTGCTCAGGCTGGTTTCGAACTCCTGAGCTCAAATGATCCGCCCACCTCGGCCTCCCAGAGTGTTAGGATTACAGGCGTGAGCCGCCGCGCCCGGCCTAGTATAAAATCTTGTTCCCTTTTAACTCTTCCTTGAAATGCGTGTTCCTGGCTTGTGGCTGGGACAGTGTTTCCCAGCTTGCCAGAATGGCCATTGCAAGCTGAGAAACTTTGACGAGAAATAAAGCTCTCCTTTTTCCAAAGTATAAACCTAGTGGTATCTTTTTGGTGTTTTTGTTTTTTTTAGTTTATAGGTTTAAAAAGTGGTTTCGACAAAGGACAGTACTTTTTGGTTGCCAAAATAACTGAGGGGCACTGATGGCATTTAGTGGGCAAAGGTGTCAGGGATGCTAAACAGTCCTACAAAGAGGGCAAGAGTCCCTATGTCAAGATTGTTTCACCTTACTGCCAATAGCACCTTTGAGGACAAACACTATAAAAGAGGTCAGATGTGTGACTTATAAGAAATTATAGGATGTGCTAGGGAATATTTGAGGGAATTGCCCTGGCCTTTCTTCCCATAATTCAATTTTGAGTCAGATGAAGCTGGATGGACAGGCGGCATTTTACACTTCTAACTCTTCCGACCTTTTTTGGGAAGGGGGGTGTGGTTTCTAGGAAGCTTTTCACAAAAATCTGAATAAAAATTATGGCCTTCATTTAAAAAAAAAAGTACATACAACATTTTGCACCCGTCATCCCCGCCTGGAACGCTTCTCATATCCGTGTCGGCGCTCTCTCGCCTCCGACCCACACCCCTCCCACGTTTTTAGCGTTTTGCTGCCCTCACAGCAGAGGACTCCAGGAGAAAGGAACATCGTTTTGTCGGTCATCTGCCTCCCCATTAGAAAGTAAATTCCGCGAAAGAAGGGCCCCTGCCCTCTCTGCTAGACGCTGAGTCCCCAGGGCCCAATTCCGAGCCTAGAGCTTGGAACCAGGGGGTTTTCATACTATGGGCCAGTGGCCCTCCCCTCAATACGTCTCACTTCCGCGCGCGTGCCCTCTCCCCAGGCGGACCAAGGTGATCGGCGCAGGCGCGCTGCTGGTCCCGCCCTCCGGTGACGTCACGCGGCCGTTACGGCGCTCCGGTGTCTTGGCGCGCGCAGTTTAAAACCAGACCCGGAGACGCTGAAGGCAAGATGGGGCCTCCTTGCCCAGGTGAGGCCAGGCCGGCGGGAGGTACAGCGGGAAGGGTTCAGAGGAAAGCAGTGCTTCGAGCGGGCCGGGCCGACGGGCAGGCCTGAGCGGGGAGAGCGGATGTGCTCAGCCTGGTTCTTGGCCCGCCAGCTGAGGCCAGAGGCAGGTGTTGGGGGAAGGGAGGGCCTGAGGGGCGGACAGGCGGGGCGGGCAGAGCCCGGGGCGCTCGGCCAATCAGGACGCGGCTTAGGCCGGCGTCTGGTGAGCTCGCAGGGTTGGCGCCGCTCCTCAGTCTCTGGGCGGGCAGTGGGGCGGCTTCTACTAAGGGCTCTTGCAACACTATGCTTGGTGTCTCTTCATTAAAAAGGTGGTTTTCCTGGAATAGAAGTTAGTTTCAGGGCCATGGAACGGTTGTGGTTACCGATATATGATTAGAGTATGCATGCATTTATTTTTACATTCAAAAGTATTGCGCCTTTGGGCCAATACCAGGTGCAGAGATACAATAAAGAACAAAACAGATAAGATCTCTATACTCTTCGACCTTGGAGTTGAGGAGACAGAAGGTAAACAAACAAAATAACAGATGAAGTTGAGTATTGTGATAACAGATTATAGCAGAGTGTGGAGGGTGGCTTCTTTAGGAATTCAGGGAAGGTCTTTAAACAGACTGTGGAACGTGTTTTCAGGCACAAGGAGCAAGTGAAAAATGAGGCAAGAAAGAGCCTGGCCTGGGCTAGGACCGGACCAAAGCATTGTGACTAAGTGTAGTGAGTGAGATCTGACAGGCAGGGCAAGGCCTGGTATTCCTTGGTAAGAGGTTTGGAAATTGAGTTACATTTGAACATGGTTAAGTGTGATTTACCTGATAGACAAGTGAAGGGGTCAGTAATCACTTGGATAAGAGTTTGGCCACTCAGGGAAGTGACCCATGGACTGAGAATAAATTTGGACATCATTTATCATATAGATCATAAAACCATGGAAACAAGTGAGAACACCAGGAAAACCTTGTAGAGAGTACACACCTAGGACCAACACTTAGAAGCTGGATTCAGAAGGAAAAGCTGGAAAAACTCAAAAGAGAGTGGTATCATAGAAGCCAAGAGTGTTTCAAGGAGGGACTGTCAACTGTTTCAAATGCTGCTGAATATCAAGAGAAATGAAGCCTGAAAAGTGACCATAGCCACCGTGCCCGGCCTGTGGTCTATATTCTTATTCCTATTCAGGGGGATGAAGAAAATGTTTAGAGCATTTACTTGCTTAAAATTTTACCAGTGATGGAGCTGCTGCTGTTTTTTGTGGTTTTTTTTTAAGAGACAGGGGTCTCACTGTGTTGTCCAGGTGAGAGTATAGTGGCACGACCTAAGCTCCCTGCAGCCACAAACTCCTGGGCTCAAGCAATCCTCCAGCTTCAGCCTCTTGAATAGCTGGCACTACAGGCATATGTCACCATGCTCAACTAATTTTTAAAAATTTTTTGTGGATAGCCAGACATGGTGCCTCACGCCTGTAATCCTAGCACTTTGGGAGGCCAAGGCAGGAGGATTGCTTGAGTTTAGGAGTTCGAGACCAGCCTGAGCAAGAGTGAGACCCTGTCTACAAAAAGAAAAATTAACCTGGCATGGTGGCAGGCACTTGTAGTCCTAGCCCAGGAGACTGAGGCAGGAGAATCCCTTGAGCCCAGGAGTTGGAGGCTACAGTGAGCTATGATGACACCATTGCACTCTAGCTGGGGGACAGAAAGAAGCCCTGTCTCAAAAGAAAAAATAATTTTTTTTAATAGAGACAAGGTCTCACCATGTAGCCCAGTCTGGTCTCAAACTCATGGCCTCAAGCGATACTCCCACTTTGGCCTGCCAAAGTGCGTTAGCCACTACGCCCAGCCAGAGCTGGGTTTTGAAGCCAGGCCTTGTGATTCCTAAATCTAGAAACTTTTCCTGAGATCTCTCAGTTCCTTTGTCTCTCTCTTCCAGTGATCTTGTTTCTTGCCCTACCTTGGTAGGCCATAGCCACTCACTACCCTAGACCTTGTCATTAAGCGTAGCTGTACCACTGTCATCTCAATTTTAAGTACCTCACTTCTCAATACCACTGATATCTTTCCAACTCGCTCTCCTTCCCTGACTCTGACAATCTTTTGACCCAGCAGACTTGTATTCTATTACTTTTCACCATCCCTCACCTGAGGCTCTCAGGTCCTTGTCCCCCCCCCCTTTTAAGTTTTTTAACAATGTTCTACATGTTCAGAGAAACTTCTCTAGTAATGAACTATAGAAATGATTCCTGAAAGTATAGTTCCCCCTCTTAGCTTGCATTCTATGATCAATATAATCACTCTCTTTCATACACCCTTAATCCCCTTGCCTTTCCTCTTAGTTCCTTATGTCTGCTTGACAAAAATCACAGCCCTGATTAATTCCCACTGTGCAGCAGCCCCTGCACACCTGATGGTGGCAAGAGAAAAACACCCAGGGAGGCTGGTCTCAAGGGCACCCTGAAGCTGCCCAGCAGTCATGCTGTATTTCTTGGCTCATTCTCTCTCCTATTCTCCTAAATGACTATTTCATACTGTCCCTTTTTTCTTAAATGTCTAGTACCTTCTCCCCACCCTCTCCTTAGCTGCTGAGATTTTTTATTTTTACTTCCTATTTTACAAAGAAAATAAAAGCAATCAAAAGAGAATATCTGTAAGTCCACCATTGCACCTGTTTCCCTACTTCCATCTGTGCCTGTGTACTCTGCCTTTTCTACTATTGCTATGGATGGGCTCTCTGCTGTTGACAAAGGCAGCCCCTTTATGTACTTGAATACATTGTTCAGCAACTTTTACCCTTTCTTCTGCATGATCTCTGTGGTAGGCTGAATAATGCCCTCACTAAAGATGTTCAGAACCTGTGACTATGTTATCTTACATGGTAAAAAGGACTTTGCAGATGTGATTAAGTTAAGGATCTTGAGATGGGGAGATTATCCTGGATCATCTGGGTAGGCCCAGTGTAATCACAGTGGCCTTTAAAAGAGGGAGGTGGGAGGGTCAGAGTAAGAGAAGGAGATGTGATGACAGAAGCAAGAGGTTGGAGTAGATGGGAGAAGGGACCCATGAGCCAAGGAATGTAGGCAGCCTCTAGAAGCTGAAAAAAGCAAGCAAACATTTTCCTCTAAAGGCTCCAGAGGGCACGTAACCTTGCTGACATCAGGTTAGACTTTTGACCTCCAAAACTGCTAGAGAATACATACATGTGTGTTATTTTAAACCACTGAGTTTGTGGTAATTTGTTATAGCAGTGATAGGAAACAAAAACAATCTCTTGGTTTCATTCTTTCTACCATGCTGAATTTTTTTTCTGTCTTAATAAATGCTTTCTTTCTT
>VBSM01002608.1:102613634-102628100 GCA_008086735.1 Cheirogaleus medius | reverse complement strand
CGCCTCGGCCTCCCAGAGTGCTAGGATTACAGGTTCGTGATTACAGGCTTACAGGTCATGAGCCACAGCGCCTGGCCAATAAATGCTTTCTTGATCTCACTTCCTTTTCAATTTCACCCTCCCATTTCTCTCCTTTCTTTTACAGTGGAAGTCCTTGAAAACCTTGTCTCCATTTGCTGCCTCCAATTTCTGTTTTCCCATCCTCTCTCAAATCTATTGCGGTTCAGCTTTCTCCCTTGCTACTCTGGGAAAACTGCTCTTGTCATGATCACCAGTCATCTCTAGGTTGCTAAATCCAATATTCAGTTGCCAGTTCTCATCTAATTTGACCTGTCAGTTGTATTTGACATAGTTTATCACATCTTCCTCCCCTGAAATACTTTCTTCACCTGGCTTTTAGAACACTGTATTCTCCTGATTTTTTTTCCTACTTCACTGGTTGTACATTCTCCATCTCTTTTGCTGGTTCTTCTTTCCTGCTCTTTAAACCTTTTTTTTTTTTTTTTTTTTTTTTTTTTTTTTTTTTTTTTTTTTTTTTTTTTTTTTTTTTTGAGATTGTGTCTTGATCTGTTGCCCAGGCTGGAGTGTAGTGATGTCATCAGAGCTCACTGCAGCTTCAAACTTTTGGCCTCAAGCGATCCTCTTGCCTCGGCTTCCCAAAGTGCTGGGATTACAGGTGTGAGCCACTGTGCCTGGCCTGTTCTTTAAACTTTTGAAGGTTCTAAAACCCAGTCTCAAAACCTGCTCTTCTCTCTCTCCACTCATTTATTTAGTGATCTTATCTAGTATTAGGGCTTTGAATATCCTCTATATACCGATGACTTCCAAATGTGTATGTCTAGCCCAACACTTTTCCCTAAATTCCAGGATTAGATATCAAAAGGCTGTCTATCCTCTTTGGATGACTAATAGGCATCTCAAGCCTAACATGTCCCAAGACTGAGCCCTGACCTTGCCTCTTTTCCTTGCAAATGTGCTTCTCCTATATCTTCATCTCTTAGATCATGGCAACCCCATTTCATCAATTGTTCAGGATAACCTTGCAGTTATTCTTGAGTTTCCTGTTTTTTCTAATGCTTCGCATTTGATCCATAAGGAAATCATGTTGGCTGTATCTTGAGACTATTCAGTGTCTGACCATTTAACCTCCTTCACTGCCACCTCTCTGGTTTGAGTCACTGTCACCTCTTGTCCAACCTATTGGCACTTGCCTTCTAACTGGTCTTCTTATTTGTCTATTCTTGCTCCCTTTTCAGTCTGTTCTCAGCATAATAGCCAGAGAGCATAAGTTAGAGCATAAGCCAGAGAGTCTTGAAGCATAAGTTAGGTCCCTGTATTCTTCTTCTTATCATTATCCAATCACTTCCCTTCTCACTTCATATAAAACCAGGTCTTTACAGTGGCCCATAAGTATGGCTCATGTGCCCCTACCAGTTGTCCTTCCCTTGTTCTGACTAATTGGTGTTCCTGCTCTACTAGGCCCTGGGAGTCTGACATACCTGCCATATCTGCTACTCCCCCTGGGTTACTTCACTTCAACCACACTGGCCCCCTCAAACATGCCAGCATGCTTCCACCTTTGTATTTGCTGTTCCCTCTGCTTTGATGTAGCTTCCCCCACATCTGCATAGTCTTTATTCTGCTGTTACCTTCCTGGTGAAACCTTTCTTGACACTGTATTTAAAAAGACCTCCCACCTCTGTTCCCCAATCCTCCTTATTCCCCTTCCATGCTTTACTTTTCTCCATAGCATTTATTTCCAGCTCAATGTGCCATATATTTTCTAACTTGTTATTGTGAAAATGTTCAAACATACAGGAAAATTGAAAGACTAAAACAATAAACACCCTTATATCCACAACCTAGATCCAACAATTGCTGACATTTTGCCATCTTTGCTTTATATTTATTTTTGACTGACCTAGTTGGAAGTAAGTTGTACATATCATGTCATTTCACCCCTAAAATGCATCTCCTACAAATAGTGACACAATCATAATATGACATAATATAGTCACACTGAAGACAATACAAATTAATTCCCTGATTTTATGTGGTGTCTAGGCTATATTCCAATTTCCCTAATCATCCCCAAAATGTTGCTTAGAGCTGATTTATTTATTTAGCCAAAAGCTTATACATTGTTTTAGGTTTGTATGACTCTCTTAATCCAGAAGAGTTCCCCCTGCTTTTTTCTTGCCATTAACTTTTTTAAAATTTATTTTTTATTCTTTTTTTTTCTTTTTTAGAGATGAGGTCTCCCTCTGTCACCCAGGCTGGAGTACAGTGGTGCAGTCAGCTCACTGCAGTCTCAAACTCATGAGCTCAAACAGTCTTCCTGCCTCAGCCTCCTGATAGCTGGGACTACCGGCATATGCCACCATGCCTGGCTAATTTTTTTTATTTTTTATAGAGATAAGATCTCACTATGTTGCCCAAGCTGGTGTCATTAACTTTAAAATTAAGAGACTAAGCCAGTTGTTTTGTAAACTGTCCTACATTCTAGATTTGCCTTTATGTTTCTTTGTGATATCATTTAACTTGTTCCTTGACCTCTTGTTTTTCTTACAAACTGGTAGTTAAAGATCTAGTTAAGTCTTTAGTTAAATTTAGGTTAAATGTTTTTGGTTAAAATATCTCCTGGGTGATGTTATGAATTTCATGTTGTGTCACATTAGGAGATAAGTTTCAAGTTGTCTTATTTTTTGTGAGGCTACATTTGACTGGGTAATGTGGTGACTGGCAGATCTTTCATTGTAAAAGACATTTTTCTCTTTGTAGTTAGCAAGTAATCTGGTGGATGATTCTTTGGAACATTTCATTTGTCTTACATGTTTATGTTGTTTATTCTGTCTCCTCGCCAAGACATAGAGGAGCTGAGTTTAGAACCCATCCTGTCTGACACTGTAGCCAATACCTCACCCTTGTCTCAGCATGTGTCTCTCCCTTGCCTATCATTATGGGTTGTATATGTCTTTTGACCTATTAGTTTGTGAGCTTATCAGAGGCAGCAACATTATCTATCTTTATATCCATGTAGTGCTTCGATTCACAATAGCTACAGAGTGAATATTTTTCCCAGATTAGCAAGGAAGCATCAGAAACCTATCACCTCTCTCCTACCTCCAAGAAACCCAAACTCTAGAGGATCTAGCCATCAAGTATTAGAGTTGGAGAAGATTTTAATGGGGCATGTGTGGCAAACCACCACCCCTGTGACAGGCCCCAAATTCCCTTTAGATAGAGGAAATGTTGTGTTGAAGTTTTCTTGAGCAAATGTTTTGTTCTACCAGTGCCAGCCCCAATGCATAACTCTTCTTCAGAGACCCGTGGACACCCCCATAGTGCCACCTCACCTTTGGAACGTGTGTTCTCGATGCCTCTGCCCAAGAAGGCCCCTCTAAGTACTCCTGGCACCCCAGTCCTTGAAGACTTTCCTCAGAATGATGACGAAAAAGAGCGATTGCAGCGGAGGCGCTCCAGGGTCTTTGACCTTCAGTTCAGCACAGACTCGCCTCGTTTGTTAGCCTCCCCCTCCAGTAGGTGAGTGTATTTCTGGACTGGCTCTCCTCGAGGCAGCCACCTTGACATGGGTTGCATGGGTTTAGGCATCTCAACAAAACCTCATGGATTCTGGGTCTGGGCTTTGAAAAGTTAGTATCATGGATCCTTGCAAGAGTTGTTTGTTTTTGTTTTCCATATAGAAGTATTGATGTTTCAGCTACTATCCCTAAGTTTACAAACACGCAGATTACAGAACATTACTCCACCTGTATCAAACTATCCACTGAAAATGTGAGTATCTGCTGGTTTCTCATTGAAGATTTTGCATCTTGGTCACAGGGGATATCTATCTATCTTGATTTTGTAGAGAATGCACAATCAATGATAATTATTTTATTCTCCAGTGAATCTTCTTGATGTTGGGGTTTTTCACTATGGTTTTATTTTTTCTTATGGACCTTTGTTGCTCCTCCTGACAGTTGCCTGTTACCTGCAGCATATCTAGAGAGGCAGTATGGTTTAGGGGTCAGTGTGAGTTCTGGAGCTAGACAGTAGATAGATAGATAGAGCTCTGGAGCTAATAGTGTATGCTGGAGCTAGCCAGAGTTAGAGACTACTTACTTATAAGCTGTGTGTGAGTCACCCGACCACTCTGCTGCAGGATTCTTCTTTGGAGAATGAGAGTAGTGCCTGCCTCATACAGTTCTGAGGAAGCCCAAGGCCCTTCGTATACAATGCTTAGAGCAGGGACTGCACACAGCAAACACACAGGACTTGTGTGCTGCCAATCAAGGCCTTGACAATGAGGACATGCATATGGTGGATCTGGCTCTTGCCAAGCGTTTGTGGGAAGTGAGATCAGTGGCTAGATGTGGGTATTCCTATATGAAGTCTTAGCTTCCTCTGTTCAGAGTAGCATTATTTACATGAGCATAGGCTATAAATAACAAACCTTTCTGCAATTTTGTTTTCAGAAAATCACTACCAAGAATGCTTTTGGTTTGCACTTGATTGATTTTATGTCAGAGATTCTTAAACAGAAAGACACAGAACCAACCAACTTTAAAGTAAGAAGGATGTCCACTTTCTCTTGCATCTGAATTGAATGATTACTTCTGATACTTAGCATAACATAATTCTACAAATACATAAGAGCTTTCCTTGTTTAGATATTAGCTACTTTACTTTCTTTCCTAAACTGGTAAAATGCAGAAAAAAATATATGTTCTGTTTATTTCCTAGCAGTCTTAGGGGAAGTTTTGTCATTGTTTCTTTGGGGCAAGTAAATATTTTCTGAAGCTTTCTGTGTTTTGCCTGTTTAGAAGTTCTTTTCTGTGCATCTTCATGAGTATAGTTCTGCTTATTTGATCAGGTGGCTGCTGGTACTCTGGATGCCAGCACCAAGATCTATGCCGTGCGTGTGGATGCCGTCCATGCTGACGTATACAGAGTCCTTGGAGGGCTAGGCAAAGATGCACCCTCTCCGGAAGAAGTAGAAGGCTATGATGCAGGTACGTGGATTAGGATCTGGATTTAAGCGGCTTCTTTTAGGGCATACCAGGTAGTTATTTCAGTGATATATTGGAATGAGGTCACAAAAAATCAATTACCTCATTTTATTTAAGACATGGGCATTTTTAGAATTATATGCGGTCTTACATGAGAAGATACTCAAACACTAGAGTTATTTTTCTTTGAAAAAGAGAAGGGCCTCACAAATTCTTTTAGATTTTATTTAGGGAAGTTTGAGTAAACATCACCAACCAGGAAACTCATGATTTGGGGGTCTTTGGAAATGAAATTATATTAGAAGCCAAATCTAGTAGTTTGATTTCTACATAAGCTGCAGATTACCTAATGCCTGTTGCTTTGAGAGAATTGCACATGTTTAAACTGTGACCACTCTTTGAAGAACTTGAATTAATAAGTTCAATCACATGCTTCAAAGCAGCCCTTTCAGTACATAATCTTATTTCTCCTTTTAGATGGAAATGCTACTGAAACAGGAACAACCAAAAAGCTTCCAAAGCCAAAGAAGAAGCATTTATACAAAACCATTGAGCAGAATATAAACAACCTCAATGTCTCTGAAGCAGATCGAAAGTGTGAGGTGAGGAACTATGTGTACAGTGTGGTCTCTAACTAATTCAGAACCTCAGGAGCTGAAACTTGGCAGTGCCTAAGTATGTGCTTGTTTGCTCATGTATGCTTGTTTAAGCCTCAGGGGAGTAAAATATTCAACTGGTGTCTTTGCATTATCACACCTTAGCTTTATAGTGAAGACTGAAAGTTAAGTCCCTCAGTATTGTGCAATGACTGAGTAGAAAGAGATTGGAAATTACTGAGAAATCTGATTGATAAAAAATGTATTTCCTACTAAATGTAGCAGTGGCTACATTAGCTAATATTTGTTGTATACATACTGGGTGCCATGCTTCCCTAAGCCTGTATCCTGTGTTAACTTATGTAATCCTCACAACATCCTTGTTACATTTTATGGAGAAAAACTGAGGCACAGTAACTTGCCCAAGATGACACATCTAGGAGTGAGCTAGGATTTGAAGCTAACTGGACTGGCTCCAGATTCCTGGCTTGGACCTTAGTGTGTATCAAATCTTAAGAAATCTGCTTAAATGGTGCTGTAGGCGTCATTTATAATTAGCACAGTTAATTTACAGCAAACAGGTATTGCTACAAATTTTTTTTTATTTTGCTATTAAAAAACATTATTTCAGTGAACATTCTTATATTATCTTTGAACTCTTCTGGGAGTATATCCATAAGACTGGGAGTATATCTATCAATATAAGAATTCTGAGACATGGAATTTCAGTTGCCCTCAAAAAAGATTGTACCAATTTACTCTCCCAGTAGCAATAGAGTAGATTACTTTCTCTTACCTCCACAACATTTGTAACTGGCAATTAAGCTCATAAGACTGGAATTGATTACCAAGGGAATGAGTGCATGTTGAAAAAGGACTGAGCTCTGGGCTGCCTGGATCTTAGGAGTTCAGAGAACTGAAGAAACATCCAGTAGATAAGAGGAAAACTAGAAGAGTGTGATATCCAAATGAGAAAGTGTTTCAGGGAAGAGGGAATGATCAACCATGTTAAATGTGGCAACCTAAGGCCACTGGTGAGCTTGAAGAAGCAGTCCTTTGGAGCTGAAATTCAGACCTCCACAGAAGGGGTGTTGCTTGGCTGGTGCTGGTGTCCCTGAGTTTGGAGGGGGTGGTTATGGGCCCACGACCCAGACCTCTGAGGAGGGCATGCTGGCTGGTGCTGGTGTCTCTGAGGGACACAGCAAAGAGGCTGGTTCTGTGAGCGTGAGAAAACTACAAATGGGATTCAGCTGCTGCTGTAGGTAGGCCCTGCTGCAGCTGGGGTGAAGCGCTGCTGGTCAACACTCACATGAACAGGAAGGAACAAGTCCCTTCTCCCTCCTCGAGCCCTGCAGTCTCCCTCTAGTGCCTCCAATTGGTAAAGCCTAACAGGGAGCAGCTGGCAAAGCCAAATGTCCTAGATCCAGCATCACAGCAGAGAAGAGAAGGTAAGTTTGGAGCTGAGAGGCACACAGGTAAAGTGTCAGGAGATCTACTTTCAGAAGGCTCTGGGGTGGGGAGATACATAATATGTAGAGAGAGAGAGAAAGCAAATGTGAAAAATGTTACCCATTGGGGAATCTAGATGGAAGTTATACAGAGATTCATATTAGTCTTACAACATTTTTGTGGGTTTGAAATTGTTCATGATAAATGGGGGAAAACAAATAGGAGAAGAGAACTGAAGACACTGAACATAGGTGATTGTTTTGAAGAGTTTTACTATAATTGGAGCAGAGTAATGGGATAGCAAATGGAAGGAAAAGTAAGGTTGAGAGTTTTATTTTTAAATGAGAGAATGAACAGCATATTTTGTTGATGGCAGCAAACTAGTAGAGAAGGAATTATTGATGATGTAGCAAAGAGAGAAGAATTGCTAGGGTGGTGTCCTTGAGCAGGTGAGAAGGGAAAGGAATGGAGAACAGGGATGGCTTGGCTGCCAGGGATGGGGTTTGAGTGCATGCATGGGAGAGCCTTCTGGATATTGTCTTCTGGTGGTGTCTCCCCCAGCCACCCCCCAGTGAAATAGGAAGCCAGGTCATTGGGTGACAGTATGGAGAAGGAAAGTGTTGGAGGTGTGAGGAGAGAAAAAGCTAGGAAAGAGTCATCTAGGAGGGTGGGCGAGTGAAGAACTAGGAAGATATGGTTTGATTGCCAGACAACTCAGGATCTACTTGAGGTGGTGGTAGATAGATTTAAGGTGAGATCAGTCAGCATGACTTTGGGACTTTGTCTTTTTTTGTTTTTGGAGACAGAGTCTCACTCTGTTTCCTTCTCTACTAGTTTGCTGCCATCAACAAAATATGCTGTTAATTCTCTCATTTAAAAATAAAACTCTCAACCTTACTTTTCCCTCCATTTGCTATCCCATTACTCTGCTCCAATTTATAGTAAAACTCTTCAAAACAATCACCTATGTTCAGTGTCTTCAGTTCTCTTCTCCTATTTGTTTTCCCCCATTTATCATGAACAATTTCAAGTTTTGGTTCTTAAGGGAGCAGGATAATGTACAAGTTTGACTAAAGCTGAGGATTTACTTGTAAGTAATCACCTAAAACGACCCTGGACTTTACCATACAGTGTGTTACCTACCACAGCCCCCTTTAACTGTGATTTACTGTGGACCTTTGTTTCAGAAGGTTTCATCTTCCCAAACTGTGCAGTCATCAGTGATTCCTTTTGCCATGGATACTCAGGGATGTAAATCAGATCTAATTTACATGAAAGAACCACTGTTCTCATACTGGCATGATATAATTCTAGACACAAGTGAGGAAAGTTATGTTAGTGTTTTCAGCTTTAGTGTGGGTCAGTGTACAATTTCCATGTTGACTCTGAAATGCTGAGTATAGTTCCATTAACTATGTACACAAGACTTCTAGGGGCATGAGGCTCCAGGTTAGAAACCATTACTCTGGTTAGCATTTGAGGAAGGGAATGAGAGCAACAACACTTGCATTTTTAGACTAGGAATTGGGAGAGATCAGAGATAAGGGTTGTATTGGTGGCAGTGGGGATGGAGAGACACACTGGAAAGAAAACCCACCAGGCTGTGTGGCTGCCTGTGCGAGGGAGCTAGGAGAACACGGAGGTGACAGATATGCTACTTTGGTACTAAGGATGATGAGAGGGGAAGGCAGGAGCCAAACCTCAGTTCTGGTGAGGTTAGTTTCAGAGCTAAGGGAGCCAGGGAAGAGTCAGAGAACCACATCTGTGTTGTCATATTCAAGCCCCTCCCTCTCCGTATAGTAGCCACATTCTGAGGCATCAGGAAGACCTGTGAACTCAATACCCTACTACATCTCGTATCTCAGGATCATCTTTGGCTTCTACCCTCTTGCCACATATGCATGTTCCTTGCCCTGTCCCTGTTCTGCCTTTGGGCTTGGTGTCATGTGGTTATGCCACTCCTGCTCCTGACCCAGCCTTGGGGACCTTCTTACACCCTCTGTCAGGTTTTACCCAACCATCTAGCCCTATTGATTGTGCCTGTCATTTGCCTGAATGTCTTGGGTGTGTTCTTCCAAATCCTAGGAAATATTTCTATTTAGAGGAACAGTAGAACCTTGTGACTAGCTTCATCACACAGGCTTTTTAAGCCAACAGAATTCGTTGTGATAGCATTTTCTGTCACTTGCATTTTAGAGATAGCCATTTAAAAACAGTGACTCTGGGAGGCCAAGGCAGGTGGATTGTTTGAGCTCACGAGTTCGAGACCAGCCTGAGCAACAGCGAGACCTCGTCTCTACTAAAAAAAAAAAAAAAAAAAAAAAAAAAATAGAAAGAAATTAGCTGGACAACTAAAAATATATAGAGAAAAAATTAGCCAGGCATGGTGGTGCCTGCCTGTAATCCTAGCTACTCGGGAGGCTGAGGCAGAAGGATTGCTAAAAACCTAGGTGTTTGAGGTTGCTGTGAGCTAGGCTGACGCCACGGCACTCTACCCCAGACAACAGAATGAGACTCTGTCTCAAAATAATAAAAACAGTGACTCGTGAAAGGAGACTAGCAAAAGGATTCGTAGCCAGGTATATTGTAAATAAATTGACACAGTGTGTGCTTGTCACCCCATACTGTCTTCTGAAGCAGTATGCATTTATGCACCTGACCACATATAGCCTTTCTTTTGAACTGGGATTTTACCTGATCAATTAGAAAGCCCCTCCCCACTTGTGCTCATGTGCAGAGACATTTCAATCTATCACATAAATCAGTGATAAGAGCAGGGTCCAATGCATGAGAGTTTATATTTCATTTGGCTACATACCATAATTCTTTGGTTCCCTCTCTCTTTTTTATTTAGATCGATCCCATGTTTCAGAAGACTGCAGCTTCATTTGATGAGTGTAGCACAGCAGGGGTATTTCTCTCTACCCTCCACTGCCATGACTATACAAGTGAGCTGCTTTTTCCTTCTGACGTCAAGACTCTCCCTTCTGCAGAACCTCTTGAGTTGCCAGATTTAGGTTGGGTAGAAATGACAGATTTAAAAGGTAAGTACAGCCTGGGTATGGTGGCTCATGCCTGTAATCCTAGCACTTTGGGAGTCCAAGGCGGGAGGATTGCTTGAGCCCAGGAGTTCAAGACCACCCTGGGCAATAGTGAGACCTGGTCTCTACAAAAAATAAAAAAATTAGTTGAGCAAGGTGGCATGCAACTGTACTGTTCTGGCTACTTGGGAGGCTGAGGCAGGAGGATCACTTGACTTTGAGTTTGCAGTGAGCTAAGATTATTCCACTGCACTCTAACCCTGGCAACAGTGCAAGACACTGTCTCCAAAAAATATATAAATAAATAAAAAGTAAGTACAAATAATGCCTTTTACCAGAGCATTTCAGTCATTGGAGAAGTTTCTATATAGAAACATGGTGTATAATAAGCCCATCTTGCTCTTGTGTTGCTTAAATCAGTGGTCCCCAACCTTTTTGGGACCAGGGACCAGTTTCATGGAAGACAGTTTTTCCACAGACTGGGGATGGGGTGGGGGGTGTCATGGTAGTGGGGAGGTGTGATCAGAGCTCAGGTGGTGATGCATGGCCCATTTCCTAACAGGCCACAGACTAGTAATGGGCCATGGCCTGGGGGTTGGGGACTGCAGGCTTAAATTACTCATAAGGTTCCTCTGGAATGCCAAATTGGTATCCTTTTAGGAATGCCTAGCAACCCACTAACTTTTGTCCTCTCTGCAGCATGAAGTCTAAAACAGTAAACCATTGCCTCTTGGTCTGTATGCGCCACATACCTTAGGTACTCACTGTTTGCAGCCAGCTGTCACTGTCAGGGCTCATCCTGGAGTGTCAGAGTTTGGACTTAGGAAGGGGGCTTAAAGAGACCTTTATCTAGCTACAAAGGCCTTATTCTTTATTACCAATCCGAGGGTCCTGAGGAGAAGAGGGCATTATGGATTGTTTTGAGACTCCTCTGTGGCAGTCTCAGAACTGACTTGTCCTATTATCAGTCCCCTGTACTGGCTTGGCAAAAATTTTAACATCCCTCCCATTTTACCCATCCATCTCCTGCATGGGGGATCTTCTCAGGTTGTTGTGATAAGGTGAGGGCAGGTGTGAAGGCCAGATGCATGCAGTGTAATAGCTACTCTTGCATGTAATCATTTTTACGTGTTGAATAAAATTGATCTTTCCCCTCCAGGGCTATACAAGTGTGACCGCACCAATTCTTGTCCTTTCTATTCTTGCCTAAATTTTGCTTAGTGTAACTGTTTTATGCTAATGTTCTATTTTCCAAGTTTATGCTCTCTGCTGGGGCTCTAGTCCTCTGAGGTAAGTAATCTCTAGTTAGTTTAGTTTGGGACTAAATATAAGTACCATTTCATGATTGCTTATGTACTTAGTGTATTTTTTTTTCATATCAATGGGTAATGTGTCAACATCGGAGCAAGGTTTGAGGGAGGCATAACTCATAGAAGTGTGTGAAAACCCAGTTGTCACGCTTATGAACTACAAAAGGATCTACTTAGCATACTTTTAAGAAGGCATTTTGATTTCCCAACTATAACATAGGGCACAGAGTTCATTTCACAATCAAATGTCTGTGCTTCAGGTTTCTCCCTCTAGTATTTTACTAATTCATGGAATGACAGTGCGTTAGCCTAACCCCAATGTGGGTGTTGCCTGTGTACCTTCTGGCTCCCTGGAGAGTGCGACACACAGAGTTTGGCTGCCAGCCAGCCAGCCACTGTTGATACTCGAGCCTCTGCTGGAGAACAGTGAGGTGACTGTGTGCCTCTCCTCTCTATTGTGCCCTTGGTGTCATTTTGCAGGGAATAAGGAACGTACTTGACCCACCTCTAATCTCTCTTTGTGTTCTTGCTGTCCTTTCCAGTGCCCTTGCAGCAGTGTACGGAAGATCGCCAGATCTGCCCTTCCCTGGCTGGATTCCAGTTTACTAAATGGGACAGTGAGACACATAATGAGGTGTGGTCAACTTTTGGACTTATAAGGGCTCTGGACACTCCTCCAGCGGCTTGTAGTTTCAGTTAGATGACCCAGGATTAGTTCTGCCCAGTGGGAACCAAAACTGTGGCATCATTTTCTATTTAATCGGGAGTACAGAAAATATTTTCTTTGGCACTTCTGTAGAGACAGAAAACCTGGGGGTGGAGGGTGAGGGGGGGTTGTGACCCCCAGCAGGACTATTGTACAGCTAAATGAGTTCTGGGATCAGCTTCATTTTCTCTCTCCTGCTTCCCTAGGATGAAATGGCCCTGCCATTAATGGGTGAACCTTTTTTGTCAAATTTACTCTCAAACATGGTTATTCTAGTGGCCTTTGGTTTCTGAGGCTGCTGTCAAGCTTGAGGAATTTCCTGTTCTTTGGGGTTGAGTCCCTTGGCACAGAGTTTCCTGAGAATTGTCATGTGTAGAGCTTTCCTCTGTGTATTTTTAGCATGGCCCCCTTTAGCCTACTTATTACAACTTCCAAAATAAATGGTCTCCATGGAAAACTGTTTTCTCTAAACATGCAGTTAATGGATGAAGATTCCTGTTTCACATTTAACAAAATGTGCCTGACAACAATACAGCTTCATCCTGTGCTGCACAATATAAACTTCCTCAGCACTATCATGAGAACTCTGGCTCCAGCAGTTAGGGGGTGGGGAAGGGTGGTGTAGGGGAAGGAGAAGGCTGGAAACTGGAATTTAAGGTTGAGAAGGCTGTCCTTCCAATGGCAAACTGGTGTGGTTATAGGAAGCAGAACTTGAGAACCCTTGTTTTGTCCCTCTAGTCTGTGTCGGCCCTGGTAGACAAGTTTAAGAAGAATGACCAGGTATTTGACATCAATGCCGAGGTTGAGGAGAGTGACTGTGGGGAATTCCCCGATGGGCCACTGGAGGACGACTTTGATGCCAACGATGAACCTGACCACCCTGCAGCTGGGGATCACGAGGAGTTCAGGAGCTGGAAGGAGCCCTCCCAGGTTCAAAGCTGCCAGTAAGGCTCTTAGGGTCACAGAAAACGTTTCCATAGGAGTTTTCCATCCATTCTTAACAGATTTTCTGCTGGGGCTAATCTAATTTCATTTCTGATTGGCTAGGCTGGTGCGACCTGTTGTACACATCAGCTGAGCCCTTCTGACTCACAGAGGAATCATACCTGGCATTGAATCTTGGCTCAGTCACTTTGGTTATAAAACTGACATTGTAGGAGTTTGTAAGGATTAGAACACTAAAGTGCTGGAACAAAGTACAGTACCTGGGATCTGGCAGCTACTTTAGTCTGGCTATTGTTACCACATGCATTTTCATGCTCCTTTTCTACACACTGCGTATAGTCTAGTGTTTGGTGATATCACTGCTTATTGGTTACAGACAGAAACAGGCTTATGTGTTGCTCACAGAAAAAAGTGGCCTGAAGGGTAAGCAAAGACGGGTATTAGGCAGTGTTGGGTTACCAGATAGGCAGACTGGGCACGAGCAAAGCAAGGAAAAATAAATCAACCAATAACACTGAGCATATTTGGAGGAGGGCTAGTAGAGTTGGTCTTTAGTAATTTAAATATTTGATTACTCTAGTAAGCATCATTAAAAAAATCAGACATTGGTTGACCTTTATTATTTGTAGTTTATAGATTAATATTTTAATTTGGGATATGATTTAGAAGCAGAATCCCACAACCCTTTGCCGGGGTCCTCAAACTACGCCCCACAGGCCACATGCAGCCCGCCAAGAACATTTATCCAGCCCGCCGGGTATTTTTGCCGCCGCTGCCTGTCCTGCTTAGCAGCCAACTTGTCCTGGGCCCACAGTGCGCACTCTCCAATGGTCTGAGGGACAGTGAACTGGCCCCCTGTTTAAAAAGCTTGAGGACCCCTGCTAGTGTGTAGGACCTCTAAAGGCTTTGAATGGGCCTGGGAGTAGGAGATTCCATGGGGTTAGAGTAAATAGTTCCTCTGTTAACTGTGATGTCTATAACAGAGCTTTGCAAGCCTGAGATTGGAGACAGCTGAGCTGGTTTAGTTTGGGTAAAACCTTAGAAGTTATAGAGTATAATTTCCCACTATGACAAAAACACTGCTTGAATGTCTCCAGGATAAGAGATTTCTTTTCTGAGCACGGTTTACCCATGTGGGAAATGATTAGACTAATAATGTCTCTGAGAATCCAAGTAGAAATTTGGGGGGCTGAACATTTGGCACTTCCTTGTGAAATTACCCATCTAGGCCCATTAGCACCCTCCTCTCCTGATTTGTACTATTAACATAGCTGTGGTTTTGCCCTATTCCCATTCTGTCTTCTAAGAAGTGAGAAATGGCAGGCAGGTGAGTGGGATAAACTCTTCTAATGTCATTTTCAAATGTCAGAGTAGAGTTGTTACTTTTCTTTCTTTTTTTTTTTTTTT
>VBSM01002608.1:102512831-102554602 GCA_008086735.1 Cheirogaleus medius | reverse complement strand
AAAAAAAAAAAAACAAAAAACAAAAAACAAATCAAAACATTGCTTAAATTAGTATGTATAATATCTTATTCCCATTTCAAAATTGTTTGGGCTATTTGTGTGCATTTAAACATCTATATTAACTTTAGGAACAGCTTCCCAAGTCTGTGGAGAATCTCACTGAGTTTTCAATTGAGACTGCCTAGAACTCATGGATTTATGGTATTTTGAAAAGAGGTGATTTTTCCTATTAATATATTGAGATTTTCAGCCATGAACAAAGTATAAACTTTTATTTTTGGCCTTTTTTTATGTTATTCTATAGTTTTAAATATTTTATTACATTTATTCCCAGGTATTTTACAGAGTTTATTGTCAATGCATTTAATCTTCTTGACTATTTTTACCTATTCATTATTGCTATTAACAAAAACCTATTAATTTTTGGATGTTAATCATGTAAACTTTTAAGGGAATTGACTACCATTTCAATATCTTCCAGGTTTGCTACTGATTTTTGGTAATTTATATTTTCCAAGCAAATCATCCACTTCATCTAGGTTTTCAAGTTTACTGGTATAAATTTATTGGCACACATACATTCTCTGGTTAAAATCTCTATATTGTTTTGTGTATCCCCTATTTGTTGGTAAGTTAATTCTAATTTTATATTGCATTATGTTCAGTGAATATCAGTAATGTGATTTAATTTTTCTTTTTGGAATCTATGGTCTAACATGGAAACTTTTTGTAAATGTTTTGTACATTTGAAAAAAATGTATGGTTTGGGGCATTGAAATATTGTATACATCTACTAGATAAAGATTAATTGTGCTCCTCAAATTATTTATTGCCTTAATAATTTTTGTCTCCTTAATCTCTCAGTTTCTAAAATGTGTTAAAGTGTCCCACTATGATTGTGCCTTTTAAAATTTTTGTCGCATATTTCTATAATTTAGTTTTTTATTTTTATTATGAAACTATATTGTTTCCAATTTTATTTATTTATCTATTAATATTTATGTATTTTTTAGATATGAGGGCTTGCTATGTTGCCCCAGCTGGAGTGCAGTGCCTATTTACAGGCATGATCATCACACACTGCAGGTTTGAACCCCCTGGGTTCAAGCAATCCTCCCACCTTGCCAGCATGCCCAGTTATGAAGCTATGTTGCTGAGAACATAAACATTTGAAGCTATATTATTATCTTCTCAGCAGATTGTTCTGTCTATCAGTATGACTTTCCTCTTTATCCCCTATAATGCTTTTTTCCTTAAATTCTATTCCATCTGATTTTTTTTTTTTTTGAGACAGTCTTACTCTGTCACCTGGACTAGAGTGCTGTGGTGTCAGTTTAGCTCACTGCAACCTCAAACTCCTGGGCTCAAGCAATCCTCCTGCCTCAGCCTCCCAAGTAGCCGGGATTACAGGCACAGGCCACCAGGCCCAGCTAATTTTTTCTATTTTATAGTTGCTGGGTTACTTTTTTCTATTTTTAGTAGAGATGGGGTCTTGCTCTTGCTCAGGGTGGCCTCGAACTCCTCACCTCAAGCGATCCCCCTGCCTCAGCCTCCCAGAGTGCTAGGATTACAGGCATTAGCCATCGCATCCAGCCTCCATCTGATGTTAATCCAGCTATTCCTGAGCACTAGGCCAGACCAAGGAGTCTAATCCAGCTTTTATGAGAAGGAAGAATAATAACTTGGATCTAGTTTAAGGTAACTTTTACTTTGGTTTTCTCTCAAAATAATAAATAACTAGATCAAAAAATTTGCATAAGACACAGATGCAGGGGGTGGAGATGGCTCTTGGTTGTCCCCTTATTTCTCCTGGGGATATGCCCAAAGTTTGATGGTCTTGCCTGCATGCATGGAGTAAGATATCTGAGGTATAGAACTGTGGTCTCACTTTAACACCAGAAACAACCAGTGCTACTATACACAGCAAAAATCCAACCCATTAGGGAGTATAGCTTGTTGGGCTGTTGCCTGGATTCTTTCTGAGTCAGCATGGGGCAATCTCCTATCTGCCCCTATACTGCAAGACTCAGGCATTTTCCATTTGTGTTCTCTAACAAGATTTTCAGGGACTGCCATAATGTGTTTGCATACTGTTAGCATTTGCTTGATCTTTTTCTTTATTTTTAGTCTTTTTGGATTTTGTTTTATGTGCATTTCTTATAAACAGGATTGAACTGGATTGTACTTCTAGGTTTTATTTATTTATTTATTTTTTGTTACTCAAACTGAAAATCCCTATCAATCAATAGGTGAATTTAACTCATTTATATTTATTATGAGGAATGCTGTGTTTGGACTTATTCCCATTTACATTATTTTTTATCCTTTTGTCCTCTTTCCTGATTTTTGTTAGATTGCTGGAGTTGAAGTTCTATTATTTTTTATGTGGTTTAGAATACATATATTCTATTTGTAGTGCTCTACATTTTGTTTTTATGTTCTTCAACATACAAATTAAACATACATTTGTTTCATTTATATTGTTTAAAAAAACTCTTACTAATGAGAAAAGAAGCATAACATACTTTTTATTCCCTTCACTCCCCCCATGTTGATATAATCTGTGGTTTTCATCTCAAATTATTTACAATTAATATTTATTTAGATTCAAATTTTTTGCTTTTATTGCTCATGATCAAATTCATTTTTCTTGTTTTTTTCTTTTTTATGAGGTGGTTCCTCTAATAATTCTTTCATAAAGTATCTATTAATGGTAAACTTTGAGTCTTTTTTTTTTGGAAACAGAGTCTCACTCTGTTGCCTGGGCTAGAGTGCCGTGGCATCAGCCTAGCTCACAGCAACCTCAAACTCCTGGGCTCAAGCAATCCTTCTGCCTTAGCCTCCCGAGTAGCTGGGACTACAGGCATGTGCCACCATGCCTGGCTAATTTATATATATATATTTTTTGTTGTTGTTGTTTGTTTGTTTTTTGTTTTTCAGTTGTCCAGCTAATTTCTTTCTATATTTTTAGTAGAGATGGGGTCTCGCTCTTGCTCAGGCTGGTCTCAAACTCTTGAGCTCAGACAAACCTCCAGCCTCGGCCTCCCAGAGTGCTAGGAATACGGGCATGAGCCACCACACCCGGCCAACTTTGAGTCTTTTTATATCTGAAAACTTCTAAATTTTGCTGTCACATTTGAATGAATGGCTGCCTATAGAATTTTAGATTTCAAAATAATTTCCTCATCACAATGGAGATTTAAGAGCTGTATATATTACTGTATGTAAATATAATTCTATCAAAGAATATCCCTTTGAACTTTGAAAATATTTTTCCATTGTCTCTTAGCACCCAGTATCGCTAAGGAAGAGCCTCCTGATAAAGTGATTCTAATTCTTTTGTGTGTGATCTGTTTTGTTTCGTTTTTTTTTCTTTTTCTTCTTCTTAGGTTTTCTCTTTATCCCTGGTGCTCTGAAATTTCACCAGGATGTGCCAAAATGAGGTATTTTTCTGCTTGACAACTGGTAGGCTTTTTCAATCTGAAGAACTATGTCTTTCTTCAATTCTGGGAAATTTTTCTTTAGTTTTTTCCTTGAGTATTCCCTTTTCTCCATTTAATCTATTTTCTGGATTTTTCAATGCAATATCCTTTTGCATCTAATTATAGTTATCTTAAAGCCCAGGTCTAGGCCGGGCGCGGTGGCTCAGGCCTGTAATCCTAGCTCTCTGGGAAGCCGAGGCAGGCGGATCTCTCGAGCTCAGGAGTTCGAAACCAGCCTGAGCAAGAGCGAGACCCCGTCTCTACTATAAATAGAAAGCAATTGATTGGCCAACTAAAAATATATAGAAAAAATGAGCCGGGCATGGTGGCGCATGCCTATAGTCCCAGCTACTCGGGAAGCTGAGGCAGGAGGATTGCTCGAGCCCAGGAGTTTGAGGTTGCTGTGAGCTGGGCTGATGCCACAGCACTCACTCTAGCCCGGGCAACAGAGTGAGACTCTGTCTCAAAAAAAAAAAAAAAAAAAAAGCCTAGGTCTATATGTAACCCTATTTTTTCAGATATAAACTCCTTTCATTAAATTATCAGTCTTTTCCCCCATGATATTTGCATTTTGCAAATATTTGGCTTTTCTTGGTTGTGAGTTTACCTTTGGACCTGAGATTCCTTGTTAACTTGAATGACCTGCTTGCAAGAAAAGGCAGGACATGCAACCATGACCGTGTAAAGTGGAATGAATGAGGAAGGGATGGGATACGCTGGTTGCCAGGATGAGCTAACAGCCTTCTGGATACAGAAGGTTCCTGCTTCCTTAGGGAGCTGTCTGTCTCTGGAGCTTTGCATTCACCTCTCACTGCTCCTGCTTATGGGCAGACACCTCTGTGGCTCACTGTCTGGCCTGAGGCAAACACTCCTGGCTGTCTGTTCTGTGATGCCCCAACCAGTCATGGCCAGTCACCATGGACCCCTCCTGCCCCCAGTCCACAAGTTCTGGGTCCAAAGCATCCCTAGAGCTGCTCCTACCGTTTGTAGCAGTCTTCTCTGGTAATTTGGCCCTTGGTTTCCACATTCAATATGATCCCATCTGCTTTCCCTATATCATTTTCTAGAGAACAGATAAATCTGTTTAGATCATTCTAAGCAATATAAATTGAGACTTGGAATAAAAGGAAACAACTACAGGTGTTCATGTAGGCCATCTTGAACTGGAAGCTGACAAACTCTTTGTATAGACTATTTTAACACTTACCACACTGAACTATAATTATTTATTCCCCAGTGTTGCTCCCAAAGACACAGATATACCTGTGCTCATACTAGGTTGCCTTTTAACTCCTGGTGCTTCATTGTTCTTGGAACTAATTTGATGAGTAAATGAAGAAATGATTGTATCAGTGTGGTTATAATGAGGATTCTAATTCTTTTTTTTTGAGACAGAGTCTCACTCTGTTGCCCAGGCTAGAGTGCCGTGGCATCAGCCTAGCTCACAGCAACCTTAAACTCCTGGGCTCAAGCGATCCTTCTGTCTCAGCCTCCCGAGTAGCTGGGACTACAAGCATTTGCCACCATGCCTGGCTAATTTTTTTCTACATATTTTTAGTTGGTCAATTAATTTCTTTCTATTTTTAGTAGAGATGGGGTCTCGATCTTGCTCAGGCTGGTGTCAAACTCCTGACCTTGAGCGATCCTCCCACCTCGGCCTCCCAGAGTGCTAGGATTACAGGTGTGAGCCACCGCACCTGGCCAGGATTCTAATTCTTACCGCATCATTTACAAGATCATTCCTCCTACCTACCTCTCAGTTTTCCTATCTATAAAATTGGACAAATTTTAGAGATAGGAAATAGGTTAGAGATCATTCATTTCATTTCAATCTGAAGGAATCCCAGCAGTATTTCTTATAGTGCAGGTATTCTAGCAATATATTCTCCGTTTTTGTTTATCTGGAAATGTCTTCATTTCTTCCTCACTTTTGAAGGACAATCTTGCGGTATAGAATTTTTGGTGGGCAGTCTTTTTCCTTCAGTATATCACTGGAGAGTGTGTCTGGGGAGGGGAGGACAGAATGGCATGTCTGTCCCCAAATGCTCCATCATCCTGACCAGTCCACAGCTCTACTCACTCCCACTGACTGCCACAAAGGGGACATAGTCTACTCTGATTACTAGTATTGCAAAAGAAAAAGTGGTGGGGGACATAGTCATTTTTAAATCATTCATGAAAGACAAACTTTATTTTGATAATCTCAGAAACTGGCAAGGAAATAACCATAATGATAACAGTGCATTTTTGTGTGTTAAATCATCTTCTGCTGCATGATCTCATTGGGACCTCACAGCCACCCTGAAAGGTAGGCAGGGCAGGTAACTACAGATCCACTTTATGGGGGACTTGTCGGAGGTGACCTGGCTTCCACACGGGACTGGTTCCTCCTAGATACCTCTCAGCTTCTGCTCCAGGCTCTTCAATGCCCCAGGTGCGCAAGGCTCCCGCCAGACACAGGCAGATGCTTTAACTTCCCCAGCTATAAAACGAGGGATCAACTGACCCTCCCTCTGAACAAAGCACTGCATCAAGACAGTTCTGGAGTGGGCAGGAAAAGGAGCTTCTCCTTGTTCCACTGGCCAAGCCCTGTTGGGAAAGGGTGGGGGAAGCAGCCACCACCCCCTTGTGTTCCTCTCTCCACTGCTGACTGTTCTCCAGACAGAGGGGGCGCTGCACCTCCTCCCTCTGCACCGGGCTCAGATCTAGGCGCAATCTGCCGCCCACACCACGAAGCCTTCTCTTCTCCTACACCAGTCCCCAGAGGAGGAGAGACTCAGGCCGGGGCTACCGCCTCAATCTGCCAGCGACACATGGGGCACTTGGCTGTGTCCCTGAAGACCCGCCAGGCACAGGAGCTGCAGAAGTGTGTGTGGCCACAGGGGACAAGGCAGGTGTTGGCGACGTGGTGGAAGCACACGGCACACTCCTCTCCCGATGTGGCTAGGAAGGGGGACAACATAGGTCAGGGCACGTGGGAGAAAGGGGTGGGCAGCCTACTCATGCTGTAACCACAGGACAGAGAACTATGCAGTAAGGTTTTGAAGACTATGACCTCATGAGAAAAGGCTTACAATGTGGTCAAGTGAAAAAACACTAGGAAGAAAAGCGTAATGTACATACATACATATCAAATTCCAATTTAGAGAAAAGGAAAGCAAAGTACAAACAATTCCCTATATATATATATGACTAAAAGGTTTGGGGAGTAAATCCACCCAAGAGGTAATGGGTGATATTTTAAAAATTTCTTCTTTATCCTTTAATGTTTATTTTGACTTTGCAAAGTCTTTACAATGAGTGCAGATTGCTTTTTTAAAGCAAGAACAAAATAACATTATCTGCTCATAAATGTGGTCTTGTAACATATAGCTGGCCAATGTTCTAGAAGGCAGAGATGTTAAATTGCTTTTAGGTTTCCAGGATGCAGAGCCAAATCGTTTGGTCCAAAGCCCCTGGGAGACTTGACCGAGCATCCAGGGCTCCACCTGTCCCCACCCCACTCCCGGGGCCCCTGGTACTCAGGGAAGCCACTCACCTTCAGGCTCAGGCACAGCCTCATCATCTTCAGGCTTGGGCACAGGCTCATTGCTGAGGACCGATGGCATGGTTGTGGGACACCGGCTGGCTGTGGGATCTAAGATAGAGAGGGAAACTCAGGCCCCGAGAGAGCAAACCCAGGCGCCCCATCCTGCCCTGGCCCTGCAGCAAAGGCCCCTCCTTTCTTTTCTGGGTTACAGTGCTGGGGCTCTGGGCTGATTATAAGACCCTGTAGTGGGCCACCCCTTCCCCAGCTTAACCTAGCCCGGCAAACTCCTGGGCATGTAGATCCTTCCTCCTAAGCCACTCTTCCTCCAGGCCCGTCCTCTTTGCTCTGCTGCCCTGCCTGAGTGCAGACTCTCAGCGTGACCTGTTTCCACACCCAGATGTGCATCTGTGTGTCCCAGGAGGCGGGGAGAACACAGGGCTGGGGCCTACTCCAGACCTGTCAAATCGGGTGCTTCAAGGCATGAGGCTCCACAAGCGGTGGCAAATGATTTTAAAAACCAGTTCAGTGGAGCAGGGATGGACTGCCAGTATATTTTTGAGACGTGGTCTCCCTCTGCCGCCCAGGCTGGAGTGCAGTGGCATAATCATAGCTCACTGCAGCCTTGAATTTCTGGCCTCAAGTGATCCTCCCACCTCGGCCTCCTGATAGCTGAGGGTATTACTGCCTCTCTGTGCTCCCCTGAAATCCACTTTCCTCTGGAGTAGCTAGAGAGGTGGTTCAGGTTTCTTCCCCCCTGCTGGCAGAATCCCTGCACCTCTAGCCCTCGCATTTAACATGCCCTTTGCTTGCCGCCTTTTTCGCTAGTGAACTCCTACTTGAACTGCAACTGCCCCAATGTTTCTTCCTTTGTGAAACGTAATCAGCCCTGTAACAGATGTTTGGAGTGCTGGTCATATATTCTTATTCTTTAGGGACAAGGCTGCCTCCCTATGACTGGGGTCTTGTCTATCTGGTGTCTGCAGTGCCCATCTTCACACCTGACACTGGGCTAGGGCTGATGGAACAACTGAATATGAATGAATGAACCGTTCTTCCCTTGGCTCCGGATGGGCGTGGGACACCACCTGAGCCTCCATCTCCACCCGCTTCTCAGGGCTGTGCCCGGGTCCCCGCAGTTATCTCACCCAGAAGCTCGATGGCCTTGGTGGTCCCGTACACGTCCATCACCGCCCAGAGAGGGGCGCCCATGAGCACGCCCTTGCGCAGCAGGAGCCGGCGGCGGGCATTGACCTTGGCGAAGAGCCAGCCGCAGCGGGTCACCCAGAAGCGGACCACATCCCCCTCGAGCGCGCAGCCCTCGGGCAGCACGGCCGCCCACGTCGGGCTCTGCTCCTCCAGGTCCGGGCACAAGAAGGGCGGCAGGCTGGGCGCGGACACGCGTGCGGGGTCCAGGCGCGTGAAGCCCACGCGGAGGCCACCGCACCAGCCGCCCTCCTGTCGCAGCACGCGCAGGGCCACGCGCTCGCCCGGCAGCACCGGCCGCTGGCTGAACACGATGCCGTCGTGGAACGTGGCGCGCCTGTGAGCGGCGCAGCCGCGGGTGTCCAGATGCACCTGCGCGCCTTTGGCCTCCGTGTGGAAGCGAAGCGCCTCTCCCGGGGACTTGGCATCTGCGAGATGAGGGGGCAGGAGTGGAGAGTGTCACTGTGGGCTGGGCCTGGACCCACCAGCACCCCAGAGTCCCCAGCCCCTGGGGCCACCTTGACACATCCGCAAGCCCCGGAGTCACTTCAACACCCCACCCCCCAGCAGCACTACTATGGGGCCACCTTGACCTTCCCCTGGAGAACCATTTCCACCTCCCCAACCTCCCTGGGACCCCCTCAACTCCACCACCACCACCCTCCCCAGAACCCCAGAGACCTGCTTAGAGCCAGGTGGGGAACCTACTTTGCCTGTCCCAAGTCTGAGTTCACATCACGAACCTCCCCAAGCCTCAGGTCCCCTCCCTCAGTCATGCTGTGACTACAAAAGGAACTGATGCCTGTTCGTGATCCGCCCATGATCAATCAATCCTGGTTATGGGTGTTATTGTTACGTAGAAAGAGCAGGTTTGATGTGGAAACAACCCAAGTGCCCATCAATACATGAGTGGGTTAATAAAATGTGGTTTATGTATGCCATGGAGTACTACTCAGCCACAAAAAACAGTGGTGATCTAGCACCTCTTGTATTGTCCTGGATAGAGCTGGAGCCCATTCTACTAAGTGAAGCATCACAAGAATGGAAACACAAACAAAACCACATGTACTCAATACTAAATGGGAACTAATCGATCAACACCCATGTGCACATATGGAAGTAAAACTCAACCGAAATCAAGCAGATGGGAGAGGGGAGGAGGGGATGGGGCAAATTCACACCTAATGGGTACAATGCACACTATCTGGGTGAAGGACACCCTTATAACTTTGACTGAAAAACTGTACAAAAGCAAATTATGTAACTAAAACAACTGTGCCCCCTTAATATCCTGCAATAAAAAAAAAAAAGCAAGAGCAGGTCTGGTTAGGCACATGTGTGCTTATCATCCACATCTATTCTCTGCGCCTCCAGGGATGGCGGAAGGGAATGGGCCGTGAGCCAGCTGTGCCCCAGGTTCCCCCTCTCTGCTTGTCTGACTTTCTCATTTTCCCACAAGGAACCTGCATCATTTGTGAAGGCCATGGCCCCTGGTGACAATGACATCCTTGTCCTGGGAGAGAAAGGGGCCCGGCTGCTCCCCACAGGGTGGGGGTGCAGGCTGGAGAGGGGGACCCAGGTCAGCCCCTCAGAATCCTGGGCTGGCTCTGAAACCAGGGGACTTCCTGCATGACTGCACTCTGCAGCCAGGAGGGCAAAGCTCCTTGCTGGGCAGTCCTTCCTCTCAGCCCCTGCCTGGAGGAAGCTGGGGGAGTTTCCTGCCCCAGGACTGTGACTGCCCTCAGCCAGCCCTGAGGCCTAATCTCCTGCCAGCCCCTGCCCTTCTCTGCCTGGCCCTGCTCTTTCTGGCTCGGGGGAGGGAGGCTGGCTGACCTCTTGCTGTTGAAAACAAAACCAGGTGAATTCAATCAAACTTGACCTAGACCCCAGCCTAGAGGAGCAAGACCCCTCCCCTCCCAGAGCAGGTCACTTTCCCCTGGAACCTCTGACCACACACATGCCTGCAAACTCCTGGCAGGGACCAGGGAGGGGAGGCTTAATCTGTCAGGCACAAGGGACACCCTTGAGGTCACAGTGAACCTGTCCCTGACCTCCACAGACCAAAGGTAAGCCTACCTGAAATGCCCTTACTTGGGGCGTTAGGGACAAGCACTCACCCTGACTTTGGGACTTTCCGAAGGGGCGCTCACAGAGCCCTGCCTATCTCGCACACACCCCTGGCCATACCAGCACCTTCCTGGAATGCCCACATCTCTCCCTCCTGTCCCGACAGGTCTGCCCAGACTCCCTGTCCCTCAAGGCTGTCCCTAAGCAAGGGGAAGTCCCTGAGTCAGCACAAATGGAGACCTGAAGCCAGATTGGGGGACCCTGACATTGAACCTGTCCTTGTGCCCATTGTTGAGGCCACTTTGTGGAGGGCAGGGGCACAGTGATCAGCCATGTCTGACACCTAGATTCTAGTCCTGCCCTGCTGCTGACCCAGGCAGGTCAATGTCACCCAGAGACCAGTCTCACCCACAAACGAAAGTGATGTGCCGCCCAGCCAAGGTCTGGAGTCTCAGGGCACCTGCCTGGGGATCCTGTTCACTGCCGGCCCTGGCCCCACAGCAACCAGGGGCCGAACTACGGTCAAACAGGAGTTGCTCCAGCTCCACCCAGTGCAGCCCCTACAGGGAAAGAAGGAACTTCTGCCCCGGCAGTGACAAAGAGCCCCTCCACTTCCTGTACCCCTGGTCCAGGGACCAAGCTCAGGGGTCAGGGGAACTGGAGACCCGTCATGCTCAGTACCTTGGGCCTGGACGGTAACTAGCAGAGATGAGCCTGTCCTGGCTGTGGCTGGAGTTTCCGCCCCATCCCTTGGGCAGGTGCCAGGGACAGAGGCTGACCCCCTGCAGGGGCGGGAGGGGAGGTGAGCTCACTGTCCCATGCACTTCCTTGGGGAGAGTGGGGACCTTGCTGGCTGGGAGGCAGTCCAGGGAGGAGGAGGAACTCCCGGGGAGTGGCCTCAGTGGCTACATGAGTCCCACAGCAGGGCAGGGAGGGCCTGGGGAGCCCAGGAGAAGCAGGCCTTGCCCTGGATGGGAGCTTGACAGTCCGCAAAGCTCGCCCATAAGGAGCCTTCTCAGCAGCGTGGGAGCTATGCTGTCATCTCACCACAGTTAGAGGAGGGGACCGAAGGGACATAGCCGGCAGCACAGGTCACCATGTGGCCAGGGCACTAGAATACCCTCCTCTCTGCTGCACACCCAGGCTCTGCTCCCTACCTTGGGCAGCCCCTCAAGACCACCTGCCTGAGTGTGGCCCTTGCAAGGCACCTCTGGCTGGGGAACAAAGGGCCCCTGGGGCTCAGTGTCCCCACATGCACTCTCCCACGTGGCCGTTCACTGCACGGCCGAGACTGTGTGGGGCTACAACCCTCCCTCGCCCTGCCAGCCCAGCAAGGGCCTGCAAGCTGCATCCACCTACTTTGCCCAGGGCTCTACCGCCTGAGTTTGGAGCCAGGTCTCAGTGGCACGAAAAGTGTGACCAGCCACCTCTGCTCTGCCTGCCTCTCCCCACACGGACTGCAGGGGTCCTCCCACCCTTTGACCCACGCCACCCAGGCCACCCACTCCCAGGGTGGGTATGTGGGAGGTGAGCACAGGCCAAGTGTGGCTCTCTGAGCAGGCCTGTCCCCAGCGGCTGGGCTGGCATAGGGTTCAGAGCACCCAGGTGCCTGAGCACCGTCACCTTCTTTTTATTGGCCCCATTTTTCAGGCATGATCCTGAGGCTCAGAGAAGTGGAGTGACGGAGGGGAGGTGTCCATAGAGGACACTCTCCAATTACGCTGCCTGCCCCCACCTTCCCCTGCTGCTGTGGGGTGGGACCAAGTGCTGGACAAGGACCCACCCTGGCTGCCAGGAAGTACAGGGAACACAAGTCAGGGCCTTAGATGTCTCCACCCCTGGACAGGTAGAGTCAAATTACACAGACTCTCTGGGCTCTTGGAATTTGAGTGATGCAGGGTCAGCCCTCAGCTCAGCGCCACCGCTGTGGGTCTTCATCCTCTTCATCACCACCCCTCCATCTGCAGCCTTTCGGGGTGCCAGGCGCTAATAAGCACGTGCAGCCTCCTTCACTCCTCCCGCCACCCTCCTGGGGAAGCACTCAGAGCTTGGGAAGGCTGTGCAAGTCCACGTTGTTGTAGCCAGAAGTAGGGGACCCCAGGCCCCGGTCCCGGCCCCCACACTCCCACGCTGCCTCCTTTATGGCATGTCATTGCCCTGCCTGGAATCCAAACAGTGGCCGCAGCAGCGGTGGTGCTGTGTGAGCCTTGGGAGCCCACTAGGGGGACAAGAGCCCTCAGCCCCAGCTCCCTTGCCTGGGAGGGCAGATCCAGAGATGTGCAGTCCCAGTCTCTGGTAGTAGAAGACCAGGTCCTCCATCTGCACCCACACACAGCCCTTCCACTAAGGGATGCCAGTGGCCTCAGGTGAGGTTCTCAGAGAACCTGCGTGCTTATTACCCTTTGGATCCGTGTGTTCTAGCAGCGCTATAAGCCTGTCCCCAGTCTGCAGATGAGAAAACTGAGGCCCAGGGACAAAGTGACTTGCCCAAGATCCCACAGCTGGACTTGGCAGAACTGGGAACCCACCAGGCCCCCTAAACTTTACACTGACCACACCTCTACCTTCTGGAACTTCTACCCCAGCTATGACAGAGCCCCCTCCACTTCCTGCACCCCTGGTCCAGGGACCAAGCTCAGGGCTTGTAGGAGGTCTACTTACTGGCCTTGGAGCAGAGCTGAGCACCCATCGGCCTGGGGTCCTTGGGCACAGGTTCCCAGGTCTAGAAGGAACAGTCTAGAGAAGGCCAGTGGACAGGTTTCCAAAGACTCGGCAAGTCCCCTTTTTATGGGCCGCAGGGATCACGTTACAGGGTTGATGATTAATTAGATTTTGCTGTCATGCATTACCATATCCAGGGAATTTCCTGATGATTTCCTGGTGAGTTCTCCTGGCTTGGAGCTGGCTGGCCTGAGAAAAGGAAGCAGAGAGTGGGGACCTGGCCCCGGTAGGTCTTCCAGCAGCCTTCTCTCTTACTTCCAACCAGTGTCAACCTGGCTGTGCATTATAATTGCCCAAGGCATGTTAATAAGTACCTATGCCCAGCCCTGCCCCCAAAGGCTCTGGTCCATTGGCCTGGGGTGAGGCCCGGGCATCACGAGTTTTAAAAAGCATCTTGCATGATTCTAAGGTGGAGATTCACTGCGACAGACCCCAGCACACAGAAGGTGCTCAATCAGTGTTGCTGAAGTGGATTGAATTGAATCAGCTCCATCCCAGGGCCTGTGAAGTTACATCTACCCTGGGTCTCCAGCAGACATGAAAGGGTTAAGCAGACAGAAGGGGAGAGGGGTGGATCATTCTCCCAGCCTTGCGGGAGCTAGAATTCCACTTTCCAGAAGCCACCACAAAATGCACATAGCCCCACAGGAGGTCACACCCGAAGGCCTGGCTCCCAATGTGTTAGCTCTGGCAAAGAAGTCAGAGATGTTCTGCCCCTGTGACTTCTACCAGGGAAACTGAGGCTCGTGGAGGGAATCACTAACCTAGTGATTCTCATATTGCCACGTGCACACGAATCTCCTGGAGACCTATTAAAATGCAGAGTGATCAGAAAGTCGGGGGCCCTGCCTGGGATTCTGCTTTTCTAACCTGGTGGTTCTGGGGCCCTTACTTTAGATGGCAAGGCCCTGGGTTTGTTTGGAGCTTGTGACTATCCTGGCCCTCAACCTCCAGGCTAGGCCCTTCCCAAGACCTCAGATCAAGGCCACGATCAGTGACTACTCTGGACTCAACTAAGGGATGGGTGTCCCCATGCATGTTCATGGAAGCAGGGAATGGGGGTGCATTGCCAGGTGGGGAGGTTGGCTGCGACAGGAGAGCAGGGGGAGTTTGGAGACCCAGGTTGTCCCCCTATGTTACCTTGGGCAGCTCCCTTACCCCCCTTGGGCCCTGGTATCCTTGTGTGTAAAACAGGAAGCCAGGATAAGGGGGTCTTGTGGGTCCCTTCCAGCCCTGACATGCTGTGACTTTGGTCTTAGTGAGGGTGTGAGAGTGACAACAGCTTTGCCCCAGTTGACTTCCAAAGACACTGCTGCAACCCTGGCCCTCCTCTCCCACGCCACACCCCTGCCAAGCTCCCTCAGTTTCTCCGCTAGAAGCAAAGGCCCAGTCTTCCAAAGGCCAAAGGCAAACAGGTGAGGAGTCAATGCCAGTCACAATGAGCCAAAGGTTGATGGTTCCTGCTGGCTCAGCCCTGTGGTTTATGGTTCTGGCTGGGCCAGCCTGAGGGATTCAGGCTCAGGGCACCCCCTTGTGCCCCCAGGCCCTCTGGCAGCCCCACCAGTCTCTGGGTAGTGCTGGGGCCCAGAGATCCCTCCTTCTCCCTCCTCCCCCTCCCCGGCTCCACCTGTAGTGCTGGCTGCCCTGGTGGTTACCCAGAGGGCTGGAGCCAAGAGCACCGGGTTGATAAACCACATTCCCACAAAAGAGATATGTATGGCATCTTATCAGGGAAATCAGGGCTGGGGCCTCAGCCTGCCTGGAAAATTACTGTTGTGGACGTCAGGCTGCCCAAGCCAGCTGGCGGGGGTGGGGTGGTCCCATCTGCAGGACTTTGGGTGGTGGGGAGGGGACATTCTGAGGAACTGAAGCTCGCCTTAGGCCTGGCATCTGGGGGACAGGAATGCCCAGGCAGGTCCCCCACCCCACACTCCCGTGTTTATTTATCTAAAATGCGAAGAGAGTTCAGGACACACTGCCCCAAAGTATGGCACCTTGGCATCTGAGAAAACAGCAGAAGCAGGAAAGCCACTCCCACCTTCCCTTTGCCCTTCTCCCCTGATGGAGGACATAAGCCCCTCATTAACTCCCTTGTCTCTGAAGACACAGGGACAGAGAGAAGGATCGGAACAAAGAGGCCTGGCTGAGCCCCCCAGTTTACTGCCCTAGCCCTACCCCATGCACCCAGTCATGCCTCTACACCACTGTCCACTCTCCATCAAACCAAAGCCCAAAATACCCAGATTTCCCTGTTTTTTGCATCTTCATTTCTGTGTCACATAAAACTTACATTAAATAAATTGGTTTGCTTTCCTCTTGTTGATCTGTCTTTTGTTATATAGGGAAGCCACGAACCTCACGATGGGTGAGAAAAGGTAGTACTTTTTCTCCCCTAAAAAACGCTACTGTTCCAAGTCCAGTATTTACTTGATAACCCTCATGGCAACTCCTCGAAACGGTTCTATTTATTGTAATCATTCCCATTTTACAGATGGAGAAACTGAGATACAAAAAGGTTAAGCAACTTGTTCACCACCACAAGGCAGGAAGTGACAGAACCAGGCTTTGTGGCAGGACAGCCAGTGCCTTAACCGCCATGCTTTGTCCCCCTTCATGGCTCCCTGCTCAGGCGCTTGCCCCGGCCCCAAGCGTTTGTTAACAGTGAATGTCTTCCCCACTGGGTGGGCTGACAAACAGCAGCAGCTTCACAGACAGCTGCTAACTAACTGGTTGCCTGAGTGCGAGGTGGAGGCTGTCCTACGATAGAGACCGCACCCTTCCTTCCCCTCCAGTGCCATCAGCAAGGCAAGCCTGTGGCCGAGCAAGTTGTGGCTGTCCAAGTTTGTTCCAAGAAGGGAGGGACTGGTCCCCGAGGGGAGGGCGGCCTCCCAACTGGGCGGTGATTGGGGCGGCCCCTGTTGGCGGCAGTCGGTACTGCAGGAGGCTCGGAGGCGCCAAGGAGTGCCCGCAGCGGGAGGGAGGTGGGGGCTGAGGCTTCTGAGACCTCTGCACCGCCTCCCCTCACCCCGCAGCCCCCCACACTCCCTCCCTCCCCAGGGTGAGCTGTCGCCTCATTGGGACCCCTCAGTGGCAGTCAGCCTTGTTCGCCAAGGGCCCCGTTATTACTAAGTGCCTTCACATGGGTCCTATCATAAGATGCCTCCAGCGCTCTGAGAAGGAGCTGCACAGAGGAGGAAGCCTGGGCTCGCCCCAGGGTTCATGCCAGCCCGCAGCTGAGCAGGAGTGGGAACCCAGCCCCCACACTGGGACACTGTTATGCAGCCTGGCCCTGCGCGGCCCCCTGCCATCAAGGCCCTGGGACCCCTACCGTCGTACACTTGCCTGCACTCATCTGTTCCCCACCAGGCTGGAATTTCAGAGGGCAAGGGGCTGCCACGCCTGGAAACCAGCCCTGGAACGATTAGGGCGTGGGCACAGTGGGTGTTCGGCAAGGACTTGTCAGGGCCAAGCAGTGCAGTGTGGCAGCGACTTTAAAGTTGCCTGTCCACCTGCCACATGACCCAGCCGTCCCACTCCCAGGTGGCAGAACTAGGTGTGAATATCCACAAAGACTGGCACGCAGATGTTCAGAGCAGCGTTCTGCATAATAACAGCCCCAGACAACATCGCGAAGTTCGGGCCACCCCGGCCAGGCCCGTGTGCGCCAAGCCGGGGTAATGCTCCCCTTGGGGCGTTAACGAGCGCGGAGCCACTCCGGGCCGGGGAAGTCCTGGGCCTGGATCGGGCTGTGGGCACACGGTGTGTACACGCTCGGAAAAAGCCTTCCGGTCAGCTCCTCGAGCCGCATGCCAATTGCATCTTATCTGTAGATTGGCTAAATCCCCTCGCCGCCCGACAGACGGATTCTGCCCGCGCTGTGGAATCGGCCAGCGGCCTCCTCCCTCCGACACCGGCCGGGAGCCGCAGGGCTTGGCCAGCACCGCCGCCTGGTGGACAGAAGCGACACCGACCGCCGGCCCAAAACCCTGGAAGCCAACGGTCCTGCCACCACCACGGCTCCAGCCGCCGGCGCACCTGCGTCTCTGCAGCCCTGCTCTCAGCCACTTGGGCCTTAGAAGTTAGAGGACAGGAGAGGGCCAATGTGTGCCAGCACAGTACCGGCCCCTAGTTAGATCTGTGCTGCCACTTCTGCCCTGCCTGCCCTGTCCTGGTCTTGCTGGGTCCTGATCCTGCCGTGCACCACCACGGCCCTGGTCCCTTCTGCCTCCTGCCTGGCCAGCACTTGAACACCTAGCGGGGTGTCCGGGGGAGCCAGCAGGGTGCGTGCCAGAGAGGGGAACCTGGGGAGGGGGCACAGCTCCCAGGCCTGGTGTGGCTGCTCAGGGTCCCGAACGGGCAACGGGGAGGCAGCCCCCCTCCTCTTTTGGTTTCTTGTTTTCCTTCTCCCTGTGCCCCCTCATCCCACACACAGCTGTCAGGGTGTCTGTCCTGGGAAGACAGTGTGTGTGTGTGTGTGTGTGTTCAACAGGAATTAATTTGGTCCCTACTGCATGCCAAGCACTGTCCCAATTCTGGATAACAGAGCTTGAAGAAAACCCAATTCTCGCCCCCGAGCCACATCACGTATGCCCTGGTATTCAGGTTAGTGCTACAAGAGGACCAAACTGAGGCCTAGGAAACTGGGGGTGTGGGGGTTGTTATGCCCAGGGGGTGGGTGAAGGTTCTGTGGAGGAACAGATATTAAAATTGAGCCCCAAAAGGTAAATAGGATTTCAATAGCCAAGAAAGGAAAGAAGGGCATCCAGGCAGAAGGAACAGCATGTGCAAAGGCATAGAAATGTCGTCGTGCACAGCCAGTTAAGATTAGAGGTGCTCTCATATAAGAGAACATCCAAAAGACCAGCGGCTTAGACAAGAAGTGTTCATTTATTTTTCACATAAAATAAGTTGAAGGTAGGCCATCCAGGGTAGCCATGACAACTCTATGGCCATAGGGGACCTAGGCTCTCTCTACCCTTCGGCTCCACCATTTTAAACACTGGCCTCCATTCTCCAGGTCACTTAATAGACCAATAGGGATGCTGGAGCTCCAGCCAGCACATCAGAGTTCCAGGTATCAGGAAGGAGAAAGACCCAGTGTACATTCCTCTGAGCTAAGTCAACTCCCTAGGAAGCTGCTTTATTGGTGGGCTTATGTAACCCTTTCATGTTTATCTCTTTGGCCAGAACTTTGTCACATGGCCACAACTAACTACAAGGGAAGCTAGAAAATGTAGTCTTTATTGGAAGGAGCAGCTAAAAATTAGGGTCTTATTATTAAGGAAGAAGGAGAAACTGAATGTGGTCCTTCTGTGTGGGGAGGGGGCAGCAGGGCAACAAAGGCCATGCTAAGGAAGGTTGGATTCTATTTTTTTTTTTTTTTTTGAGACAGAGTCTCACTCTGTTGCCTGGGCTAGAGTGCTGTGGCATCAGCCTAGCTCACAGCAACCTCAAACTCCTGGGCTCAAGCAATCCTTCTGCCTCAGTCTCCTGAGTAGCTGGGACTATAGGCATGCACCACCATGCCCGGCTATTTTTTCTATATATTTTTAGTTTGGCAATTAATTTCTATTTTTAGTAGAGACGGGGTCTTGCTCTTGCTCAGGCTGGTTTCGAACTCCTGACCTTGAGCGATCTACCCGCCTCAGCCTCCTAGAGTGCTAGGGAATGTTGTACTCTATTCTGTAGAAAACAGGGAGTTGCTGAAGGATTCTGGGCAAGAGCCGAGGGTCAAGGGACCTGGAGCCCTCTGCTTCGGGGGAAGAGCCATCAGGCAGAAAGCAGAAGCATGGGTGGAGAGGAGGAGAAGGGTTAGGAGGTGATGAGAACAGGAGGTAGGGGAGGGAACCATAGGAGAGCTGCGGCTAAGCCTGGTGACAGTGGGAGGTGGTGCCAGGTCCTGACGGGGGTGCACAGACCTGCTGAAGGTAGGCATACAGTGAGTGCTGGGTATTTGTGTCTGAAGTAGCTACAAGCCATCAAGTCAGATGGCTTGAAGGCACCTGAGAATCCACATGGAAGCTTAGACACGAAGACAGGGGTGGGGACATAGATCCAGGAGTGACCAGTCACCCAGGGGTGAGTGAGACCAGCCAGGCAGAGTGTCCAGTTGTTCAGCAGTAAAAATCCAAGGACTCACCAGAGCTACTAGAAGGAGGACAATGGAGTGATTAAGTGCACAAGTTTTGGGGCCAGACAGAGCTGAGTTCGAATCTGAACTTCACCAATTAATAGCCACAGCCTTTGGGCTGGCTGGTGGCACTTTCTGTACCTTAGCTTTCTCACCTGCAAAATGGGAATAAGGAAGCCTACCTTGAGGGCTGGAAGGAGGATCGAATGAGTAATGAGGGTTTAGCACATTTCCACACTGGGAACTGCAATCTGCAGGAAATACCATCTCTCACCATTAAAGGGGCAGCCCTCCCCTTACCCAATGGGACATCGGTGTTCCCTACAGTCCTCCTGCTGCTGGAGCCTTCATGGCTCCCTCTGGAGTGACTCACAGCATTGTGCCTCTCCGGGACCTGAGGACCTCAGAGCCAGCAAGGCCTGGGCAGGCCCTGGCTCCTCCGAACCTCCTGGCAGGGCCATCCACACCCCAAGCCAGGCAGATGGGAGGGGAGTTCCACCTCCTGCCCTCGGAGGAAGGGGCCGCAGCAGGGCGTGGCGTGCCAGCTCCCTTAAAGGGCAAGGCACAGAAGGTCACACATCATCCAAACTTCGGCTTGCATCCCATTGGCCAAAACTTAGTGGTGTAGCCACACCTAGCCGCAGGGAACAGAGAAATGCAGCCTTTATTCTGAGCGGTGATGTGCCCAGCTAGACACTGGAGTGTTCCAGTATTACAAGAGAGAGGAGAGGATGGATGCTGTAGGGTGCAGGGGAAAAGAGGGCATGGCAGCCCAGGGGCAGAGGGGACAGGGAGGCTTTGAGCACCGGAGCGCAGGCACGTGGGGGCTCCTACGGGCACAGTGTGAGCCACCTGGCACAGAGCCTGTGCGAACCCTGTTGCGAGGGCAAGGGCGTTGCAGGAGGGTGGGCACAGGAGCTGTTGTTGCTGAGAACTAGCTCTGCCGGCCAGGAGGAACAACTGCCAACCTTTCCAGCAGAATGTTTCAAGATCCCTGGAGGTCCTTCTGGCCCCTCATCAAGTCCAAAATAGCAGAGAGTAAGGAAATATCTTCCTTCCGCCCCTTTGAGTTCTTGCCCATTGTCAAGGTTCATTGTGGCCCTTGTCTCTACTGCCTGAGCCTTGGGACAGGAGTGACCATTCCCCTGGCCCCCACTTTAGCAGAGCTTCCACCGTGGCAGAGCTAGGACACCAAATGTCCCCTGCCAGTGTGGGCTCCGGCCCATCCTGTCTCCCGAGTGGCCTCTCCTGTCCACCCCTGAGCGGTGAGGATGCTCCCCCACACTGGAGTGTCTGCCCACGCCAGGTGGCACCTGTTGACTGCCGCTGCCTCTGTCTGCTCCTCCTTGTGTGTGAAGATGTGTGACGGAGGGCAGGAAGACGGGGCCCTCAAGTTCTGTCTTAGTGCATCTAAGTTGCCCTCGGGATGGATGTCGCCGTGGGTCTTCTGCAGCTAAACGCGAGCATGTGCAGCAGGCGCCACATGCGTGTGCACAAATAAACTGCCCTGTGCGTTTCGCCCTTTCCGTTTGTGAGTGGACACGTACCTACTTCTTGGCGTGTGCCTTCACTGGGGACTTCAGTAACTCATTCATTCAGTCAGACAGTCTGTCTGTCTTCAGTAACTCATTCATTCATTCAGTCGCTAAGTGCAGAGCCTGCCCGTGAACTCCTCAAGTCCTCCAGCCCCGTGGGGTGCGCTGTTATTTGAGCTGAAGTAAAAAGACCTGGATCCTCTTTTCCAGTTCACAGGGAAATCCACAGCCTCCTCTTAAAGGCTCCAGGGACTCCAGAGTGGATGGGGCAGCAAGCCAGCCCCCACGTTTCTCCCACTCCTCCTTGCCCTGTTCTTCCTTCTGCCGAATTCTCCCTCTCCCCGGCTGCTTCCCTGAGGACGGTTTCCTCCCTGCAGCCCAGCGCACCCCAGGCAGCCTCTTTGCCCTTGATGTTGCTCAAGGACCACTGACTCAGACATTTGTGAACAGCGACTGTTACTGAAGGCTTGAGGTCATGTGGCGTGAGAGGAGGGAGGAAGGGTATACGGCACAGCTCAGCACAGAGAATGAAGTTAAATTAAATCTCAGCCGATCACCATTGTCAAGGGCCCTGTGACGTTTCTGCCACCAGGATGCCTCACTGTTCACTTTGTGCAAGCCACAGCCTTCCTCCACCCCACAGACCCTTGCTCTTGCCCTCTCTCAGAGCCGGCTCCAATCTCCTTATCCCCAAATCCCCATTTGTCTCTCACAGAGCGGTTCCGCACCCCTCTGAACCAATACTATCCCCAGGCCTAACTTTGCAGGACCCCAGAACTCGCTGAGGTGCTCTGCCGAACACCCAGAACGCTGCTTTCAGATCCTGGCAGCACCGTGGACTAAACTAACACCGGTGCCACTTCCACGGCAAACACCGAGAGATTCAGAACAAAATATAACTGAAAAGACGTTAGAACCACAGTGGATCTTGGAAAAGGGGTGGAGGAATACCAAGATGCCAGTGCACAGAGAGAACTTAGAGCCAGAGTTGGGCTTTGGCCCAGTGAGGAACTGAACTTGGATATGAGTCCAGATGACAGGAGCTGGGGATTCAGCACCCACCCAGAATCAAGAGGTGTGGCCTTAAGGAGAAATGGAACTGAGACCCCTGTACAAAGCTAGAATCTCAGAAAGGCTGCCCCTCAGGAATCTGCCCACCAAACAAAGGAAGTAACAATCTTTTTTTTTTTTTTTTTCGAGACAGAGTCTTGCTCTGTTGCCCAGGCTAGAGTGCAGTGGTATCATCATAGCTCACAGCAACCTCAAACTCCTGGGCTCAAGCAATCCTCCTGCCTGAGCCTCCCAAGAAGCTGGGACTACAGGCACGTGCCACCATGCCTGGCTAATTTTTCTATTTTTCAAAGAGACAAGGTCTCACTTTGTTTCCCAGGCTGGTCTGGAACTCCTGTCCTCAAGCGATCCTCCTACCTTGGCCTCCCAAAATGCTAGGATTACAGGTATGGGCCACTGTGTCTAGCCTGGAAAAACTGATCAATCTAACAGACACTAGCAAAAGGAGGAAAGAAGCAAAGCAAACACATGGTAAATATAAGATAAATAAAATAGCAGAATTAAATCCAAATATATCAATAATAACAAATGGACTAAATTTTCCATTTAAATAACAGAGATTCTCAGATTATATTTTAAAAACTCTAGCCATGTGCTATTTTTTTTTTTTTCTTTTTTGAGGCAGGGAGGGTCTCACTCGATTGCTTGGGCTAGAGTGCAGTGACATCATCATAGCTCACTGCAACCTCCAATTCCTGGGCTCAAACGATCCTCTTGCCTCAGCCTCCCCAGTAGCTGGGACTACAAGCGTGCACCACCATGCCCATCTCATTTTTCTGTTTTTTGTAGAGATGGGGTCTTGCTCTTGCACAGGCTGGTCTTGAACTCCTGGCCTCAATCAATCCGCCTGCCTCGGCCTCCCAGAATGCCAGGATTACAGGCGTGAGCCACCATGCCCAGCTCTAGCCATATGCTATTTATAAGAGATACACCTAAAACATAATACAGAAATACTAGAAGTATTTTACTAAGCAGATACTAAACAAAATAAAGATGGTGTGGCAATATTAATATTGGACTTCAAAATAGACTTCAAGGCAAAAGTCATTACTAAGGAAAAAGATCTCATTGTATAATGATAAAAGGAATAATTCACCAATAGGCTAATACAATCTTGTGCCTGATTGCACCTAATAACTTCAACAAATATAAAGTAAATATTTACAGAATTACAAGGAAAAATTGACAAAGTCACAATCGTAGTAAGAGATTTTAAACAAAGGGTTATTGACTCCAGGCCTCCATGTTAGAATCACAGACTTTTTTTGTTTTTGAGATGGGGCCTTGCTGTTGCCCAGGCTATTTTGAATTCCTGGGCTCAAGTGATCCTCCTGCCCCAGCCTCCTGAATAGCTGGGATTATAGGTGGGCCACCACACCCAGCTCACAGATGCTTTAAGATTACAATTTTCCTTCAATAGGATCTAATTCTAGACGTAATTTCTTCACTTGCCAGTCTATGTAAACTGAAGGAGAAGTTCATCCTCACACTGGTTGAATAATTGCACACCTGTTAGGCAGCATAAATGTGCATAGCCAGATTTTTTTTTGCCAAAACAGTCATTTCTTTCTGCCACAAATGCATGAGCCTCGAAGTGTGGCGGCTGTCCTAAACGGATTTCCTTTAAACCTACAGGAGCACCTACTTTACATTAAGTGTAGCTGTGCTCCTTGACACATGGGTTACAACAATCTGAGTTTTTTCAATTAAATTATATTTTCTAAATACTTACAGATGCTTGGATGTGTACTGTATGTTCACATATTATAAGTTAGCAAGAGAGAGTGCTTTTAAAAAAAAAACTTCAAAGTTACCTCATTGAACCTCTAGTTTACAGATAAGGAAACAGATCCAGAGAGAGTGATGAGCTTCCTAGAGCCCTAAAGCTAGTGTGTGACTGAGAGGCAACAGCACCAGCCCTCTGATTCCACCTCAGCCTCTCCTCATCTTCCAAGCAGAAAGAAAAAAAGAAGTGACAAAGAGGAAGGGGCAGGGCCTATATCAGGAAAGTCAAACTCCCAGAAATCACCAGCTGACTTCTACTTACATCTTATTGGCCAGTACTGGATCCCAGCCCTGGCTGCAATGGATGCTGGGAAATGTCATATTTTTTTGCCACCCCCCCCCATCAAAATCAGGGTCTGCCACCTCCTTTATTAACAACAAACTAACCTACATTTGTTAATTGGCTACCATTTTAAGGCATCTGGCTCAAGTCATCACCTCTAGATACGTCTAGATAAGGAATATTTTACCCCCTCACCCTGTCCTTACTGCATTGTATCATAGTTATTCAAAACTTTCTCCAGTAACTGCATTATAAGCTTTTTCAAGTCAGGAACTATTGTGGCAAGGATGAAAATAAGCTGGTATAAGAAAGTGCTTGTGATATTTTCCGTGCCATACATATACAAAATGGTATTTTATTACTAAGAATGCTTTTTGCACAATCTCCCTCCACCCAAATTGCTATCGTTTGAATCTATCTCCCCCAAAATTCATGTGTTGGAAACTTAATCCTTGTTGTGACAGTAGTAAGAGGTGGGACCTTTAAGAGGTGATTAGGGCTGGGCGTGGTGGCTCACACCTGTAATCCTAGCACTCTGGGAGGCCGAGGCAGGAGGATTGCTCAAGGTCAGGAGTTTGAAACCAGCAAGAACGAGACCCCGTCTCTACTAAAAATAGAAAGAAATTAATTGGCTAACTAAAAATATATAGAAAAAATTGGCTGGGCATGGTGGCGCATGCCTGTAGTCCCAGCTACTTAGGAGGCTGAGGCAGAAGGATTGCTAGAGCCCAGGAGTTTGAGGTTGCTATGAGCTAGGCTGATGCCATGGCACTCTAGCCCAGGCAACAGAGTAAGACTCTGTCTCAAAAGAAAAAAAAAAGAGGTGATTAGGCCATGAAGGATCTGCCCTCACGAATGGCTTAATGCTTTTATCATGGGAGTGGGTTAGTTATTGTGGGTGTGAGCTCCTGATAAAAACGATGAGTTTGGCCTGACTTCCTCTCTCTGTCTCATGCGCTCACTTTCACTTTCTGCCTTCTGCTATGGGATGACCCTCCTCAGATGCTAGTGCCATGCTCTCGGACTTCCCAGCCTCCAGAAGAGTGAGCCAAATACATTTCTATTTTATATTAATAGAAATATTAATAGTCTGTAGTATTCTGTTATAGCAGCAGAAAATGGACTAAGATACCAGTGGACCTGTCTTTGCACACAGTATGTGTCAGTGCATTATATTCTATTGGTCCATACACCATGTGTGCATCCCCCTCCCCTTCTCCCACCCTCCAGCTTCTGCTGGGTATACAAGATCTCAGGCACCATGCTGACACTCCTGGTGTCTGGGGATGCCATACCCAGGTGGAAAAAAGTAAGTCTAAGGGGAGTGGGACCACATAACAAGCACTTCCTGAGCCTACTGTAGGCCCCATGCCAGCCTGGCAGGCCTCTGTATGAAGGCTGGGGCCCTGGGGTGGGCTGTGGGGAGACAGGGAGAAAGTGGAGAGCCAGAGATAGACCGATCTGGAGAAAGATTGAGGAAGGACTGAATACAGATGAGGACTAGAGAAAGCCTTTGTCCCCCATCCCAGAAATCAAAGTCTTCAGCGCTCAGCCCTGGGTGTGTAAGGCTCTGCCCACCCCTGCACTGTGTGCCCCTCTCAACAGCCCTGAGAAGAGGGTAGGAGGCAGGTTGTAAGCCTGGTGACTGCACTAGGCTTTTTCACACACTAATCTCATTGCATCTTCACATTAACACCAAGTATTCCCATTTTACAGATAAGAAAAGTGAGGCCCAGAGAGCTAAGTGGATGCCCAAGGCCACCCAGTAAGGGGCAGAGCTGGGAGTTGATCTGACTCTGAACCCTGTGCCCTTTCACTGAAGATGGGGACTGTGTCTGCAACTCAGGGCACTAGCAGGCACCCAGGCCTCATCCCTGAGAAGGCAGTGCTGTACCAGTGGGGGTTAGGCCAGAAGGCAGTGGCCCTGCGGAGTGGGGTTCCTGGTTACCACTCTCTCCATCTATGGCTGCATCCTCCCCTCCACAGCCAGCAGGAGCAGCTGCACGGAGCTCAGGGTCCCATGGGCTCCCAACTTCAGAGTAGCCCCTCGAATCCCCAATCTGGATCAGTCTGGGGGCTGGTGAGAAAAAGTTTCCTGGAATGCACATGGCCAAGACCAAGAGCCTGACCCCTTCCATCCCTCCCAATCTCCCCACAGTTGCTAAGGATCCAGAGTCTGCCCAGCTTTCTCCCTGGCCCAGGGTGCTCTTCCAGCCTTCTCAGTGACTGGGGTGCCCCCTCCCCTGTCTCTTTCCCGGCTTGCCCTCTGGCAAGGTGTCGTCCTGGGCTGTGTGCATGACGCATGGGGCAGGGTGGGATGGAACTCCAAGAAGGCTGAGCCCACACCCTGCTCTTCATCCACTGACTCTTCCCCGGAGCAGGCACAACACACTCGAAGAGAACGGATGAGCTCCAGACCAAAGGTCCTCGGTTCACTGCATGCAGCCCCAGTGACTGCACCTGCTTTTATCAGCAAATCATAAGAAAACTATCTCCTTGGCAGGACTTAATTGGGACAGAAACTGCAGATTGATGCTAGTTCTGCCAAATCTTGACATGCACAGAATGAGCAATGGCATCCAAACCATAATCCTAAATCCCTACAAAGATCCTCAGTCAACTCTTCAGTTCCTTTGACTAGCTAATAACAGTCATAACAACGGCGACAATGGCCCCAGTTCTAAAGCACGCACTATAAGCTGTGCACTGCTTCTATTTGTAGCTCCTTTCACAACCTAGAGAGGTATTGCTATGCACATTTTACAGATAAGGAAACTGAGGTTACTGAGGTTAGGTAACTTGACCAAGGTCACATATTTAGAAAGTGGTGGAACTTTTCAAAATACTAAGTTGGGGAAATGCTCATCATTTGTAGAAAAATTTTCAAGAAGGCATAAGAACACAGATTTCCAGTTAACCCTCAGTTACCCAGAAAAGTGAATTCCCCAGAATACTCTGCACATCACGTACGCCTGTGTGCATGCATGCACTTGAGTATTCTGATTAGCAGAGCTCTCGATAAACAGGCTAGACCACAGTGGGGGAAAAGTACAGAAACCAGCAACCATATTCTCTGAATTCATCGCGTGCTTGGAGATCCCCAGCTAAGAGGTTAGCAAAACATACCTCGATCAAAGCCACCGCCAGGGTATGAAGCATCTACCACCACTAGGGGCACAAGCATCCATTTGGATCCCCTTCACAACCCCTCACTCTGAGCCAGGGTTGACAGGCCACCTCCCTCTACTGACTGCAGTGCTGAAGGAAAAGTAGAATACCTACCAGCATGCACAAAACAGTGCTCGGCCACCACCTTGCAGGGTGGCCTTGAGCAAGCCATTGTCCCTGCCTGGACTTTGGTTTTCCTATCTGTAAAATCAGGGGAGAGCAAACTGTCAGGGGCTCAGAGGGAAAGCTCATGGATTCAGTGGCTGACTCCACGGACGACTGCCCCTGAGGTGGCTCTTCTCTCCAGAGAGATCTTGGACCTTGGGGATCCCAGGCGGGAGCATTCATGGGAAGCGGGAAGCGATCCCCTGAGAACTTCTCCCTCCACAAGACTTCCTCTGGCTGGGCAGACAGCCTGGCACCCTCAGCCACTCTTCATTTCCCTACTTCCCTCTAATGGGGTTAATCTGAAAGACTGACTGCTAAGCAAGAAGTAAGGGTGCTCTCCCACACGGAGGTGCCCAGACAGTTCATGAGACACGTGTGTGCGCACAAGCCAGAGTGTGCATGAGTACCCTGCCACACCACAGGCATGGCGCTCTGAGGGGGAGCTGAGGGACCTCTAAGCACTAACCCTTCTGGGCCAGGTCTAGGGCCGCCCTTGCCATCCCTCAGTGACAGACCCACGTCTGAGAACCAGGCCAGAGAGGCTTCCCAGAATGTAGGCAGTATGGCAGTACCGCTCCCTGTCCTGCCTCCAACTTCTCACTTGGCATCTTAAAATGGACACACTCTCAGCTTTCTCTAGGAATCCAGGGGCTCCCTTCACCCCTTGAGATTAACAGTCAACCCCTGCCTCCTCTAAGCCACTTACTATAATATTGACATACTTCAGTATCAGTATTAGTGGCTGCTCCAAGCCCCAGAGTGGCTCCTGCCACAGGGCTACCTTGATGCCATCCCCCTCCCTAGACTCCCCAGCAATATAACAACTAAAGGGGGAAGATGCCAGGTCTTTTGATAGGTCAGGGGCCATGCTGACCCAGCCCTGCAGGTCTTGCCCCATGTCACTGCCCTGTGGCCTGGGGTGGGGGGCAGGGGGATTTGGAGGCATCCCTGTCTCCTCCACATACTCAGCTGATCCTGCATGCCCCTGACCTTGGCCGTGTTTGGTGTTTGTCCTTGTGTGTGATGGGCACCAGCCAGGCCCTGTATGCAGCACTATGTCACAGCTGTCTCACTGTCTGTAAGACTTTTCCCTGCGACAGCAGCTGTGTGCCTGGCCCTGCCTGGGAGTTCATGATGGTCCCGCTTACGGGGCGAATTTTGTGCTGAGACAGCGCGCTGGGCTGAGGCGGGAGGAGCACAGCAGGCCAGGCCAGGTGTTCTGGGCGGCCCAGGGAACCGAGCCATCAGCATCTCCTTCCCACACCTGTCCTGAGGTCAGGATGAACTTGAGTCCAGCAGGGTCCCTGAGCCAAAGAGTTTCTGTGCCTGCAAAGCTTGGGCCACCCCTCCAGACTGAGGGGCAACCTGTAGCTTAGCTGGGATCTAGAGGGACCCGAATCCACACAGATGACCTCAGACTGGACCATACAGGTGACCTCTGACTGGAGAGAGGAGCCCCCTGGATGCCCCTTGGCCCACTCCACCCTGGCAGTTCAGCCTGAAAAAAATGATTAACTACTTCGTACAGACCACCGTTTCTCTCCGGGTGAATGTCAGTTCGGTAAAACCCTGTTAACATGGGCCTGGCTGTGACCACTAGGAAGCTGGCCAGAGAGCAGCCTGCAAAGCCAAGGGGCCTGAGGGAAATTGTGGTGGGGGAGGGAGGTCGGCGTGGAGGTGTTAAATCTACTTGAGTTAAACCTACTTAAATTAGTTTCAAGTTGGTGTCTATGATGGCAGCCAGGCACTTCCCAGAGCAGGCAGAGACCCCCATGGGCATCAGTATTAAACTTGCAGAAAAGCTTCTCACCCAGGGAGGTGGGCAGGAACTTAGGCGCTGCTGGAGAGAGAAGAGCAGAGGGGCGGGACAGGGGCTCCAGGGGCCTGAGGAGTGACCTGAGAAGGGTGGGGCACAATAGGGCCCGCTGGGACAGGTAGAGGGAGGCGCCCTTCACCTAGGCTAGCGGCCCCCAACCTTTCGGGCCTGGGAGGGGGCAAGGATGACCAGCGCAGCCAGCCAAGCCGGTGGGGCTGCAGGAGCACCCTCCCCTCAGCCGCCCTGCCTGCCCCGCAGCCCTTCCAGGCCCTTTTGGGGAAGGGGGTGGTGTGGGCCTCTGGGCTTTCAGCGGGGCCCGAGGGGCCAGCGATGCTGCGGTGCTGGAGCTCCTTGCCTGGCAGTAATTTGGGCCCCAGAGAAATATTGGCTGCCTTGGCTAACCGAATTATTCTTTCGGTTTGAGCCAGCTCCCCTTTTTGACTCAGATCCGGCTGGGCCAGGAAAGCGCTTTCCGAAACCCCCGCCTGGTCCTCCCTGGGGGCCGCGGCCGGGGATCTGCTCGGGTGGGTGCGCTAACGGCCCCCCTCTCCCACCTCCCCGCTTCTCCCCTCCCCGCCTCGCCACAACCCCCACAGTCCCGGGTGTCAGGACCCCATCCACCCGAGCCCCGCCCCCCCCTCGCAGTGCCGGCCCTCCCCTCCCCCCACCCCTACCCCCCCACTCCCCATTCCTCACCCCCATGCCCCACCGCACCCCACCCGTCCGCGCCCGGGAGCAGGGGTGCGAGCCAGGCGACTTTTCCGCAGGGTGCCCGCAGGGGTCGTTGAGGACGGGGTGGGGGCTTGGTCGACCCAGCACGTGCTTAAGTCACCAAAATAGAAAAAGAAAAATGCTTGGAAAGAATTTGATATTTCCCAGCGAGCATCGAAATCGCCGTTACGGGAAAAGGCAAAGTCTTGCGGGACTTCCTCACGCTAGTTTAACCGTCCAACGTTGTTTTTATTTCCAATTATGTAGGGGGATGGGCTTCAGGATCTTTTTAAGGGTTTAGTGACCCCCAACAATCCCCCTCAGTGCCTCTCCAGGACACCCTGATATCTTGGAGGCCCCATTTCAAATCCCTGGGGTCCCAGGGCTGCCCAGCTGTTATTTTGCAGAATGTGTCTCACAGAATGTCACTAGCAGTTCTGCTTATTGCTCCTGCCACTGACTCACAAGGGGAGGTGGGGATTTTTGAACTGTTTCAACACTTACCCAGAATATTATAAGTTTCATGCAGCCCTTGTTTATTTAAAAAAAAAATTAAAAAGCCCCAAAGCCAACAAAACATGACACATGCGTACAGAAGGAGGGAAGGTGGAGTGGGCAGGGGCAGTCCAGGACCAAAGAGCAGATCTGGAACTCAGGTTTCCTGGCCCCCTGTCCACTCCCCCAGCCCTGGCCCACCCCATGCCTTCTGTTTTACCCAGGACTGTGGAAAAGAGCTAATATTTAAGGAGTGTTCCTCCCACTGGGCACAGTTCTAAGCATTTAATAAGAAATGGCTCCTCTGATGCCAGTAACTGCACTAGGAAGGCTGAGAGCTGTTTATACGCCATTCCCATCTTACGGATGAGGACACTGAGCGTGGGACTCTGAGCTCCCTAGGATACTGAGGTCCAACTGCCCTGAGTGGAGTCCAAGCCCCAGGTCCTGCTCACCGCTCCCACCTGGGATCCAGCAGCAGCAAGGATGCCCAGCAGAGGGGTTCTGGTCGGGTGTGATGACTCGCGCCTATAATCCCAGCACTTTGGGAGGCTCAGCTGGGAGAATTGCTTGAGGCCAGGAGTTTTAGACCAGCCTGAGCAACATAGTGAGACCCTGTCTCTACGAAAAAAATAAAAGGAAGAAAGAAAGGGGCTCTGACCTGAGCTGCCACCCTGGGGCCAGAGGGATGGCATGACCACCAGGCCTGCAGAGTCACCCAGCCCTGGGACTCCAGGGAGAAGGGAATGTGTGTGAGCTCTGAGCCCAAATATCACAGCGTGTCTGCCTTTAACAATTAAGAAGTGCTGCTGGGCGTGGTGGCTCACGCCTGTAATCCTGGCACTCTGGGAGGCTGAGGCGGGTGGATCATTTGAGCTCAGGAGTTCGAGACCAGCCTGAGCAAGAGCGAGACCCCATCTCTACTAAAAATACAAAGAAGTTAATTGGACAGCTAAAAATACATAGAAAAAATTAGCCGGGCATGCCTGCCATTAGTGGCGCATGCCTGTAGTCCCAGCTACTTGGGAGGCTGAGGCAGAAGGATTGCTTGAGCCCAGGGGTTGGAGGTTGCTGTGAGCTAGGCTGACATGACACTCTAGCCCGGGCAACAGAGTGAGACTCTGTCTCAAACAAACAAAAAAAAGAAGTGCTGCTCGTAGGGAACGGCTGGAGGGGGCGTGGGGAGAGAAGGGGACAGTAGAGGGGTGTGGAAGTGGATATCCTGCCTCTTCTTCCTCCTTGCTCTCCTTATGTGCCCTTCATTCTCCGGCTATGGATCTTCAGTGAGCACCTACTATGCGCCTGTCCTCTGTGGCCTCTTACTTCCTCTTGTTCCTTCCCAAGTCCTTTATTTACCAACTCTAAGATCTTTTGAGGCTACTGTGGGGCCTTGGACAAGGTCCTTCCCACTCAGAACCCGGGCTGCCTCTTCTGGAAGAGCAGTGCCTGGGCACCGCAGCCCCGCCGGCAGCAATCACGTGGCAGATAGTAATGGCCACTCCTCACCGGGGAATAGAGGCTCAGTAGCTGCAGGCCAGCCACACAGGGCATGGGACCAACCACAGCAGCACCAGTGTGGCAAACGCCACAGCAGAGGCATGTGCTGGGAGCTCTGGGGGACATGGATATCTGCTTCTGGTGGAGCCTTGAAGGATGAGCGGAGGTTCAGTAGATGGATGTGGCAGGAGCCACTGAGCTGGGGAAGAGCACTCCAGGCAAAGAGGGAACAGCACGTGCACACTCAGTGTCAGGAACAGAGCACGGGGCATGGGGAGGACAGCTCTCCCCGTGTGGCTGTACTGCCTGGTCGCCCCAGGCCCAATGCCCAGAGAAGCCCCCTCCATGCAGCCCTCTGCCTTAGCTGTGGCGGGTACCACTCAGGCAGGCCTGGAAGAGCCTGCTGAGGCCAAAGCAGGAGAGAAGGCAGTTTTGACAGAGCAAAGTCCCCTAGGCCAGCCCCATGGCTGAAGACACCATGGCACAGTGGGCAGCTGGGAAGAGGGTGGCAGGAAGGACTACCATCTGTCCCTTTCAGGGTGTCCAAGGTATGCCAGGGTGGTGCCCCAGATGTGGGGAAGAATGCCTCAGGGGCTTGCAGGCTCTCTGGTGAGTCACAGTGTGTGCATATGTGTGAGCTGTGGGCTCCTCTGCACGCCAGACCCACACAGATGCACAGGTGTGTGTACGCAGGTTGCACACTCGCTCCTGGGCACGCAGCAGCAGAAGGGCTGCATGGTGGGTGTGGGGGAGAATGCGAGCTCTCGGTTGGCAGAGTGGGAAGGAAGGTGGGTTTGAGGTGTAAACAGGACCATTTAGACCTGGGTTCACCTTGGGTTCTCCCTGCTGGGTGCTGAGGAAAACAAACATTGTTGAGATGTTCGGAAGAAGGGCAGGTCCCACTGGTGGCAGCTGCTGGGTGGAAAATACCAAGATGATGAAAGCAAAGGCCTGGCCTTTAGGTCTGGGATGCAGTATGGGGAGCCGTGGGGAGAGTATGACACTTCTAAGGGATCCCGAGTTCTTGGAGCCAACGGACCCCAGACTACTTCAAGCATGAAAGCTTTAGTTTTCATATTTGCAAAGTCCCAGGAGTTCATTTGGAGAGCAGGAATTAGAGCAGTCCCTCCCCCAAAGGCCCAGGCTTCTAGTATTGAAAGGGTTAGTGGGGCCCACTCAGGGTGGGGATGAGTCACTTACCACTCCACCCCTGCATTCTGGCATCCTGGCCAGCCCCTAGCACCCACTGGGAACTGTGGCACCTGGAAGCTACTACCTGAAAACCTGGAAAACCTGATCAGGAGGAAAGACTCAGGGCCCAGCCCCAAGTCACCAAGGCCGGGGGGTGGGGGGCTGAGGATAACTCAGCCTATGCCTCCCCTTGGGTGGACACAGGACAGGGCCATGCAGAGGGACCAGCAGTGTGGCCAGGACTTGGACTCCCGGTGTAGGAAAGAGGCCTTTGTCTTAAGAGATGGTTGGATCTGTTCAGAGGGAGGTTAAGTATTTACTTCTTTCCTTATTTCTTCCACAGACTCGAAAGCACATAGAATTTACCCGGCTGAAGTCCTGATACCACTGCTAAAGGGGGCTGTTCTCACATAGGACGACCACAAAACAACCCTCTGTTGAAGGCTTATGCTAGCCATTGCTAACCCCATTTCACACAGGGGAAAACTGAGGATCAGAGATGGTGAATAACTTGTCCAAGGTCACCCTCTGCACATAAGGGTACCAGAATTGGAAAGCAGTCCGCCTGGCTCCAGAGCCGGGGAGGTTCTGCTTAGTGGACTGGCTGAGAACTTGCTGGGAAGCTGTTAGTCTCTCCAAGCCTGTCGCTGCAAGAGTTAACATGTGTAAGGAGCTTAGAGCTGGGCTTGGCCTGCCTCGAGTGTTCAGTGGCTGCCACCATAAACTCGAGTTATTCTATATTGCCTTGGGACTAGCTAGGAAGCCCGTGGGAAGTCTCTGGGCCTCGGTTAGGGTACGAGGGTGAGATAATATCTGTGTCCTGCTCACAGCTGGGACCTAATACATGTCATTGGCCCTGGAGGGGGGCTCAGAGGGAGGGGCAGCGGCTTGCACTCCCCAGTTCATCACAATTCTGCTCTCAGGATGGCGAAAGCAGCACTGGCGGTCACTCCCCTCCCCAAAGTCTAGCGGTCCCCCCAGCCTTGTGTTCCCCTAACACAGCGTAACTAAAGAGAAAAGGGGGAAATGGAAAGTAAGGCCTCCCCCACCGTGACTTTCCTGGAAGTCTAGAGGGAAGCTGGCACCTGCCCAGAGGTTGAGGACGCCCCTTTCCCTTCCGCGTGTCCCCAGGCCGGTCTCCAGCCTTTCACTCCAACTACGGTGGACCTGAAGCTGACAAGGTATCAACTCTGGAAACTGGGAGGGAGGGGGGACCCTGAAACCCCGAAGAAAAGAAAACTTCAGCCACTCCCTCGAGGGACAACGACTCGCCCGAGAGGAGGCAGTCCCAAACTTCTCCTGGGCCCTTAACAATCAGGTAAACTGAGGCCTGGCGGGCCGCTCCCCGCCCGGAGCACAGGGCCCGAGGGCAGGGCAGCTCCGAGCAGCAGAGCGCGCCAGCCGCGCCCCCCTCCTGGCCGCGCTCCAGCCCGGCCCCTAGAGCCGCCTCTCCCCCTCTGATGTAAGCTGATATTTTAATTCTCTTACAAGGAATGGTGTTTAGAGAAATGACTTAACCGGATTACTCATCGTCTATAATGACTTGGCCCGACTCCGAGGCTATTCCTAGACGTGACGCTTGAGGCTTTGATTCTTTCTCTCTTTCCTTTTGCTCCTTTTTTTTTTCTTAATACCAAGAAATTACAGCCCTGCTTACGCGGCGGCCCAGCCCCTACACGCCCCCGTTGCACGGCATCCCGGGAGATGTAGTTCTCCCCTGGCCCCGGCGCACCCCCCTGGTTTAGCGCCCCGCGCGTGCCGGTCCCGCCTCATCTCCGCCCAGTGCGGGAGTGGAGGGGTCCGGGGCGGAGATCTTTTAACCTCTACAGGCCTCAGTTTACTCATCTGTCAAATGGGAGGGACAGTCCTTCAACATAGGGTTAAAGGGTCAGCTGAGATCTTATTTTAAATGTTATTAAAAAGCCACACAGGCCCCACGTTTTAAAAATTCCTTGTTCAGTGCATTTTGTCCTGACCTCCAGGCTAGACTTACACCAAGCATCCTGATCCTTGGCACCCAGACAGCCCTTCCTTGCTCTTACTGTTTGTGGGTGAGCCCATGAACTTGTCTAGCACTCTCAGTTCCTCAGCTGTAAAAGGGGATAAATATAGTGCCCACTTCAAGGGTTGGGTGATACTAAATGAAATAATTGGTGTGCGATGCTTGTGCGATGCAGTGACAGGGCCCACTGGTCAGAGGTGTTTTCACTCCTCCCAGCACCAGGTCTTGGCTCAGTACCTGAAGGAGTGAGGGACTGATTCTCAGAAGCCTATGAGGTTGGCAGGGGCTACATCTTCTGCTCCATAAGGTTAGGGACTTTGTTCTGGTCTTGGCTGTGTCCCAGTGTCTAGCTCAGTGCTGGCACATAGTCAGACCACATAACACATGTTGCAGGAATGGATGAATGAATAAAGGAAGCGTTATCCCCACTTTCCAGATGAGGCACCTGAGGCTCTGAGAGGTTAAGTGACTTGTCTAAGGCCACACAGCAGGGCTGAGTCTGGGTGGGGATGAAAACCCAAATTTCCTCTCCTTGGCCTCTGCCTACTTGCTCCCAAGGGAATTTGACTTTCACCCTTCAGGCTCAGTAAGTTAAGAATCTTGGGTTTCCTCGCTGCTGGGATCTGGTGGGGAGGGCTGGGGTAGGGAGGTGCACCCAGCCCAGGCCTAGCCCAACAACAAGTTGTTCCAGATTCAGTTGGTTGTTGGAGAGAACCTATAACCAGGTGCAGATGTGGCTCCCAGTGTGGACAAAGCTCAGGAAGCTAGTTTTCACGTGCCCTGGGGATAGTGACCAAAGCTCTTTCAGGCACGAGTTGACCCTTGGGGATCTGGGACTCTGATCACTATCCCTTCACCCCCAGCGGTTCCCCAAAGGCCAAAAGCTATTCTTGTCTTTTTCTAAAAGAGGCATTTGAAACCATGAGCCAATTTTTTCCATTCCTGAGCTTGGGTATCATCTATTTTGGGCATTTGTTGTTTTCCATGAGTTGCAAATGCCACTGTGAAGCCGGCCTTTCCTGGACAGCTAGCTGGGGCGAGCAAGGCGGGGCCAGCGTTAAAAATACTTCCAGCTTCATTTCTCCTTTGAAAACAAAGCCCTGGGGGCCTTTGGCAACTGTTGAGCCTGGGAACTGAGCTTCCCAGGGCAGAAAACTGGCTGGGCAGAAAATTGGCTGTGCATTCTGTTTCCTGAGTGCACTGGATGGGCTTGCAGTTCCCAGAAGAAACAATGGCACTGACTTTGCTGTGTGACTTTGAGCAATTTGCTTAACCTCTCTGAGCCTCGTGGCCTCTCTAAAATGAGGCCAAATAGACAGATGATCTTGAATGATCCCTATAGCTCTGAGAGCTCCTGGATGGGAAACACCCCCAGGGCCATATTTTCTTTCTAAACTGGGCCAGACAAGAGGTGCGAGGATATGGAAGTGGGAGTTAGAAGGCAGCTTTTAGCTCAGTCTTTGGGAATACTTTGTAAGCTCCTGAGTCCCGAAAGTATTCTAAGAGGGACTGGGATCTAGAATGTTCCTATCAGGATTCATGTCATTGCAAAAAGATTAAGTACCATCAAGAGGGGATTAATTACACTGTAGTAGTTCCACAGGAAGGCACACTGCCCAGCAGTTACAATAGAGAAGCCAATCTGTGTTCTAACAAGGAAAGATCTCCAAGATCTATTGTTGACCAAAAAAGCAAGTTTTGGAATGGAACAATCAGAATCGTATTATTTATTTAAACACATGCATAAAACAAAGCTGCATCTTGTTCTACACCCTGGATACATATATTTATGAAAATCCATAGGAGCAGTTCTGGAAGACTTTACCCAATCTGAGAATAGTCCTTACTTCTGAGACAGAGAGGGAACTGGATTTGGGTAGTAACATCAGAGCACTGATTTATTTGTAACGTTTTTACAGGAAGACTGTGTTTACTTATTAGTGAGGGTTTTTTTTTCTGACTGAGACACACAGAGAGATACCAAGACATTGAGGGGCTGGGTGACCCCTCTCAGGCACCCTGTGCTGGGCTCCTGTGGTCGGAGGGTGCAGGAGCCGAGTGGCTGTGGTGGGACAGAAGGTGTATGAGGCAGAGGCTTGAGCAATGGAAGTGTTTATGCTTTTAGGGAAGCAAATGGAGATGTCTTTCTTGCACAGGATTTATTGGCCATTATAAACTACTTTCTATTGCAAATAGTTGCCTCAGGAGGCAATTAAATTTAGATCATATTGTTCCCAGGTTGGCACAGGCAGGTGCTGACTTGCTGAGGCTTCGCACAACAGCCACTGTCTGTCTGTAAGAGTGTGCCCACGGCCTGGATGGCAGGATAGCCCTATCCTGTGGTGGGATGAGCCGCCGCTCTGTTGGTGAGTTTCTCATCAGTGGGGTATCCAATCCAGGAAGGAGGGGTTGGCCTAGATTTTCACTCTGAGGGCAGGATCCATCTCCATGCCCAAACTTGGGCACAGTGCCTGGTCCAATCAGTGCATACAAAATGGACAAAGGTGTAAGCTTCCTGATGGCATTCCATCATAGTGTCTCCCGCCACAGCCTTGGCTCTCCTGGAGGAGACAGTGGCTTGGAAACTAGGATGTGGGATGTGCTGTTATGATCACCGTTATGATTGTTTGGGGCAGTTACTACGTATTGATGATGATGTGTGTATTACCAACACTACAGGTGCTGGCTCTTACAAACCAACCCATTATGAGGTAGACGGGGATTCATCCTGCAGAGCTCAGTGTTTGCCTTGGGCTGAGCTTGTAGAGATCTTCCATCCCAAGGTCATAGCGTAAGGGCCAGGGTTTCAGGTTCACCAAACTGCAGCCCTGGTCCATCTGTTTAGTGTGAGGAGAAACACGAGTGTGATGGGTGGGCAGTGATGGGTGCAGACTAGGGGACAGGGGGGGCTGGGTCTGAGGACTCCTCTACTGGAGCCCTAATTCCTGGGTTTAGTTCTGGCTCCACTATCTACCAGCTCTCAGACCTCAGTTTTGCCCCATAAAATGAGGACAATGATGATGTGAAATGCATAGAGCTGTTATGATTATTAAAATTAATCAACAAGGCTGGGCACAGTGGCTCACGCCTATAAATCCTAGTACTTTGGGAGGCCAAGGTGGGAGAATCACTTGAGCCTAGCAGTTCAAGACCAGGCTGAGAAACATAGCGAGACCCTATCTCTACAAAAAATAGAAAAATTAGGGTAGGGTAATGCATGCCTGGGTAGGGTGATGCATGCCTGTAGTCCCAGCTACATGAGAGGTTGAGCAGGAGGGTTGTTTGAGTCCAGGTGTCTGAGATTGCCGTGAGCTATGATAATGCCATTGCACTCCAGCCCAGGTGACAGAGCAAGGCCCTGTGTCAAAAACACAAAAAAATTAATCAACAAGGCTTTCTATGTACCTACTATGTGCTAGGAACAAGGTTCAAGTCCTAGCTAGGCACTTGCTGAGACTAAAACCCCAAGCCTTGCTTTCCCCCTCAATGGCCTGCACATGGAGGTCCAAGTTACCGCTCTGGCTGGCTCCGCACCTCCTCCTGCCTCCACTCACCTGAAGCCTTACCCTCACCTCCCTCAGCTGGGGGTCATGCCCCATCTTTGAACTGCTCAGCTTGTAGCTATCTCTGTCTGCCTGCATGTAGGGGCAGGCCTGGGATACCAGGCATTTCTGGGACCCCATAGAGCCTAGGCCTAGGACTTGCTGGTTTGGTTCTTGTTTAGCTAACACTCTCTCCTTCCATATGGGGCTGGGTGAGAGTTGGGAAACTCCCAGGGCCGCTTTCAAGTCAAAGTCAGAAGCACTTTGCTCACCCCAGCCAGCCCTCAGCCCATTGCTGAGAACAAAGATTTTTTTGAGGCTCCAGTTTTGCTTCAAGGGAAACTGAGGCACAAGGCAGCAATGGATGTCCTGCCTCAGCCCCTCTAGGTGAGGAACCTATTCCAGGTGTTCGGGTCTCTAAGCCAGGGAAGGGGATGCACACTACAACTCCCAGTGATCCCCGGGCTCAGGGGGCGGCTCCAGCCCCTGGCGAAAGGACCGGGCCCACCAATGGGAGTCCAGAGCGGAGCGGGGCGGGGCGGGGCGGGGCGGAGCTGCGGGGAGGCGGCGGGGAGCGCAGCCTAGAGCCAGTAGCGCCGAAAGCGCTGGGTCCGGAGAGTCGCGTGGGCCGAGTGTCTCCGGGTGGGCGCCGCGGGACCTCGCCGGGCCATGGGTAAGCGCTCTGCGGCCCGACCCGGAACGGGGCTCGGCGGCCCCGCTGGGAGGGCTCAGGTGTCGGCGCCGGGTCTCTTCCAGCCCTCGTGGCCGTCGGTGCGGCGTTGGGGGACGGAGGGCGGACTGGGGTGGGCTCCGGGGCGACGGCGCGGGGGAGCGAGCCCGGCCCGAGGTGCCAGCAGCGCCCGGCGCCCGGGGCGGGAGGGGTGAGGCTGGGTGTCTGCGCGCGCTCTTCGAAAAAAGGAAAGATAAAAAGTTTTGGCGGCCAGGGGCTTCCCGGGCATTTATCTCGAAACTCTTTTCGCTGTCTCTTGCCTGAAATGTACCAAGCCCTGTACCGTTCTGTCATCCCACTTCCTGCTGCGGTTTCAATCTCGAGCTGGTCTCAGCTAATTTGTTGTGACAGCTGTCAGCAGCAGTCTCTGTGCCTCCCGGCCCCCGCCCCCGCCCCCCGTGACATCCCCGTGGGTTCTCAGAAGCCGCCGGCGCGGTCGAGAAGAGGCGCCGAGCCGGGTGGGCGCGCGGGCGCTTTCCACTGCGGCCGCCGTTTCCTGAAAGGGACCGCGCGGGTTTTGAAGAACTTGCTCAATGCGCTTTGAAGAATCAACTGTTCCTCTTTCAGCCGAGGGGTGTGCCGAGCGCTCGGCGGTTACCAGCTTCTCGCCCGTACTTTTCTTTTCCCTTTTCTCGTTTCTTCTCGGGTCTCTCCCTTCTTGTCTCCTTTCCACCCACCCCAGCCTCCGGCAGGAGAGAGGTGGCTTCTCACTTTACTCTCCTCTTCTTTCTTTTGTCTGTCCTCTACTTTCCCCCCGGGTTTCCAGGAGGGACAGGGTGGCGGCCGGGCAGCGGAGGGGGAAGACAGCGCAGAAGCGCAGGCTGCGAGTGTGCAAGGAGGAGGCGTTCGGCTTCGCGCTCTGCCCGAGCTGCGGGCGCAACCCCGGCGCCGCGTGTCGGTCCCTCCGCCGTGTCCTGGGGTCGCGCCACTCTCCACGCCCCGCGGTTGCGGTGGGGCTTGCCTGGCGCTGGACCCCCGAAGGCTCGGCGGGTCCCGAGGCACTGCGCTGGCCCGGCCCAGCGTCCCTTTGTTTCGGGAGTCTCCGGCTGGCGGGAAGGACTTGCCGGGGCCCAGGGGAGGATAACAGGTGCTTCTTGCCCCCACCAGAGCCTCACTGTTGGGAACCGACGCAGCGTCGGGGTCTGTGCCTACAGACGACGCTAAGATAAAGAAGGGGTGGGAGATAGCGGCTCCCAGCCACCAGAGCCGAGTTCCAGAGTCCATTCTGGGCCCCGGGACCCACCTGGGGTCTAAAAATTGGCATGGCGGAGGTAGAAGGAACCTCGGACAATCTGCCTCTATTGTTGGGTGACATCTTGGACAAGTCTCTTAATATCTCTGAGCCTTGTTTCTCCAGAGGTGGAATGGGAATATAGGAAACAATCACAGAGGGAATTACTGTTATCATCAGATATTACCCAGAGTTGGTAGGGAGTGATGGGCAGGGGGAGAGGAGGTTTCAATCCCATCCCTGGCATAGAATCTTTTAGGGCATCCCAGAGCTGGGTAAAGAGGGACAGAGAGCCCCAGGGGGCCTTGGGAGTTGGTAGTCTCACGTTTGGTGCCCCCTGAACCCCCCCTTTCTGTACCCTTTCAAGGCCCTCATCTCGGCCAGAGCTGCTCCAAGACTCTACCCCCCTCTCCTTCCCCCAGCTGATGTGCTGAGGCTGGGCTGTGGTGTGAGCCGCACTCTGCATCCAGTGGGCAGAGGGTCCCATGTCCAGCTCCTCTGTCCTCATTGCTGGCTCCAGCGCAGCCCTTGGCAGGTCCCTCCTCCCCAAACAACCCACTGGAGCAAGCTCCACACAGAGACTCCACCAGGCAGCCAGCTCTGGGCCGCGGAGTGGACTGGCTGCTTCAAAGGCTGTCTTTGTTTCTGCTCCAGCTCAAGCTCGGAGAAACTTAAGCCAACAACCTCAGGCGAGGGGGTGGGGCAGTGTCTGCTGGTTGTTATTGAGGCTGCTGTTACCATTATTGTGGTAATTGACGCAGTGTTCCCAGTCAGTAACTTTTCATGAAAGGAAGTGTCACTTCCTTCCCATCACAGGGAGGGTGAGTGGGGCGGGCCAGAGAAGGGAGGGGTGTGAACCCCAGCTGGCTGGTAAACGCTAGGACTGTGTGGCCTTGGACTAGTCACAGCCCCTCTCTGAGCATCAGGGACGTATGAGATCAAGTGTGCTCATCCAGCATCCACGGGGCTGATGTTTGGAGAGCACCTGCTGGTGGGAGAGTGAGGTACCCCGGGGAGTGAGCAGGACAGGCAGGCTTCTGATCTCGCCAAGCTTAGCTGTGGTTTTCGGGGAAGCCTCATTTCTGGCTTTCTTCTGCTTAGAACATTATGCCCGTGGAGTCTAGCACACTCCTCTGCTAGATGGGGAAACTGGTGCAGAAGCAGTGACTGACTTGGTAAAAGATGCACCTGTGGGGTGCCAGAGCCCCTGCCCCATCTCTGCTCCTGCCCCACTCTCATCTGATGTCAGCCTACTGTCTGGCAGGGCAGGGGGCAGGTTCACAGGGGCTCCTGGACTTCCCACCAACCAAGGCAGGGTGAGACATCTGCAGTTTGTCTTCAGTGAGTCTCCTCCACTAGGCTCCCCACACACAGCGCCTTCACCTTGCTCCTTTGCACTACTCACCCCCCACCC
>VBSM01002608.1:102480142-102498771 GCA_008086735.1 Cheirogaleus medius | reverse complement strand
CCTCCTGCCTCAGCCTCCCGAGTAGCTGGGACTACAGGCATGTGCTACCACACTTGGCTTCCTTGATGTTCTTAATATATTCTTGGTGTCACCAGGAGGATTGCTTGAGGCCTAGAGTTTGAGAACAGCTGGGGTAATAGTAAGACCCTGTCTGTATAATAAAATAAAATAAAATCTTCTTGGTGTCAAAAAACCCCACAAATCCAGACTTAGTAAAGAGAGAGACTTTATTGCAAAGGGAGTGAGACCATAGCCACAGGGAGAATGCTCTGACCATGAGATCTGCAAGTGTCTCAGGGGTTAGGGAAAAGGGCTTTTCTTTTATAGAGAGGAATAAATAAGGCTAGAAAGAAACAGGTGTGGGGAAGTGGAATGAAAGGTGGCCTGATATGATAGTAGAGCAAAGGTATCTTACCCCGAGGCCATCCTATTTTCAGAAGGGGTAGGTAGGGCTGTGGGCTGGCTCTAGTTGAGGATGGTCAAAGCTCAGGGGTTTTAGGGTAGGGAAGGAAAGAATCTGGCCAAAGATTTTGATTTTGTTTCCATTGATCAGTGGGGACAGAACAGTTCAGCTAATCAATTATGAGGCAAAGAATGGGAATTTGGAGGGTCTATGTCTAACTTGGTCATGGGTAAACAAAAGGGCAACTGGGAGTCTTATCCAAGTCACAAAGGGAAGGGTGGTCTTTGAAGTCAGCTATTTCGTGGAGTGCAAAACGTGGGGGAATTTCTCAGCTTCTATTGTTTTCCAGGATCACAGGGCTGACATAGAATTCAACATTGACATTGGTATACTCTAACTATATAACTGGTATATTCATGATATTTCATGTTTTAGGATTATTACATTTTAAGATTTTTTTTCAGGCCAGGCGCGAGCCTGTAATCCTAGCACTCTGGCCAAGGCGGGAGGATCGCTTGAGCTCAGGAGCTCGAGACCAGCCTGAGCAAGGGCGAGACCACATCGCTACTAAAAATAGAAAAAAATTAGCATCGTGGAGTGCGTCTGTAGTCCCAGCTACTTGGGAGGCTGAGGCATGAGGGTCTCTTGAGCCCAGGAGTTTGAGGTTGCTGTGAGCTATGATAATGCCACTGCACTCCACCCAGGGTAACAACAAAAAAAAGATTTTTCTCTTGAAAAGGTTGTTCATCCATTTTTGTAAATTAGATGTAATAACTACTTTTCTTGGAAAATAGAGTTAATCAGTATATTTATAACTATTTTGTCTAAAAATTTTTTGATTGATTTTATCTTGTTTTGCATGCCCCAGAAACAACCCAATGTTCTTGTAAGTTGCATTATCTTTGTAATAAACTCTCATCAGATCTTTCACTTTTGATAATTATAAGCAGTAATGTTAACCACAGCCATTTTAAGTCTTTTGTCATCTGCAGACAGTGTTTTGTTTTACTCTGATGCTTCTCTGAAAGTACTTGAAATCAGCGATAGGCCATAATGCACTGTCTTCAATAAGGACAGACTATCTCAGAGCCCTGTGGAAAAGGACCATGCCGGTACCTTTGGGAACAGACTTCTGATGGCATTGCTTAAACAACTATGAGACCACGCAACTGAACTAAGTCAGTATTTCTAGAACTTTGAGAAACAGGTGGATTCATGAGACTGCTAACCCAAGATTGAGCAGAAGAATCAATGATGTAGGACTGAACGAACTGATGGGGGATGGCTGTGGGTTTTGCTTGGAAACTTGCTGATGTTTTAATGCTCTATTTTCTGGATACATAACAAGCCCTTACTTTTGTTTTTAATATGGGGAAGATGTAAACATTTTTCTAGTCCAAGGGGAAAGACAACCAATAAAGGGGGGAAAAGTGGAGAAGTATAGGTGAGAGAACAGAATGGGACCATTTACACACTCAACACATTTTGGGTGCCATGCCAGCTACCAAGATCAATATGAATGTAAATAATACATAATTCCTTCCCTTAAAGAGCCTACAGTCAAGGGAGGCAATGTGACATGAACGTGAACAGCTACAATAAAAGCCATATGTGCATTAACTATATTGCCATCTTCCAAACTGAAAAAACAGCACTGTGGAGTTTCAGTTTGGGCAAGGGGGACAACACAAAGAATTGGAAAAGGAAGCAGATAGAGACTGGCACAGAAGAAATTTAAGATGGTAAGAACTCAGTAAACAAATGCATGAAAGCAGAAAGCCATGGGAGGCACTCAGGAAAGAATCAGTAGTACAGTTTAGTAGGAATACAGGGTAGGCATAGGAGTTCAGGCCCAGTCATGAAAGGCCAAGCCTAGACTTGATCTTGTAACCACTGGTGGAAAAAATAAAAGTCAATAAAGATTTTGGGGTAAATTGCACAGCTGGAGCCACACAATGGGACTACTAAGCTAACTGCCAGGTAGAGGATGGATTATAGGCTCCTTAGCATCGAAAATTTTCCGTTAAAAAGTGCCATGTGCTGCAATCTCTGTGGAAAACCATTTTGCAGTATCCACTGAAGTTGGACATAAGCACAGCCTGTGTGACCCAGCAATTCCATTCCTCCAACAGAAATGTGTGCATATAGTCACCACAAGGCATGTATGTAGTAGTAGTATTTATAATAACTCCCAACTGGAAACTATCCCATGGTGATATATTCATACAATGAAATACTATACAGCATTAAGAATGATGTGCTGTTATATGCAACATGGATGAACCTCACATACATAATGTTGAAAGAAGCCAGACACACAAAAAAGTACATGATTCCATCTCATTGCCCAGATTGAGAGAAAACAGCCCCAGTTCAATGCAAGTTACCCTGGCATCCAGTATTTCTTTTTTAATTGGTAAATTTAATCCATTTATATTTACTATAATTACTGTTGGCATAGGACTCATTCCTCATTTATTTATTTATGGCAGAGTCTCCCTCTGTTGCCTGGGCTAGAGTGCTGTGGCATCAGCCTAGCTCACAGCAACCTCAAACTCCTGGGCTCAAGCAATCCTTCTGGCTCAGCCTCCCGAGTAGCTGGGACTACAGGCATGTGCCACCATGCCCGGCTAATTTTTTCCATGTATTTTTAGTTGGCCAATTAATTTCTTTCTATTTTTAGTAGAGACGGGGTCTCACTCTTGCTCAGGCTGGTTTCAAACTCCTGACCTTGAGCGATCCACCCGCCTCGGCCTCCCAGAGTGCTAGGACTACAGGCGTGAGCCACCACGCCAGCCCATATTTATTATTTAGGAGATTTTTTTCATTTCTTCTTTCTTGCTTTCCAATAGACTTATCAAGTCTTCTTTTGCTGGCTTAAAAGATTTACATTGTATGTTTGTTCTTAAGGTGTTTACCATTACCTTACTATCCATTCTTAAGTTCACACACCCTTATCAGCTTCTTAAATTTACCAGTATCTTCCCACAAGTGCTTCAGTATGCTGTTTCTTTTTATCTTTTGCTCCCTGCCCCACCCCTAATCATATTATCTATAAATTCTAGTTCTAGATGAATATAGATATTTTCTTTGAGCCTGACTTTTTTTTTTTAAAGAGAACAACAAACTTTATAAAAACATTTAATCATCTTCACTTCCTGTATCTCAAGAGCTACTTCATCTGGATTTATTTCTGAGTACTTCTAAATACTTCCCTCAATATGAATCTTTTAACATATTATGAAAAATTTTTCAAACAGAAAAACTGAAAGACTTGTACAGTGAACATCCATATCTTATCACCTAGATTCAAGGTTGGCTAAGAATCTCAAATCTACAAATTTTGCCTTTCACCAACTATGAAAACATTTCAGCCATTATTTCTTCAAATATTAGGGCAGGGGTTCATTTTCTCTTTCCTCTTGAACTCCAAAATGTCTGTGTATGTTAGATCTTTTGATATTACCCCACGGGTCTCTAAGGCCCTATCCATTATTTTCAATCTTATTTTTCTCTCTCTTCTTCAGATTGGATAATTTCTGTTTCTGTCTTAAGTCAACAACTCTTTTATAACTTCCAATCTGCAATTAAGCCCACCCATTGAATTTATTTATTTTTTGGCTTTCTTGCAGCTAGACCTGTTCTATACATTGAATTTTTTATTTCAAGTATTTTTCAGTTTTAGAATTTCCATTTGCTTCTTTTTTCTAGTTTTGATTTCTGTATTTACCTTTTTCTTCATTATGAGCAATTTACTTGACATCCTATTGCATAGTTGTAATAGTTGCTTTTGTTAATTCCAATACCTGCATCATCTCAGGGTCAGTCTCTATTGATGGCCTTTTCCTTTGTTTTTTATTTGTTAGAAATGGAGGTCTCCTTCTGTTGCCCAGGCTGGAGTGCAGAGGCCTGATCACAGTTCACTGTAACCTCAAACTCTTGGGCTTGAGTGATCCTCCTGCCTCAGTTTCCCAAGTAGTTGGGACTATAGGTGTACACCACCATGCCCAGCTAATTACGAAAATTTTTTTGTAGAGACAAGGTCTCACTATGTTGCCTAGGCTGGTCTGAACTCCTAGCCTCAAGTGATCCTCCCACCTCGGCCTCCCAAAGTGCTGGATTACAGGTATGAACCACTGTGCCTACCCTGATTGTCTTTTCTCAAGTGTGGGTAATATTTTCCTTATTCTTTATTGCATAATTTTTTGTTTTTGTTTTGAGACAGAGTCTTGCTCTGGAGTGCAGGCTGGAGTGCAGTAGCCAGATCACTGTAACCTCAAACTCCTGGGCTCAAGCAATCCTCCTGCCTCAACTACCCCCATAGTTAGGACTACAGGCACAAGCCACCATGCCCAGCTAATTTTTTTTTTTAAGTTTTTGTAGAGACAGGGTCTCACTATGTTGCTCAAGCTAGTCTCAAACTCCTGACCTCAAGCGATCCTCCCACCTCAGCCTTCCAAAGTGCTAGAATTACTCGTATGAGCTACTTTGCCCAGTATTTATTGAATTATTTTGGATTCTGGACAAATGATATGTTATAGAGATATTAGATTCTATAATGTTGTTGAAAAAATACTGATTTTTCATGCTAGCAGGCAGATAACTTGACTAGATTCAAACTGCAAACTGTCTGTCCTGCAGTCAGAGGCAGCTGATATTTCAGTTCAGTTCTTTTAGCCTTAGCTGGACTGCTAGAAGTCTGCCCCAAGCATGTGTATTTTAGGAGCCAAGGAAAGGTTTGGGCAGAGCATATATATAGTATTTGAGGCTCATTCTTTTTTCTGGAATTATCTCCTCACTTTCCAGCTGCTGTGGTCCACCCAACCTCTGCTACTTTGTTCTTTGAGCTACTAAGGCAGCACATTTCCGAGCTTTACCTGCTCTGCATGGTACAAACTATGGCTTGCCCTAAGGCGAAAAGCCATACGGACATGAAATTCACTCTTTTATTTTCTCTATCCAAGTGTCACCCGCCTGCCTGTATCACTCCCAGTCAGTCTCCTCTCAACCACTATCTGAGTTCTATAACCAGAGATTAGCTTTGTCTGAATTTGGACTAGGTATAAGTGGAGTCACACCATAATCTTTTGTGCCCAGCTTCTTCCATTCAGCATGATGCTGTTGAGATAGATCCAGGTCATTCACTGCACATCAGTGGTTCTCTTCATTACTGAATAGCTTTCCATTATGTAAAAATGCCACAGTGTGTATGTACATCCATTTTCCTGTTAAGGGACACTGGGTCTATTTTTAGGTTTTGGCTATTATAAAAAAAGCCACTATGAATGTATTTGTATAAGTCAATATTTTTGTGAACATATGTTATCACTTCTGTCTTATAAATACATAGGAGAGGCATTGCTGGAAGCCAAACGGTTCTCCAAGGCTGGTTTAGCATATTGCACTACCACCAACAATGTATGAGAATTCCAGATGCTCCTTGCTAACACTTGGTGTTGTCGCTGCCATTCTCTTGGATGTAAAGTGATATTTTACTGGTTTTACATTGCATTTTATTAATGACTAATGATGTTGAAAACTCTCATGTGGACTGGATTTTGCCAGTATTTATTGCACTTTTTAAAATTAGTGAAGTAATTCTTTATGCTGGACGTGTCTTTGGTCAAATATGTATTACAAACATTTTATCTGAGTCTGTGGTGTCTATCATTTTTTTGCTTTTATTATTTTTAAATTGACACATAATTGTACATATTTATGGGATACAGTGTGATATTTCAATACTTGTATACAATGCACAATGATCAAATCAGGGTAATTAGCATAATTATCACCTCAAATATTTATCATTTATGTTGGAAAAACATTCAAAATCCACTCTTCTAGGAATTTGAATATCTACAATAAAGTGATGTCAACTGTGGTCACCCTATAGTGCTTATAGAGCTGCAGAGCTCTGTCTCCACTTTCCCTCCCCACCTGTGGAAAAATTATCTTCCATGAAAATGGTCCCCGGAGCCAAAACTGGTCCCTGGGAACCATTGCTATAGAACACTAGAACTTACTCCTCCTACCTAGCTGTACTTTTGTATCCATTAACCAACTTTTGCCGTCCCCCGTCCCCGCTTCCCTTCCCTACCTCTAGTAACCACTATTCTACTCCCTACTTCTATGAAATCAATTTTTTTTAGCTTCCACATGGGTGAGAACAGGCAGTATTTATCTTTCTATGCCTGACTTATTAATATTTCACTTAACATGTCCTCCAAGCTCCTCCATGTTGCTGCAAATGACAGAATTTCATTTTTTTAATAAATAATATTCCATTGTATACACATATCCTATCCTCTTTATTCCTCTGTTGATGGACACTTAGGTTGACTCCTCATCTAGCCTATTGTGAATAATGCTGCATTAAACACAGGAACGCACCAATTAGTCTCTGTGTGGCAGATCTTCTGAAGCTTTGTATGCCTGAGAACATTCTTACCATACACTAACATTTAAATTCTATGCTCTTTCCCTCCAATACACAGACAACATTAATGTTGTAATGTCTCAGATCAGTCTGATTCTGGTTCAAACACCGGCTGGCGTACGTCTCTATGGAAGCCTTTAGGATATTCTATCTTTAGATGTGGGTTTTCCTTATTGCTCCCATTTGAGACTCCATGTGAACCCTTTCAAACTGTGGCTTTTCAATAGTCTCTTAATTCTTAGAAACTGATCCTCCATTATTTAAAAAATTTATTTCCTTGTTTTTGTTTCCATTTTTCTCTCCATGACTTTTTTTTAACACACTGACTGCCACACTACAAAAAGTTTTTTTCCTTGGGGCCGTGGTGTTTTATTACAAAAATAGAATAAAAACATCAAAAACAAAATGATCCTTTCTAATTTAATGAAAAAATTGTTATTTTTTATTGTTTTCTGTGCGTGAGTTAATGCAATTAAATTGTCAATATTAATTATAACAATAAGAACATCAACAAGTAAGATTTTCACAAACCAACTGTAGGGTTTTGCCGGGGGGGGGGGTGCACCCATCACATAACATGTGTGCTAGAGCATGGCAGTGTGAGTTGCCTGCGCACCACGCGGCTCCCAAGGTAAAGAGACATGTGAATTACATATGCTTCATGAGGCCGTAGGCTCAAAACTACCTTCAGTTAAATACAACTCACATGGCAATTAATGTGTTAAGAGATGGGATCTTGCTATACCGCCCAGGCTGGAGTGCAGTGGCTACTCGTGGGCACAATCATAGCTCAATGCAGCCTCACACTCCTGGCCTCAAGTGATTCTCCTATCTCCGCTTCCTGAGTGACTAGGACTACAGGTGCGTGCCACGGTGCCTGGCTTTCTCTCCACGACTCTTGTGTTCTACTGTTTCTATTTCTGTTCTCTATACTTCCTGACTGTTTTGATGCCTTCTGGAATTCCTAATTCTAGTCTTCCAACTCACTAATTCATTTACTGGCCATATTCCTTCTACTTTTTATCTCATCGTGACCTTGCTTTAGCTATTATATTTTCTACAGCAAATATTTCTCTCTGGGTTTTTAAAAATGGTTTCTTTATTGTTGTTTCATATCAATAATATCTACTCATAACTCCTTAAGTGTATTCACGATACATTAGCTTCTTGATCCATCTCTTGCAATAATTTTGCTTCAAAAGGTATACTGTGGTCCACTGTTGCGTTTTTTAAGGTGACTGTCTCTTTAAATGTCTAGTTATTTAGGGGGTGGTGTCAAAGAAAGCCAAGTGGGAAATCAAAACTTTCATTCCAATGAATGGTAATGAAGCCTCCAACCCCTATCCTTGCCGTGCCGTTAGAGACCATGTGGTTAGCCTGGACATCCATCTCCATCCCCATCTAGCAACATGGGTGAGCTAGGAGGACATGTTAACACCTTAAGGACCGCTCACGAGTTTTCTCCTGTTTTGCGCGTCATCTGTCAAGGATCGCTCACGAGTTTTCTCGTTTTTCACTGTAGTTATGATTTAAGTAACATGTAGTTTGCCCAAAAACGTGCGGTCCCTGGCGTATGTCTTAGAGATTTCTATGCGGTATGAAAGGCGTTAAGCAAAGTCAGTCAGGCACAGGAATAACAGGGCACACCCTCATCCCAGCTGGGATGCTGTCAGCAAAGGCCTAGTGGAGAGTCGGGACATTTACCACTGCCTAGAAGCAATGAGGCCACACAATCCCCACAGTGTTAGCTGAGGCCCCAAGAGGACGACTAACAGGGTACCTCTTCCCATTCTAGCCAGGCTTGCATCCACGGAGGATCCCTACTGGGGAGCTGAAACTCCCATCTCCACCTAGCAGTAAAGAGTGCATCTGCTCCACTCCAATGTCAATGAAAGCCAAGTGGAGATCCTAGACTTCCACTGTCCCGGGCAGGAACAAAGCAGCTCCCCCTTTACCCTACCAGAGCAGCGTCAGACAAGACCTGCTACAGCAGAAGACTTAAATAAGATCCAGAGTTTCACAGATAACACCACAAATGTCCAAGTTTCATCCAAAACCACTCAAAGAACATATCAAAAACCAAGAAAATCTCAACTCAAATGAGAAGAGATACATCGGGATGGCACAGATATTAGAACTGTCTGATAAGAATTTTCAAGCAACCATCATAAAAAATGCTTCAATGAGCAATTATAAACACACTTAAGACAAATGAAAAATAGAAATTCTCAGGAAGGAAAGATGGGATATAAAGAACAAAAATTTTAGAACTGAAAAATAGAATAACCTAAATGAAAACCTCAATGGATGGGCTCAACAGCAGAATAGAAGAGAAAGAGGAAAGAATGGGAACTTGGAGATAGTACAGAAATTATAGAGTCTGAACAGAGTAAACCAACTAAAAAAAAAAAACCAACTAAAAAAAAAAAAAAATGAACAGTGCCTCAGGGCACTGTAGGACTATACCCAAAGATCTAACGGTCATGTCATTGGGGTCATGGAGGAGAGGAAAAATAAGGTAGGGCTGAAAAAATATGGCTGAAAATTTCCCAAATATGGTAAAAAGGCATGCGTAAAGATTCAAGAAGCTAAATGTATCCTAAACAGGATAAACTCCCCAAAATCCATGCCAAGATATATCAATAAATTCTGAAAGCTCAAGACAAAGAAAAAATATTGATGAGCCGGGTACAAGGGCTCAGGCCTATAATCCCAGCAACTTGGGAGACCAAGGTAGGAGGGCTGCCTTGAGTCCAGGAGTTCAAGACCAGCTTGGGCAACATAGTAAAACCTTGTCTCCAAAAAAAAATTTTTTTAAACCCTCCGAAACAGGAAAAACACTTAGCCGGGTGTGGTGACACATCTGTAGTCCTAGCTACTCAAGAGACTGGGTGGGAAGATAGCTTGAGCCTCAGAATTCGAGGCTGCAGTGAGCTATGATTGTACCACTGCACTCCAGCCTGGGCCTGTGGTCCCCAAGCCACTAGCTGCAGATAGTACGGTACCAGTCCGTGGCCTGTTAAGAACCAGGCGGCACAGGAGGTAAGCTGCAGGTAAGCAATGGAAACTTCATCTGTATTTACAGCCGCTTCCCATCGCTCACATCACAGCATGAGCTCTGCCTCCTGACAGATCAGCGGTGGCATTAGATTTGCACAGGAGTGTGAGCCCTACTATAAGCTGCCCACGCGAGGGATCTAGGTTGCATGCTCCTTATGAGAATCTAATGCCTCATGATCTATCTGAGGAGGAGCTGAGGCAGTGGTGCTAGTGTTGGGGAGAGGCTACAAATACAGATTATCATTAGCAGAGAGGTCTGACTGCACAATAAATGTAATGCACTTGAATCATCCTGAAACCATCCCCCCACTAGTCTGTGGAAAAACTGTCTTCCATGAAACTGATCCCTGGGACCAAAAGGTTGGAGACTGCTGTCCTGGGTGACAGAGATAGACAAGATAAGACAAGAGAAAAAAAAAATATTAAAAGCACAAAGAGAAATGACACCTTACCTATAAGTGGAAAATAATTCAAATGACAGTGAATTTTTCATCAGAAAACAAGGAAGTACTCACGCCTGTAATCCTAGCACTCTGGGAAGCCGCTCAAGGTCAGGAGTTCGAAACCAGCCTGAGCAAGACCCCGTCTCTACTAAAAATAGAAAGAAATTAATTGACCAACTAAAAATATATACAGAAAAAATTAGCCGGGCATGGTGGCACATGCCTGTAGTCCCAGCTACTCGGGAGGCTAAGGCAGTAGAATCGCTTGAGCCCAGGAGATTGAGGTTGCTGTGAGCTAGGCTGACGCCACGACACTCACTCTAGCCTGGGCAACAAAGTGAGACTCTGTCAAAAAAAAAAGAAAACAAGGAAGTAGCACAATATTTTTCAAATGCTGAAAGAAAAGAATGGTCAACCCAGAATTTTATATCTAGCGAAAATATCCTTCATTAGTTAAGGAAAAATCAAGACATTCTTAGATAAAGGAAAACTAAAAGAATGTGTTGCTAGCTGATAACTAAAGAAAAATGGCTCACAGGAATTCTCTAAACAGAAAGGAAATGATAAAAGAAGGAATCTTGGAATATCAGGAAGGAAGAAAAAACAATGGAAAGGGTAAAAATATGTATAAATACAATAGACTTTCCCTCTGAGTTTTCTACATTATGTTTGAAGCAAAACTTACAACACTGCCTAAAGTGGTTCTCAAAGTATATAGACAATTATATTGGAAATGGGAGAGGGTAATGTGGATACCAGGAGACTATGATAAGGTAACACTTCAGAGCAATCACTAAAAAAACTATACAGAGAGACATACCCAAAAACACTCTGGATAAATCAAAACTGTATTCTAAAAAATATACTAAAGTAACTCACTTGAAGGCAGGAAAAAGTAACATAGAAACAAAAACAAACAGAAAACAAAAACTATAACGGCTGACCTTAAGTAAGCCCTAATATATCTATAATTACATATAATTGGGAAACAGTCTAAAGACACCAATTAAAAGACAGAGACTGGCAGAGAAAAAATTATATGCTATATGCAGTCTACCAGAAACTCACTTCAAATATAATGATAAAGGTAGGTTGAAAGCAAAAGAATAAAAAATATATCACACAAATATTAATAAAAAGAAAGCAGGGGCTAAGTGTGGTGGCTCACAGCTGCAATGCCAACACTTTGGAAGGCCAAGGTGGGAGGATCACTTGAGGCCAGGAGTTTGAGGCCAGCCTGGGCAATATGGCAAGATGCCATCTCTACATAAAAATTTTAAAAACTTAGCCAGGTGTGGTGGTGTGTACCTGTAGTCCCAACTACTTGGAAGGCCAAAGTGAGAGGACTGTTTGAGCCCAGGAGTTCAAAGTTGCAGTGAGCTGCAATTGAGCCACTGTATTCTAGCCTGGGCAACACAGCAAGACCCTGTCTCTTAAGAATAAATAAATAAATAAAGCAAGCAAGCAGGCATGGCTATATTAATGTCAGATAAAGTAGAATTTGGAGCAAAGAAAATTATTAGGGACAAAGAGGGAACATTATATAACGATAAAAAGGACAACCCACCAAAAAGACGGCATCATTAATGTGTATATACCAAATAATAGAACAGCAAAATATTTGAAGAACTTATAGAACTGAAGGGAGACATAGACAATTCCACAAATACAGCTGGAGATTTCAACACCACTCTTTCAACAATCAACAGAATAACCTGACAGAAAGTCAGCAAGGATATATAAGAACTCAGCACCATCAGGCAACAGAATTTTATCGACATTTATAGACCACTGCACCCAACAACAGCAGAATACACATTCATTTCAAGTACCCACAAAACACATACCAAGTTAGACTACCATATCCTAGACCATAAACAAACCTCAACACATTTAAAAGACCATAATGAGATACCACTACACACCTTTTAGAATGGCTAAAACAAAAAATAAGGGACCATATTAAATGCTGGTGAGGATGCAAAGAAACTAAATCTCTCACAGATTCATGATAGGAATATAAAATGATACAACTACTCTGGCAAACAGTCTGTTAGTTTCTTAAAAAATGAAAATATACCATAAAACCTAATAATCGCATTCCTGGGCAATTCATCCTAGAGAAATGAAACTCACGTTCCCACAAAAATCTGCATACAATTGCTCACAGCAGCAGCTTTATTTGTAATAACACCAAACTGGAAACAAGATGTTCCTCAATGGGTGAATGGTCACACAGTGGTAGAGCCATATCATGGACTACTACTCAGCAATAAAAGGAATGAACTATTGATACACACAACTTGGATGGATATCAAGAGAATTATATTGAGTGAAAATAAGACAATCTCAAAAAGGTCATATACTATAAGATTCTATTTATATTAATATATCATTCGATGTAGAAGAGGTTAGAATTTGGAGCAAAATTGGTTGCTAGGGGTTAGGAATGGTGGGGAAGAAGAGGGTGGGTGTGACAATAAAGCAGTAGCATGAGGGAGATCTTTGTGCTAATGGGATAGTTCTGTGTCTCGATTATGACATTAGGGATAAAATGATATAGACGTATGCACACATATCATACCAGTGTCATTTTACTGGTTTTGATTTTCAACTATTAGTTATATGAGATGTAAGCATTGGGGGAAACTTAGTAAAGGGGACATGGACCTCCCTATACTATCACTGCAAGTTAAAAACACACACATATCTAGCCGGGCGTGGTGGCTCATGCCTGTAATCCTAGCTCTCTGGGAGGCTGAGACAGGTGGATCGCTCAAGGTCAGGAGTTTGAAACCAGCCTGAGCAAGAGTGAGACCCCGTCCCTACTAAAAATACAAAGAAATTAATTGGCAAACTTAAAATATATATATATAAAAAAATTAGCTGGGGCATGGTGGCACATGCCTGTAGTCCCAGCTACTATGAAGGCTGAGGCAGAAGGACTGCTTGAGCCCAGGAGTTTGAGGTTGCTGTAAGCCAGGCTGATGCCATGGCACTCTAGCCTGCGCAACAGAGTGAGACTCTGCCTCAAAAACAACAACAAAAAAACCACACACATATCTAAACTGCCCAATAGTCTGTGTTTTTTAATCCCTCTACTTCCTGTTAGAAAGGTAATAATATGAACCACATGACTTCATCCTCTGGACACGATTACTGGACCGGGAAGGAAGGGATAAGAAGAACCAACCTACAAGTGGGACTGAGCCAATTAGGCTGTCTTCAGAATCTGAACTGAAAGACACAGACTGGCCATCCATGAAGGGCTCTGCAGCTGAAAAGTCCTGTGATGATGGGATCAAAACTGGTTCCTAGCAAGTCCAAGCCAGCTGAAGTCATGAGGCAAGCAGCCAAAACTGTGACGTCCCTTGTCTATAACAATGCCCATTGAGAGAATATTCCCCTTTAGAGCTACTTTGGTGAATGGATGGGTTTCTGCTACTTGCAAGCAATCTTGACTAAAACATATGCTTGAAAAGGAGATATGGTAAGAGAGACTTATCTACATTATCATTTACTACGGCCCTGTCCCTACCCTCCTGAAATTTAGGACAGCTGTCATTTAAGCAATCTAATCCTCATCTTACTTCATTTGGCTCACCCGAGTCAGTGAGACCAGAGGTGAGAGGGAGGGAAAGAGTGCAACGAGATGTGCTCAGGTGTACCGGACACTCCAAGCAGTCTACCAGAAGTATGGCTCCACCCAGAGGGTTCCAATGCCCAGAATTTATGGGTTGGAAGGAAGGTCCTCTTAGAGACAAGTTCACAAATCTGGAGGTTGGACTTCATTCATTCATCTCTAAGTCTTTATTAATTTATTGGAGGGGGGTGGTGATGGAAGTATGGGATGTGCAAAAGGATACTGATCTCTCAGGATAAGGGTGAGAGAGCCCACCTCCTGATTCATGCCCAGCCAAGAACCCCACCTTAGCAGCATCATTCACTCTTGGCTTGGTGGGAAGTAAACTGAAAGGGGTCATTTGTAGGCCAAGCCACCCTCTCCTCACCTCCTGGGCTAATCTCCACTTCCGGTCTCCCATCTCAGAACCCCAGAACAGCACAGAGTAGAACAGACTCTGATATCAGGCTGCCTCGGTTCCAGTCCTGCTTCTGCCACTTCCTGCTGTGTGACTTCTCTGTGCCTCAGTTTCCTCACCTGTAAAAAGGGAATTACGGTACCCACCTCATACCATCTGGCATCAGTGAGATGATCACTAGCATATCTCAGCTATATTTTCTGTGCCCACTTCATTGCCCCAAAATACACATGAGAAGTCAACTGAAAACAAGGTGAGCAATCCAAAGGTGGTTTTGGGATTTTTTAATTGTTTTTGCTAACAGTAAGAACAGAACTGCCATAAGGGCTCAGCTCTATAACCCCATCCAGCCCAAGACTGTTCTAGTGCTGGGACCAAGAGCAGAAAGATCTTCCTCCCTCAGTGACCTCTTCTCAAAGCCCAAGGACATCTTCCATAAGGCATCAACATGCATCTGTCATCCAAGAATTTAAGGCCTTCTTGATCCTTCTACATTTTTCACCTTCTGAGGTTATAGACTCCAGTTCTGCTATGAGATAGGTAAAGCTTCCTTTTCTATTTCAAAAAATGTGGTTTGAGAAGGGAATTGGGGAACATGACTTGATAAACTTCAACCACTTCCCCCGTTCGCCTGTCCCTCAAGTTGTAGAACCACCAATGTTCTCACAGCTCCTTTCTCCGCAGTTCTGGAGTTCTTCAAGGTGTATAGCCCAAGCCTTAGGAAGTCGTTCACAGGACGTGCACTAGGATTTACCACAAAGGCTGGTAAACTTGTTAGTTTCTTTTTGGCCCCAGCATACACCTGACCAGCATCTTTCAGGAGCAGCCCTTCCAGTGTTGTCTAGGCTGCTTTCCTAAGTCAGGAATGGGTTGTTTAGGACCTTCTGTCTGTCCTAAATGACTCCTAAAAGCTCCACATAGCCTCATACAGCCTTACTGTCCTCTGATTTTTTGGCATGTTATGATCCTATCTGTAAAGCTATCAAACTCTTGAATCCTGGATGCCTCTTTCAAATTTCATACCTTCCTCAAATTTATTAAATACCTCCTGAATTTCAGAAAGTTATCTACCAGCTAATGCAAAAATGTAGCCTAATTCTGTGTGAATTACTGCTGAGACCAGCTCTTCAGGTAGGGAGGGAAGGTATGCTGTAGGATCCCCCTCTACTCCTATCACACAGCCTCCTACCTGCAGCACCCTGACCGGCCTCATCTGAGATACCTGCACACTGTGCGCTTCCTCCTGGGTACCTCTGACTTGACTGAACACAGGGTGCCTGGTGTAGACACACACTACAATGTGGGTCAGGGCCCTGGACCACAATTTGAGCCATGTCGTGGGCCCTCTCTGCCTACAGAAAAGGACACTAAGCAGATCACACTTGGGTTGCCCTGTGTATCACCTTGACTGGAAACATTATAGAAGGGAAGGAAGCCTGCTCTGGAGAGTAAGTTCTAAGATAAATCTAAAACTACCTTTGCACACAAGTGTTATGAAGAGGTAATGAGAAAGCTCAGAGCTTCATCTTCGGTGATCATTTCTCCAGAGATTACCACCTACAGGGCTCAGGCTGGTAGCAATAGCCCTGGCATGGTAGAGTCACTGCCAATAATCTTCCAACTTCTAAGCCAAAAGACAAAAAGTCTCAGAAACAAAAACGGTGAACCAAGAACTTTGTCATTCTGATGCCCTAAGCTTCCTGTGAAGACCAAGATACTATGTAGCTTGTTTTCCCAACTTCACCTCCAGGCACTCGAGACAGGACTTTCAGGGGTTGAGCCTTCTTCCCTCTGACTTGGCAAATTCTTCTCATCTCCAGCAGAATCACCAGTTCCTTAGGTGCCAGATGCAGAGACCCAAGCCCAAACTGTTTTCACCACAGGGCTTACTGGCACATCCTTTAAACCACTTCCGTTGCTATTCCATTCCTCTTCTTCAGCCTATCTGGACCTGAAAACTCTCTGGATGTAGGAATTGCCCAAACCATGCTAAAACAGAGAAAGGGACCAGCTTTCACCTCCTGGCAACCATGGCTTCCCACATCTACAGTAAGCCAAATGGGCTGAAAGATGACAGCCCCGTTCTCTTTGCCTTCATTATAAAACACAAAAATCGTTAAGTTCCCAAGTCTCAGCAGGCTACTTGGTATTTGATGTGGTTTCTGACGGGGAGTTGCGTGGGGAACACTCTCCTATGGCTGCTCAGTGAAAGCAACAGTGATATCTAAAACAATCCCTTTTGGCTCTGAACCACCAGCCAGCAAGCCAAGATGAGCTCAGTCCTTAGCAAGGGCTCTCAATCCTAACTCCTGCAGCCCCAGACCATGTGGACGTCTCTTCTCAACTCGACACAGGGGGTAGCACAGACTTCCAAAAGGAAACTCCTTCATTAAATGTAGCACTCAGTCCAACAATGACACTAGCATCAAACCTCAGCTTGAACAGGGGAGGAAGTGTACTTCGATCCATGCACAGCCAGGTCTGTTGGGGAGGCTGAGGATTCTGGAGCCGGACTTGCAGGTCCTAGAGGACGGTGCTTCCTTTGCTGGCGCCGTATCACCTAACCTCATGGTTTCTCTGAAGACCCAAAGGCCTAACCCTGAAGAAAGTTGGCAGAGAGGCAAAAATGACTGTCTTAAAGAAGTCTTCAGACACATGGACAGCTCAGCAGGACCACGCATGTGTCCAGGGCCCACCATGAGGCAGCCATCACCAACCTGGTAAGGAGGACATATCACACGGCATCTTCAGGGTGCTGGGGGCAGGCGCTGTGGCAGGAGAGTTAGTGAACAAGGGTCAAAGCTTTGCCAAGTTACCACATCCAGACCCTCTAATCCCATCATCCCACTCCTGAGAATTTATTCCAAAGAAGTAACTCTCAACAGGGAAGAAACTGGATACAAAAGGACATGTGTTCTAGCTGCCAAGTGGTTAACAAGAACATCAACTCTAGGGTCAGAGACTCATCTTACCACTTTAGGGCAAGACTTATGCTCTCTGAGCCTCCTGTAAGATGCAGATGACAGCACCTACTTCCCAGGGTCATTGTGAGGATTAAATGACATAATAATCCACATAAAGCACCTCAGTATAATATCTGTTCAACTATAAGGGCCAGCTCTTATTACATACGAGGACAGGAAGGGAATGCAGAGAAAAGAAAATGGTGAGTTATTAAATGCTACAGAACTGAAGGGAAGATTTCCACAACTGTTCTGACAATATCATTTTTTAGGTCTTAGACACATGGAGTATGGAGGATACCATCAATTGTTGAGCCCTGCAGCTTAGGAAGAAGGAAGCACAGTAGAGAGGGTGTGCCTTTTTTCACCAAGGCTTTACCCCTTTTCTAGATTCCACCCTTGGGAAACTTCTAAGAGGTCTCTGAGAACGCAGTAAAGGAGGGAAGACGGAAGGCACACAAGGGGAGAAATGAGGAAGGGTTTGACAATCAGAACTTCGTGGGCTCTCCCGGCCCATCTGTGCACAGATGATCACCCTGTTCTGATTATGACTACATCTGAGAGTGGGCCTGCTCGCTCAGGGACAGCTAGAGGTGCTGGCTGCCAGCATGACAGGAGAGTCATAGAAGAAAAAGATCTTGTCACCACAGGCAAGGGGTCCATTTTCTGCACTCTGATGAAGGACACAACACGATCCCTCCCCTCCCCTTCTTCCTCGAAGCTTCTCGGCTGTAAGGAGTACACAATAGTCCATTCCCATAAAGGAAACACGTAGTAAATAATAATTAGCATCAGAAACAAAACAATTAAGGGCTTGCACAGACCTTAAAGAAGTCTAGTTGGTGTATACAATCTTTTTTCTTTTTAAATTCATTCCATCCTTGCCAGGCACGGTGGCTCATGCCTATAATCCCAGCACTTTGGGAGGCCAAGGCAGGAGAACACTTGATCCCAGGAGTTCAAGACCAGCCTGGGCAATAGTGAGACTGTCTCTACAAAAAATTTAAAAATTAGGCTGGGCGCGGTGGCTCACGCCTGTAATCCTAGCACTCTGGGAGGCCGAGGTGGGTGGATCATTTGAGCTTAGGAGTTCAAGACCAGCCTGAGCAAGAGCGAGACCCTGTCTCTACTAAAAAAATACAAAGAGGCCAGGCTCGGTGGCTCACACCTGTAATCCTAGCACTCTGGGAGGCCGAGGAGGGAAGATCGGAGGGAAGATCGTTCAAGGTCAAGAGTTCAAAACCAGCCTGAGCAAGAGCGAGACCCCCGTCTCTACTAAAA
>VBSM01002608.1:102443247-102478011 GCA_008086735.1 Cheirogaleus medius | reverse complement strand
AGAGTGCTGTGGCGTCAGCCTAGCTCACAGCAACCTCAAACTCCTGGGCTCCAGAGATCTTTTTGCCTCAGCCTCCCGAGTAGCTGAGACTATAGGCACATGCCACCATGCCCGACTAATTTTTTCCATATCCATATTGTTTCCATATCCCCAGACTGGTAGGATTATAGGTTATATAAAAATTTTAGGCCGGGCGCAGTGGCTCACACCTGTAATCCTAGCACTCTGGGAGCCCGAGGCAGGAGGATCGCTTGAGCTCAGGAGTTCGAGACCAGCCTGAGCAAGAGCGAGACTCCCGTCTCTAATAAAAAAATAGAAATAAGTTATTATTATTATTATTACTATTATTTATCAAGAGAAAGGAAAAGAATAAAGATGATCTTAGCAAACTACAAGAACTGACACTTCCTTGAGGATGTGCATTACCAAACAATAACATAAGGCATAGGAATAGACAGATGCAGGCTACACAATGGGCCCAGCTGGACAACTAAAAATATATGGAAAAAATTAGCCGGGCATGGTGGCGTGTGCCTGTAGTCCCAGCTACTTGAGAGGCTGAGGCATAAGGATTGCTTGAGCCCAGGAGTTTGAGGTTGCTGTGAGCTAGCTAGGCTGACACCACAGCACTCTAGCCCAGGCAACACAGTGAGACTCTGTTTCAAAAAATAAATTTTTTTAAATGTCTGTATGATAAAAGATCCAGAAATAAAAGTTAAATACATCTACTTTTGTAACTTCATCAGAATAAAATATACTGAAAGCAAAAACAAACCAAAAAAAAGTTAAAGGCACTCAACGCTTCAACAAAAAGTAAAAAAAAGACAAGTCACTGACTACAATAAAGTATATGCAACTTGTATAACACATAAAGGATTAACAGAATATATAAAGCTGCTATAAATCAAATAAATAAATAAGATAAGCAATTCATAAAAGACTTAATGTCATAAGTAATCAGGAAAATATACATTTAAAACACACTTTCATTTTTCATCCACCAGATTGATAAAATTAAAAAAACTGATTTCCACAACAGACAAAGGTAGAGGAAAACAGAAATTCTCATCACTGTGGCTAGAATTGCAAATTAGCAAACTTTCTGAAGGGCAATTAACAGCTAGCCAGCTATTAGATGCACATATCCTCTACTTATTGGTCTTTAGCCAAAAGAAATGCTCCCAGAGGTACAAAAAATCAACAACAAAAAAGGGTGCTCACCACAGCATTATGTACAATGTCAAAACACAAAACATAACTATCTACCTAACAGGAAGTGTTAATGAAATACACGTTCCCACATCCACCCAGTGAAAGACTAGCCAGCCTCTAAAGCAATAGATAGGGTCTCTATGTAACTGACAGGAAAATATGCCACAACATGACTTATAAACAAAGGCTAGTTACAATGCAGTCCATACTCTGTGATACCATTTTTTGCGCAAAATAAATAATGTACTTTGTACAGAAACACAAATCTGGAAGAATCTATATCAAGCTATTAACAGCGAATATCATCTCTGGGAGTAGCATCATGGGAAATTTTCACTTTCTAAATTATATTATTTCTATGTTTGAATTATTTGAAATAAGCATAATTGCTTTTATAATGGACAAAAATAAGGAATAAAATAAAAAAATAATAACACTTCCACCCCTCTGTAAAAAGGGGTAGCTATGATCCCAATGAATGTCAGGTGCTGATCTCTGTGCAGTATTTTCCCCTAAGAGGAAAGACGAAGAGACAAGAGCTTCTGGAATGGCTCAGGAACTGTCACCTGCCAGTAGTACCTAGCACCCCAGTTCCCAGGTGGGCTGGCGTGGTGATAAAGACAGGGCTGGGCCAGGCCTTCAGTCATGCAGCCTGTGCAGCACCCTGCCAACACACGCAAAGGTCTTGGCTGAATAGTGGATACTGAAGGAAAGTACACTCAATACTGGACTCAAGGCTGGGCACAGTGGCTCATGCCTATAATCCTAGCACTCTGGGAGGCTGAGGTGGGAGGATCGCTTGAGGTCAGGAGTTCAAGAGCAGCCTGAGCAAGAGCGAGACCCCGTCTCTACCAAAAACAGAAAAAATTAGCAGGAGATGGTGGTGTGTGCCTGTAGTCCCAGCTACTTGGGAGGCTGAGGCAAGAGGATCACTTTTGCCCAGAAATTTGAGGTTGCAGTGAGCTATGATGATGCCACTATACTCTAGCCGGGGTGGCAGAGTGAGAATGTCTCAAAAAATAAAAATAAAAATAAACCACACTGGACTCAAACTTATTTTATTTTTTTGCTTAACCCCTGATCTTTGGGTGGCTCCTCAGAGCATTAGTTTAAGATTAGAAACATTTTACTTGAAAAGGTCACAATGGAAATCAGATTCAGCTAAGAGGAACTAATGGTGATTTTCTGGGTAAGAGCTATAAAAACCTAGCTGTGCCCTAAAAAGACAGCAATGAACACTAAGATCTGGGAAGGCACAGTGCTAGAAAGCCATTAGTCAAAGAAAGAATATTAGCCACCTAGCCTCTACTCACAACCTCTAAATGACGAAACCAAGAATGGGAGGGGAAAAGGAAAGGAGAGGGAAAGTAAACAAAAACATTAAATACCAGGCACTGCTACACACTTGGACATATTTACATATTTAATCCTCACAACATCCAGGGAGTATTACAGAAGAGGAGACTCAGAGAGGTCTGTGATTTGCTCAAAGTTAAAAAGCTACAAACCCCAGAGTCCAGATTTGAATCTGTTTTGCCTACAAGTCCAGTGCACTGGCAGCTCCTCCAGTTAGCTGGTCGCCTGGCCCCAAACTTCTCATTATTGGAGCCCGTGTCCTCGATCTTTCCAGGCAGACTCACCTGTGAGCTGGAGGGCAGCACCTGGGAGGTGGGCTCCTCAGATGGGGCTGCTCCTGAGCCCATGGGGCTCAGCGTGGTGATTCTGCTCGGCTGGCCACGGAGTGTCAGAGTAATAGTGGTGGGGACCTTCAAGCCTGAGAGAGACAGAGAAACAGTGCTTTCAGGTTACAGCCTCTACTTTCTGCTGAGGCTTTCCTTTCCTGGAGAGTTTCTTCCCCATATAACAAACTCCCTCGGCCTCCTCCCCAGCTGGGCCATCTACGCCCTATCAGTCAATCTGAAAGGCAATAGGAAACAGCCTGTGTTCTCTCGACCTCTCTGGGGCATGGGGTCCACACAGCTGAATCCAGGGTCAATGTCAGGACCCTGTGCGGTTGGGTTCAACATTATACCTTGCCCATGTGAGATGGGAAGGTCCTGGGGGACGATCCCAGATTTGGGAGTCCCCACAGTTCTCATGAGAGACTCACCTGATGCTTGGTTAGAGATCTGAGCCAGGCCAGGGAGGCTGCTTGCCAACTTAGCGAGGCCCCCATTGGTCAGCAGCTGGTGGATGGCTGTGGGTTTCCCACCAGGAGTGGCACCCAAGGAGGAGAGAGTGGTGGCCACAGGAATGGTACGGACAATGGTGCTGGTGCCCGTGGTGATGGCACCCAGGCTCTGCATGGGGGTGGGCAACTTCACACTGGTGGCCTGTGGGACACACAAGCCCAGGTGATCAGAAGCTGTCGCCCAACAGCAACATTCGAGTTTGGAGGGCCCACAGCATAATATTAAAGGCTAACATGTATTGAGTGCCTACTACATGCAAGGTACTTTTCCAGGCATTTTGCATATATTATCTTATTTAATCCATAAGAAAAATCTATGAGGGAAATACTATTATTACTTCATTTTACAGACAAGGAAACAGAGAGGTCAAGAAACTTGCCCAAGGTCACAAAGTAAGTGATGGACCTTAACCTTTCGCGCGGCTCCTGGCTATGTATTAATAGTTAGAAGGCTGTGTGTCCTTGACCCACTTACTCCAGACCCAGTATCCCTGCCAAAACCAACTAAACTGAGAAGGCCTTGTCCCCACACCTGCCCAGCCCAGTGGATATCAGATGTGCACCTGTGGGACTGGCCCTGGGGAAGGATTCGCTGGGAGGCCAGAGCTCTTGCTGCTGATATCCTGCAAGCTGAAGCTGAGGCCTTGGAGGAGGCTGCTGGCTGATGTGGCCCCTAGGAGAGGACATAACAGGCATTGGCACAGGCTCAATCACTTGCAAGTATCCCAAGAACAGCCACATTCACCCACCCTCACTACCAACTAAAACACCAATGCTCTTGCCCTTGGACATTTCCCTGCCCTTAGAAAGATGCCAGGAAGGTCTTTTGAGGCAGGCGTGCACACGCTGCATGCCACATGAAGAAAGGTACTATGCCAGACGCTGCCTTGGATTCACTCTGCACATTCCAACCTGTTCCAAACCACCAGTCCTACATTTTGGACAGTTTTGAGAAATCTAAATTCTCTTTCTTTCCAGGGAAGAAGGACTTTTTAAGCCAGAAGAATTCCAAATACCTAACTTACACTTCACCTTACACAGTCCAATGGCCTCAAAGCAAAGAAGGCTCTCTCGAAGGAGAGGGGTATCTGCAATGCCTCAGCCCCACTGGGCTCAGGCAACTAGCCTTTCAATGTAGGGTGGGGGGTTGGAGAAAGCATAGGCAGAAAAATGTCTCGTGCTGCTAATGCCAAGGATAGCACCATTTCCAGTTTTATTCAGTTATATGTGTTTAAACACCAAAACGGAACACAATACAGTGGAACACAATACACATCCACAGATTCAATCAACCACACACAGAAACCTGCAGCTATGGAAGCAGTAGATACAGAGGGCCAACTACATGATGCCATTTTATATAAGAGACTTGAGCATCTGTGTATTTTGGTATTGGTGGGTGATCCTAGAACCAATCCCCTGTGGATACAGAGGGAAGATTGTACACACATCTCCTATCAGCTATTTCCCTTCCCTTCCCTGCAGACTGGGACGTTTACTCACTATAAAGGCCAAGGAATCCCCACACCCAAGCTAGTTCCAGCTTCACATCAAGCCTCTATGACCACTCTAAGACCCAGAGGCATAGCCTTTAGCTCCAGGGATGCTTTCCTAGGATCCCCCTCTAGCACGAGAACAAAAAGATTCTGTTGGGAGGGAAGAAAGCTGGGCCACAAGATACCTGGGAGCGAGTTACCAGGAGAGGTGGCCACCAAGCGGCTCTGGATTGTGTGCAAAGCACTGGGCGCAGTGCTGCTTGCCACCACTGAAGGGGCTGGGCTGGCTGAGACTCCACCTTCAGAAGCACTCGACCTAGAGATGTAGAAAGGAGCACCATCATCCAAAGGTCAGAGGGTAGCAGACCCTAGCAATACAGGGAAGGTCCAGAGTGGGGTCCAGCAAGGCTTTCAGCAGTGGACACAAGGCTAGAACCTTCAGTTTCTTTGTCCTACCTTCCGAACCCAGCCTCTAGTCCTTCTACAAGTTAGGCCTAAAGTAAAGATCTCAGGCCTTAGAGTTTACGAGCCAGGAAACACTTGTAATCTTTAAGTAAAAATGAACTCTGAGTTGACCCAAAAGACAAAGATTCCAATCAGAAAGAAGTCACATTCCCATAAGCGAAAGAATCCAGAATCTATCATTTTCCTAAAGCATTACAGGATTCAGAAAATGGGTAAAGAGAAAAAGGAAACAGAGAAAGATCAAGAAACAGACTCACCTGGCTGTGGTAAGAAGTCCTGTGAGCTCCTTGGCCGCTGCGGAAGTCTGCCCCAGTGTCATGGTGATGGGTTTCCCACCCGAAGCTGCAAGAGAGAAAACCCCAACACCACTGGTTAGTTCTCTTTGGCCCCTACCTTTCCAGGTTCCACAACTCAGGCTAAATGTAAGATATTATGGACAAAAACTGGAAGATGAAAAAAGAACCACATTAGAGTAGGGGGAGTTGGGGTTATTTTTCCCTTCTATTTTCTAAACTTTCTGGAATATTTTATTAGCTTTAATTGAACCCCCACCCCTCCAAAAAAAGAACAAAATATATGATGCTTTGAATGACCCAACAGTTTCCTCTCATATTCTGCCTCACTGGTCCTCATTCAGGCGAGGGCACTGTCCACCTTCCCCATGTGTGTGACCTTGTGCCTTCTTTGCTTCGGGCACCTCTCACAGGCAGAGGCTGAGCCGTGGGCCAGTAGCCACCAAAGGGGCAATGCTGTGTACCCCAGGAGAGCTCTGTCAGTTCTTATTTAAATGTGCCAAGAGAAACTCACCTTCTGGAGCTCCTCCTTGGGAAGGAGCACAAGGCCCTCCAGCTGTTTCCCCTTGGGAGATAAGAGACACCTTGATCTTCGGTCGCTTGGAGGTCTTACTGCCAGGAAGAGGACTTGAGGGATGATGCCGCTTCAGCTGGACCCTAAGATCCTCTTTCTCTGCTTCTTCCGTTGGTTCCGATGAAATGGGAACTAAGAGATGAAGCTGAGGTGAGATCCTCCATTATCTAACAGACATCCAAACAGCCCAATAGACACTGCCAGTCAAACACTAGCATGTGCATGGCCATGTGTGAGAACACATGGGAAAAATACCCTAAGTACAGGGCCACACTTCAGAGGAGACCACCCATGCTTTAAGCCCACCCCCCTCATGCCCCGCCCAGAGTGAACCTAACTGTGCCTTCTCAGAACACAGCTCTATGCCCATCCCTCACCCTGCCCTGGAGTCAGAAGGGAAGGGGCCCTGAGTTGGAAGGAATAAAAAGACAAAAGTCACCCTGACCCTGCCTAGCAAAGGTTAACAACAATAATAAAAACAGAGGACTCACCACAGTGGATCTAAACAGTCCTTCCCAGACACAAAGAATGTGATCATTTTCCTGTTTTAAGTCCTACCCACATCACCACAAAGCTGGGGGCATTAAACATTCTATGAAGAACCCATGGAGGAGCAGCTCATCTAGTCCTCTCTAAAACAGAGAGTTTTTCACAAGGCTCTCCAAAGTCCCACCCTGCCCTAAAAGCCCAAGGTTGAAGGTCCACTTGCCAAATGGAGGCATTGACAAGGACTACTACCAGGAGTGAAAGCAGGCTTTTAGTAATTACCAGGTGAGGGAGCACCTTAGCCCAGGTAACAGGGCAACAATGGCCCATGTCACAACCTAATCCCCAGGTTGTTGGTACAAACACAGAGAAAAGCCATTTGTTCACATGTGGGCTTCCCCCTCGACTGAATCAAACAGACTCATCATGCATACAGCCAAGCCTTTGGGACTCTTAAGTTATCCTTCAGGCTCCCTCATAGATTATTCCCCCCTCTTTAAGTCCACAAGTCAACCCCAGCCCCTCTTTGTAGCACAGGCAAGCAGGAGCAGGGGTGGGGAGGAAGGCAGCAGCCACGTGAGGATGGAGGAGGGGTCCTGGCATGGGGCCACAGTGAGGGCATAGCCAGCTAGATGGAATGCTTAGGGGAGAAATGTACAGGCTAAAATCAGAGTAGGAAGATGGTGGAAGAGAAAAGAGTTACAGGATTTATGCTGATAAGTGGCTGGTGGGCTTGCGGCTGCCAGGATGAAAAAAGAAAACAGGCAGAGAGAAAAACACAAAAGGAAATGTAGGCTCACAGGCAATAATAAGCCACAGACACACAAAGGAGAAGCAGAGCCAAGAACCACACTAAGACAAAACAAGAAAAACACCATGAAAAGCAAACAGAAAGAATGGAGAAGAAGCAAAGACTACAGAGTAAGCCAAAAAAGACAGCAAAAAAAAAAAGAATCAGAAGATAGAAAAAGGCAGAAAGAAAAGAACAGGAAGAAATCAAACTGTGACAGATGAGGAGCAGATATGGGACAGAAATAAGAGGGAGGTGGAGAAAAGCAGAATGCAGAGGACAAAGAGGCGAGAGAAAGAACAATACTCACCAAAGAGACAGGAGGAGGTGCCGGGAGGAAGAGCTTTCCTCACCAGCATATTTTGTTTCAGAAAAGCAGCAAACTGTGCTGGAATGAATCAGAAAGAATTACAGAATCATAGCCAGCCAGAGAAAGGAGAAAAACAGAGGGAATAAGAAAAAGATGAAAAAGGTGTAGAAAATGGTCAACGGAGGCTCTTTCTAAAGTTATTGCATGGGAACCTGATTCTGCCATGCAGCAGCTCTGCAAAATCACCTATAGACTGAAGATGATAATGACCTGCCTCATGGGGCTGTGGCCAAGACTCAACAAACTACAGCAAGTCAGGTGCCAAGAAGAGGGCGTGGCACGTGGCAAGGGCTCCACTTATATTAGCAGCTATTGTTCCCTGCTTGCCCATCAGCTCTGCTAAAGCCAGGGTTCTAAGGCAGCTGCTCTCGCCCACTGGGTCCTCTTTCAAATGCAGCTTACCAATCAGCCTTCTAGAACTCCTTAGATTCTCAACTAAATACCCCCTACAGAAGCAGAGCAGACCACTAGCTCTGTCTTCATCAGCAGCCTAAGTGCATATTGCCCACATAGAACTTGGCTCTGGCCACCACTCAAGAAGATCCATGACCACGGAATCCATGCAGACCCTAGGGGCCTGGCCTCTTTTTTTGATTTTTGCCTTCATCCATCCACTCACACTTCTGCTCACAAGTGGCCTAGGTTTAAGTTCTGGATCCTTTGGCTCCACTAAAACAAATACAGGGGAAGTGAACAGACCAGCCTCCTATCCCCTCTGCATCTCTCTGGTCAACAGCCAGCTACGGCTGCTGCCTCTTCCCAGCCACTCCCATGCCCCTCAGAACCTCAGATGACACATGCTCCTAGATGCATCATCAAACACTGATGCCCAAGAGGCCATACCTTAAGCTCACCTAAGTAGATCAAAGTGGGGGCAGAGCTACTGTTCTTTCTTCCCCTATCCACTGAACCCTCCCTTTTCTTTTATTTATTTATTTTTATTTTTTATTCTTTTTTTCTCTCTGTAGTCCTGCAACCTCCATTCATGGTAAAGAACCCTCCCTTTTCTATAGCTCCTTACACAGTACTCACAGCTCTCCAAACTTTAATTTCAATCATACAAATAATTCCCAGCCTTATCTGAAACCTATCTGCAGAGAACCCTGATAAACTTTGCTGAAGGTCTCAGTGTGCAAATCTTACCTCTTCAAGGACAAAACAAATAAAGAGCACAATGCCAGTTGAGTTGCCTTATAATCTGATGAATAAAACCAACCACCCAGCACACATGATTGGAGAACTCCATAACTGCAGGAGTGGCTAGCAAGGTGTGGAACAAAAGACGACGTAGCTTCTCCGATTAGTAGGTAGAAAAAAGTTTAGGCCAATATACATGTTCACAAAGCCTAACTTCCCCAGAACACCAAGGCAAAGCTCTAACTAGTGCTCACAAAACCCCACTAATGCATAGCCCTTAGTATTCATTTTAACCTAATTTTGCCTAGACAGAAATGTAGGAAAGAGGTGCCTCTCACATTCCTCTGGAAAAATATGCAGATGCTAATACTTTCCAACTGCCACATGACATTAACTGCAGAAGACAGAACCCAAGAGGGATCACTACCAGGTGCCTATACCTTGGGCTTGTTTGTGGGTCAGCACAGCTTCTGTCCGCTGTACATGTCTCTTTAGCAGCTGAGAGCTCCCAATCTGACTGGACTTCTGGGCAGAGGTCACTGTGGTCACTTTAGTCTTGGGACTCGAGGTAGGGCTGCTGGACACACTGGAGAGATCCTGAGTAGGATGAGGAAGCCAAGAGATAGCCAATGCCATGAGGATCTGATTCAGTCAGCCTGCCCTCCTGGAACTCCCCTCATAGGAACTCACAGCCCTACAGCACTGATAGGGCAGATAGGCATCCCCAGGAAGCTACAGAACCAACTCTCCTGTCCTGACTCCTCAGCAAAAGTGCTCCCTCTCCCTGCCTCCCTCCCTGCTTGCTCTACCTCCGAGCCTGAGGGTGAGGCAGGCAGCTTGGCGGCTGGGGAGGCAGGTCGACTGCCCCGCTCAGGGACTTCAAAGGCCAGGTCTCTGCGGGCTGCATCACGGGGCTTCTTCTTCTTCTCAGCATCCTGATCCCGAGGCTCCGAGCCCACATGACCCTCAGCGCGAGTAAGCACTCCAGTGAGAAAGTCCACAATCTCATCCTAGTGTAGGGAGAGCCAAGGCCAATTAGTCCTTGTTTGAAGACCAGGAACCTCTCAGAGAGTTTCACACTACAGCTGATTCCTCCTTGGCTCTGTCATCCAGAAGATGTGCCAGTCCTTCCCCACTCACACCAGGCCTGGCACAAACTCCAGGCCTCTGAGTAGCTGTGGTTTGAGAAGACCAGAAGGTGTCTCTGTGAGGGGCGCTCTGGGGTGGGCACACTCCACCACTACTCCAATAGACCCTTCTCTCCTGATGCTTCACTCATATGTTCGTTCACCACTCTCCTTTTCTCTTTTTCTCCCTCTCTCTTTTCCTTTTTCTTTGCTTATGATTGAGGCCTACCAGAGGCCCCAGTGGATATGCCCTCACCCTTCAGAGCCCAAGAGGCTACTGTCCACAAGACCAAACCTAAAAAGCTATAAGAAAGGCAAGCTTAGCTGAGAAAAACATACAAAACAACTGTTTACCTGAATACATCTGTCCACCATGCTCTGAGTCAACCCTTCTGATTTCTTCTTTGCTTTGCTTATTCTAAAAGATGAAAAAGAGAAAATGTTTACTTCTTAAACATTCCATGGCATCCTATGGAAATAAGAATAAATTTCTTTTCTGTGTTGGTTATTTTCTAGGCCGAGAAAGGAAAACTATGATAGCCCTCAGGCAGGTAAGATAACCTCTCTGAACCTGTTTCCACATTTGCAAAATGGGGAATCATAACGCCTCTTTCATGAATTTGTAGGGATTAAGCAAAATAACATGTAAAGAAACCAAGCATGGTGCCCTGGTCTGTCACTCCAGAAGTCCTATACCTATGGCTTAATAGATTAACTCTATCCAGAATGCTAAAACCTCATCTGGAGGTCCCTCGACACAGTCCCAAATCCTGAGATTACTGGATGCTGCTGAACTGAGTCAGTAGGAGAGCAGGAAAGATGGTCATAGGTTAGTTCTAAAGGGATAAGAGAAAGTGACCATAGCCTGCTGCATTCCCCTCTCTGAAAGGTAGCATTAAAACCCTTGGCTTCCGACTGGGGGTCCTGGCAAAGAAAGAACTAGGGTACCATGTGACAGGACAGAGAACAGCATTATGAGCTTCCAGATTCTGACATCCCAATTTACTGATGGTTGGCTTCTGCTTTTGTGTAACACTGTCATTTTATAAATGAGGACAGTGAGTCACAGAAGTTAAGCAATTTATCCAAGCTTCTTAGCAAAGTGGTCAAGAATAACCGAGGTCTCCCAATTTTCAGTCCAGTGCTCTTACACCATGCAAACATGTCTCATCAGTAGCCTTACAATCTAACTCTCAGTAACTGCATTCCAACAGCTTCCCACTCCCTCACAGCTACTCAGCACACATAGTCCATTCTCCTTCAGATAAGAGTGTTTGAATTATCAAGAAAAACAATGTATTTACATGAAAACATTACCTTGGGTTATCAAAGGACTGGAAACTAAATTCATAAGAAGCTGGTGAATGACAAAGGCCAGAAAGACTTCTCTAAAACATTTATGAGTAAGAAACTGAAAGGCAACTGGGAGCAGGTAAATGCTCTAAGCTCTGTAGTTAAAACACACAACTGAAATTAATCTCTAAGATTGAGAGTATTTAAAAAGGAGGCCAAATAAATGAAACAACCTCTTTTTCAGTACATTTCATGAAAATGTAACTAAAGGCCCTGTAAGCCCTAGCCTTAAGAGTGATCATCTCAATGACCCAGATTAGCTTCCTAAAAACCCTTCCAAACTTTGGCTGTGTTTATCTCCAAAATACATCAAAGGATGCTTAATACAAATAACATCCATGTTCACATTCATCCTCGGTAAGGAATACAATTTTCAAAAATGGCTACCCCAGAGAAAGTATGTTAAAAAGGAGTATATTTACAGAATCTCAAACTATCTTCTCCTCACAAAATAACTATTAATTAGAAAGGGAAAAATAGTCACTTCACAGTGGAGAACCTGGTAGAACCTACAATAACCATGTGATCAAGGTTATCAGAAAGCAATGATAAAACAAATCAACATCGTGTATCCTCTGACAGGATACACTGAGAAGAGTACATGCCCTCCATGGCATTCCTCCCAAAAATGCATATTCTCAATGTAATCATAAGAAAATGTCAAAAACCTAAACTGAGGGGCAGTCTACAAAATAACTGGCCAACAGTCTTCAAAAATGTCAAGGTCATGAAAGACAAAGACAGACTAAGGAACTCTATCAAATTAAAGGAGACTGAGAGGATGCAGCCACTAAATGCAACATGATCCTGGACCAGAAAAAGGACATTAAAGACAAATCATCAAATTTGAGTCTGTAGATTAGATAACAGTATTGTATCAACATTAATTTCCTGATTTTGAGAATTTTACTTCTGTTATATAAGATGTTATTAATAACATTTGGAAAATTCAGGTGAAGGGTATATGGGAATATTTTTTACTAGTCCTGTAACTTTTTGTAAATCTAAAGATGTAAAAAAAACCAATTTTTTAAATGCCCACTTTTAACCGAACCAGATTCATCTATTTACATTGCTAACATGGCTCTCGCAGCTCTGCAGAACCTACCTACCTAAGATTATCATCAGCTCCCCCAACCACCACCAAGCTGTTCTCAGCCCGAATCTTCTCCCGGAAGTCCTCCATGGCTTCAGGGTGACACTGTAGGGAATTCTGACCAATGACAAAGAGGACTGGAGTCTTCATATCCAAGAGGGAATCATCCACATCCTAAAAGAGGTACAGGTTTCAGAATCAGCTAGTTCATATTCATGAAGCACTGACCTGGAAACTGCACTCAGGAGAGTCAGCTGTGCAGCTGCAGTCTGCCTCAACACCAGCCTGGAGGAGGCACGCACACCCTCACTCCCACTGTCAATGACCCAGCAATCAGCTTTGCCTCATTCTTACCCCTCTGGGGCCATCCACGGTAAGCAGAGGAAACCCAAGGCAGACAATTGCAGTGACGTACTCCATCACTGACACCTGTAAATAATAGCACAGTTTTTCTCAAAGTCAAATGACTTCACTGCACATCAGCCTACGTAGAATCTAGGAGTGGTCCAGACCGACCAGCCAGTCCCATCTCCTCCTCCCCTATCCTAAGCTCCAGATGCATCAATCAGCCACAGAGGCAACAGTAAGAGCATGAAACACAAGGCGGCAACTACTTAGAGAAGTGGGGCCCAAGAGGATCCTAGCAGGTGGCTGAACCATAGGTTCAATACTCCTGCCCTGTCAATCTCCTCCACTAGAGCCCTCTCGCTCTGTTTTTCTCCATGAATAATAAATATAATTGAGAGAACACAAATTTTGCCATTATTGTTTAAGTGAAGAAAATTTCTTTCTATTGAATTTAACATATAGCTCCCAGACGTCCCAGATTTTTTGCAGTTGTCGCTGATGGAGTTCCGCCATCCCTGGGAGCAGGGACTATGGGGGAGATGGCTTTCTTCCTCTCATGGCCCTAGATATCACACTTGACTAGACTGCATGAAGCAGAAGAATTGGGGTTTTAGATATGTCAGGGACACTTACACAAACTGACAAACATACAAATGTATATATAACAAGGAAGAAAAGGTTCCTTGATGTCTTGGAAGGGAACTGATCATGACACAACATTAAATTCCAGAGCTATTAATTTTTGCCTGCTAGAATTACTGTTAATTTTTTAGATGGGAGAATGGTATGGTACTTGTGTTTGGAGGAAAAAAATGAATCTTTTTTTTTTTTTTAAGAAATAAATGCTCTCTAAATGAATCATGTATCATTTATATAGATACATGTTCTATAAATGAAATGCTATGACATTTGAGACTTTCTTGAAAATAATCTGGGGGAGAGAAAAGTGAGCAGGGGTAAGATGAAACCAGCCCAGATGAGAGTTGATCACTAGTAAAGCTGGGTGAGGGGCCCATGGCGTTTATTATGCTAGTTTATTACACTATACTTGCTTTTGTTTTGCTTAATATTTTCCACAATAAAGTTAAAAAAAATAAAGTCTGTCTTCTATAATTTAAAATGCAATTATATAGGTAAAGCATCTAGCACAGTGCCTGAAACACAGTAAAGGACTCAATAGCTGCTATCATTAGTAGTAGTATTCTACCCCAAGACAACCTCCAGTTCCTCAGTGACCTCCAAATAAGACAGAAATTACTTACATGACAGGCCACCAAAGCTCCTGTGTTCCAGCCAATCAAGATTATGGGTTTGTGTGGGAAATGGCTGTGAATCTTTGTGGGAAGAGAAAGAAGACAGTAAGGTAAGAGCCCACAAATGGGCATGGAACAAGCCCAGAATGCTGGGTGTGCCACAGTGAACTGAAATAGGAGCATTCTCACCTCCAGCACTTTGCTTCTCACTGCCCCGATCATATGCTCGAGACACTGCAGAACTCCTACCCCACTGCCATTGTTCAGCAGATGGGTGGCTACAGGGATGACCTGAAGGAAAGAAGTGGTACCCATGCCAGCAGAGGTAAGTTTCAAATCTTCTCTCAATTCTGCTTAACCTACTCTAAATACTTTCAACCTCGGAATTCCAAATAAAAGAAGGATTAGGGGATGCTCCACATTTAAGTCATCCATTCTGAACCCTTTCTGCATGTTTTTCTCCTCAATCCTCCAAGACTATATTCCTGCCCAGGAGAGAGTTCCTCTTGTCCCCACACATACCTTGCCTAAGCAGGAGAGCTGAGATTGCCAAAAGCGGTGGCGGCGTGAGGTGGGAAACACGGAGCTGGAAGGGCCAGAGGAAGCGATGAGAATCAGAGGAGAGCCAGGGAGTTTGCTCTAAGGAAAAAGAATCACACCCAAAAAACAGTGAGTAAGGTTCAGCATCGTGACTCACACCTATAATCCTAGCACTCTGGGATTACTTGAGTCCAAGGAGTTCAAGACCAGCCTGAGAAAGAATAAGACCCTGTCTCTACAAAAAATAGAAAAATTAGCCAGGCATACAGTGGCACATGCCTATAGTTCCAGCTACCTGGGAGGCTAAGGCAGGAGAATCGCCTGAACCTAAGAGTTTGAGGTTGCAGTGAGCTGTGATGACGCCACTGCACTTTAGCCAGGGTGACAGAGCAAGACTACTGTAAACAAAACAAAACAAAAAAACAGTGACTGAGAGGTGTTCTTCCATGAAATCCCAAGTATCCCAACACCTTTCTCATCCCAACCAATGCTTTTTTGCTTACAAAAACTATGGTGAGCACAAAACAAGTTATTAATGAAAAAGTTAAAGAAGTCATTTATCATTCACTTGCCAAGGTTCTATAGCTTGAGTCTAAAAATTTCATATGCCATAGTTAAGTCCTGAGCCAGCCAACTTACTGGTTTGTTATGAGAAAGCACGCCGACAGCAGGGTCCCAGGGCCTCTTCAATAGGAGAGACAAGGCTTCAGCTCCTGCAGCTCCCGTTTTTGTGTTGGATGACACAAGCATCCGGTCAATCAAGCTCGGGATCTAGAAAGGAAGAAGAGCAAAGATGCTTCCAGTGTGAACCCAAGACCTTCCCACCATCACAATAAGCCAGGAGGTCAGAGCCCCAGTATGAGCCATATAGATAAACTTCAACTAAGCCTATCAAACCTTCCTCAGGAATAAAAGTACAAATAAACAGATAGCTGAAAAGCATGCTCTCACCATGAGAGGGAAATGGGTATAGTTCTTGGGAAAGCACTCTGGTGATATGCATCAAGGGATTGAATTTATTCCTATCCCTTTCCCAAACAATTCTACTTCTGAAAACCTTCTCTAAGAAAATATATCAGACACACACACCCACACACACACACGGGTGGGGAGTTATGCAGAAACAAATTCAGTGTCAATAATGATCAAAAAGTGAAAACAACTTAAATGTATATATGTATGGGAGTGGTTAAGCCAGTTATCCACCTAGTTGGATATTAAGCATTACTTTCAAATATTTACAAGAATTTGTAGTAATATATAGAAGTAATTTTGCTAAACTGTTAGAAGTAAAACAGAAAATATAAAAATTATCTCTATTAAGGAAAAAAAACTATAATATGCCAAAATGTTAATAATGATCTATATGGAGTTATAAGTCACTTTTTCCTTTACAGATTTCTGTTTTCTCTAAATTTCCTCAATGAACATCAGTTGATTTTTAAAATTTCTTTAAAAATCTTCATTTTCTTCTAGAGTACTGCCTTCAAGCTGCGGCATGTTAAAGAAACCTGTTATTGTGTCCCAAGAAATATATTCTACTCTATCTGTATATTGTTCTATTTACTGTATCCTGTTTTTTACTATCCAGCAAAAATATGACCTCACAGATGTGCAAATATAGGTTTCAGACATGCTGATGCTTACACTGAGAAGAAATATCTGTGTGAATTCCACGCTACCCACAAAAGGTCAAAGTGACCTAGGGGAAAGGAAAGATTTTTAAATGTTAGAGGTATTTTTCAGAAAAACAAAAAGGTTTTCAGAAATTGGAGAATAAAAAGTACTATGATTTGATATAGGTTGTAAAACTTCAAAGACACCAGGAGAAGATAAGCTGCTCTTAATTTAAAAAGATAGAGAATAAAAGATTTCTGCCTGAGAAATTAGAGGATTATTATTATCATTAGACTTTCTCAGTTTAACTTGGGAAACCAATGTCTATGCAACAATTGCTGTTACAAGGCACCAAGCTAGTAGTTCAGCAGGGGAGTTTAATCCACGAGAGGTAATGAAGACAAACACACAAATAACAAAGCAGGGGGACTGCTAACTGCCATGAAAGAAACAGAAACCCCACATTGCTATGATTCAAACCATTCAACAGAGGAGGAGAAGTTAGGCAATTTTCATCTAAAAATGTAGCATGTGAAGTGAGACAGGTTCTTCAGAACAGGTAGGACTCCCAACAGAACATGAGAGAAGAGCTTTCCAATCAGAGACACCAGCAAAAGGCAAGAATGTGTGGAGCTTATTCCAGGTACAGGTGGACTGAAGTCGAGGATTCAAGTAAGGAAGTTGGAGAACATAAAGCTAATAACAAAGGATAAGACCAAACTGCAAGGATCTTCACCCCAACTGGCCATTCTTTGTAATTCACTATAATTTACTTGTAATTCACTATAATTGTGAGCCACTCAACACTGTGAGGCAGAGGATCTGATCTGCGTTAACTTAAAAAGCTTTACCTGGCAGTAGAGTATTCCCATGAAACCAGAAAACCTTGAAACTCGCTTTCTGTCAACAAAGAATAAATAATCAATACCTGACTTCTCTGCTTGGAGCTGGGAAGACCCATATTCCCTCACCTGCATTCTGCATTCACTCTCAACAGCCAAGTAAGAGGCTGGGTCTACACCTTCTCTGCCCTCTTTATAATAGACCTAATGGTGAAAGTAGCTGGCATAGGAGCACGACCCCATCCACCTGTACTTTTAACATTCAGTAAGCACTTTAAAACAATCCTATAATCATTTATATGCTTTGGGAAACAACCAAAGCATTTGTTGTAAATCTTAACATAGTCATGGGAAAATAAGAGTCTGACGGTAGACCACTGTGGAGAGCACAGGCCAGTGTGGACAGCAGCTCAAGTCTGAGGCTCTTGCTGATTGGTGTACTTGCAAGCCTTCCACCATTCTGGCTAACCTGCACTACGACCCAGCAGCATGGCCAGGCAGCAACCAACTGTGCACACCTGTGGAGTCCCCCAGTGTTTTGTCATGCTCATAATATCTGAATACCACCTCATTCACATGGGACATGTCCAGCCAGTAACTTAAAACAGGGAAGCAGTACAAACTCTTCCTTACTAGGGAAATTACCAAGTCATGCTGGCCATGTTGAGTGAGGCAGAGCCACCAGAGAACTGGGACCCTGGTCACTACCAACACTCATCCCCCTAGAGTGTTTTCACCATTGTTGTACTTTTGCCACAGGTAGAATACTGTGGAGAACACTTTGAAAATGCTTACAATACTCACAGGCCACCACCCTCTGCCAGGGTCTTGTCTTGGTCCCACACCCCACATGTCCACCATTCACCACCCAGGCCCAGGATTTCTACTGTAGAGGAACAGTACAGAAGTCTGGAACTCTCTCTCCATTTGCCTCTTTCTTCACTAGAAAATAAGCTCCATCAGAGCAGGGAGCAGTTCTGTTCTGCTCATCCCAGTGCCTGGCACATAGTAGGCATAAAATATCAATAAATTATTACTTGAAAAAAATGTCAAGTTTCCTACCATTAATGTATTTAATACTGAGTTTTATTTCAGCACTATACAAGTCTTCCTTCTAACAAACTCTGCATCTTTTAACTTAAAAATAGGTGAGAGGCTGGGCACGGTGGCTTACGCCTGTAATCCTAGCACTCTGGGAGGCTGAGGCGGGTGGATCGCTCAAGGTCAGGAGTTCGAAACCAGCCTGAGCAAGAGTGAGACTCCGTCTCTACTAAAAACAGAAAGAAATTAATTGGCCAACTAAAAAATATAGAAAAAAAATTATCCGGGCATGGTGGCGCATGCCTGTAGTCCCAGCTACTTGGGAGGCTGAGGCAGAAGGATTGCTTGAGCCCAGGAGTTTGAGGTTGCTGTGAGCTAGGCTGACGCCATGGCACTCTAGCCCGGGCAACAGAGTGAGACTGTCTCAAAAAAATATAAATAAACACAAAATAAAAAATAGGTTAGAAACAATGAATCTGAAAGCTGTATCTGGGGATATAGCTGGGGAAAGCTGTTGGCCAGGCAACTTATAGCAGCAAGATGGGCCTGCTTTCTGCAAAGGAGAAAAGAAAAACTATTGAGGAAAAAAAAATAAATCAAGAATGGAATCAATCCAAGTAGTCTGAGGCCATTTTGCATAGCAAAACATCCAAAATATTTCAAGAACCTATATAATCATTAACGGTTACTGTGGGCTTACTATGTGTTCAATTTTGTGCCAAGCACTCTACATAAATTAATGAATTTAATTTTCACAAAAATTGTAGATAGGTATTATCGGCCACATTTCAGAGATGAGGAAATGGAGAAAGTAGTCCAAGTTGACACAGTTAATCAGTGACAGAGCTGAAATCAGCCAGGCAATCTGCCTCAACAATCTACACTGCACCACACTGAGTATGGCCTGATGCAATCACTAAAGGAATGATAAACCGGAATCACCAACAAAAGTATTTTAACTTTGTGCCATACTATCTAAGTATGAAAGCAGGGAAATGTCATGACATGTTTGTAATGAATTATCAAAGTCCAAGTGTTTGCTACTGAAGGCTCATCCCACGACGAGGAGAAACCAAGGCATGGCACTTCCCTGTTCTGCAATTCCCCAGCACCCTGAGCTCCACAGTCTGCTTCTCACATCCTTCTCAACAAACTCCTTCCCTAGTAAACCCTGCATCTCCCCCATGACAATCCAATTCAGCAATGACTCAAACCACAAGCTGCAATGCTACAGAAGCTAAATGTGTACTCTGGTTTTCAGGCCCCATACCTCATCCTGGAGACAGCAGGGCTAAAAACATTTACCTCAGACGCAAGCATGAAATGTTACCTCGTCTCCTATTTTTAATAGCATACACTTTAGCTTTGGCCATGCCCTCCAACCTGACCAGATAATGACTTGCCCAACCCCATATCCTGAACCCACAGCATAGGCCGGCTACTCCTAGGACAGAACAGACACAAATCACAGCCTTACCTTCCCTTTCAGCGTCTGCAAAGCATCCAGGTAGGCTGCCAGCATGGGCAGACTCAACGTCTCTACAAGGGTGGTGTGCAGCCACTGGATCAGCTTGGTGTCCCAGCTCACGCTTGCCAGAGCCTGCCGCACTCTCCTCGCACACTTGTCCACGGCAACACGGCGCAGCACTGGCTCATTACAAGCCTGAAGGATGTAAGTGGAAGTGATAAAACATGAGGACCACCTGGTTAGCAAATAGGGGGGACAAGTCAGTCAGCCAGTGAGGCCTGAACTAGGAAGAGCCCACCATGGGCAGATTTCTGGTGTCTTACCCCTTCATTGGCCAAGCGGGCAAGCCGGTCAGACTGCAGGGCTTTGAGGATCTTGTTGAATAGCTTGTTCTGGGCCATTGTCCAGCCAGTCCTATAAGGGAAACTCTGAGGAATTATAGTCAAACCCTGCTGATGCTCCCCATGTATGTACACCATATAAAGAAGATTATGCCACATTTTTTGTTCCCACTATGAAAGAGTATAACTGAAAGTAATTTAGTCTAAAGACCACTGAGCTAAAACACAAGACCTAGATTCTGGTGCCAACCCTGCCAATCAATCATCTCAGCACACATTTGTATTAATAATATACAAACTACAAGCCTAGACCAGTCACGAATGAAGTCTTTTAGGCTAGCAAAGCTAATTATTTACTTAGTGCCTAAAATAATCCCATTAGTAAATAAAAAGCACAGTACCATTGCACAGACATTATTTAAATTTCTTAAGTTTTTATTTCACAGAAAAAGGCAGATGGGATCAGCAAGCATTTTAATGTACTAAAATCTCAGATTCAGGCACGGTGCCTCACGCCTGTAATCCTAGCACTTTGGCACTTTGGGAGGCCGAGGCAGGAGGATCACTCAAGCCCAGGAGTTTGAGGGTTGTAGTGAGCTATGATGACGCCACTGCACTCTATCCTGGAAGACAGAGTGAGACTCTGTCTCAAAAAAAAAAAAAGGTCTATTTAAACTAACCTTAAGAATTAAAAAAAAGCAAAAATATAACCAATAAAGTGGCTATTCTCCTACTCTTCAATATTCCACCCCATACTAATCTCCCCCTTTTCCATATACATTTTTGTATTTTTTCTATATGTCACACAATTAGCAAATTTATTTTTGAACTGGATGTTCCCTATACACTAACGTGTTATTATCCCAACATGTAACACTGGCATTCACACATCTACCTTGCTTATAGATGGCTTTGTGTGTCCTTCTCCAACTCAGCTGCACACTCCTTGCACTTAGAAACCTATCCTACTGTTCTCATCCCCACCTCATGACACTCAGCACTGTGATATGGAGCTTACTAATGTCCCCCTCACCCCACTCCCAGCGATCTTAATTACTCTGATACTCTAAATCTGGCTAGTAGCCTTCCTAAAGATACTAAGAGAAAGGCAATAGAAGATGCTCAATTAATATTTGTTTACCTACTCTCTCTGCCATAAAAAGCTGGTGATTAAATTTATTTTTAAGATTTAAGTGGGTGCTAGACCCAGAGACTCTGCAATGAGTTCAAGGTAGCATTTCAAATCAGTCAGAATAAGGTCACTAAGTAGAGTTGAGACAACCACTAGCCAATAGGAAAAGACAATCTGATCCTTATGTATCATTCTTTACATCAAAATAAATTTCAGATGGAATAAAAAGTTAAATAATAAAAAATAAAACTATCAAAGTTACAGGAAAAAATAGTGATTTCTAAAAATAGTGATATCTTGGAATGAGTAAGGCCTTTCTAAGGATGACCCAAAACCTAGAAGACATAAAAGGAAGAGAGAGAAATGTAACTGCATAAAAATTTCAAACTTCAGTGAAGAAAAAAAAAAGTATCATAAAGTCAAAACATGATGGGACAGTAACTGTCATCTCATTAGAAGAGAAAAGGGCTCTAAAAATTAATAAGAAAAAGATGAAATACTCAATGGGAAAAGAACATGAAAAGGTAGGTCACAAGTCAACCACACTTCAAAATTAAATGCAAATTAAAATCATAAATTATTTTTACCTATCAAATGGGTAAAAATTAAGAATTTTTAATAGTACTATGTTGCTGTGAAGGTACAAGAAAATAAATCACTCTGTATTCTGTTGATGGAAGTATAAATTAGTATAACCTTTTGGAAAAGTCAATTTGATAAATTAGTCAAAAAACATAAATCAGATCATAACACTCCTCTGCACAAAATCCTTCAGTGGCCTCATTTCAATCAGTTAAAAGCAGAAGTCCTTTCTGGGGCCCCTCACTTACTTGCTTCCGCCACGTTGCCCATACCCCTCCCTCCCTTGTATGCTTCCCACCCCTATCACAGACTAGGCCCCTGCTATTTATTGCCCTGACTTGAAACAATGGCTCCCTGTCCCACCTCCTTCAGGTTGCTGCTCAATTGTCACCTACTACTGAGGCTTCCCCTGACTCACTCCTATGTAAAAGTACAACACCCCAGTCCTACCCTCGGATTCCCTAATCTGCTTTCCAGCTGTATCACCACCTCATGTTCTATCCATTCTATTTATTTTAGTTTGTTTCTCTCTGCTAGAATGTAAAGGCCAAGATAGCCAGGATTTTTGTGGGGTTTATTTAAATGCTTTATTCTCAGCACACAAAACAGAGCCCAACACACACTGGGGAGTTAAACATCTGCTGAATAAATAAATGGATGAATTGTGTGCATACTGCATTCTAAGTTCTATAAACAGCTAGGCCCTCACACTCCACAGCATACAAAGCACATGGGTACTATGCAGCAAAGAGAAACACAGAAACATGATTTATGCTCAATGGTAAATTTCAAGATAGTCAAACTGCAGGGAAGCTGCCTGAAACACTATCAACAATCTCAATTTCTCTTACTACATAATAGAGTAGCACCCTTTCTATCATAAACCACCCCACAAGATACCCTAATTTCTACACATCATGGAACACCAATAACATGGCCCAGTGAGTATGCAGGTGGAGGAAAAATCACCCTTTGTTATTCACTTTGTAAAACTAGCCCAGTGTCCCTGGATAGAACAAATATCCTCTAGAAAGGAGGAAAATAATGGTCCAACTCCTTTTCCTTCTGTAAAACAGAATCACCACCTACCACATCTCCAATTCTACAACGTACCACAGTTACTCGGTCCCAGAGAACCTAACTAGGGGCTAGGACTCTAATAAACAACTATGTGCCCTGGGTCTCCTTGTCCATAAAATAGATTTAGACTAGATGATCTCTAAGTTCCTTCTAACAATAAACAAAAAATTCAGGTTAGCTATGATTACTGATGACAGCAAAAGTTATAAAAGCAGTCAAATCACTAACAGAAACAGAACAGAATGACTGTCTTCTTGAGAAGCACCCTCTATCTTCACTTTCCTTGCTAAATCTTTTTGTTTTTTTGAGACAGAGTCTCACTCTGTTGCCCCAGATAGAGTACAGTGGTGTCATCATAGCTCACTGCAGCCTCATACTTCTGGGCTCAAGGGATCCTCCTGCCTCAGCCTTCCCAGTAGCTGGGAATACAGGTGTATGCCACCATACCCAGCTGATTTTTCTATTTTTAGTAGATACAGGGTCTCACTTTTGCTCAGGATGATCTCAAACTTCTGAGCTCAAGCTATCCTCCTGCCTTGGCCTCCCAGAGTGCTACCTAGGATTACAGGCGTGAGCCACCACACTTGCCGCTAAATCCTTTCTTAACTGCCAAAGCCTCCCACCCTTTTATAGCTTCCTTGTGGAGGTACTAGAAGCAGTCTTAGGTTTCTTGGGATTGTCCTGTTTCTTTCCTAGTTCTCTTGGCTTAATCACTGTTACTTCATCAGGATCCAGTTTTTGATGTGGTTTGATATTCAGAGAGATTCTGGACTCGGGAAGAGGGCGGGGGACTCAGCATACCTTGGGACTAGGAAGGCTTGCTGGGACCAGTAGCTCCAGCCCATTGGTTCATACTCTTGTTTTCCTTTACATTATTTAAATGCACAGCATACTTACATGAGTAGCATTTCTCTTATATATAGTGATTCTCACATGGGCTTAAGGAAGATTTGGTTGTGGCAGGAGGAAACAGAGGACGCTCACAAGCAGTTTTAAAAAGCTCTCTAGAGATACTTGGGTATATCTCCATAATAATACAACTTTTTGTTTTTAACGGCTGGATAGGTTCTACCCTATCTGTGGACACTGAAGTTGTGCATCTTTTATTGCTATTTATAAACAGTTACAGACCATCCTTCCCTTTCCCCCCAATACACACACACACACACACATCTATCTATCTATCTATCTAAATTTATACACTCATGCAAATATCTCTGTAGGATAAATTTCTTGAAGTGGAAATGAAAGATCAAAGGCTATCTGTGTTAAAATTTCTGAATTTCCAGTTCTGTGAAAATAATAGGCACGAAGAACCTGTAGTATTTTGAAAGTGGTATTATATTACAACCTTACCTCCAGCAATAATGCTCATTTATAATCAACCAGGTTAAGCAACAAATACAATTTCTTCACATTCAACAATCTCTGGAGTTTTCTCAAAGCCTACTGATCATGTTGCAAACTTTAATTCCAAGAACAGAACGAGGTATAATTTATTTATGAGACACCAACAGCATTTCCAAAATTATCTTATTCTTTATTATATAACAGGATGTTTTTCCCTATTTGTTTTTCTTACTCTATATTTATTCTGAAACCCAAAACGATGGGAGCAAGAAAAACGATGTGAACAAAAGGGGAGGAGGGTTAGAAAGCTATTTAGAAATTACTACCACACACCAATGACAGCTGAAACTTAAATTTAAAAACCACAATGTTGAGAGTCTAAAATCCCAGAAAAAGTTCTTAGGACTGCTGCTGGATATATAACAAAGTGATTCCAAGAACGGAAACATGTTCTCTATATTTTGTCAGCTTTGTGGGAGGCTGGAAAATTAAGTGGGGAGAAGAAAATGATCTAACCCAAGATTAAGATAAAGAGCATGCAAAAGATATAATTAAGGAAAATTTTAAAAACAGGAGACACGATTTTAAATACAAGTCTAAATAGTCAAATGAGCTGATGGGAACTGTGGTGAGTCTCCCCATCTAAACCTATTCAAGTTTTATTGAATTTTAAATACAAGTCTAAACAAGTCTAAAATACAAGTCTAAAGAATTTTAAATACAAGTCTACACAGTCAAATGAGCCCATGGCCCATGGGAACTGTGGTGGCTCCCCTGTCCCATCTAAACCTATTCAATTTCTATTTTATGAGTGCAAAAATGCCTTTTCATTTCTTAGATGAGATCAGATAATCTTTTGTCCTCCATGCTCTAACTAAATGTACCTGAACAATATGCTGTCCTCTGTTCATCTTATTCAAAGCAGCCAAAATATCACACTGGTACTAGAAAAATCTGTTATTTTCAAAGGTAATCATTTTACTGATGTTTCAAGGAAAACTAATTCAACATTAAAATAGCTAAAGGATTTTTTTCTTTTAACCAAAAGACAAACAGGGAGAGACAAAGAAAATCAGAGAAATTTACTAAGTCACCCTTTTCTTTTTCAGATTATAAAATTCTTTGCCTAAACACTAGAAGAAAAAAAGGAAGGCGAAAGAAAGTAGGTAGCAGGCGGGGAGGAAGGGAAAATAAACAGCTCAAAGATAGACTTAGAATTTCAAACATCCAACCTAAGATTTATACATAGATACATACAATGCTGAGATACATAATTAGAGACAGTTCAGAAAAGGAAAATGGGGGTTTTTTTGGCTAGAATTCATAAGTTCTGATTTCTAAGATAAGACAGCCTGCTTTGGACAGTACATTCTTTCACTGAAATGCTGGAAATGTCCTCAAGTCCACTTGAGCAATGCTGAGAAGTATCATGTATCTGGAGTATTTTGTTAAATGTCTTTCAAAAGCTGTGCATCTAATGAAATTTGGCATTTGACAAATATCTGGAGGGGAAAAAAAAGGTGGCCCAACATCTCCTAGTCTATATTACTATGCCTACCAATATAAAACATTTTCAAAGTCCTCTAAGTCACACAGCCATGGCATGCAGACACAAGAACATGATCCAGACCTGGTCAACTAACTTCTATAAGGAGCTATACAGTAAATATTTTAGGGTTTGTGGGCCATATGGTCTCTGCCACAACATGGGCATGAGTGTACTCCAATAAAACCTTATTTATGGACACTGACATCTGAATTTCACATGTCATGAAATATTATTCTTCTTTTGAGTTTTTTCCAACCACTTAAAAACATAAAAACCATTCCATACAAAAAAAAGCAATAGGCCAGATTTGGCCCACAGGTCAGTTAGACAACCACTGATCTAGACAATTAAACCAGGCAGAGATATTTATTTAAACCATTTCATAAAATATCAGCCATTACTAGAGAAAGCTACAGCCAGGTGCAGGTGGAGGGCTTCATTTTATACACACATAAAATTATCTGAAGGCAGTTGCTACTGAAAATAATTCAAGAGGGGGGAAAAAGCCCAAACAAGGAAATTGAGTTTCTGACACCATAGTTAAAAAGCAATCAGTAAGCCCTCCAGGGAAAAACTCCAGAGTTCTAGAGAGTTGTTCTATAGTCCACAGAGTTCTCAAAGTGAGAAACTAATTTTACAAGACTTTATACAGGAAGAAAGAAAGCAACAATTTAACAATCAAGTCAAGGGAAAGAATGGCAACGAGATGATTATAATCAGAGCAGAGGGAACTGCAAGCTTGAAACAGGCTATAGATCTAGGGGATAGGGTCATAAAATGATGACCTCTGAAATTGAAGGTAAGTATCATCAAATAATGAAATTAGCCATATGTAAAAGTTACCTACCAAAAGAGGTGATTTGTAAGCCTATCGCTAATGAGAGGATGCCTCCAAAATCTCATCAGATACTAAAAAGACAAATAACCTGAGATAAACTGAACTCTAATGAATCATATCAATCTGTAGCAATATCACAACAGAAGGATGGAGGTCTACATGGAGACTGGAGAAAGATAAGCCAAAGATAAGTGTTTCTCTAAAGGAGTAGACTCCACAGTTAAAGAGAAGGGACACTCTGGTCTACTCTGTGGGCTCAACTTGCCTAGAGAAAAGATATGCACATGTACCTATTCTGCTGTGTGCTTCCTGTGCAGACTCTCCACTCACCTTTCCATTTCTGGAATAGAATGGCTTCCAAGACTTTCCTACTGAGAATGAATACTCTCGCCAGGCCACCCCCAGTGTCTCTTATGCTTTGCAGCTATAGCTCTCCTTATAAATTAAGAAACCGGCATTCATATGTATTATTAAGTCTCTCATCACTTTGATTTAAGCATGAATCATCTACAAAGACCTCTTTATCATAGTTATGGGTGAACTGACAAAAAACATCATGTAGTTCTCCCATGTACTTCCTGAAATTGGAAACTGAGGACCAGGCAGTAGACAACACCAAAAAGCGACACATAACCATATAAGGCCACCTTGCTCAGCTACCACTAACTGGTTTTTCTCTCTTTCTATTGTCCTTAAGGCAGAGGGTACAGTATTCCAGAGAACACTGAGCTCCAGAGTCAGACTGCTTGGTTTAAACAAAACTCTGTTCCATCTCTTCCTAACTAAGCTTTCTTAAACTCCCTGAGCTCAGTTTCTTCATCCTATAAAACAGAGATGAAGGAGGGCTATATCTCCAAGAGTTACCGGGAGGATTAAAAGACAGAATGCATTTGAGGTGCTTGGCACAATGTCTGGCACCTAGAAAGCACTCAACAAATAGTAGTTCTTTTTTTGTTACTACCATTGTTATTATTTTTATTATTAACTGTAACAACAGTGATAAATTCTTTTGCTGAATACACTGACTTCAGCAATATTCTAGTAATTGAACTTCAATCTTAACAGTTTTCCTCTTTATTTGAAGCTCTAAAGAACTTCTTAAGGCACTACATTAATTCCAATTCAAGACCCCAACCAACTTCTTTACAAGTTTGTTTGTTTGTTTATTGACTGATTGATTGACATGGGGGTCTCTCTATGTTGCCCAGGCTGGCCTTGAACTCCTGGGCTGAAGGGATCCTCCCAGCTCAGCCTCCCAAGTAGCTGGAACTATATAGACACATGCCACTGTGTTCAGCCAAGTTCTTCAACCAAGGTACAGAACTGTTCCTCTTTCAACAGTTACTGTCTTGATAACAGAAGCATACCTACTCCATCTCATTTCCAACTTCCAACCAGCCTCATAAATCATGCCAATCATCTCAAATTTCCCTACCTCTCTTCCAATCTCTCCTTCATTATTAAAAAATAAGAGTTATTGGCTGGGCGCAGTGGCTCATGCCTATAATCCTAGCACTTTGGGAGGCTGAGGCAGGAAGATCACTTGAGGCCAAGAACTCAAGACCAGCCTGGGCAATAGCAAGATCCCGTCTCTATAAAAACTAAAAAAATTAGCCGGGCATAGTGGCACGTGCCTGTAGTCTCAGCTACTTGGGAGGCTGAGGCAGGAGGATTGCTTGAGCCCAGGAGTTTTGATTTGCAGTGAGCATGATGATGCCACTACACTCACCCTGTCTCTAAAATAAAATAAAGAGCTCTCCAACATTATGCATTATGGCATGTTTACCACCTACCAAGTTGGAATAATATTCCCTCACATACTATAGATATAATATATAAATAGATAAACAGCCATCAAGAAAATACCAATTAAAACCAGTAGAATGGTTATAATTTAAAAATAAGAAAGAAAATTCGTAAGTGTTGGCAAGGATGTAGAAAAACTGGAAATCTCATACACTGCTGGTAAGAATATAAAAGGATACAGCCACTTTGGAAAACAGTCTGGCAATCCTCAAAGTTAAATAGAGTTAACATATGATCCAGCAACTGGTATATAGGTAAGAGACTTGAAAACATAGATCCGCATAAAAACTCGTATGCAGGACTGGGCGTGGTGGCTCACGCCTGTAATCCTAGCACTCTGGAAGGCCAAGGCAGGAGGATCATTTGAGCTCAGGAGTTTGAGACCAGCCTGCACAAGAGCGAGATCCCATCTCTGCTAAAAAAATAGAAAGAAATTAGCTGGGCAACTAAAAATATACAGAAAAAATTAGCCTGGCATGGTGGCACATGCCTGTAGTCCCATCTACTTGGGAGGCTGAGGCGGAAGGATCACTTGAGCCCAGGAGTTTGAGGTTACTGTGAACTAAGCTAATGCCACAGCACTCTAGCCCGTATGCAAATATTCACAGCAGCATTATTCATAATAGCCAAAAAGTAGAAACAATATAAATGTCCTAAATAATTAATAAAATGTGGGCTATCCATACAATGGAATATCAATTGGCAATAAAAAGGAATGAGGTACTGATACATGCTACACCATGGATGAACCTTGAAGACATTATGCTAAGTGAAAGAAGTCAGTCATGAAAGACCACATATTATTAATACATGATTCCGCTTACACAAAATATCCAGAATAGGCAAATCCATACAGACAGAAAGTAGACTGGTGGTTCCCAAAGAATGGGGGAAACGGGAGGTGACTGTTAAATGGGTAAGAGATTTCTTTTTGCAGCGATAAAAATGTTCATCAAATTGATAGTAATGATGGGTGTAAAACTCTGAATACACTAAAAGCCATTGAGTGTATACATTAAATAGGTGAATTATATGCCATGTAAATATCTCCACAAAGCTCTTATGTGATTAGATAAATAAATGTTTCCCAAATGAACAGGAATAAATGACTTAGAGAGGAATGCTGAGTTCTCTGGGGATAGCAGGAAGCATGGGAACAAAACTAGCCAGCAAACTCATGAAAACAAGTTCAAGTGTGCCCTCAAAACCACAGATTACAAATCTTGTTTTAAAAGCCAAACATCTGTTAGCTTTTCATGTGACTCCAAAATATTTTCATTATCCAAGTTATAGACCATACAAACATAGTATCTTACAAATGTACATTTAATTTTTATAGTCTGGGTGATCCATCCCTATATCATAACTTGTATTATATAAGCTACAGAACTAGAAATACCTCTCAAATTTAATTCATTTATTTATTCAACAAACATTTATTATATGCCTACTGTGTGCTTATCAATGTATTAGGGTCAGGGATGCAAAGATGGCTGAAATGCAAGCCCTGTTCTCAAGGAGTTCAGAACATCGTGAGCTAAGAGTTATATTGTGAGAGTTAGGAGAACATTCAGACTTGTATGGCTGCAAATGAAATAAGCTCCCAATAAATGTATTCCCATGAAGATACAAAAAATAATTACAGGATGGTGACCATTAATCCTACAGTGACTTACCAGGCCAATTCCCAGAGAAAGGAAATAAAAAATACAAGAGAACAAAGATTAAAACAAAAAAATTTTTTTAAAAATCCTACAGTGACCCATCCTCTCAAGGAGTGGCCTACCTGTTGACATGCTCCTCCCAGTCCTCTGGTGGGGGAGGGGCATCTGCATCAGTCCTGGCGAAGATGACATGTCTTTCACATTCATTCATCACGCTGCGTGCCTTCTGATTGTCATAGAGCGGCACAGGGGTTGATGTGACTGTCTCCACGTCTATTGGGACGTCTGATTCACTGTAAACAGGTGAGGAAATAGGACCAGGCCACACATACTTCACACAACACAGGTGTTTAATAATCATCTGGTTGCAAAAAATGTCTCTTTAATATAGTCAGCTTTAAATTATGCATAAGCACATTATATTCACAAGAAGATTCTGATACAAAGTCATCTTTCCTATGCTTGTCTAGATCTCTGCCCTCTCTGACATACTGGTAGGTGCATAATACCTACTAACATAAAGTCATTTTAAAATGAGTCTACACAAAAAATGATAAACAGCTATTTTTTTTTAAAGACAAATATATTCCATTGATTGCCTACACATGATGTCCAATATAGTAGCTGCAAGTCACATGTGACTATTTAACTAAATTTAAATTAATAAAAGTAATAGAATTAAACATTCAGTTCCTCAGTTACCCTAGCCACATTTCAACTGGTCAATAGATACATGTAGCTACTGGCTATCATACTGGACATCCCACATACAGAACATTTCTATTACTGCAGAGAGTTCGGTTGAACAGCACTGGTCTAGAGTTTTAAATTATTCATACAAACTTTCCCTTATGTTAGCAAGTCAACTGGCAGTTAACTATATGCTTGTAAAAGCCTGTGATTATCTAGGACAGATCACCTGGAATGCAGACTTCTTAGCTATTTACCTCACTTTGTACAGAGCCTAGAACAGAAAACAAATTTAAATGAACATCTGAAAGTTCTTTCTTATTTTAGAATGATGTTAACAAAATCCTAGTGCTCTGAAGGTCCTTCCCCACTTCGTGGTACACTGCACCAACTTTGTCACCCAAAATACTACGCCAAACAAACTGGTCTACTGGCTACCTACCAATACTACAACCAAACTGGTCTACTAGTTATTTACCAAATATCACATTATCTTTCTGACCTTGATGATCGTACTACATCCATTCCCAATGACCACACCAGACATTGGGCTAGGCACTTGGAAAGCTATGCCTAAAAGAGAACTCGATTCCACCGCCTCACACCTAGTCTCCCCGTGTTCCCTAACTCACAGCACAACCTAGCTGCTCAAGCTAGAAATCTAAGAGGCATCCTAATTTTACCTTTCCACTTAACCCTGGCTCCCCTTTCCAATTCACCAGCACAGGTCCTGTTGGCTCTACTTAGGAAATATATCTCCATTTGTACTATTCCCATCCCTATCCAAGCTATCATAATTTATGGCCCATCTCAGTCAACCGCAATGGCTGCCTAGCTGGTCTTCTAAATTCTACACCTGCACTCTATTCAATAAACACCCAAAGTGATCTTTTTAATATATAAATTGGATCTCTAGCTTAAAATCCTTCAGTGACTTCTTACCACTCTTAGAATCAAAGGCCTACATGAGATAGCCTCTGCCAACTTCTCTCTACCTCTCACTTACATCCCTACTGCCACCATCTTCCAGACACACTGGCCTAAAAGATTTCTTAGAACATGCCAAATTCTCACTTGCAGGGCCTATATACATGGAGACAAGGTTTATAAAAGGAAATAATTTTCTAAGTACCAAAAAAACTAAGTCCACAGAATCTCACTTTAAGAAAACATCATGACATATGGACACAGGCATTTCAAAGTCAGTAAGAAGCTATTACATAGCAAACAGGAAAAAATTTCCAATACCATTTAAAGGAGTTTTTCAGTTATGCCCTAGGCCAGAAGCATCAAGACTATGCTACATTATTCCCTAAAGTCACAGATCCAGCCCCCTGTAAAACCAAAAAAGCCAACAAATGCCAACATCATTGGGAAATGAAATAAAAATCACTATTCCACATGTGTTTAAAACACATTGTGGTACCTCTAACACATTAAGGCTATGGGGAGATCTATAGAAGCAAAATACAAGATCTCTAACCTCCAACAAAACTAAAACCTGCACTTGAGGAGAGAGTAAAACATTAGATCAGATTAAAAATAAACCAAAAAACCTCTCTCCAAAAGTTTATAAAATTAGTAAGGGCATGATTTGATCATCAGAATAAAATGTATCAACAAATCTTGAAAGGTAAGAAATTAGAGGCCAGGCACGGTGGCTCATGCCTGTAATCCTAGCACTCTGGGAGGCCGAGGCGGGAGGATCGATTGAGGTCGGGAGTTTGAGACCAGCCTGAGCAACAGCAAGACCCCATCTCTACTAAAAATAGACAAAATTAGCCAGGCATGGTGATGCGCACCTGTAGTCTCAGCTACTCGGGAGGCTGAGGCAGGAGGATTGCTTCAGCCCAGAAGTTTGAGGTTGCTGTGAGCTAGGCTGATGCCACCGCACTCTAGCCCAGGCAACAGAGTGAGACTCCGTCTCCAAAAAAAAAAGTTATCCCGTGTGGCAGTTTTTTAAAATCAACTTTTCAGTCTCTTTCTTCACCAGTTACAATAGTCCTCTTCAATTTCCTCTTTCCACACCAGTCCTATTATCTAAGTGGAATAGGTTGTCTGCTTTCCTTTGTACATCTTGCTTTCCTAACTCTTGTTAGACGATGTCTCACGTGCAGATGTCCACATTCAGGACAGATATCCTCATGCTGCTTGAAAGAGATGCCTAATTAAATATCCAAGCTCCTCCTACAATCTCCCCCAATCTTCCCCAAGAAAATCCTCTCTAATCCCCATCTGATCACTGTCCAGTTAGGGCAACAGCAGCCCTTAGGAGAAGCCCAAACTCACATGGTACTTTCATGCTGCCTCCGAGGAGTGACAAAGAGCATGCGGGTGGGGCGAGCACTACTGGCATCTGGGTGGGCACTCCAAGGCTTGGCATAGCTATGATCCAGAAACACCAGGTCCAGCTCCCGTTCGTGCACTGACAGCTGGAATAGCAGCGAGGTGCCCATGCGCCGAGCTGAAGTCTGGAAGTCCCTCTCCCCACCCCGGTGGGCCATGTCAGTGGAGGGGCAGCAAGTCAGAGGATGGGTATACACATGCTAGTCACCTGCAGTAAAAAATTTCAATGTAAGTCAATTCCAATATTTTAAATTTCTTCCCATCTAGACCACCTAATATGCTTGTTTTTATGACCTACTATCATTCACCTCGAGTATCCATTATACAGCAGATTTTTGCCAACGATGGGCAGTTTCCTGAGATCCCACATTACCATCGAAAAAGGCTATGGCACCATGAGCTGCTCCATGTTCAATCTCTAAAAAATTCCCTAATTGGAAATCTGACTAAATGGTTCAAGAACACCTCACATGGACAGACACTAAACTTGCTTGGCCAGCACCACAATTTCCTAGGTGGGTGGGAAAGGTTTTGGCAAACAGGAATCACCAATATGAATTCTTCAAAAGTTAAGGGCGTCCTGCTTCACACCATTCTCTGAAGACAATGGGAGCGGAGCCCTGTCCGTAGCTGGAGTGTGAGCACTCCTCAAGGAGCAAGGCAGCATGGCATCTGGGGAAGCTAACCATGGCAAGGGCTCCATTTCTTTCAAGTCTCCCGTTTCATGTTAAACAAAAGTTTTGCAACTACTTCATAATATTCTGGAGTTTTTAAGATATTAAAAAGGAGAGCTTCCCCCCACCGCAAAGCCCGTGACAAAATGATACCCCACGAAGCCCTTTCTCCCTCACCCCAAGCGGAGGAGTCCCCGGCAAACTGCCCACTCCAGCGGTCTTCAGGGGTTCCCGCCACTGAACCTCAAAACGGCCCATCTAGGAGGCAGGGCTTATAATTCGCATTTTACTGAAAAAGGCGCTGGCTCAGGGGATTGAAGTGACTCGGCCAAGGTCACCGAGAGTTCGCGACTAGGTGGAGCCGCCTGGCACCCGCCTCCCGCCTCCCGCTCCCCCGGGCCGGGCTCGGCACCCGCGTCACGGCGGCCCAGGCGCGGCCCCCGGCCCAACGCTCCCGGCTGGCCCCGGCCGCCGGCTCCAGTCCCCGGTCCTCGCATGCCCCGGGAGCCTTGAGGCCCTCGCCGAGGCCCCCGCCCGCTCCAACCGCGGCCTCGACCCCGACGGCCCGCCACCCCCACCCAAGGCCGACCATTCTCTCACCGCAGCAGTCGGGCCGCGCGCTCTGCCCGGGCCAGACCCCTGCGCGCGTGCGCGTTACCGCCTCCACGCCCGGGTGCTTTGGGCACCGAGGAAAACGCGGAAGCGGATCGCTGGAGGGGAGGGGAGGGGAGGGGAGGGGCGGTGAGCGGCAAAGCCCGGAAAGGGCGAAGCTCCAACAATTTAATGAGGAAGAGGGGAGCCGAGAACGCACGCCAGTCTCCGAGGCTGAAAATCAGCGTGGAGGCCGGGAGTTTTCGCGTTCTACATTTTCAGCAGGAAAAACGAGGATAAAGGACGAAGCCGACTCCTACAGCCCCAGTTTTTGCAGCCCCCACCCTGTTGGTTCTTTGTCCCACCTGGGAGGTCGCTCACCACACTTTCCACCTCCGCCAGAGCAGCTCCCATAAATTTAT
>VBSM01002608.1:102427518-102442511 GCA_008086735.1 Cheirogaleus medius | reverse complement strand
ATTTAGTAGTTACAAACATTTTAAGTTGGGAGATTTTATGTAAAAATCCAGATTTCCAAATCTCTGAAAAATCGGAGGCTCTGGCAGCACTGGACTGCCTGTCCGGTGTGGCAGACATAGCATCTGCATGTGCCCTCACTCTGGCCAGCTTTCCTCTATCTATCTCTTTGGCCCATATGGCATTTGTTTCATCACTCAACCCCTACATACCAAACCCACACTCTCACATATTTCCCAAGATTTAAATGCAGTGTCCCTGAGATGGAAGGTACAACCAGAGATCAGGTCCTACTATCCTTGTGTGATTAGCAGATTGGTTCATTTGGGTTGTCTTATCAGGCAGGAGTGAGACAACTGACTGATGCTGATGGAAATAGGGTGCAGAGACCAGCCCAAAGAAAGGCACTCAGTGCTCCAGTAAGACCTGTGCAATGCCACATGGGGCCCTGAGTACCCAGAGGAAAGTGGGAGGAGGTGGGTAGTATAGAGAAAGGAGGTAAATAGTGGTCACTTCACAATTCTGGACTGTGTCCAGCACTACAGTGAACCTTCTCTGCAGTAGGGATGGCAAACCCTTAGTGCGTGTGCTGCATTATTTTTCCCCCTGTGCCCATGACAGACATGATTAATCGATCACAGTTCACTCTACTTCAGAACCCAGACACAACTTCAAAATCATTGTTTCCACATGCACTACAGGCTGTCACTATCAATTGATTACAGTTGGCCATCTCTTCTCCATAATGCCTATCCTATAGCACACACTTCACCTTCATTCATTCATTCACAAATATTTCTTAAATTCTTACTATGTGATAAGCAATGTGCTAGGTGCTGAGGATTCAGCACTGATAAGACATACTTTTTAATGTACACAAGTAATTGTTTAATTTATAATTGTGATAATAAGGGTTAGCATTTAAAGAATGTCAAACAAGTTCTAAATGGCATAAATGACTTACTTCATTTAATCCTCTCAAAGACTCTATGTGCTAGGTTCTATCATAGTTATATCCAGAGAGGTAAAATATTTTGCCCAAGGTCACACAGCTGGTAAGTAGCAAAGGCAGAACTATTGCCCAGGCAGTGGAGTGGAGAGAGACAAAGTTGGAGAGATAGGCAGAGGCCAGAGCCTGCAAGCTCTAGGTATCTCCCATTAAGAATTTTGGTACTGACCAAAGATTGTTTTGTGCTGTCAATTTTCCTATGTGTTTTGTGTAGAGAGAGTAGATCCTTAAAGTCAGAGACATTAACCTTCTTTGTATACTCCAGAGAACATAGCCCGAGATATAGGTAATTGTTCAAGTGTTGACTGATGGATGATTGATTATTTGGTTGACTGGCAGCAGGACACCAGAAGACACGAGACAAGAGAGAAAGGGACATGGTTCAAGATGAAAAATAAATCTCTACCACTTCACATCCACTAGGATAGATAAAAAGCCAACAATGACAACAAAAAAGCAAATGCTAAAAAGTGTTAGCAAATATGTGGAGAAACAAAAACCCTCAGACATTGTAGTGAGATTGTAAAATGGTGCAGCCACTTTGGAAAACGGTCTGGCAGTTCCTCAGAAAGTTAAACATGGAGTTAGCATATGACCCAGCAATTCTACTGTTAAGTTTATACCCAAGAGAACTGAAACACACACACACACACACACACACACACATATACATGTATATACACACACACACAAACAAGTAAACGAATGTTCAGAGCAGCATTATTCATAATAGCCAAAATATGGAAACACCTCAAATGTCCATTAACTGATGGATAAACAAAACGTAGTTTATCTATATAGTGGATTTATTCATCCATAAAAAGGAATGAAGGCCAGGTGCAGTGGCTCACACCTATTATCCTAGCACTCTTCAAGGCTGAGGCAGGAGGATCGCCTGAGGTCAGGAGTTCGAGACCAGCCTGAGCAAGAGCAAGACCCCATCTCTACCAAAAATAGAAAAATTAGGCAGGCATGGTGGCGCAAGCCTGTAGTTCCAGCTATTCGGGAGGTGGAGGCAGGAGGATCATTCAAGCCCAGCAGTTTGAGGTTGCAGTGAGCGAGGATAACACCATGGCACTCTAACCCGGGTGACAGAACAAGACTCTGTCTCAAAAAATAAATAGGCCGGGTGCAGTGGCTCAAGCCCGTAATCCTAGCATTCTGGGAGGCCAAGGCGGAAGGATTGCTTGAGGTCAGGAGTTCGAGACCAGCCTCACTCTTGAGTGAGACCCTGTCTCTACTGAAAAAAAAAATAGAAAAAAATAAGCCGGGGGTGGTGGTGCACGCCTGTAGTCCCAGCTACTCTGGAAGCTGAGGCAGGAGGATCACTTGCGCCCCAGAGTTTGAGGTTGCTGTGAGCCAGGCTGATGCCACAGCACTCAACCCGGGCAACAGAGCAAGACTCTGTCTCTAAATAAATAAATAAAACCCAGAAGGAATGAAGTACTGATACGTGTTACAACATGGATAAACCTTGAACACATTAGCTATGTTAAAGAAGCCAGTCACAGAAGGCCACATACTATATGATTCCATTTCTATGAAATAGCCAGAATAAGCAAATCTACAAAATATAAAAGTAGATTTGTGGATTCCAAGGGCTATGGGAAGGGGAACATGGGGAGAGACTGCTAATAGATATGAGTTTTCTTTTTTTAGGGTGATGAAATTTTTCTGAAATTAGTGGTGATAGTCACGCAACCTTGTGAATATACTAAAAACCTGAATCATAGCACTTAAAAGTCTGAATTTATGGTTTGTGAATGATATGTCAGTAAAGCTGCTATTTTCAAAAAAGCTTTACTGGTCAGGTGTGGTGGCTCACACCTGTAATCCCAGCACTCTGGGAGACCAAGGCAGGAGGATTACTTGAGGCTAAGACTTTGAGACCAGCCTGAGCAAGAGTAAGAAGGCATCTCTACAAAAAAATAGAAAAATTAGTCAGGTGTGGTGGACCTGTAGGCCCAGCTACTCAGGAGGCTGAGGCAAGAGAATCACTGGAGCCCAGGAGTTCAAGGTTGCAGTGAGTTATGATGACATCACTGCACTCCAGCCTAGGTGACAAAGCAAGACCCTGTTTAAAAAAAAAACAACAACAAAGCTTTAGTGCTTTGAGCCACTGCAATTTTGGAGTTGTTTGTTACTCAGCACAACGTAGCCCATCCTGACTGATTCCTAGCCAGACTATCAATCAGCTGCGAGGACAGAATAAAGACATGTACAGATGTGCAAATGCTCAAAAAATTCAGAAAGCACCCTGTGCACACAGTGTCACTGCAGCAGTTCATCTATGAGAAGCTCAAGGCGCAGCAGGAGTTGCTGGGAGAACAAGGCTTCCAGTCCCTCATGGAGATGGTGGACACAGAGATTGTCATCCAGCTACAGGAGTTTTTGCAAGGATTGTAAGAACACATGCCATGTGGCTACCTCCCCTTTCTGAAACAAGCCGAATCCCCAGCCTGCCATCTGTATGTGAGAGCCTGCTGAGATAAAGAAATCACTTGCATATGAAAATGAAGAAGTGAAGACCACACATTTTTTACTATAAAATATAAAAAATAAATGTAAATCCTGCATAACTAAAAAAAAAAAAATTCAGAAAGCTACTGAAAACTGTGTTCCACCAAGATGAGAGAGCAAATTGTAAATTGAGAGGGAGGAAGACATGGGATCTGAGAAGCAGGGGCCAACACAGGAGATAGAGAAGGAGGATTCTAAAGGTGACGGTGAAGGGTAGTCCCAGGACAATAGCTGTGCTCTGGGGCTGGGGAACCACCAGGCTAACCTAGATGAGAAGAGAAGGCCAGGAAGAATGTCTTAGGGAAAACAATAAAACTAGGAAAATACCTGATGTGTTTGAAAAATTCAGGAATACTAGTTAAATATACTATTTATAAATATTGAGGTTAATATCATTAGAAACGGCCAAAAATAGAATAGTCCCTGCCCCAGCTCTCTCTACCCTTAACTCTCTCCCAGGCACTTGTCTTGGCCAGAGTTCTGCTGTTTTTCTGCTTATATTCCCATTAGCACTGTGTATATTAATAGATTTATATCTTTTGTCTGCCCCCTCCCTTCCTCGGTACGATTTATTTATTATTATTATTATTTTTGAGACAGAATTTCGCTCTGTTGCCCCGGCTAAAGTGCCATGGCCTCAGTCTAGCTCACAGCAACCTCAAACTCCTGGGCTCAAGCGATCCTCCTGCCTCAGCCTCCCGAGTAGCTGGGACCACAGGCATGCACCACCATGCCCAGATAATTATATATATATATATGGTTGGGGTTTTTTTTGTCCAGCTAATTTCTTTCTATTTTTTAGTAGAGACGCGGTCTTGCTCTTGCTCAGGCTGGTCTCAAACTCCTGAGCTCAAACGATCCTTCCACCTGTGCCTCCCAGAGTGCTAGGATTACAGGCGTGAGCCACCACGCCTGGCCCATTTATTATTTTTTTAATTCTTTGCCAATTTGGGAGGTGATAAGTTGGTATCTTGTTGCATTTCTTTGTTTATTAATGAGTTTGAATTTTGTATTTTTTTTTTCTTTTTGGCTTTTGAATCCAACTTGGCAAAGTGATAATAGTATATCCTTGCGTTTCCTTGATGATTAGAAAGACTGAACTTTTTTAGTTCAGCTGGGCAATCATCTGATATAAACTTTGCCCCTGTTTTCCTTTGGGGTCATCATCTTTTTCTTATTGAATTATAAGAGCTTGCTCTATAAAAGTTTATTAAATAATTTTGGGGCATTAAATATGTTGCAAGTGTTTTCTGTACTTTGACATTTGTCTTTTAACATTAAGGTGTACTTTCTATACAGGAATTAAAAATTTTTTTATCAATTCAATGGAATATTAAGGAACTTTTAATTTTATGCAGTCAAATCTGTCAGCCTTTTCTTTATGGGGCCTTTTGTGTCATGCTTAGTTTGGAAAACCATTGACAAACCCAAAAGCATTGTGTTGTGTTTAGATTTCAAGAAAAAGTGCCAGGAAGTACTTTACTTTTTCTTTTTAAATCTGTTGCACTAGAAAGTAATCTTAGCACCACACTCACACATCCAGCATTTTAGTGTTTGAATGCCAAGCATCTTTTAGAATGCATAGTTTGCTTACTGCTAATTAGTTGTTTCATCAACTAATATACATTTTTAGAATATTCATTAATTTTCACTTTAACTATTGGATGTAATATAATTTATACAATATTCAACCCTAAAGCAAAAAGGCATTACTGTGGACAATAGTAGTAAATGATCCACCTCCGTCTTCATAGATGAGAGCAATAAAGACAACCACCCAAAACTATATTGGCTTTGAGGTTTTTCTTTAACCTTACAAACCCAGCCAGCATAAGAGCTCGTTAATTCAAAAGCTAAATTTAGGTAAATGTTTTGCTTCCACATTAGAAAGGACTTCCTCCTGAGACCTCATTGAAACAGTTGATTTCCCTATACCTTTTCTCAGATTGCCTCACTTCTCTTATTTTCTCATCTAAATTGTGTGACTTTGGCAATGATTCACTCCAGACACCTTGCTTGTACGAAGAGAAAACATTAGCCTATGCCTAAGCTTGAAATCACAGGACAGCAAGAATAGAAGAAAAGAAAGAGGAAAAGAAGAAAAGAAATAGAAAAAAGAAAGAGGAAGTGCAAAGCAGCTGGTTGTTTTGTTTCTACAGACCCAGCCACATATATTGTTACTTCTCCCTCCTCTCATTTCTCTGGTTCCTCTCCAGAACCAAGAACCACCCACCTTTGTGACATCCCCTCTGTTGCTAAGCAACAGGCACCAGAAGGGGGGTTCCACTCACCCCCATAAGCCCTTGAGGGAAGCCTTGGACCAAGGAGCTCCAAGAAGGAAGCTGTAGTGCTGCAGAGGGAAGGAGGGGAGGAAGTAGGTCTCCGAGATGCTGCGGCTTGTCGTGGAATCGGCCAAGATTGACCCGCCCCTAACCCCCCCACCCAGATCCTGCGTATCTGTCAACTTCAGAGGTGAGAGCCAGGGTCCAAAAGGGAGAGAGAAGCCCCAAGAGGCAAGACATATTCAGTGCAGAAATAGGTTGACAGCCCCCAACCATGTAAAAAATGTTCTGTGTGACACAAGATGAAGTAGACTCTGTCTGGTTCTTTCAAAACTTATTGCTATTATTTCTATTATGAGTAAAGAGTGAAATTCCTTTCACTTTTCCTGCTTGTTGAACATGACAACACTCAGAGATTGGACATTCGAGACTCCAGGCTCACAAGGTGATATACACTCGTGTCCCCTGGCAGGTTTAAAGAGTGTAGTGGGAGTTCAGTATGTGTCTCCCCTGATTGACTGATTTTACGGTTAGCCAGGCTGGAGACTGGCAGATGCTCCCCTGACTCTGAGCCATCTTCTCCATCACCTCAGGGGCACCATCTTTCTCCTTCTAGAAATATCTCTTACAAAGATGCCTAAAACCCAGGTCTCTGGGTTTACCCATAAATTCTTATGATTACATGTTTATGTTTGATATTTTTTATTCCTTTTGTCCCTGTTCTTCCCAGCCTCTTCTTCCATATACCATCCACTAACCTGCACCCCTTCTAACCACACACAAGCGCACACACACTCTCACATTCTTTCTCTGGGAAGAAACTCAAAGTAATTTAACAATTGAGAGACTCTTTTGAAGAGCTATAGACTGTCATCTGCTAAAAATATTTCTAGGGGAGGGAGTATTTAGTGGATGGAGAGCTTTCAACCTATTGTTTGTTTTAGGATGGCTTAATGTACACTAGGCTTTGCTCTGGTAATAAATAATCCCCAAATTTAGGCCAGGCAGGGTGGCTCACGCCCGTAATCCTAGCACTCTGGGAGGCTGAGGTGGGCGGATCATTTGAGCTCAGGAGTTCGAGACCAGCCTGAGCAAGAGCAAGACCCATCTCTACTAAAAGTAGAAAAAATTAGCCGGGCTTGGTGGCACATGCCTGGAGTCCCAGCTACTCAGGAGGCTGAGGCAGAAGGATTGCTTGAGCCCAGGAGTTTGAGGTTGCTGTGAGTTAGGCTGTCTCAAAACAAAACAAAACAAAAAAACCCCCAAATTTCAGTGGTTTAACAATAAAAGTTTACCTCTTGCTCACACCGAGCCCTGCGTGGATGGTGCTAGTCAGACAGCTCACTTGAGTGGCTCCTCCAAATAGTAGTGTAGGGTCCAGCTGCTTGCCCCTTGTGGCTGTGGAGTCACCCTGGCACCACTCTGCCAGCAGGATATGAGGCTGGTGTCTATGGGGAGAGGAAAGAAGGAAGTTGGAGAGTCTCACAGAGATTTTAGGAGCCAAACCTGGCAGTGGCAAATATCACCCCCATGCCCCATTGGCCAAAATGGGTCACACAGCCCCACTTGGCTGCAAGATCCTGGGAATATGTAGCTAGGAAGAAAATGAAATGAACATATAGCATTATCTGTTACATGGGGTAATAAAAAGTAAGAAATTCTGAAACTCCTTGAGAAAGAAACAATTGAAGCCAGGAGCAGTGGCTTGCACCTACAATCCACCTACTGGGGAGGCTGAGGTAGGAGGATTGTTTGAGGCCAAGACTTCAAGACCACCCTAGGCAACAGAGCAAGACCTTGTCTCTTAAAAAAAAATTGGTGCCATATCATACCTGTTAATGTAGAGTTGAGGTTTTTCTTAGAGTGTTCTACCTCTCTTTATTCTACTCAAACCCAGACATTAAAATATTTCCTGCCACCAATGCCAGCCCCTTGGTTTCTTTGCAGATATCAAGAAGAGAACTCATGTGGTGGAAGGGAATGACCCTATATGGAATGAGGTAGGCACCAGGGCAAGCCCAGAGGAGGAAATGACAGCTCCAATAGCAAGGGGGCAGAGGTGGAGTTCAGACAGGTGCTAAGTGGTCTAGGGAACAGACAGGGAGCCTCACAAGCTTTCCTCAAGGCTTGGGAGTAGTATCTTAGCCTGGGAGTAGTAGCACCCAATCCAACAAGGCTACAAAGGCCCCATCGGCCCATAGCTGTTTCTGGCCCTTCTCTCCCTCCAGGGACAGACCAATGCATGGCCCAGCAACTAGTCCAGCTGGGCCATCCTGATGTTCCTAGAAGCTGAAAGCAGAGAAAAGGCTCCCTGTGCAGGATCCTCTCTCCTCTTCCATCCATCCATGCTGCCCTACCCCTACTTCCAGTCACCAAACCCCTTAACTCCTAACATGCCCATGAGACTGCAGGTTAAGACGCAGAAGTTCAGGTAGGATGCCCCACACCTTAGTGAAAGGTAGCAAATGCTATCTCCTTAGGAACTTAGACATGAGGGAGGTTCCTCAGTTTTAGAGAAAAACAGCACCAGCCCATTACTCACATCTTTCATCATTTCCTAGAAGAATGGGATGGGAAGGACAGAGGAAGGATACTGACCTCTCTGTGCCCCCCACAGACCCTAATCTGGCACCTCTGGAAACGCCCCCTGGAAAATGACTCCTTCCTGCAAGTCACCCTTCAGGACATGAGCTCAAAAAATAAAGAAAGGTAGGCAGAGAGAGAGAGGCAGGAGGAGCCTAACTCCCTGTGACCAAAGCAACAGCAGGTGATGTAATTCTTGTCTCTAACCCATAACTCATTCAGATGCAAGGACCAGAATTCACTCCAGTCAGCTGAAGGGGAAAAAACAGGGGCAGATATAGGAAGGGTAACCAGGCTGAGAATACAAATTAGCTAAGGTTATGAACTTGGGAACTCAGCAGCACGGATCTTGAATCTCTGCTTCTCTGCCCAACTCTGCCTTCTCATCACAGCCTCATTCTAGTGCCCAAGTGAGACCAACACCTGGCTAAGACTGAAGCTGTGGCATGACGGGTCAAAATTCCTAGGACAGAGAAAATGACTGGCTCAGCTTCGGCCAGGTGTACACCCACGGGTCCAATCAGCTGTTACTTGCGCTAGGAGCCCCAAGCCAATTCCCAGAGTCAAGAGCCCTGCGCCCTCTGGTGGATGCTTCACCTCACTGCGTTCTTCTCCAACCTGTGTGGACGGCATGGCCTCTGGGAGAAAAACCATCTCTAGCTAAAGCCATGCCCGGGACAGAGGAGGACACCCTTTTCCCTGGCTCAAGATCTCACACCTGCTCCTCCTCTCCTCAGGTTCATTGGCCTGGCCACAGTAGTGCTCAAGCCATTGGTGAAGCACCCGCATAAGGTCCATTTTGTGAAGGACTTGACCCTGCTCAACCATTCCATGAGTCAAACAGACGTGAGTCAGGCTCGGGAAGGCCCAGGCAGGGCAGCTGGAGGAATGGGGACAGGTGGTGATGTGCTCCACCTTGGGGGGCCCCATCACAATGTCATCGTCTCCTTATTTTCCCTCCTGCCATCCATCTGCCCATCCTCATTTCCACCCATCTATTTAAATGGATTAATTGGCCTTCCACTGGGAGTCAGCCATTGTACTAGGCACTGGGAAACAGAACTGATTGAAGCCCATAGTCTGTTAGAGTAGGTGCCACTCACAGTGACAAGCACTCCAGCACACATTGGGCAAGGTTCAGTAAAGCTAGGCTGCCAAGGTCAGGAGAGAGTCAAGGGTTCTGTTTGGGAGGAGATGGACAGCTTTACAGAGGGGGTGATGTTTAAGATGTATGGAAATATATGAAGAGCAACCAAACGAGAATAAGCAAAGGCTATGTATTTGGAGCTTGCCTTAGCTAGGGGCTCGGCCACCAGCACTTGTGCCTTGGCAGAGACACGGAGGCAGGCAGGGGACTGGGAAAGCCTCATAGTGGACAGAAGGGAAGTTGGCCTGGGGAAGCCAAAAGTGGGCTACTAGAAACGGGGCCTCTTGTGTGATTGGTTAGGGGGAATGTTTGGCTCTGTCTGGTTGGTCCTAAGTTGGAAGTGGAGACAAAAACCACGGCAGCCATCAGTTATTAGTCAAGTCCTTGCCACTTGGGGCAGATTGTTACGGTTTGGCTTCCTGGATTGTTGCTAGAGATAGCAGTCTGACTCCTTCCTCTGACAAGAGGAAGGGTGGACTGCCTGCACTCCTGGTCCACTGTAGAAGGTATAGGCAGGGGTGGGACAGCTGAGGCTGGTCAGCCGGCCAGGGCAGGCAGAGGTGAAGGGACTTGTGGTCAATGCTGGTGAGGTGTGACTTTACTCTGATCATTTAGGACACATAGGGGTTGTTTAGGGGGCAAGCCTGGTGATGTCTGGAGGCTGGATAGAAAGCAGGAAAGCTTGGAGGCAGGAGGTCAGTGAGGAGACGTGTGCAGGAGTGCCCACATGAGCTATGAGATGTTGGGCTAGAGAAAAGCTGTTAGCAGCCATGGTTCTGAACTTGTCCCAAGTCACCTCTCCCTTTCTTCCCCACTCTCCTGCATCCTCTTCTGCCACCATCACCACCATGTGGCTCCTTATCCTCCAAATCCCCTCCACTGTCACTCATTGCTCTCACCTCACCAGTGTATAACCTCCCTCCACCCAGAATGCACAGGTGCCTGTGGCGTGGCCCCCTACCATAGCCAGTGTCACTCACCCCAGGAGAACTAGGAATAAACTCAACCAGGCTGCATAAGGTTTGGGTGCTGTGACTTGGCTGAGGATCACAGGGTCTGGCTTACAGCTCCCCCACTTTTGCCTTGCAGTGTACTATCACCCTACAGGTAGCCCACATGACCACCCAAGACATTGTGAAGACAGGTATGTCCTTCCCTGGGGCTTACCTCTGCCCTCCTCCAAGCAGAGCTGGATGGGCTCTTTGGGATCTTTGAGACCCAGCCCTTGAGGTCTACAGAAGGAATGTGACCAGGTTAGGGTCCCTGGAAGCTACAGGGGGCTAGAGACCAGATCTGCAGACGTCTGGCTGAGGCCACCCCAACATGTCCACTCATCATCTCTAGACATAAGACCCATAAGATATAAGACATAAGCCTCCAATGGGCTGCAGAGGGAGACAAGGATGGTCATTTCCAAGAGGCCTAGTGTGTAGAGAGTGGGGTCCAGGGGTCCATAGTTACTGAGGGTGGGCGGAGCCCATGGGGATGTGCTGGGGAGGACATGTGCCACTATCGGGGCCTCTTGGGATGCTTTTAGCCAGGAGCTGGGCATTGGGGAAAGAACAATGAAATGGGAGAAATGCCCCCAAACCTCCTGAGCCCTGGGGCTCTTAGCTCACCCAGACTGTGTTTCCCCAGGGAGTGAAGACCGCCTGGGCATAACGACAAGGGAGGCAGCCAAGCAGAAAATGCCGCTTCCCAACTCTGCCGTGCAGAGGGCTCTGTGCTCAAAGCCTCAGCACTTCCAGGTGAGGACTCTTGAGGTTGAAAGTCCATGTGACCCACCTGACACCCTTGCTGTGTTCCCAGGCCGTCTCCTCCTCTCCACTGGTCTTGGTAGAAGGGCAGAGCTTCAGACCCAGCTTCAGGTCCTCAGACCCTCACTGCATCCCCTGCTTCTCCAGGGGCCATTCTGGGGAACTTCTGCCTGTGTCTGAAGCTAGAAGCAGCTCCAGTGAGGCATAGGGGGTGCCCGGCTGACCACCACAGGCCCTGGTAGATGCGGAGGAGGCAGTGCGGAAGGCAGGGATCCCACCCTTCCAGAGTCCTCAGATTGTTGGCAAAACAAGGCGAGGCACATGCAAAGTTAAATTAACTGTACAAGAGAGGCTGAGAAGTGTATGGGGGACCTGTGGGAAGGTCCACGGTTCGGTGTGAATTCGAGAACCCCCATCCCATGGCTTACCAACTTCCCTCTGCTCTCTATCCCGGGTCCTGACATTTCGGCCATGGTTTTGCCTGCTTCCCAGCCTGCTGCTTGCCAAGGAGGCTGGAGTTCTCCTTGACTGCCCTCTTCCTGTATCTTAGCTGGATGCCAAGTCCTAGCTCTTAATGTCACCAACTGCCTCCACCTCTCCCTTACCACTTCCATTCCCTGGCCCAAGCCGCCACCATTGCTTCCCTGGACCACATCAATAGCCTCCTCCTGAACTCCTGGCCTCCAGCTCTCTCCTTCCATTCTTCAGCCAAAGAGGTCATTCTCATCATGCCATGCGCTTGCTTAAAAAGCCCCAATGTCCTCGGGACACGACCCAGCTCCTTACAACAGCTGCCCAGGTCCTTGACAACCCAAACCTCCCTCTCCAAGTCCACCTCTTCCATGCCTTCTCCCGTGGGCTCTCTCTCTGTCCATAGTGGCCAGAATGTTTCTTATCAGACATTTGTTTTTGAGGGAAGAGTCCCTGCTGGAGAAGCAGGGCCAAGGTGCTCTCCTCTGCAGGTTCGAGTGAGGGTGTTTGAAGGCCGACAGCTCATGGGCAACAACATCAAGCCGGTGGTGAAGCTGTCCATCGGAGGCCAGCAGCAGCAGACACGGATCAAGATGGGAAACAACCCTTTCTTCAATGAGGTGGGTGGAATGGGCACAGCAGGCAAGCGGGCCCACCAGGGGATGGGCATCTCCAACTGGCAGCCAGCAAGCTTGCATCTTCACTCATGTGTCTTTACTTGTGTGCTCCACAAGCACCTATTGAGCACCTACTGGGGGCCAAGCACTGTGCTTGGCACTGGTAATGCAGATGGGATCATTGAGAGCCCTGCATTTGAGGAGCTGGTGGTCTGGCAGGGGCACAGCAAGTGAACGCATAAGCAATTACAACGGGGCAGACTGGATGGACAGAGGTTTGGGAGCACTGTTAATGGAGCCATGAAAGCAGGCCCAGACCACCTACAGCCCATCACTGCTAGAGCCCCAAATTGTAGCATTGTGTTTGGAACACAGTAGATGCTCCAAGTACTTGTTGAATTAATTGGTACATAGATGAACAAATAAAAGATGAGCACAGTGGCAGCTGGGAGGAGTGAGTAATGAGGCTGGGGCAGGGGAGAATACTCAGAAAAGACTCCAGAAACCTTGAAGGAAGAGTTTACCAGGGAAAGATGGCAGAATGGGAAAAAATAATTCAGAAAAAAGGAACAGTCTTTTCAAAGTGAGAAGTAGCATGACTGGATGGCAGGACTATAAATGTGGGGTGGCTGGAGGTGTGCCTACAATATGGGCTGGGGTCTCATCATGAATGGCACTCGGGAGCCATGGAGGACTTCAGCAGGAAAGTGACAGGACTAGGTTTGCATTTGGGAAAGGAGGTTCTGGCTGCCACAGGGAGTAGGTGTGGAATGGACTGGTAGAGTAACCTAGAAGAAGGTGCATACTCAAATCTCCATCCTGGGCAGCTAGCTGTGCCTTGGACTGCTAGGCTCTCCAGGGATTCCTTATCCCTGCCCTTTCTGGACAAAAAACTCTCCAGGAACCTCGGAGGCCCCTGAGAGTGATAGTATAGATCGAGTATCCCTTATGCAAAATGCTTGGGACCAGAAGTGTTCCAGATTTTGGATTTTTTCAGATTTTGGAGTATTTGCATTATATCGATTCAGCAACCCTAATCTAAAAGTCTGAAATCCAAAATGTTCTAATGAGCATTTCCTTTGAGCATCATGTCAGCACTCAAAGACTTTCAGATTTTGGAGCATTTTGGAGTTCAGATTTTCAGATTAGGGATTCTCAACCTGTACTCATAAAGTCATTGAAATGGGCAAAGGAACACATTATTCTGGGCCTTCAGGTCTACTGAGTCCCTGGGTGAAGTAGTAGAAGAAACATTATCTCCCCCTACCCCAATTTTCTCTGCCTCAGATCTTCTTCCAGAATTTTTATGAGATTCCTACGAAGCTCTTCGATGAGACCATCTTAATCCAGGTGAGGGGCCAAATTGGTCCCCAGCATGATGGGCCCACTTTCTTGTCCCACCCCAATACTGGGAAGCACTTCAGCCCCCAGTCCTCAGCCTCAGAGCCAGGGTCACCCCAGATTATCTTTATGACCCCAAAGCAGCATCTCCACCTCTTTCTTCACTCCCTAGTACCCCAGATTCTTCATTCATTCATTCCTTCAACAGACATTATGGATTGAAAACTGCCAGGCCCTAAGCAAGGCACTGAAGTGAGCATGGCAGCCCTTCCTACATGCCAGGATTCTCCTGCCACCAAAGGCCCCTCAGAGTGAATACTCCCTTCCCTGGCCAGAGGGAGCCCAGTAACAATGGTGAACATGTGTTTATCAGGTGCCTGCTATGTGCCCAGCACAGGGCTAAAGAGAACAAGGAGGCCTCTTCCTTTGAAGAATTTACGTGTTCTTGGGAACATAGGCACAGAGGAAACCACTAGGACCTGTAATGTAATGGATAAAGTTGAGTGCAACACCTTGCTTTGTGTTGACTCCAGAGAGGGGCAAGTGAATTGGCCTCTCTGATCAATTTCCTCACCAGTAATATGGAACTAAAATTCTAAACCTCACAGGGTTCCTCTCAGAATTAAATGAGAAAACCTATGTGGAAATGTCAGCCATTAGGAAGCATTCAAAAAATTCTGGAGGATCCTGGATGTGTCCTTACTAGTCATCCTGTGTGTGGTGGGGTGAGGGAAATTGGGATTGCAAATAATTAAGATGTTTCTGGAAACTCCCTTCTAGGTGGTGAACTCCGCAGTGATGAGATACAAAGCAGAGATTGGGAGATTCCAAGTGAGCACTGTATAAGGGAGCAGGTTTGGTGAAACAGTTATAGAGACCCACGTGGGCTGCATGCCCAAGTCTAGGGGAAAGGCTTGGATTTTCACAGATCTAGACTTGGATCCACCTACTAACTGAGTGATTTAAACAAGTTATTCTGAGCCTCTACATCCTCATCTGTAAAATGGGCATAATAATATACCCAACCCACAGGGTCATTGTGAGAATTAAAGTACATAACATTATGAAAGTGCTGGTGCCCTGTTGAATTCCCTACATCCATAATACTGTGGACATAGTTCAAATCTTTGCCTCCAGGAAATGGAAGCAGAGCATCCAAAAAGGCCAACCTAAGTGTTAGAGAAACGCAGAGAAAGATTTTTGCCTATGAAGACAGAGTGAAGGCTGGGCGCGGTGGCTCACGCCTGTAATCCTAGCACTCTGGGAGG
>VBSM01002608.1:102402810-102415357 GCA_008086735.1 Cheirogaleus medius | reverse complement strand
TTTTTTTTTTTGAAGTCTTGTTTACAAATAATAAAATGTGCAGATTTAAAGTATGTAGTTTGATGAGTTTTGACAGATGTAACTGTGTACCCCCTATGGGTAGAGATTTTCATTACCTGAGAAAGCTGCCATGTGCTTCTTTTCCGTCAATCTCCCCAACCCGTAGGGGGCAATAACTGTAATATGTACCACCGTAGATTTGATTTGCTTGTTCTACAACTTTACATAAATGATATCATACTATGGTACTCTTACTTTTTCTGTAGCTTATTTTGCTCAGCATAGTGTTTTAGAGATTCATTCGTGTTGTTGCATAGAGCAGTACTTCATTCCTTTTTATTTCTGTTAGTATTCCATTATATAAATATGATAATTTATTTATCCATTCACCTGTTTATGGATATTTGGATTGATTCGAGTTTTGGAGTTCTATGAATAAAGCTGCTATGAACATTCTTGTAAAAGTCTTTTTTGTGAAAAATGCTTGCATTTCCCTTGGGTAAATAGCTAGGGGATGAAAGTTGGGTTTTCCAAAGTAGTTGTACTATTTTACACCCCCACACAATGTTGCTCCACACCCTTACCAACTTTTGGTATTGCGAATCTTTTTCATTTGAGTCCTTCTAGTGGGTGTGAAATTGTACCTAATGGTAATTTCTAACTTGCATTTCTCTGATCGTTAATTATGTGGAGTATCTTTTCATGTGCTTATTGGCCATTCACGTAACTTTCTTTTTCTTCTTTTTTTGAGACAGGGTCTCACTCTGTTGCCTGGGCTAGAGTTCAGTGGCATCCTCATAGCTCATTGCAACCTCAAACTCTTGGGCTCAAATGATCCTCCTGCCTCAGCCTCCTGAGTAGCTAGGACTGTAGGCATGTGCCACCACACCGGTTAATTTTTTTGTTTTTTGTAGAGACAGAGTCTCACGATGTTGCCCAGGCTAGTCTCGAACTCCTGATCTCAAGAGATCCTCCCACCTCGGCCTCCCAAAGTGCTGGGATTATAGGCATGAACCACTGAGTACCAGGCCCTTGACTTGATCTTTGCATATGGTGGGAAGGAGGGGTTGAGATTCTTTTTTTCTATGCAGATATCTAATTCACCATTTGCTGAAAAAACTATTCATATTCCCACATTGAATTACTTTGGCCCCTTTGTTAAAAAGCAATTAATCGTGCATTGTGGTCTCTTTCTAGAATGTCTGTTCTGTTCCATTGATCTATTTGTGTATCCTTATGCCACTCTCACACTGTGTTCATTACTGTAGCTCTAATACAAGTTTTGCAATCAGGTAGTATATGTCCTCCAACTTTGTTCTTTTACAGAATAATTTGGGCTATTCTGGTTCCTTTCCGTTTCATATAAATGTTAGCATAAGGTTGGCAATTTCTACAAAAAAGCCCATTGGAATTTTCCTGTGTTTCTTTTGTTTTAATCAAGTTTTTTGTTTGTTTTGGTTTGGTTTTAGTATTGTATTCTATCTCCTCTGTTGACTTACTGACTATATACCTTTAAATAATTTTTAGTGGTTGCTGAAGAGATTACAATATTGATCTTTAACCTATTATAGTCTACCTTGAGTTACTATTATGACACTTCACATAAACAATATAATTATATTTTATTATATAATATACAATGCAATTATAACAGTATAATTACATGTACACCTTATCTTTTTTATACATTCTGGAATTAGTTTGCTAATATTTTGTTTAGATTTTTTACATCTGTATTTATGAGTAAAATCTTTTATTTTGTTAGTAATTTATTTAGTGGTATAATTTACATACCATAAAATTCACTTGTTTTGTACAATTCAATGATTTTTAGTAAATTTACAGCATTGAGCAACCATCCTCATGCTCAGTTTTAGAACATTTCCATCACCCCAAGAGATTCTTCATGCCTATTTGTAGTCACTCCCTTGTTCCCATCCCCAGGTCCACACAGCTACTAATCTATTCCTGTCTCTGTATAGTTTTCCTGGATATTTCATATAAATGAAATTATACAATATGTGGTCTTTTGCATCTGGCTTCTTTTACTTGGCATAATGTTTTTAAGGATTATCCATGGTGGAGCATGTTTCAGGACTTCATTCCATTTTGTTGCCAAATAGTGTTCCATCATATGGATGTACTGGTCATCATTTCTTAATCCATTAGTCGATGGACATTTTTTCTACTTCCTGACTATTATGAAGAAAGCTGCTATGAACAATTGTGCACTAGTCTCTGTGTGGACATCTGACTTCATTTCTCTTGGGTAGATACTTAGAAGTGGAATGGCTTTTTAAGAAACTACCAAACTTTTCTATGGTGACTGCCCATTCTCCCAGATACTTAAGACGAGTCCAGTTTCTCCATATCCTCACCAATGTTTGTTACTACCTGTCCTTTTATTATATTTATTATAGTAGGCACATAGTGGTATCTCATTGTTGTTTTAATTTGCATTTCTCTAATATTTAATGATGCTGAGCATCTTTTCATGTGCTCATTAATCATTCACACATCTTCTTTGGTGATATGTCTATTCAAATCTATTTTGCCCATTTTTAATTGAGTTTTTCTTCTTATTATTGAGTTATAATATATATATTTTTTGATGGAACGCTTCACAAATTTTGTGTGTCATCCTTGCGCAGGGGCCATGCTAATCTTCTCTGTATCGTTCCAATTTTAGTATATGTGCTGCCAAAGCAAGCACTATTTTTGAGTTATAATAGTTCATTATATATTCTAGATACAAGTCCTTTATCAGATACATGATTTGCAAATAGTCTGTGGCTTGTCTTTTCATATTCTTAATGGTGTCTTTTGAAGTGCAGACATTTTTAATTTGGATAAAATCCAATTTATTTTTTATTTTATGGGGTCATATCTAAGAACTCTTTGCCTAACCCAAGGTCATGAAGATTTTCAAGTTTTATAGTTTTGGTTCTTACATTTAGCTCTATGATTCCTTTTGAATTAATTTGCATATGGATATCCAATTGTTCACGCACCATTTGTTAAAAAGGATATCCTTGGCCAGGCGTGGTGGCTTACACCTATAATCCTAGCACTCTAGGAGGCTGAGGCAGGAGGATTGCTTGAGGCTGGGAGTTCAAGACCAGCCTGAGCAAGAACGAGACCCTCATCTCTACTCAAAAAAAATAGAAAAATTAGTCGGGTGTGGTGATGCGCACCTGTAGTCCCAGCTACTTGTGAGGCTGAGGCAGGAGGATTGCTTAAGCCCAAGATGTTGAGGTTCCAGTGAGCTATGATCTGGCCACTGCACTCTACCCAGGGTGGCAAAGCCTATCCTTTCCCCATGGGAGTTTTCATAAGTCCTATGTTAAAATACTCATTCTGTTCTATTGTTTAATTTTCTATTTCAGGAGCTCCATTTATAGGTTTAATGGTTCTTCCTGGTTTTCTCTATGTCTGTCCCTCTGATCCTTTTTTGACTCTTTCCATTTCATTTTGGTCACTTTTCTTATTTCTATGCCCCTCATTCATTGTCTGCAGGGACTAATCTCCTGTGGGCTTCTTCTGTTGTCTTCCTTTCTCTGACGTTTTTGTTTTTTCTTCTACTTGTTTCTGAGTTCTGCTGGCTCACATTTCCTCATCTGTTTCCCAGCTCCTTCAGGGAGTGTGTTTTTGCTGGCATTTTCTGCTATCTGCTGCCCTCAAGCTGTGCTTGCCGCTATCTGTCTTGCTGTTCACTTTCCCCCAGGCGGCTTCTGCTGCACTTTACCCTTCAGGGCTTCTGTGATGATCACAGTTGCTTTTGGCAGTCCTTATGTGTATTCTGGGTCTGCAGATTATATCTGTCTCCTTGTCTTGATGAAAATGGAGTTATTTTCCTTCTTGTTGCTTTTGTAAGCCATCCAAGAGCAGAAGAGGAAAATTGCCATCTTGTATCCTATGCTCATACTGAGAACCCCAGTCATGGATCTCTGTTTATTTATCATTCTAATGATTCACTCAGTGCCAGAGTCTGAAAGTGGTGTCTTCCAACAATTCTGGAAAATTGTATGATATTTTCTCCCTGTAAATGACCTCCTCTTCTCTCTTATATCTCTTTTTGGAACTCACTCTATCTTCTGGGGACATTCTCATTCTGTCGTTTATATTTAAAAAGTCTCTGTTCCATATTTTTCATCTTGTCATCCCTCCGGCCTGCATCCTGGATAATTTCTTCTAGATGATCTTTGTGGAAAGGCCTTAGGTGACCATTCTACTTAAAATTGCTTGGCAGCTTCCTTTCCCCCTTCCCTGTTTATTCTGCTTCATCGCATTTTCCACCATTTGACACACACTATATTTTACGTATATATTTTGTCCTTTTTTGCCCCCACTATCTTTTAATTTCTTAAGTAAACTTTTGATGCAAGTATAATATACCTGTGGAAAAGTACAGGAACCAAAGCGTCAAGTTCAGTGAATCATGAGACCAACGTGTACCCATGTGGTAGCGCTCAGCTCGTGGAGTAGAGTGGCTGCAGCCCAGAGGTCCCAAGGGCAGCCACTCTCCTCACCTCCATTTTGTTTGTTCTGTGTTTTTAAACTGTATATAAAAGAAATAATATAGTATGTATTCTTTTGTATCTGGCTTCTTTTGCTCATATTTTATTCATGAAATGTGTTCACAAATCTAGATGACCTTGGGTGTAGTTGTAGCTCATTCACTCTCATTGCCGTGGGGGCATTCCACTGTGTGAATATACTGTCGTTTATTTATCCCTTCTACTATTAAGAGATATTTTGGCTGTTTCCAATTTTTGGCTATTATGATTGGAGCTGCTTTGAACATTTTTCTGCATGTCTCTTGATAATGTTGTGTGTGACTTTCGATGGAGTGTGGAAGTGCCAGGTTAGGGAGCATACACGTTGGCTCTAAGCTAAAGTTGCATTCTCCAGAGGGAATTTGCCTTTGCTTCCTCCAGTTACCTGGGGCACTGCCAAGCAGAGACCACACTTCTTTTTTTAGAGACAGAGTCTTGTTCTGTTGCCTAGGCTGGAGTGCGGTGGTCCCATCACAACTCACTATAGCCTCAAACTCTCAAACTCCTGGGCTCAAGTGATCTTCCTGCCTCAGCCTCCAGAGTAGCTGGGACTACAGGCGTGGCCACCATGCCCAGCTAATTTTGTTTTTGTTTTTGTAGAGACAGGGAGGGTCTTGCTGTTTGCCCAGGCTGGTCTTGAACTCCGGGCCTCAAGCGACCCTCCTGCCTTGGCCTCCCAAAGTGCTGGGATTACAAGTGTGAGCCCCCATGCCCGGCCTAGGGACCACTTTACACTAAATTTTTTGTTTGATATTCTTCAGACTATACAGATAGCATCAACTCAGAATGCCAACCTGCGTGAAAACCCCACTTGTTACAAATTTGGGGGAAATTTTTCTTCCCCGCCACCCAGGACCACACTGGAGAGAAGCAAGCTTCCTCACTGCTTATTTCTGAATGACGGCTTACTTCTCATTCACCCCGGCCCTGAGGCTTTGGGTTTCAGGGTGCCAGCTTCGCATGGTGTGTTAGCTTCCTAGGGCTGCCACAGCAAAGTACCACAGACTGGCGGGCTTAGGACAACAGAACCGATTCTCTCACAGGCCTGGAGGATAGAAGTTAGAAACCAGGGTGTCAGAGCTGATTCCTTCTGAGATCTCCGAGGGAGAATCTGTTCTGCGCCTCTCTCCCAGCTTCTGGTGGTTGCTGGCAATCCTTGGTGTTCCTTCTCTTGTGTACGCGTCACTCCAGTCTCTGCCTCTGTCTTCACTTGGGGTTCTCCCTGTGTCTCTGTGTCTTCACGTGGCTGTCATCTCTCCGGCTTCCTTCTTATAAGGACACCAGTCATGTTGGATTAAGGGCCCTCCCTACTCCAGTATGACTTCATCGTAACTAATTACCTCTGCAAAGACCCTGTCTCTCAGCAAGGTCACATTCTGAGCTACTGGGGTTTCAGACTTGAACACTTCTTCATGGGGGAAGGACACAGTTCAGCCCAGAACACACGGGACCTTCTGTGGACTGCCCACCATGGGCAACCCTAGGCTTTCCTTCCTGCTCCCAGTTCCCCTACAGTTGCCAAGAGGAACACAAGTTCTCTGAGAACTTGCCAGAATGTCAGAGGACAAAAGTCAGCTTTGTTTCTCTTGTCTCACAGACTTTCTTTTTAATGTTTTATTTCTGTGGATTTATTCCTTTGAGGCCAACTCAATAGTGCAGTTGAGAAAAAGAATCCATTGTGTCTCACCTAGCTTCCCCCTTGTTTCAATAGGGAACATCGCCTGGGAACCCAGGCTGCCATGCCATGACCCCAGGCCTACCTTGAGGCATGCCACTCCCCTTGGCATCTCACCTGAAGGTCAGAATATGACCACCAGAGGGATGTGCCACCTCGGGCATACTGCTTCCCTTGGCTAGCCTGGACTTTCCCACTGTAAACCGGGGACTCTGACAGGCCATGTGACATGACACACCGCACACCATGAGTGCTCCACAGGAGCCCACCGTGCGCGCCAAAGCACACACATGCTCAATTGGCACCAGCCCAGCCTCTGTGTCGAGGGCTCCAGTTAGCACTGTTAGCAGATGGCATCTCTGAGAGCGAAGTGGCCCAGGGGAAGTCCTCTGAGGGGACACAGTGAGAGGAGACCTCCCACAGGCCCTCAGTCACCCCTACCCCATGTATATCTGTGTCTCAGGGAACATCTACCATTATGTGCCCTGGTACAACACCAAGCCTGTTGTGGCTGTGACCTCTAACTGGGAGGATGTCAGCTTCCGAGTGAACTGTCTCAACCTCCTCCACTTCACTCGGGACCGCCTGGTGAGTGGCGTGGAAGCAGATGCAGGGCAGGATCCAGATCGCAGGTGGGAGACTTAGGAAACCGCATTACGGTCATAGGAAGCCAGTCACATAGCTCACTCACGCGTTCCACACCACTGAGACGAATGTGCCAGACGCAGGGCTAGGCACTGAGGCACAAGGATGAATAAACACAGCCCCGTCCTCACCACCTGGGGAAGTCGAGTGGCAGACAGTTACTGAGCGGCGCAACCAGGGCTGCAGTGGGAATATAGGTACCAGAGCTATAGGGTCAGAGGCATTGGGGGTGCAGGAGGGGAGAGGAAGAGAGTATAGCTGGTAGTGTTTGCAAAGGAGATAACATTTCCGCAGGGTTTTGAAGAAAACATAGGAGTAGTTTGTGGGTGGGTGGGTAGAAGGAAATAATACACAAAGCCATGGCAATGTGCCAGTTTTTGAAATTCAGGGGGTAGGAGGGAAGGCATGGAGGTGACATGAAGATAAGGCCAGAGAAGCTAGAAGGGATCAGATCATAAAGGGTGTTAGGTGCCTGTCAAGGAGGGCAGGTCTCCAGGGAGCCCCCTGGTGCCTCTACCTCAGATATGACTTTCTCACATCTACTGGGGGAGGGGGGTCAGGATGCTGCATTGCTTCCCAGTCTCACCCCATCCTGGCTCCTCTCTGCCACTCATTTCTTCTGTTGAGTAGTGGGAAGGGTGGCAGGGAGGTTGGTCCTAGCCTTGCAAGGGCATGTGACAACCATGGACTGACATCACCAGATTGCCCCCCAAAGGTCCCAGGTCCTTGAAAACCTGGGACCAGTTGAAAATCTGGGACATTGAAAATCTTGGGCCAGTCAGCTCTGTGGCCTGTCCCGGATGAGTTCCACTCTGAGGCCAGCTCTCTCGCTGTTTCTCTCCTGCTGGGCAGAAAGCCAATCTGGACACCCTGAAATCCATGCGGAATCCGAAGGACCCAGCGCTGCTCCGCCAGTGGGAGAAGCTGCTGCGGGAGCTGGTAGAGGACTGCAAGTAGGACTGGGGCGCCCTGGGGGGGCCGGCCTGGGCTGCGCCAGATCAGGCTTACAAAGGGGGCTGGTGGCGCAGAGCAGTACCCTACAGAACACCCCCCACGCCCAACTCCTTGGGAAGTAGGAGTGCTGCTCAGATCTCTCCCCGGCTTCAAACTGGGGAGTCAAACAACAGCGTCACTTCTCCCCTTCCATTTGGGCTCCTCCAGAAAATGGCCCTGACCTCCCCATCAGCATGGTCCCTGCTGTCCCACACCTGTGCCTGAGGCTCCTACCTAACTAACCAGCCTCTCCCTTTCTGCAGACAAGCCTTCACAGACCCATCTCTGCACATTCTCCCCCCCCACCCCCCCCACCCCCGGCTAATTCTATCACAAATGCCCTCCTTGGGCATCTGCCTGTTCTTGAAGACTCACTGTAGAGCTTCTCCAAGCCCCGACCCTGTCTCACAGCGCACATCCCTCCCCACAGGAAGTCCCCGGGCACAGGCCTGGTGCATTGCAGGGGCCGGGAGGATGGGAGAGGGCTGAGGAGGCCCCAGGGCCAGAGCCGCAGTGAGCAGGTTTCCTGAGGAGGGGTGGGAAAGGCTCCCAAGCCAGGCCAGCCATGAATGGGGCAGGATCTTGGGGCCAGCAAGGGCCAGAGATGGTGACATTGGGGGGCAGTAGAGAAGTCCAGCCCCTGCTACCCTGTCCTGGCCACAGGCGGCCTCTGCCCTGCATGACTGATCAGCCCGCAGCCACCAACCTGGACAGGAAGAGGTGGCAGCTCCGCAGCCTCCTCCTGCAGGAACTGGCCCAAAAGGCCAAGCATGCCAAGCCCAGGGACATGGTGGCCACCGTGGAGGGCTGGCTGTACCACCTCAATGCTGTGCTCCCTGAGGTGGGCACTGGACACCCTGGCCGGGCGGGAGCAGGGCTGGGAGCTGGCCACATAGGGCCTGACGTCCTCCCACCCTGACAGCCCCAGATCAGCCTCCCAGACGTGATGATCTGGCTGATGGCCAAGGAGCAGCGAGTGGCCTATGCGCGGGTGCCGGCCCACTCCGTCCTGTTCTCCCAGGCAGGGGCCCTGTACTCTGGCAGGTTCTGTGGGAAAATACAGACACTCCTCCTACAGGTGGGGAGCGGGAGGTCCTCACAGGGTGGGGGTGGACAGGGCCCAGAAACACTCCCGGGGGAACCCCTGAACTTGCAGGACAGTCCCCATGGGGCCTCTCCCAGGGCATCATGGTCCACTTCCTCTCTCTCTGGCCCTTTACCAGGTTCAATGGGGTTTAAACAGTCCCCAGAGGAAGGCAGGGAGCCTGTGGCTGTCAGCGTGTGGGCTGACACCAAGTCCATGTTCCTCATAAATGTTCCTCAAATCTGTCTCTTCTGTCATCCACATGGCCACTGCTTGGTCCAGCTTCTGTCATCTCTTCCCTGGACCATGATTGGGTGATCCCCCAAACATTTAACACCTATAAGGTTTGGGCAGCAGCCCATCCTATCAGATCAAGCTATAGATAAGACTGAACACCATCCGGCCCTGACCACAGCCTCTCTGTTTCCAGTCCTCCTGGGCAGTGGGGGCTGCTCCCTCCCTTCCCAGAGACTCTCCCCAGCTCCCCATTGCCTCCTGGAGAAGGTGCAGCCTGCCTGGCCTGGCCCCTGGCCACTTCGTACTGCATCAACTCCCTCTGGCCCATAGTCTGAACAGCTGGGCCACTCTGGCTCCCAAGCCCCAGTTGTACCTGGCCTATGCCCTTTCTACCAATGTGCAAGGCTCCTCCTGTGCCCATCCAAGTCCTTCATATCCCACAAGAACCACTGAGACTTGCGTCCTGGCTCTGCCACTCACTGGCTTGTGTGGCCCTGGGCCAACTCCTGACCAAGCCCTGGCCTCAGTGTGCTCGTCTGTAGAATGGGCCTGGTGATTATGCTGCCCCCGCTCATAGGGCGTGAGGATCAAGGCATACTTGGCAATAAATGACTGCGAGTACCAATATTGATGTCTCCATTAACAGGGCTCCTCTGTGGAGCCTTCCCAGGCTCCCTAGGCAGTGTCGCCCATCTCCCCATCCCTCCCAACTCTGTGGGTCACATGGCTCACAGGGCATAGCCATTCCCACTCTGGAAGGCAGAGTTCCGTATCATTCACTTGCAGCTCCAGCACCCAGCTCAGTGTGAGGGCCCTGCTCCGGAGCTCAGAGGGAAGGGGCAGGGGTGACCCATTCTGGCTGTGTGTGCCCCCTCCCTCCCCTGCACCCAGGGGGCTGGCACCCTGTGGCATTGACCCATCTCTGGCTCAGTACCCTGAGGGTGAAGGACAGAAGGACACGCTCCCAGCCCACCTCCGGGTCTGCATGTGGCTCGGCAATGTCACAGACAGCAAGGATCTGCAGCTGCTCCGCCAGGGCGACATGGTGGTGTATGCAGAGACGGTGAGCGGTGCCCAGGGCCCAGGCAGGAGCACTGGGGTAGGGGGGTGGTAGATGGTCTCACAGGGCAGAGATGGCCTCCCAGCAGGGCATTTCATGCAGGAAGGGAGGGCGAAGCTTCGGTAACCCACTGCAGATGAAGAAAACCATTACTGACCAAGTCTGAGAATCTTGAGAGTGGTCTGATAGAGGTGGCAGAGACTAAGGCAATCTCAGATGCTGCCAGCTCAGGGTTCCATGCTGACAAGCCATAGGCATTTGGTGACAAGGGGAGACTAAGTGATCCTCCCAGGCCTGGTCACTCTCTCCCTGACGGAGGTTTATTGGGACCTTCCTCCCAGTTAGTCCACAGCAGTCCTGGGAGGGGGAGGCCCGGAATGGTCAGAGGAGCAGGATATGGGGCGTCTGCCCACAGAACCCAGGGAGTGGGCGAGTAGCTGCCCAGAGGCTGCTCTAGAATCAGGGAGGGGGTGATGACCTTTGCTCCCCGGGGAGGACATGGCTCAGGAGGCGACTCTGATGGCAGAGGTGAAACGAAGTTTGAGTGTCAGGTTTTTTAATTTACTGAATTAAAACGTATTTTTGCAGTTCTAAGTTGCATGAGTGGATGGATATATAATATGTCTAACCAGCCTGGAGACGCAGAGCTGGAGGGGGTGTGGGGACAGGTGTGGGAAGCAGGGCTGCGTGCCCAGCGGGGGAATACGGAAGAGAAGGCCCAGAGGCAGCAGAGGTGCAGCAGGATGGGGTCCCCCAGGTCTGCAGGGACGAGTGAGCAGGCAGGTCTCATCAAGGCACCGGGTTCTGACTGAGGCATCCAACCCACACTGCCAGCTGAGTGCAGGGCTGACCTCTCAGCCTCAGTCTGCTCACCTGTGCAGTGGGGATGTGGCCCCTTCTTGCCTAGCTATCACATTTTTAGGATGTACTGGCAGGCCAGAGTGGGGGGGCCCACGGTGGGGCCCAGTGTCCCCAGCACAATGTGATGGAGGACGTGGCAGGCACTGAAGACTCTCCCTCCCCCAGTACGAGAATCAGGCCAAGTACAAAGACCAGTGGGGCATGCAGGGGCTGTACCGCTGCCCCAACTTCTCAGATGTCATGGGGAACAAGGCCCTCCCCAAGAAGGATTTCCAGCCACCCCCAGGATGGCACTGGTGGGACAACTGGAGAGTGGAACCTCAGAGGAGGTAAGGCTGGAGGGTGCAGGCCCTGAGCCCATGTGCCCGTTGGCATGCCCTACTGAAGCTGCCACTTCCTGTCACCTGGGAGGGCCAATCAGCAGCAGCCCAGTGAGGTGGGCACAGAGCCACAGAGCCTGGTCCCAGTGGGCCAGGGTGCACAAGACAGTGGGCCTGCCTGCCACCCTGCCCTGGATGCCAGACCTCCTGGCCCTGCCTTGCCCAGGGCAAGGTGAGGAGGGATGCTATGTAGGGGAGTGTTTGACTGGCAGAGGACACCCCTGGGGCCTGTAAGTTCAGGGAGATGTGCTGGGAGTGTGGGGTCTTCCCGTCCCTAGACTCCTCCTGGACATAGACATCAACAAGAGCCAGGTGCTGGAGGAGGTGTATGAGAACCAGGACCGCGACGCCAGAGGTGCCTGGGTGCCCGCTGCCATCCCGAACACGGACATGGTGAGCAGGGCCGAAGTCGCCTTAGTGGATTAGGGGGCAGGCTAGGCAACCAAGTGCAGAGGCTTGGAAGTGGGGGTGTCCCGTGGAAAGAGCTGCAGTCTGAGCCCCACTCCCTACTCATTCCAGGGGACACTGGGTGAGTGCTCCAGCCCTGTGAGGTGGGGGGCGGGTCGTATCCCAAGATGACAGGCCAGAGATACCTTAAATAAGACTGTAAGAAACAACAGAGGGAGGCAGTGATTCCTTTCTAGGCCTCTTTCAAAGGCAGTGCTTCCCTGAAGGAGAGAATCTGAGGCTAGTCTAACCCAACCCTGTCCAACAGAACTTTCTATGGCGATGGAAATGTTCTATATCTGCTCTGTCCACGCACGGCTATTTAGTGCTTGAAATGTGGCACTAGTGAGATTGAGGAATTGAAATTTGAATTTTGTCTTATTTTAACTAATTTAAATTTTTGAGAAGCCCCAGGTAGCTGGTGGCTGCTGTGTTGGACAACACAGGTCTAACTTACCTCTAACACATGCTAGTGTCCGCTTTTCAACACAGAGAGAGCAGTGTACGTTGCAGAAAGGCGAGTCCTTAAACCATATCAAGTGCTTACTCGGGTGGCAATCCAGGGGTGGGAGGCCGCTGTGGCCACAGCAGCACACACACAGGCGTGTG
>VBSM01002608.1:102389564-102402710 GCA_008086735.1 Cheirogaleus medius | reverse complement strand
TCCATACACTCAGCCGTAGTTTTGAGAAAGCGCAGCTCCCAAGTGCCTCCCGAGGCCTGGCCCAGAGCAAGGCTTGGTTGTGGAGACTGAATTCACCCAAGGTAGCTCCAGGTCAGGAGCAATGGGCTGGAAGCCTGAAGGCCCGGGCTCAAGACCCAAGCTTTGCTGCTTACAGGCTGTGTGGCCTTGTGCATGTCACACGATGTCTTTGAGCCCCACCTTCCTCGTTTGTAAGATGGGCAGTTGGGCCCAAGCCACCCAGGTGACACAGTGTGGCCACACCTCCTTCCCACGCCTCAAGGCCAGAGAGATCCTTTAGCTTGCCCCTCTAGGGACTGTCTCTCAGGCCTGTCCTAGCCTCCTGGCCTGCCGGCACCTGGGGACCCAGAGGCCACGGTCCTGCCCCCACAGGCTGGGAGTATGGAGTGGGGATCCCGCCCTCCGGCCTGCCCCAGGTCTGGAACTCGGTGGAGAAGACCTACCACTCGAGCCGCCGGCGGCGCTGGGTGCGTGTGCGCTTCCGGAACCACAGGGAGCTGAGCCTCGAGCAGGAGACCCTCTCCTTCCTGCATCAGGTGAGGGGCCCACAGGCAGGGGCCCTGGCCAGGATGGCAGGGAGGGGCCACCTTGGGCCATGGCGGGAGCATGAGTCTGCTTTGTCCCCACAGCACAACCTGGCCAAGGGGGAAGAAGAGGGCTGGGAGTATGGCACCTTCCACTCCAAGTTCCACCTGAACCCTCAGCCCCAGAGCCGGTTCCGCCGCCGCTGCTGGCATCGCAGGCTGGCCCCCGACAAAGACAAGGGCGTTGCACCCATATTCCTCCTGGAGGGGTCTTTGGTAAAGCGTCAGCCTGCTGCCTGCCGGCAACCCCACTTCCAGGAGAGCCAGGGCGTGATCCGGGTGGGGGCGGGGAGGACTGGGTCCCCACTCCTCAGGCTTGGGAAGGTAGGGCCTGCGAGTGGAGCTGGGAGGCCTGCGCCTGGGCTAGGAGAAGCACCCAGGAGCCTCAGAGGAGACTGTCCTGGGCACAGGCTATGGATTTGAAACAGCATGCTAAGAAGGAAGAGGAAGAGAAGTTGCGGGTGGGCTCCTGGAGGCGTATCCCAGAGGACACCCGGCCCCCCAACATGCCCTTCATCTACTGCATCTTCAACAGTGAGCACTGAATTGGGAGTCTGCTTGGGTGGCCCCAGAGGCCAGCACCTGAGGGCCAGCACAGTGAGGAGGGGTGAAGGTGGGAGAGCCGGAGAGAGGCTTGGGGGCATGCTGGCGGGAAGTGATAACGTGGCTCCTCTTTACCAGAGCCCCACTACTATCAGCTCTTCTGCTACATCTACCAGGCCCGGAACCTGATGTCCAACCAGATCCTGACATTCCAAGGTAGGCAGCTGGCAGCCCTTGTTCCCTGTCCCCAGGCCCTGGGGCCCTGTGACATGGCCACCCAGCGGTATAAAGAATGGGGCTTAGATGGGGGTGGCAAAGATGCAGACCCCTCTTCCCAAGCAGCTCATGGCCCTGTTTGGGGAAAAAGCGCCAAAACAAAGACTACATGGTGGGGCTCCTCTTGAGGTCTGACCCCAATGCTGTGGATTAGAAGCAGAGCTGAGGGGGCTTCAGCCCAGTGGTGACCACTTAGCTGGGCACTGAAGAGAGGAGTTAGCCTGGCAGTACTGATGAGACATGCAGGCAAGAGAAGAGGGTGGCATGCTTGGGAACCGTGTGGCACTCATGGCTGGACAGAAGAGGAGGGGTGGGGAGGAGGCCCTGGGCAGGAGGCGGCTGTCCTCGGTCACATGAGGGAGACCCACTGAGGGTTTCGGGAGATGAGCCGTGGACTCCAGCTCTGTCCTGTTAGTAGCACTGTTTGTAGGGAGCCAGGGCAGTGGGTGGCAGGGCTGTCAGGGATGTCTGCTGGGAGCTATGTCCACTGGGCATCACCACCCATATGGAGAGGGCCACTCGTTGCTGCTGGGAAAGGGCAGCCTCATGTAGCCTTGTCCCCAGAACCCACCCAGAGGAGCCTCTGCCCTCCATCTTGGTGAAGCACAGGCCTCAAGCATGGTAGGTGTGAAGTTCACATGGATGTAACCAAATGATCCCTTCACCTCTGGTTACATGCCCAGTTGCTCTGTGGCTTATGCTGAGGCAGCCTCTGGGCAGCTGGTAGTGGCAAGGGCTGCCTGGCCTGGGCCTCCCTGGGTACCTGGTGCAATGGCCACAGCAGCAGAGAAGAGAGCCTCACTTGGCAGCTCGAAGACACGACTCTCTCCTTTCCCTCCACCCTCCAGGGCCCTTCATTCAGGTGGTCTTCTTAAACCATAGCCAGTGCACCCAAACCCTGAGGAGCTCGGCAGGCCCCACATGGGCCCAGACGCTCATCTTCCAGCACCTTCCTCTGTACGAGAACCCCCAGGACACCAAAGAGAGCCCACCACTGGTGGTGCTGGAACTGTGGCAGCGCAACTCCTGGGTAAGGTGGGCTGGGCTGAGCGGGAGGAAGACCTACCTTGAAGAGTTGGGGTTTTTAGAGGAAAATATACGGAAAGTACTCCAATGAGGCTTGACGTGCAGAGAGCAACATGTAAACATAAATGATAGCTGTTGTCCTTGCCTTGTCCTTTCCTTGTCAGGCAATGAGCTGGAACCCTGCCAGCCTGGCCTCCATGCTTTGTGAACTTCCACTCCCCTCCAGGGCAAGGAGAACTTGTGGGGACGCAGTATGTGGCCTCCGGTGGTCTGGCTGGATCTCCACGACCGGACCCTGCCCCCCATGAGGTGGCACCCCATTGTAAATGAGCTGGGAGCTGAGGAGGGTGAGATCTTGGCATCCTGTGAGCTGATCCTCGAGACTGAGGTACTGGGACAGGGCCTGGCTGGGACGCATAGTGCTCAGTGTCCCCACACACACCCGCCCCCAAGTCTCCACAGCCAGTAGGGCTTAGCTCTACCCCCTCAGGAAAGGTCTGGGTCCAGGAACCAGAACTTCGGGCTTGGTGATGCTGGCTTGCCTAACCCCTCCCCCGCCAGCTCCTGCCCAGGGGCTCTGCGGCCCCACTGGAGACCTCTGAGGGACTGGCTGGAATGGGGGGTGAGGGACAGGGAAACAGGACAACCCAAAAGTGCCTCATGCTCCCTTCTCTCCCACCTCATTCCTCTAGAAGCTCAGAGAGAAGCAGATGCCAATCTTGAGTGTTCCCTGGAAGAATGGGGTCTACACACTCCCCAAGAGCATCCAGCCCACGCTGAAGAAGATGGCCATTGAGGTGCTGGGGGCAGATGGGTGGGCAGGGGGCAAGCATCACCCTGAGCAGTCCAGAGTGTGCTGAAGCTCTCTGCTCACTCTCCCTAACTGCCCGATCCAAAGTTTGCACCCCAAGAAATGCTACTGGGAGATGGAGGGAGACAGGAGAGAAATGAAGAACAGAGGCTCTGATAAAACACTGTAAATTATTTTACTGCCAATCTCTGCAGTGAGTAGTAGACAAAGGGCTGCAGCATTTATTATTGCATTTCAGACTCACACCGTGCCTGCCCAGTAGGGACTACTTTTCAGAGAAGGAAATTGAGGCTCCAAGAGACAACATATTCCATGCACAGTGATATAAGCACTAAGGGACAGAGCCAGAATTTAGGCCCAGCCCTGTCTGACTCCCAATGAAAGGATGTTTCTCACCTGTTTTGAGCTAGCATGGAGGTACTCACATCAGGACCCATGTGCTCTGCCACAAATTTGGCAAAGAGCAAAAGGTGATCAGGTCCTCTGGGGACTGGAGGCTTCCCCAAGATAGGCAACCTGGATGGTTGCCACTCTGGGCCCCTGGGATGGTACTTATGAGTAAGGTGCAGACATTTCCCTGGAGGGTGCTGGGTCACTGTATGGCCGGAGCGTTCTGTGGGGCATGGGTCAGCAATGAGCTAGATAGCATGAGACCCCTGAGAAACTGGGCACCTACTGTTTCTGTGGGCCTCAGAGGCAGGAACCTCAGGAATTCACGCCTGAGAACTGAGGGCGGCAGGTGAGAAGAGCAATACCTGAGGGCTTTGGAGGTCAGGGGAGGATGCAGCAAGTGGCCTGAGGGCACCTCCCTCATGGGGAGGGAGGACAGTGTCCAGGCCTTGAGGACAAGCACCGATCCCTCAGGATAGGGAGACCTGGCGAGCCTTCAGACTCTGGCCTCTCCACACAGCCTCAGTCCCCAGCCCTGCATGCTCCCTAATGCACCACTGCTGCCAGCACAGCCCCCCTCTGGCCAGGAACCCATTACAGAGGCGCTGCCTGTCCCTTGCCCTGCCCTTCTCTGTTCTGGCAGATCTTGGCCTGGGGCCTTCGGAACATGAAGGTGAGCTCCCCACAGCTACTTGTGGAATTTGGGGAGGAGTCCCTGAAGACAGAACCCATCAGTGACTTCGAGACTAACCCCAACTTCCCTGAGTCCATCCTCCTCCTCATAGTGGTAAGAGGCCTTGGGGCAAGGGCTGGGGCAGCTCTCTCTTCTTGGCGGGCCTCATGCTCCCCACCTGTGCTTGGGGCTGCAGTACATGCCCACGGAGGAGGTCTACGCACTGCCCCTTGTGGTGAAGGTGGTGGACGTTTGGATCTTCGGCCAGCAGACTGTGGTGGGTCAAGCCAACATCGACTTCCTCCAGCCCTATTTCTGTGACCCCTGGGCTCAGGACTACGTGCCCCCACGGCTTCCAAGTATGGCCCTCTCTCCTTGCCCTCCTCAGGCCTCACAAACAAGCCCCTGGGAGTGGAGCAAGGCGCTGGCTCCCCTGTGTGGTTGGCACCCCTCCTCCTCAGCCTTCTGCCCTCCTGAGACTCATGGCTGTATTCTCTCCACAGCGCTGCGCATGAAGCAGCACCAAGACGTGAGTAAGGGCCTGGGGCCCCACCCTCTTCCACTGCCGACAGGGAGGAGGGGTGTTGACTAAGGAGTCTTGATATCTGTGCCCTTAGTTCGAGGCCTGGCTGGACACGAGAACACTACAGCAGGGATGCTCAGCCCAGAATGCACATCAGAATCACCTGAGAGTCTTACCCAGGCATCAGAATTTTTTCCAACTGCCCTTGCCCCACCCCTGGGTGATTCCAATATTTTCAAGGTTCAGAACTACTACTCTAGGGCAGCACTTGTCAAACTTTAATGCACAGGAATCCTCTAGACATCTTCATCAAAAGCAGATTCTGATTCAGTAGGTTGGGGTAGGGCTGGAGGTCCTGCCTCTCTGAGCCCCTTCCCAAGTCTAGTCTAAAGCCATGGACAGTGAAAATGAAGAACTCTGCTTCCCCTCCTCCTTACTCCCCAATCCTATGTGAAGGGCAAGGAAGCCAGGGAAGTAAGCCCCAGCCTTGACTCCTCTCCTCCTTGGAGGTCAGAGCCAACGAGTGCTGTGGGCCACCTGGCCTCACCTTGCCCACCCTCTCATTTTTCAGTTCCTAGGGCACCTCTACAAAAAGTTCTTCTTCAAGTCGAGCACAACCAAGGTGATGTAGGCTCAGCCACAGGGAACAAGGAATAACCCCATTCAGTTCAGGGAGGTGGGGAGATTTCCCTGCCCAAGGGCCAAAATGCTCCTCCTCCCTGCCAGGATGAATATGAGCATGAAGTGGATTGGTGGAGCAAGCTTTTCTGGGCCACGGGAGATGATCACAAGTCCCCCAAGTACAAGTATAAAGACTACCACACTCTAAAGGTTTGGAGGCCCCTAGGAGGGGAGAATGCTGAAAGAAAGATGGAATAAAATCTCCCACTAGGAGAGGCCAGCAGACCTAGCCTTGATTTCCTGGGAACCACCAAGTGAGGGAACCACCAAGTGAGGGAGTTCCTACATTGTCTCCCAAGACTCCTGGAGACAGTTCCGCCAGCCACCCTGTCTAAAGCAGACAGGGCCGCTGACTGGGCAGATGCTTTGGAGCAAGACCCAGGAGCTGGTGGTCCCTCTACCTCCTAATCCCAGGAATGGTCTCCCTACTAGCCTGGGTCTCACACATCCCCCGCAGGTGTATGACTGTGAGCTGGAGGCTGTGCCGGCCTTCCAAGGCCTGCAGGACTTCTGCCAGACTTTCAAGCTCTACCAGGAGCAGCCCAAGTTGGACAGCCCTGTGGTAGGGGAGTTCAAGGTGTGTGTCCACCCAGCTTGGCTGCCCCATCTCCTTGTTCCCTTTCTGTCCCCAGAGGACTCTAATAGAAGCCCTGGTTCTACAAGCTCATTGTGAGGATGGGGGAGGGAAGGCTTGAGAAAGTTTGGGGAGCAAAGGAGCAGAGAATACATAACACAGGGACTCGGGGAGACCTCCCCTCACACAGGAAGGGTGAGGGCCTTCTCACTGCCTGCTCTGGCCTGTGCTGGGTCTCCCAAGGCTGCAGAGCCAGAGAACAAGTCCAAACCTGAAGTGATGAAAGGGGTGGAATGAGAGTTCACATCTGCAGAAACCAGCAGCTCACCTAATGACCGCAGTTCTTTTGTGCAGCACCCCTCCTAAACACAGTGCTCCCTGCCCAGCACCTCTGCTGCACCTGCCTCTACTGTCCTCATGGCCTTCTATCCCTGCCACCCTCAACCCAACCTCTCGCTCCTGAATGTGGGCTGCAGGTACCTTCTGGAGCTGGCCAGCACTGCCAGGCTGGGTACTCCAAAACTTTCCCCCACTAGGGCCTTTTCCGCATCTACCCGTTTCCTGAGAATCCAGAAGCCCTCAAGCCTCCGCACCAGTTCTTGGTTGGGCCTGAGAGAGAGGACTTCCCTCAGCTGTGCCTGGTGCGGGTCTACATGGTTCGAGCTATCAACCTGCAGCCCCAGGACTACAATGGCCTGGTAAAGAGCAGCCCCACCCAGCACAGGTGTCTCCGACACCCTGTCCTGAACCCGTCTCCCGGAGCTCCCTCACACTGATACACGGACTGCCAACTCCCCACGGGCTCCATCCGGTGCGAGGGGCTCATTTCTGCCCCACTCCTACCCTCCCTGACAGACGGAGACTGACTCCCCATTTTCTTCCCTTGCTTCTATCTGCTCCAGTGTGACCCTTATGTGATCCTGAAACTGGGGAAGACAGAGGTTGGCAACCGGGACACATACCAGCCCAACACTCTGGACCCCATCTTTGGCACGTGAGTTGCCCCAACTCACCCGATCCCACTTCTCCACTCCCACCCATGCTGTGCCAGGAGCCAGCGCCCAAAGGCAAAGAACTCTCACATTTCTCTCCAGCCTCTGAGTTCCTAGCGTGGTGTCTTACCCACTCCAGGTGCTCAACAGACAGAAGATAAATGCATAGGTGGTCCAGTTCTACCCTGTTTCTCAAACTCTGCCTGGGAAGGGAGCTCAGAGCCTCACACCCCAGGCCTATCCTAAATTATTTTCAGCCGTAATTGGAGATGGCTATTGGTAGACAGCAGCCTAGCCCACGCTCTGCTCTCCGCATTCCCCATGAACAAACAAGGAGGCGGAGCAGGGGCCAAGGGGGCCAAGACACTGGCAAGCGGGGCATGGAGACAACATGGCCCACAGCCTCTGCAGGCTCCAACACCCTTACCCATAGGATGTTTGAACTCACCTGCAACATCCCCTTGGAGAAGGACCTAGAGATCCAGCTATATGACTTTGACCTATTCTCACCCGATGATAAGATTGGAACCACAGTCATTGACCTCGAAAACCGTCTCCTGTCTGGCTTTGGAGCTCATTGTGGGCTCTCCAAATCCTACTGCCTGTGAGTGGGCACATCCAGGGCAAGGGAGTGTGGATGAGGAGGAGGAATGAGCCCACAACTCCCTTGGAAGAGGCCTACATGCTGGGCTGGGAACCAGGGCCCAGACCCGCCTTGTCTCCACCCATGCTTCCACCACTGGTTATCCTGCAGCTCAAAGCAGTGTCCTCCAGGACCCTGACCTCCCCAGCTCTCCCTCTCATATCTCCCCACAGGTCAGGGCCCTTTAAGTGGCGAGATCAGATGTCCCCAACCTACCTTCTGGAACGCTATGCCAAGCGAAAAGGGCTGCCTCCACCTCTGTTCAACTCTGAGGAAGACTCTGTTTTTTACAATGGGAAAAACTTCAAGCTGAACAGCTTTGGTGAGAAGCACAGCACACCGCCAGACAGCACAGATACACACCTCTGAAATCTGTGACGTTCCAGAATGGAAGAGCTGCAGATCAGGGTTGGGAGAAGGGGGAGGACAAGGAAAGATCTCCCCTGAGCCAGAGGGCAGCCCAGCACTTTCCCCTTTACTCCTGTAGAGGGCAAACGAGTCCACTCCCCAGCTGGGGTGGGAAGGGTAGGGAGGGCCTACCAGGGCGATAGGAAGGCTAATGACCCCGAGATCCACTCCTTCCATCCCCTTCCAACCCAGAGCCCAACCCACCTACTGTTCATGGTTTGGGACCCAAGATGGAACGCCTTGCGCTGTACCTCCTGCACACCCAGGGGCTGGTACCTGAGCACGTGGAGACCCGCACACTATACAGTGACAGCCAGCCAGGCATCGACCAGGTATGAGACTGGAGGGGCCATTCCTGCCTCCTATGGGGGGATGAGGCTTGATCAGGAGATAAGGGTGCCCACCCACCCAGGACATAGCCCACTATGAGAGGGGAAGGCCAGGCTAATAATTTGGGTTTGTATATGCAAAGAAGACAAGTAGGTTTTACTCATTAATAATAAGTAAGATGTTCCAGTGATAATGATGCCACTTAGAATGGACAAATTCAGAGCTGGAAAGGTCATCTACAAGAAACGTGGTCATGCACCCCTGTGGGAGGCGCTAAGGAGCCCTCCCAGCCAATGTCTCCATTGCCTTCAGTCTCTCCCAAGGGGCAGGAAGGTGGCACCAGATCAGACAGTGCAGACATTACAGCCCTGGTTCTGGCTGTTAATTGCAGGCTGTCTCTTCTCCATGGCAAGGAACCCCAAACAGAGGAATAAAAATCCCCAAAGACACCCTAATTATCATTCACCTTGCAGCCACCATAACGGCTTATCTCATTCTCCTAATTTCTCAAGTTGAGAAATTAACATTATAGATACAAAGTCCTCTGCTTAGCATTTTTTTAAAAACCATTCTAATTAAACCTGTCTTCTCAAACAAGATCAACTTCAAAAGAATAAAACCAGGTCAGGTACTTTGAAAGAACACATCTATTTTCCAATGTTGGTAGTTCTGCCCTCACATGTTTTCTCTCTTTTCTCACCATTTTTGTCCCTTATCTTCTTTCTTAGACCTCTGTATGTTGTGGTTAGCCTTATGTCCTTAGGTTGTGGTTACATAACATAAAATGACCTGGAAATCTGGACTGACCATCTAGTTGCCTCATACTAAGCTCCTTAATAAATGAAGCCCCCAATCTCAATCTGGCCATCTAGCATGACCTGCTGAGTGGCATTAACCCTCCAAATCCCAGTCTTAAGTGAAATCCCAGCATCACATCATCAGCCTCGAAGCCATCATGCCCTAACCTCACTGCACTATTCCCTCAGCCAAAAAAGAGGACAAAAAGGGAAGTGGTGGGGGTCACCTCGCTGATACCTCTATACCCGACCCCTAAGCATTGGGAACGCAGTCTCGATAGACCTCAGAACCTGGGACAGGGACTCCCCAGGTCAGCCTGCTGAGAACAGAGGCTAGCAACCCCCAACCAGCTAACCCGTCCCAGCTCGCCTGTAATCCTAGCTCTCTGGGAGGCTGAGACGGGAGGATAGCTGGAGCTCAGGGGTTCAACAGCAGCCTGAGTACAGTGAGACTCCATCTCTACCAAATAAAAAAGAAAAACAAAAACAAACAAAAAAATACACAAAACAACTAATCCATCCCGGCTCTAGGGAAAGGTACAAATGTGGGTGGATATCTTCCCTAAGAAGCTGGGGCCTCCTGGCCCCCCAGTCAACATCAGCCCCAGAAAGCCCAAACGGTGAGTGACAGCCTGTTTCCTTAACTACTGCATTTCACAGTTCAGCCTCCCCTGGGTGCAGAACACCACTGTCCTCAAATGCCTAGGTGTAGTAGTTCTTTTCTCTACTGGGAAGAGAAGCTCTACTGGGAGCTTTCTTCCCCTGAATTCTCCAAATTCAGCAAGAGAATGGAGGGCAGCCTCCCAGGCCTCTCTTCCCTCACTAAGGCTGCAGCTGGGGAGCTATTCCTCAGCAAAGCCTCAGAGCACAGTGGCTGCAGGTATGAGCTGCGCTGCGTCATCTGGCAGACTGCCAACGTGGACCTGGTGGATAGCAACTTAAGTGGAGAGAAGACAAGTGACATCTACGTCAAAGGGTGAGAGAGAGGAGTCAGGCTCCAGCAGAGCTCTCGTGGTCCCCCAGTTCTGTCATTCTGCTGGGGCTTCCCAATCCTGAGGGAACGCCTCTCCAATTCTACCTGTGCCTGGTGCCAGCTGGGCAGCCCTTCCCACAGGGCTCTAGCTCAGGGATAGGGACAATACACATGAACCCCAGGTGAAAGGACTCTGGCCCCAGGTGGTTATACGGCCTAGAGGATGACATGCAGAAGACAGATATCCACTACTACTCCCTGACTGGAGAAGGCAACTTCAACTGGCGGTTCATCTTTACCATGGACTACCTGGCAGCAGAGCGCGTGTGCATCCACAGCCAGAAGGTAACAGTCCTGGGGGTGTGAAGGGCCCCCAACATACAAACAACCTCAGGCTCCAGGAGCTCCTCCTCCCCCCATCCCCCAGAGGCCTGCAGGCTGTTCCAGAACATAGGAACATGTCCTCAGGCAGAAATTCTTTCTTGATAATCCATCACTCCTGGGTAGTGGGCTAATAAGGTGTCCAAGGGACACTCTTGTGCCATCCTCCAGGATTACATTTGGAGCCTGGACCCCACATCGATGAAGTTCCCAGCCCGGCTCATCATCCAGGTCTGGGACAATGACATCTTCTCCGCTGGTGACTTCCTAGGTGAGGTCCTGGCACAGGGCTTATGACCACATGACAGGAAGCTCTTTTTTTTTTTTTTTTTTTTTGAGACAGAGTCTCACTCTGTCATCTGGGCAGAGCACAGTGGCGTCATCATAGCTCACTGCAACCTCAAACTCCTGGGCTCAAGTGATCCTCCTGCCTCAGCCTTCTGAGTAGCTGGGACTTCAGGAGTACACCACCACGCCCAGCTAATTTTTCTGTTTTTAGTAGAGATGAGGTCTCGCTCTTGCTCAGGCTGGTCTTGAACTCCTGGCCTCAAGCAATCCTTCTGCTTCAGCCTCCCAGAGTGCTAAGATTACAGGCATGAGCCACTGCACCCTGTCGGGAGCTCCTTCTTGCTGACAGCATTTCTCTGGGCTCAGGGGTCCTGGAGTTGGATTTGTCTGACATGCCCCTCCCAGCTCGGCACGCCTACCAGTGCTCCATCAGGATGATGGATGCTGACTCCAAGTGGCCCGCCTTCCTCCAATATAAGCACTTCTCCCTCTTTAAGAAGAAGACTGTAACTGGCTGGTGGCCTTGTCAAGTCCTTGATGATGGCAAATGGCGCTTGTCGGTAGGAGCTAGGGAAAGTACCTATTGTATAGGACTGCTATGCCACATAACCTGGCTTTAATAGACTTTTGGGAACCTTAACTAAATCCCTTTTCCTTTCTGGAGCCCGGGATGAGGTCCTAAAACTACCTTACTCCTGCTATCTGAACTCAGCCTCCCACCATCTGTGGTGTTCCTAGGGCAAAGTGAAGATGACTCTTGAGGTGCTGTCCGAGAAGGAAGCCTTAATCAAGCCAGCTGGGCGAGGCCAGTCAGAACCCAACCAATACCCTACACTTCATCCTCCCATGTAAGGGTCCTATGGGGCAAAGGCACCCAATCTTTCTCTGTCTTCAGTTTGTATGGGGTGGTGAGCAGTGGGCCTACACGTGGAGAGGGGCAATTACTCCCTAACACTGCAGCTCTGTGCTCAGTTACTACCGGGAGAGAACAGACTTGAGGGTGGGGTTGGGCATAAACAGAAGTTGCTTTTTTGTTTATAAAGAAAGCTCTTTGCTCAGGATTACTTGACTCAAAGGTTCCCTGTGCCCTCCATTCTCTGACAACTCCCCTGTTCACGGACAGACGCCCTGAAAGCTCTTTGAAGTGGTTTCGGTCACCTGTTCAAAGCATCTGCCGTGGTCTCTGGAAACGCTACCGCTTCAAAATCCTAGGCTTAATGGTCATAGTGATTACAGCACTTCTGCTGTTCAACTTTTTGTATTCAGCTCCGGTGAGTGGCAACCATAGTGACAGGGACAAAGGCACTGGCTGGTCTTAAGATGACTCTGAGGAGAGTGCCTTCACATTGCTACCTCAGGCTAACTGTTGTCTGTTCTCTCTAGCACTATTTGGCCATGCACTGGATCAAACCTGAACTTCGGCTAACTCCTCCCATTAAAATATTCAACATCATCACTCCACTAAATACCAGCAATGCCAACTCTTCCATCCTCCAAACCTCAGATTCAAACCTAAAGCCTATGATAGACCGTGAGTTCAAACTCTCCAGGCACCCAAGAATCACCTGAGTGATATTTTCCCAGTGATATTTTCCAGCACCATAAGACTAATTCTCCCATGTTTGCCTGGCTTTTCTCCCCTAGCTACCAGCAGCCCTGCCCTTGAGCTTCCCACCAGTTCCTTGTTTCTGTCTTTGGGACACATGCAAGGAGCTAGGGATATTCTGGCTATTGTGTTCAGAAACCACTTCCAACAAGAACAGAGCTATAATTTTCCACTGAAATAAACAAGTTTTATAACAGAGAGCCACCTTATAATTTGGGGGGATTGAAGAAAACATGAAAGGCTGAAAACGACAGCCCTTCAGACAAGACTCACAGGGACCAAGAGTGATATCATCCTTATACACCACCTCTAGTCCACAGGGTCTCTTCAGTAAGAGGCTCTGACGTCAGAGGACAATGGAGGGAATGGGTGACTGTGAGGAAAGAAGTGGCTCCCATGGGTAAGCAGCACACCAAGGCTCCTGCTCTCCCCCCTACTATGTGTGCTTAGAAGAGACACACCAGCCAGGTACAGTGGCTCACCCCTGTAATCCAAACACTTTGGGAGGCCAAGACAGGAGGACCACTTGAGGCAGGAGTTTAAGACCAAACTGGCCAACACAGTAAGACCCTCATCTCTACAAAAAACAAAAAAAAAAGTAGCTGAGC
>VBSM01002608.1:102376469-102389464 GCA_008086735.1 Cheirogaleus medius | reverse complement strand
AAAAAAAAAAGCCTCAAAATACTCATGAGCTGGAATCACACAAACCCCACAGGTTCAATCTCTCGTTGAGACCCCCTCAGCTGAGACCCCCTCCTCCTGCACTGCTGCCTAGGCCATCTCCAGACCCTACCTAGGTCCTCCCATCACACATGTCCATGCAATCTCCCCTTGAACTCAAAAGGACAAAACCACCATTTTCTTTTTCAGTTCTCCCTGGTCCCAAGGCCAAGCTCTAGGTCATTTTGTCCTCTGGCACCCCGGAGTTACTCTGCTATTGTGAAGGGGTTAGGAGGTGTTAGGAGAAGAGCACTACAGCTTGTGCTGCTTAATTGAGGCCCAAGGAGACAAAGCCCTGTGCCCAGCCAAGGTGACCCCCATTTCCTTCTGGGCTAAGTTGGCGGCTTTCCATCCCTGGAGAAGACAGAGCAGGGGTTGATGAGCTTGAGGCTGAGGAAAAAAAGGCCTGGAACTTCCCCCAAACCCACTCCTGGAAGGAAGGACAGAGTCAAAAGCTCATGTTTGGTTCCATCAGCCATTTTAAGAATTTCCTTTAGGCTACAGAGGTCCCTAGGAGAGCACAGAATTCTAGGCCCTCCAGGAGACTCTGGCCTGTAACCAATTTAATCACGGGGCAGACAGGTGAGCAGCATGTAACCCCTTGTCAGATAAGGCAGTGGAATAAGGGTTGACACATATAGGACAGCACTCAGGCTGTTCAAAGACAACAAACTCTTCTAGGCACAGATGATAAGAGTCTAATGCTCCCAGACTTGGAACATGAAAACAGCAACTATTTCTTACTCATTAAGAAAAAGATGCCAAATGTCCTCTTTGGGCAGTATTCAAGCTCAGGATATAAGAAGAAAGCTTCCTTATACTTTCAACATCCAAAGTGGGTTTCCAAAAATCATAACTATAAAACATGCAGCTAAGCAGGCTGTATTGAGTCCAGAAACATTTCCATGTGGTCAGACAACATGATAAATGTTGTTTTCAGTATCAAACCTGGAGCTGGCCAGTTTCACAGTTAATCCCATAGCATCCATGATGTCTTCCAAGCTTCTCTTGACTTGCACACGAACTTTCAGCCAAACTTGATGGAAGGCCTGAAACGATTTGATTAGGAAGGCCACGGACACACTAACAGACCTAAGATCCAGCCTAGAGAACGAAAGCTGGAGTAGTGAGCCAAAGCAGAAAGCCCTCTCCCTAGGGCCACCAAATGAAGGCCAGTGAAACTAAGTTTGTTGTGCAGTCCCAGGCGCCAACAGAAAGGCATCCAAATGTCTTCTCTGGCTCAGGTTGCACACAGGACAATGAATGGAGTGAGAGAGGAAAGCGAGACAGGGAAGAAGTTTTCATCCCGATTTCCAAAGAAAGCCCATCAGGGTAAAAAGCAAAAACCAATGAATGGATGGCTGCAAGGTACGAGGCATTATCTGTTTTCTATTCTTTGTGGATTTAAAAATGAAGCAGAAGGGTCCTCCGAGTCCAAGAACAAGGCAGCCTGGGCCATGATATTCTGCTCTGTGATTTTGGTATCACAAGTGCATAAATTCTCTCCATGCTTCTTTGCTCCCACGTGGAAGGACTGCAGGGAAAGGCACAACACAGTAGCATTGCCCTAGGGTGGGTAGCTTCCTGGACCAGAGTTAGATGTCCCCATGGATGACCATGTGACTTCAGGGACCCTGCATTCAAAGCTCCAGTGACAGTCTCTGACCAGCTGCTGGAGACTGGAGAAGACCCATCAGGCTGTGTGCTCAGCCAGCGCCTGTTTCTTCCACATCTCATGGTGACAGTCTCACAGGTGGTGGCAGCATGAGGGCTCAGTAGAAGCGCTTTCGGCTCTGTTCTTGCCATTTGTTGTAAAGTATGATACCAATGACAATGGCGAATACAGAAAACACCAGAGAGAAAAAGACGATGAGAAAGAGGGCCAGGCCACTCAGGGGCGGCAGTGGAGCTGTCACTGAGGAAGCAAGAGAGAAGCAAGTCAGAAACGGAACCCACCCTGTAGGGGAGGACCAACTTATAGACTGTCCAGTCCTCAGTTTCTGACACCTGTTTCTGGGGAACCAGAGCTTAGACTTCCCCTTTCTAATTTAAAAACGAAGCAGCCTTCCTGTTGCTCATCTGTAATGTGAAGACAAGTGTAAGGTGGGTGCAAGTGCTCTATATTCTTCAGAGAAAGAACATAGAACGGGACTGCTCTGCATGCTCTGCCCTGCATGCAAGTCACCTCAGACCCCATGCAGCACTGCAACCTCCTCCCCAGCCATGCGACTACTTCCCAGGATCCCCTGTGCTTACTCTCAGGCAACTTCATGTTGTCCACAGAGGGTAAGAACACATCTCGATGCAGCTTCTCCTCTTCTGGGGTTCTTTCCACTGTCAGCTCAAACAACTTCAGGGAAATGACATCATGATTATCTAGAAAAAAAAGGAGCAAGGATTACTTGAGCCACTTCAAATAAAGGTACATATTTTGGAGTCAGTATCTTAGTTCAAGCCCTGATCCACAGCTAACTAGAAGTGGCCTTGAAAAAATAATTGAAACCTCTCCATTTTCTCAACTCAAAGTACAGAGATTGCCTGAGCCCAGGAGTTCACGACCAGCCTGGGCAACACGGCAAGACTTCATCTCTAAATACTGCAAAAGGGCACAATGAAACTTTTGGCAGATGAAGGAAACATTCTATATCTTGATTATGATGGTGGCTACACAGGTGTAAATATCTGTCAAAACTCTTAACTGGCCAGGCATGGTGGCTCGTGCCTGTAATCCCAGCACTTTGGGAAGCTAAGGTGGGAGGATCACCTGACAATAGGAGTTCAAGATTAGCCTGGGGGCCGGGCGTGGTGGCTCACGCCTGTAATCCTAGCACTCTGGGAGGCCGAGGCAGGCGGATCGCTCAAGGTTAGGAGTTCGAAACCAGGCTGAGCGAGACCCCATCTCTACTAAAAATAGAAAGAAATTAATTGGCCAACTAAAAATATACAGAAAAAATTAGCCGGGCATGGTGGCGCATGCCTGTAGTCCCAGCTACTCGGGAGGCTGAGGCAGTAGGATCGCTTGAGCCCAGGAGATTGAGGTTGCTGTGAGCTAGGCTGACGCCACGGCACTCACTCTAGCCTGGGCAACAAAGTGAGACCCTGTCTCCACAAGCCCAGGAGTATGAGGTTGCAGTGAGCTATGATCATATCACTGTATTCAAGCCTGGGCAGCAGAGCAAGACCCTGTCTTTTAAGAAAAACAAAACAAAAGAATTCTTCAAACTGTAGTCTGTTGTATAAAAAGTATAACACAATAGAGTTGATTTTTTTAAAAAATTAGCTGCTAGGGTTTAAAAATTCAGATTTCTGGCTTCTCTTAAAAAACTGGAAGATTTGGCTTCATGGAGCCCATATTTCCTTTTGGCAACAATGGCTGGAGCTGAGTAGCTGCTACCTATTTGAATAGATAGCTGCCTTTCCATTTTGCCACAAGAAAATTCTGTTTCAAACTAACTTTATCCATAATAAATTAATCAAAAGAACCAAAAGTTTAGTTCCTTATCTTTTCCCAAAAGACATTATGATTGGAGCTAAAGTCCATGGAGAAAATAATATAAAAAGCTATGAATCAGGCATGAGTAGAAAGAGATACCAGAGGAGACAGAAAAGTAAAAGAACTAGGTACTGTTAATGGCATGTAAGTCAAGAAAGCAAGAGTTTCAGAGCAATCGGTTAAACGAGCTGAAGAGAGGACAAAGAGTGAGGACGAGAACAGAGCACTGTATATGGCAAGAAAACATAAGTAACTTTCATGAGAATAGTGTTAATAGCAAGGTAGAGACACAGGTCTAAGCGCAGCACGGTAAGGAGGTGGATGGTTACGAACAAAAGCATCTGTACATATGACACATTCAAAAGTCGGGGCAAAAGGAGAGTCTGGGGGTCAGTTAGAAGAGGGACAGTAGAGTCAAGGAAAAGCTTTGCCAAGAGGAGAGGAATTGGACATTTTAGCAGGTGGAAAGAGAGGAGCCTAATAACAGAAAGGGGCTCGCAACAAAGGCTAGAAGAGCTGGCTCCATGAAGGGGCAAACACTGCTTTCTGTTAGCACCAACAGCTCCTAGAGACAAGTGTACTAGGAAAGCCCAGGCCTGGGTTTCTTAAGAGGTCCGGATGCATCTCTTCCCTGAGCTCTGTTCTCCCCTCTGAGAGGCTTGCTAAGGCCTGCATATTGAGACGAAGCCTCAGTCATGGAAAAACAAAGTGTGCACGTGGCAGTACCCGAGAGATCCCCAGTGATGGAGGAGGTGCCGAAGTAGTAGCCACGGGGCAGACGGACCCCAGGCACCTCAATGCAGTCCCTCCACTCATGCTTGCCATCGATGTCCATCATAATCTAGAATAAAAAGAAGGAGTAAATCAGGGTCAGGCCATGGGAGCAGGAGCAGGACAGCCCATACTACCATCTGGTCCAGGACAGGACTCACCGTCAAATGCCTCTTGACATAGCGAATCACAAGGAAGGTGTCATAATGGAGATTGCGGACAATGGCTGTACAGCCCCCCAGCTCTGTAGGCCGCCCATCCCGCTCGTGATCATAGCTGAGGGAGCCGTTGTTCACCATGGCTGAGACGTAGGGGAATACCCGCTGAGAAGCAGGGAGGGAAAAGCAGAGACAATAAGGAAGAGCTCTTAGGAACACCTGTGCAAACAGCAACAGGAATTTTACACACACAAGCTGAGCCCCTTACAGCAGATCAGGCAACCACTCTGCCTCATCATTGGCAGCCCCTGAGAACCCACATTCAGATGGTCACTCAGGGGATACGGGCCCAGGGAGTGACTGAACTCCATACGAGCCTTCGGTAATTCTCCTTGCTCCCAATCTGGGATAGGCCCACAATGGCCCTGGTAAGATGCTGGAGTCTGACTTGAATCCTCCCAGAGATCACCTTTTGGCACTTATATACTGCCCAGTACTAGGGGTTTCCTTTTTATGTATATATATTATACCTGTCTCCCCAACGGCCACATAAGCTTCTTGAAGAAAAAAATCATTTATTACACATCTTCGCACGTCTCCATTTAGCCCTATCTCTTCCTTTCCAGAGTGAGTGTTTTGTACACAGCAGGTATTCTGAAAATACCTGTTTGAGCAGGGGAATCTTTCTATTCACAGTAGTTCCTTTCAAATTCTAAAACTCTGTAAGCATATAATGCTACATGGATTAGGACTTAGAACACTGAGCAGGGCTGCTGGATGTGCTTCTCTAGCCACAGTGACTGTTCTTAGTGAAAACACTTTCCAGCTTACTTAAACCTCCTCCACACATAACTTCTCCCAAAAATACTAATAAGAGGGCAAGGTTCTACCCCCACAGAGAGAAAACTGAAAGATTCCCCATAACCCACTCATTTTCCCATCTACTTCAAAGGCTCCCTGTCTCCAATAGAGTTGTAGGAGCAAATTCTTCCCTAGAAATGATGAACTAACCATTCCAGAATGAACCCAGTGCCAAGGCAGTGCAGAGAGGCAGGGTGATGAAAGGAGAAGGTAACATGAGGCATGCCACTCCTTTGGTGAGCTCCCCACTGTCCTAGGCAGTCAACATGCAAGGTGGAGATGCAGTCAAGACCAGAGACTAGGGACTCCTGAGACAACAGCCACGTGGACTCAAAACAGCAACAAATGTTGGATGGACACATGGAAATAAGGGATGGCCATGGTGAGTCAAGAACTGAATACCTGAACTCCTGGAGAATATCGCCTCTTCTGGGCCTGAGAGGGTCCAGCAGGTTATTATAAAAACAAGAGAGGGCACAGAAGACAGGAGACCAAGTCAGAAAGAAGAGCTATGACCCAGCTGTGATAGATGAACAAACCAACCTAAATCCCCAAACAGAATGTCAGGGTCCATTAATGGCATTCAGCAAGCCCTTGAACCCCTCAAAATTATTTGCAGAACCATATACACAGGTACTTGTAAATTTTTCTGAGGCGGGGGTCTATTACTGTCATCATATTCTCAAAGGGGTCCCCTAGGAAAAACGTTCTAACCCATGGAGGGTCCTGAAGCTTTCGGAAGGATCTTTATAAAACACAGTGTTACACTGTGCCGGCAGGCCTCACTTATGGAAGTCAGAAGCTTAGGCCACAAGTTTGTCTGTACCCAGACTACTGCATTTCTATAGCAAGGGGAGAGACAGGAGAGACAAACAGGGCTAAATTCTTCTAAATTCAAGATGTCTTTTACTGCACTCAGGATCTCAAGATGTAGCTCTTGCCCAGAAGACAAAATCCACCACTTGAGAGACTATGAAATCTATCCAAAGGGATCATTTACCCTCTAAATGAGCCTTTTGGGCATATATTTTCAAATAATTGTTGTCATCCTACCCTATGGCATGTGGGCAAGGAAGAAGCTCCGTGGGAGCATTATAGCATGACAGACTTAGAAAAATTTTCAGGCTTAATCTTAATAGCTTTGCTCCAGAAAAGAAATTCTACACAAGCCCAGCTCAGCCCTGCCCTATGAGAAGGGTAGGCAACAGTGCAGAGCTCAAAGCATTCATTCTTGTAATACTCAGTGAGCACCTATTACGATCCAGGCACTGTTCCAGATGCTGAGGGTCCCATAGGCAACAAGACAGGTATGTGCTCTCATGGAGCTGACATTAGAGTGTAAGATAAAAACAATAAACAAGTAAATAAAATTATTTGATAGTGATAAATGCTATGATGAAAATAAAATAGGTAATACAACAGAGACTGATGAGGGAACGAACCTCTCTCTGGGTAGGCACATCTGAGCTGAGACCCAAGAAATTAGAGAGATTCCGCCAAAAGATCCGAGGACATAAGAAGCATAAAGTTGGCATATTCAAGGAACTAGAAGACAGATTTGTCTGAAACACAGCTACTGAGGAAGAGGCTGATATGACAAAAGGCAGCAGCCATAGCACACGGGGCCTCATGAGCCACAGTAAGGAGTCTGGGGTGGGCCTCAGAGCAGCTCCCCAGCCATTCTTCTCTGATGCCGCTGGCAGAATTTGCACAACACACAGCAAGATAGGAAATCAATCAGTGGATGATCAAATCGCCACAAAATTAGTCTTCTACAACTATTCTATTACTTAGAACAAGGAATTGTGAGCATGTTAACAAACACTGAGAGAAAGCTCATAATTTCAGAGACAATTAAAGAAAAGAAGGTCTTAAAAATGCCCTGGGGAGCTGACGACTCCAAGGCTTGCTTCATTTATCACTTCCAGTAACCCTGAAGGAAGTTTAGGTGCAACTTTAAAGAGTGTGTCTAGGACAGCAACCCTTAGGCTGAGGGTGCCTCACTTTTCCCAAGGCTGGTGTGGTCTCAGGATCACCTGAGGGAGCCTTTTAACTGCACATATCCATGGGTCCCTCAGTCAAAGAATCTCATTCAGTAGCTCTAGATGGGGGCACAGGATTATGTATTTTTCAAAAGCACCAGAGAAGACTGGAATGTGCAGCCAAAGGTAAGAAGCACTGCACTAGACACATAGCCCCAGTGCTTTGCAGCTGGAATCTGTCTACTTCAGCAACGCATGACTTGGCCTTCAACTTTAAGCTCACATCAGTAGTAAGTCTTTAAACGCCATCTTATTTTCTATTCCTAGTCAGGAGTTCTTGAAATGTTTCTTGGATAGCCACTGATTTCACACAGCAATAATTTTTTTTTCCCCTGGAAAGCAGCAGCCTATAGCTGGAATCAAAGGTTGAAGAATCACACTGATTCAGGCAAGGCGGGTAGTTTCATTCCTAATTTAAGAGTCACCAGAAAGGAGGAACTCCCACCTATTGTCCTAATGATTGTTGTTTGTAGGGTGGAGAAATGTTTTCAACTTTTTGCACTACAAGTCCACTTTAAAAAACAAATTATTTTTAAAAGATCCTCTACATAATAATGATACTTTCAGCATATCTTGATTGAAAATATACCCATGAGCTTGTGGATTTATGGATTCTATGCCAAAATTCCACATGGCCTCTGTAATCAGGGAGACCTGGGTTTCATCTGCAGTTATGTCACTCATAGTTATATAACCTTGGGTAGGTTACATCACCTCTTTGAGATTCTATTTCCTCACTGTAAACAGGGAAAATAACACACAGCTCAAAAGGTTAATTATGAAGATGAAAAGAAATATGTAAAACATTTAGTACAGTGTCTGGCATTCGGGAGGGAGTCAATAAATGGTCAATGACTAAATTAATCAATTTCTAGATACATACATGTTCACATGTACTCATATAAACACAGAGCCAAACATACATCTCTTAGAGCAGTAATTCCCAGACCACTGGCTGTCAGGGACCAGAAAAATTTTCAAAAGCATTTTGGGGATTAATAAATTTGGTTTCATTTTATTGCCCACTACATACATTAAAATACAATAAGGACAAAACCAACAATAATGACAAATGTCTAAAAAAGACATTTTAACACCAAAAAATGAGAGAATTATGTAATTTCATAATAAAACAATTGAATACATCTAGCACTTATGAAAAATCACTTCACTGTTCTGATTCTTGGACCAGTGAAAACCTTGTTACCAACCAATATAAGTTCATAAACTAGAATCTGGGAACAGCGTTTTCCAACCCAAACCATACTATAGTCTAGTAAGCTGACCATTTGTTTACTGGAACCAGTAAAGTGTGAAGAAAAGAAGGGTAGGAGAGGAGAAGAAGAGAGAATGGAGCCACAACAGCTACTGCTGAGATGTTTGCAAAATGTCCCTTAGGAATCCATTGAATGGTGTGAATAACAGCTAGCATTTACTGAGAGATTACTCTGTGCCAGGCACCATACTCAGTAATGGACACGTATGTATTCATTTAATTCTCACAACCCTATGAGGTAGTATTAGTACCCTATTTCACAGGTAAGAAAACTAATCTAAAATAACACAGGTATTAAGCAGTGAAATTAGATTTGGAATCAAGCAGTCTGGCTCCAGAGCCCTGACTCAATTACTAAGCTACATTGCTCTCGATATCTATCAATATGGAAAAATGTTTCATATGTATTTATCAGGTGTCTAAACAGCATGTACCTTGAAACACAAACAAATAGTTCCAGATTAAGGGAGAGAAGAGACATAACAACTGAATCTAACAAAGGATCTGGGATTTTCTTTCCTTATAAAAGACATATTGGGACAACTGGCAAAATATGAATAAGGACTATAGATAACAGTATTATTATCAATGGTAAGTTCTTCACTTTTATTAAAGTGCTGTGGCTATACGTAAGGGAACTTGTTTTTAGAAAAAGCACACTTTGTTAAATATTTAAGAGTAAGGGGGCATCATGAAGGCAATATTAGCTAGTTGAGAAAAAAACACACATGTATGAGCACACACACACAGACACATACACACATAAGTAAAATAAAAGGACAATGCAAATGCAGTAAAACATTAACACTGTGGGGAATCTGTGTAAAGAACATCTCAGAATTCTTTGTCATATTCTTATAACTTATCTATAAGTCTAAAACTATTTTCAAAATTTTAAAAAGATTAATCTGAATCTAGTATTCACCATACTCTCAATTTTTCTACATCTGAAAATTTTAAAATTAAAAATGCTTTTAAAAAATAGTATGTAAAATATGATACAATATTTTGTTTTTCAAAAAGGTGTCTATATAGCTTTTTCAGGCTTTTCTGCTTTTTCTATCATTAGCTTTTTTTGTTTGAGACAGAGTCTCACTCTGTTGCCCAGGCTAGAGTGCCCTGGCGTCAGCCTAGCTCACAGCAACCTCAAACTCCTGGGCTCAAGCAATACTTCTGCCTCAGCCTCCCTAGTAGATGGGACTACAGGCATATGCTACCATGCCCGGATAATTTTTTCTATATATTTTTAGTTGGCCAATTAATTTCTTTCTATTTTCAGTAGAGATGGGGTCTCGCTCTTGCTCAGCCTGGTTTCGAACTCCTGACCCTGAGTGATCTGCCTGCCTCTGCCTCCCAGAGTGCTAGGATTATAGGCGTGAGCCACCGTGCCTGGCCAATCATTAGCTTTTATATAAAAATAGTTAACAACAAAAAAATGCCTTCTACTAGATGCTATTAGATGTGAAGCATCTCCCACCACACCTCCACTTCACCCTCCCTTGGATCACTGGTGGAATATGCTCACTGCCACTTCCACAGACAGACTTGTCCCTTTTCAGACTTGCAAAACTTTATAAACAGCTGTCCTACAGTAATCTTCATCTAAACCTTTATGCAGAAATCAGAATAAAGAGGACACAGGTTAACTCAGCAATCCGCATCCTATTTAGAGTGGATAACAAGATCAGTGAGATTCTTATCAAGTCATTGCGCAGCCTGTTCCATAAGCCCCCAGGCTACCACTAACCTATGCTAGAGACTCTGTCCCCAGGTCTCACAGCTACTCAACTGGAGGACATGGAAAAATGGCACTTCCAGGTCCAAAAGACCTTCATATACTTGAACAGCATCACAATCTTTTAAGAAACTCATGGAATGATTTTAATCTCATTTATCTTAGTTTGTGACTCAACTGGAACAAACCCAAATCAATCAGAAGACATCAATAAAGAGTACTCCAATATCAAGAGACTTTGAATTTGAGGTGTGCCTCAAACATTGATGTTCATAACCTACCCACCCAGATTATAGATATATTTAATATCTAAATATTACATATATATAGAATATAGTCTAATATGTAAATCTTAATTTCATTGCTGCCCATTATTTTAATAGTATGTGAACACTTCTTGTTAATGAAAAGAGCTATCAATTCTATAGAACAGGGGATCTTGTTTACAGTTCTACTTTGGGGAGTCCATGAACCTAAAATTATACATGAACATCTATGTGTATGTGCATCTTTCTGTGGGCCCAACACGTTCATCAGATTCTCAAGAGTCAAAACCCAAAGAAAGGTAAAGAACTAACCCAGAGCCAAGTGTCTTCTGGAGCACGGGCTCTTGCTTTCTTCTTCCTCTCTCCCTCTTTCACTGTCTCAGAAAAAAAACATTATTTTCTCCTTGCTGTCATCAAAAACCAGCATACATACATTTCCATACTTCCCTCAAAAATCAGTTCTCCCTGGTCAAGCTCAGCCTCAATGCCGAATCACATCCAAAGAGCATGCCAATCCTCCCTAGGCCTGGATTCCCAAAAAGTCTCTCTTGGAAAACACTGTTCCACCTAGAACTTTAAAAAAAAAAAAAAAAATACCCTAACTGAGAACTTAAGAACTCATGGAGTTCCTTTAATAATGTAAAGATGCTCTCTACCAATAGTAAAGAGACCATGTTGAGATCAGTGTTTTCATCAAGATAAAAACATGAGGGAATGTGTTTTTAAACTGGATGGCACATAATCCATCTAGAATGTGTAAAAAAAATTAGCAAAGAATAAAAATTTAAAAAAATTTAAAATAAAAAAAACTGGATGGCACAGTATTGTTAATTTCCTTTCAATTTAAAGGAAGAAAAACAATTATCACAAATATATATAGACCCTGGGGCAGTAGTGTGTACCCATAGTCCCAGCTATTTGGGAGGCTGAGGTAGGAGGCTTGAGCCCAGGAGTTTGAGCCTAGCCTGGGCAATACAGCAAGACCCCAGCTCTAAAAAAAAATAAAATATGAGGAGTGCCTCAAACAAAACTTCCAAGTTGGCTTGATCTAAGAAGACCAGAGAGCTCTTCTCTCTACTCTCCAACTGTTTCTGCCTCCCCAGAGTGAGGCCCACATGTCTCACAGAGAAAAATGAAGGCCAAACTTGCCAAGTATTGCATGTCAACACTCGCATTCCAAGAAAGACTCTTGTCATTATAGTCTGATTTCAACTGAAAGACATTTACACTCCAAGATTGCTACTGAGTTCCCTGCAACTTTTCACCAACATCTGGGTTCAAGTGCAAAACTGATGATCAAAAACTGATGACTTCATAGTGCCAAAAAAAGACGACCAGGTCATCTTTTAATCAACATTTAAAAAATAACAGCAATACTAAGATATAATTCAAATACCACACAACTCACCTGAAGCATATAATCCAACAGCTTTTAGTATATTCAGAGTTACGATTATGATTACCACAATCAATTTTAGAACATTTTCATAACCCCAAAAAGATACCCCATGCCCACTAGTAGTCACTCTCCCCATCTCCACACAATGCCTCACCCCTAGACAACCACTAATCTACTGTCTCTATAGATTTGTCTACTCTGGACATTTCATATGCATGGGCTCATACCATGTGTAGGTCTTTTGTGACTGGCTTCTTTCATTTAGCATGTTTTAAGTCATCCCTGTTGAAGCACACATCAATACTTGTTTTCTATTTATTGTTCATGTTCCATTGTGTGAAGATACCACATTTTGTTTATCCATTGATCAACTGATGGATATTTGGGTTGTATCCATTTTTTGCCTATCATGAATAATGCTGCTATGAACATTCACATAACGGTTTTGGTGTAGATATATGGTTTGTGTAGATACATGTTTTCATTGCCCTTGTGTATACACCTACGAGTGGAATTGTTAGATCATATAAACTGTTTAGCCATTTCAAGAACTGTCAAACTGTTTTCCACAGCCACTGCACATTTTACATTCCCACCAGCAGAGTATGAGGGTTCCAATTACTCCACATCCTTACCAAAACTTATCTTTTTTATTTTAGCCATCCTAGTGGGTGTGCAGTGGTATCTCATTGTGGTTTTGATTTACATTTCCCTATGGCTAACAATGTAGAGCATCTTTTCATATGTTTTTTGGCCATTTGTGTATCTTCTTTGGGGAAATATTTATTCATATCCTTTGCCCAATTTCAACTGGGTTGTCTTATTGAGTTATAATAGTTCATATATTCTAGAAACAAGTCCCTAGTTAGATATGTTTACATTACATTTTCTCCCATTTTGTGTGCTGTCTTTTCATTTTCTTTTCTTTTTTTTTTTT
>VBSM01002608.1:102363124-102376369 GCA_008086735.1 Cheirogaleus medius | reverse complement strand
GCCCGGCCCTGTCTTTTCATTTTCTTGATGTCTTATGAAACATGTAAGTTTTTTATTTTGATGAAGTACAATTTACCTTATATATATAAATATATATGTATGTATTTTTTTTTAAAGAGGTGGAGGGTTGTGAGGAGGGGCGTTCAGTTGCCTTGTTTTTGTTGTTGTTGTCGTTGAGACAGAGTCTCACTCTGAAACCCTGGGTGGAATGCAGTGGCATCACTGTAGCTCACTGAACCTCCAACTCCTGGGCCCAAGTGATCCATTCCTTCTGCTTTAGCCTCCTGGGTAGCTGGGACTACAGGCAGGCACTGTAATGCCAGCTGGGTCTTTTTTCTTTCTTTTTGGTAGAGATGGGGTCTCACTATTGCTCAGGTTAGTCTCAACTCCTGAGCTCAAGCAATCCTTCCGCCTCAGTCTCCCAGAGTACTAGGATCACAGGAATGAGCCACTGCAGCTGGCCCAATTTATCCATTTTTCTTTTGTTGCTTTTGCTTTTGGTGTCATATCTAAGAAACAACTGCCTAATACAAGGTCATGAAGAATTAATCCTATGTTTTCTTCTAAGAGTTTTATAGTTTTAATTTTAACATTTAGGTCACTGATCCATTTTAAGTTAAATGTTGTGTATGGTGTGAAATAGGAAATAACTTATTTATTTTACATGTGGATAACCAGTTGTCCTGGAACTATTTGTTGAAAAGATGGTTCTTTCCCCATCAAATTGTTTTGGCACCCCTGTAAAAAATCAATTGATTAAATGTAAGGGTTTATTTCTAGATTCTCAGTTCTATTCCATTGACCTATACGTCTATTCTTATGCCAGGAGCACACTGTCTTTATTACTGTAGATTTGTAGTAAGTTTTGAAATCAGAAAGTGTAAGTCCTCCAATTTCACTCTTTTTCAAGATTATTTTGGTTATTCTGGGTCCCTTGAATTTCCATATTAATTTTAGGTTCAGCTTGTCAATTTCTGCAAAGAAGCCAGAAGAGCTTTTGTGTTAAACTTGTAAATCAATGTGGGGAGTATTGCCATCTTAACAATAACAAGTCTTCCAATCCATGCCTTGGGATGTCTTTCCATTTACTTAGGTCTTCTTTAATTTCTTCCAACAATGTTTTGTGGTCGTCGATTTTTTTTGTTAAATTTATTTCTAAGTATTTTATTATTTTTGATGATAGTATATATGAAATTGTTTTATTATTTCAGATTGTTAATTGAAAGTATACAAAAATACAATTGAAATTTATTATGTATATTGATCTTGTATTCTGCGACCTTGCTGAATTCATTTATTAGTTCTATTAATAATAGTTTTTTTGTGGATTCTTTAGGATTTTCTACATCCTTTCTTTTTTTTTTTGAGACAGAGTCTTACTCTATTGTCCTGAGTAGAGTGCTGTAGTATCAGCCTAGCTCACAGCAACCTCAAACTCCTAGGCTCAAGCAATCCTCCTGCCTCAGCCTCCCAGAGTGCTAGGATTACAGGGGTGAACCACCTTGCCCAGCCAGGATTTTCTATATCCTGTCATCTGCAGATGGAAATAGTTTTACTTCCTAATTTCCAATTTGGATGTCTTTTATATCATTTTCATGTCTAACTGTCCTGGCTAGAACCTCTAGTACAATGTCAAACAGAAATGGAAAGAGTGGAAATCCTTATCTTATTTCTGTCTTAGGAGGAAAGAATCCAGGCTTTTATCATTAAATAGGATGTTTGCTGTAGGTTTTACATGGATGCCCTTTATTAGATTGAGGAAATTCCCTTCTATTTCTACTTTGAGTGCTGTTATCATACAGAGCTATTGAATTTTGTCAAATACTTTTTCTGTGTCTATTGAGACAATCATACGGTTTTTGTCCTTCAGTCTACAGACAATACCATGTTAATGTTCAATGTTAAACCAAACTTGAATTCTTGGGATAAATATATTGTCATGATGTACAATCCTTTATGCTGCTGGATCTGGTACACTAGTATTTTGTTGAGGATTTTTATGCCTATATTCATAAAAGACATTGGTCTATACTTTTCTTATGTCTTTGTCTGGCTTTGGTATCAGGATAATATTGGCCTCAAAGAATGAGTTAGTGCCCCCTCCTGCTTTTTGGAAGGGTTTAAGAGAAACTGGTATTTATTTTACTTAATATGTTAAATAAAATTCACTAGTGAAGCCATCTGAGCCTGGGTTTTTCAAGAGTCATTTTTTGGCTGGGTGCAGTGGCTTATGCCTGTAATCCTAGTACTCTGGGAGACCAAGGCGGGTGGATCCTTTGAGCTCAAGAGTTCAAGACAAGCCTGAGCAAGAGCAAGACCCCATCTCTACTAAAAATAGAAAGAAATTAGCTGGACAAGTAAAAATACATATAGAAAAAATTAGCTGGGCATGGTGGCGCATGCCTGTAGTCCCAGCTACTCAGGAGGCTGAGGCAGAAGGACTGCTTGAGCCCAGGAGTTTGAGGTTGCTGTGAGCTAGGTTGATGCCACAGCACTCTAGCCCAGGTAGCAGAGTAAGACTCTTAAAAAAAAAAAAGTCATTTTTATTACTAAGTCAATCTCTTTACTTGTTATAGGTCTATCCAGATCTTCTATTTATTTATTTATTTTTTAAATTAATTAATTTTTTTTATTTCAGCATATCATGGGGCAGATCTTCTATTTCTTAATTAAAATTTTAATAGCTATTTATAATCTGGTAACCTCACTGTGGCATGATAGTACCTTGTATTCCCAAATGTCAAAATTCTTAATTTACCTATCTAAACTACAATTGCTATACTGCTGAGGGGAAAGCTGAGGATCTATATCTTTGATTACTCTCTCCTGATTTTAGAGTGCCAAGCCTAAACTCCACTTATACACTGAGTTCTCTTGCCCCCTTCTCAGAAGAATTATTGGTTGCTATTATTTTTCTAATATTTTCCTCATGAACAAACATGGTAGAAAGTAAGCTGAACAGAGTCATGTGTACTATGGTGACAAGGAAACAAGAAGCCAGAGAAATGTTTTTACCATTACTTTGAGGAATCTGATGAATTGTTCCAACACCCTCCTGCTGTTCCTTGTCCTTGTCTAGCACATCTTCTACACACATACCACAGTCATTTGCAAGTTTTCAAAAGGTACAATATTTGTCACCTTCTTCTTATATGCTCCAAATAATAAAGTAAAATAATAAGACTGGAGTCTCTGGACTCCAGTGGTCAGACCCACTACCTGTGTGACACTACCAAGTTCTGTAACCTTTCTGCATGCACTTGGGCCTCGTACCTGTAAAGTAGAGATAATAATAATACCTATCCCAAAGGGCTGTTATGACAAGTAAATAATGTATGTAAAAGTGCTTAGAACAATGTCTGGCACCTTTATGTATGATATCAAACCATACCACGGACAAAACACATTTGATTTTACCCTCTAAGATAGTTCTAGGTTGTTGGTATGCTGAAAGGAAGACACTTTCTACATTCTCTGGACTGAATATAAGCTCTAAGAACTGTAATTGCATAAAAGACCAAATGAAAATAATAAATATCTCCATTTTCTTTTTTGTTTTTGGAAACAGAGTCTCACTCTGTTGCCCTGGGTAGAGTGCAGTGCAGTGCAGTGCCATTATCATAGCTCACTGCAACCTCAAACTCCTGGGCTCAAGCAATCCTCCTGCCTCAGCCTCCCAAGTAGCTGGGACTATAGGTGCATGCCACAACACCCAGCTAATTTTTCTGTTTCTAGTAGAGGCGGGGTCTTGTTCTTGCTCAAGCTGGTCTCAAACTCCTGAGCTCAAGCAATCTTCCTGCCTTAGCCTCCCAGAGTGCTAGGATTACAGGCATGAGCCACCATGCCTGGACTAAATGTCTTCATTTTCAAGAAAGAAGTCAGCCTGGCAGAAGAAAGCAAAAGCCTCTAGAATCAGGTAGACCTATGCATCACCTTATATTGGCTATTATCTTGAACAAGACACTTAAGTTCTCTAAGCCTCTGTTTACTCATTGACAAAATAGGGAAAATAATACTGACAATATTTGCAAAGAACCTGACACATAACAGTCACACAATAAACAGGAACTGCTTTTATTTGTTTTTTAAATTTAGTTTTATAAGGAAACAAGGACCTGATGTTAATCCAGGGGTTCTCAATCCTGGCTATACATGTGAATCACCTGGAGAGCTTTGAAAAAGTAAAGCTGCCTAGACTGTACCTCAGACAAACCCAATCAGAATCTCTGGGGTTGAGGCCTAGATGTCAACATTTTTAAAAGCTCTCCAGGTAACTGCAATGTGCAGTTGGAGGTGAGAACCACAATAACTAGCCAGAAAAGAAGTCCCAATTTGAAACTAACTACTATCTGAAACTAAGTTTTTTGATTAACATCTCGCCCTACAAAACAAACCCATCAGGTCTACCCTCTCAAATCAGAACTACCACTATCTCATGGTGAAATGCAAGCTAAGAGAGTTTGAACAATTTGTTTCTGGGAGAAACAGAGAACCAGGTTTAAAATTCTCACCAAGTCCTAAAGCCAACATCTCTTACTCAGATGCATTTCTATCTACCAGTATTTCCTCAGCATGACTGGCAAATCTAGATGACCTTCTCTTCATTAAACTCCCCTTATGCACTCACCCCCTGAGAATCAAGTCCAGACTCTTCAATAGGAACACAACCCTTCAAAACTTGGCCCCACGTGGTACATGGTGAGGGCAAGTCAAATATATTATTCAGACTGCACTGGTGCTAGTTTAAATAGCCAAGCCACCAACAACCCAAGCAGACACTGCTCAGTGTCAGTGGTTAGCTAATATGCTCAAGAGGGAACAGTGTTAATACTACAAGATGCAACATGGCAAGACTCTTGGCCCTGCTTTTCTTTCTAGCCTTATCTCTCTCTGATCCTCCTTTATTTCCTATTCATCATCCTCTCTCTCACCTTAGCAGCACCTTAAGATATGCTTGTCCCTCTGCATGGAACACTTATTCCTTACCCTGCAGACCTCAATGTTAATGTCACCTCCTGGAAGAAGTCCTCCCTAGCCAAGACTATCACCACTGCCCCACTCCAGGTTAGATGCTCCTGCTGTGTCTTTCCCTAGTGCCTCAGAGTTCCCCCATCAGCATTCTCAGTGCTACTGAGTGCAGGGACCATGTTGGTCTTGCTCATTAATTCCCAGGGTCTGGTACCTAGGAAGTGCTAGATGTATGTGGAATAAAGAGGAGCCCAGAAGGAACATGGAGAAGCCACTCTAACTGATCTACAACAAAAGGTTATTCTCCTAACTCAGGTCTCACATTTTACCTGCTACAAAGTGAGCTCTGTGGGAAATGTTAACGACTGTTGAAACTTGGTGTTAACATATACAATGATCATTCTACTATTCTTCCAATGTTTAAGTTAGAAACTTCCTAATAAACCTTTGGGGGAAAATTAAGTAACCTCTGCCTCCATTCCTAATCTTATGTTCCTTGCTAAATATTATTTAGCTATAGGATACCCAGCAATAACCTGTCATGATAATTTTCCCACCATCTGATGGTAGTGCCATAGGATAATGAGTACAAACCTGTTACCAATACAAGAAAGTACTAAAGAAGACTTAAGAGGCAGCTAATAAAAAGCAAGAACATCTGCCAACCACCAGATACTAGGTTCCAACAAAATGCTGGGATTTCATCAATTTCCTCCATTTTTTTAAGAGACAGGATCTCGCTATGTTGCCAAGGCTAAATTCAATCCTCCTGACTCAGCCTCCCAAGCAGCTTAGACTACAGGCGCATGCCACGGCACCCAGCTATAATTTTCTTATAATTATAGCCTTTCCTATAAGTGAGGAGAACTGCTGTTCAGGCCTAAGAAGAGGAAGAAAAAGATGCTGTAAAGGGTGAGCAGGCTACAGAAGAAAGCACAGTGGTGATCGATTAATAGTCAGGGGAGCTGAGTTACATAAATTCAGCTTGCTCTGGTGCTGGTCTAGCAGTCAAAGCACCAAACAGTCAAGCATGCTCAATTCCAGTGGCTACCTAATGTGCGCCAGACAGAGTATTACTAACACAAAAGAAAAAGCCCCTGTTCTCAACAGCTATTTCTACAGGACTGTGCAATCATAAACAGTACTCTCTAGAAAAAATACTGAAAAGGACATTAACTTTTGAAGTTCAATAGATAAAGAACCCCTCGCTTCCTATCCCCTCTGTTCCCTCCTGTACAACATTCCTGAGGCAAAGAACTGTGATGTCAGTGCAGCTGACCTAAGCTCTGACACTTGCCATTACCTCTTGCTGCTTCTCCTCATTGGGGTAGGTGTCTATAAACACTCCCAGCCCCACAAATTTGTCCATGTTTCCAAAGACAGGCCCTAGAGAGAAAGAACAGATGATGAACAATGAAATAAAGCCAAGAGTTGATAAAGGAAATACATATCACTATGATGGAGAAAAAAGTGAAATTCAAATGACTCCCAGGCCACTCTTGAGATGAGGAAACATATGTAAATGTACCCAGCAAAGTGCATGGCATGTAACAAGAGCCCAGTAAATATCTATAGTTGTTTGTTGCTGAAGGCAAGGGAAAAAGAGAAGGCCACTGCAACCTTATTTAGCACTACGGTAGCTTCTTGATGCAAACTGGTTGCTAAGGCACCCCTACAGAATTCTGCTTCACAAACACTTGGTGAGGACTATGCCCTCAAGAGAGAACTGAATTCCCAAGTTCTACTTCCTGTTGCAAAAGAGATCAGGTCAAATCAGGTTGAGGCTGCCATCTATGTGGAGCAATGGCTCCTACACAACAAGGAAAAATAGATAACTCTTCTCTGACTCAGCAGTGCTGACATCATTCATTGTACATGACCAGAAGAAATCATCAGTGTTCAGGAGAGCCAATGCTTTCAACCAGCTAACAGGCCAGGTGGTTTCACAGGGAAACTCAGAAAGAATTAAGAAGCAAGGAATCACCCCAGAATGAGTCAAGTTCAGCTGCTTGTTAAGATTCAGACCCCATTCCAGAGACTAGACAGGCCAGTGTTCATCCACAGACATCAAGGGAGAGGGAAAACTGCTAGAGTTGTGGTGAAGAAAGTTTTTCAAAAAGAGGGCACATGAAAATGCAGGCCTGTCACATCCACGCAAGAGCAACCCAGGGTCCCAGTACCTGGCTGCATCCGATCCTTTGTGTACCAGATTGCCAAGCCATCCCCATGCAGATTCTTCTTCCCTTGTCCATGGATTTTGAAGTGCACCTGCAACTCCCAGTCTCTCAGGAAACATGGCTAAAATGAGAAAAACATTGGAATCAATGAGGAGTATGATATACAAAAGACCTTGTCAGCAATCTACAGACTTGGAAAACATAAATGCAGGCAACACTAGATAATAAGGACTAAAAGTAAAATCTAAGATTTGCTAAGTGTTCACATCATAAAATTAAATGGATTGAGCCATTCAACTGTTTAAAAGACTTAATATGAAAAGCGAATAAACCTCCCGATTATCTTCCAATATATTCCAGCAGGACAGTACTCCAATGTTAGAAAAGATAAGAGTATGTCAAGCCACACTCCTGTGATCCTACATCCACCCAGCAAAGTATCTCAGCCTATAGAATACAAATGGCTCAATTAATACTCGTTTGCAACTTAGGATCACCCCTTAGAATGAAAGAGTCTAAAAAGCTTGGGCCGGGCGTGGTGGCTCATGCCTGTAATCCAAGCACTCTGGGAGGCCAAGGCGGGCGGATGGCTCAAGGTCAGGAGTTCGAAACCAGCCTGAGCAAGAGCGAGACTCCCGTCTCTACTAAAAAAAATAGAAAGAAATTAATTGGCCAACTAAAAATATATAGAAAAAATTAGCCAGGCATGGTGGCACATGCCTGTAGTCCCAGCTACTCGGGAGGCTGAGGCGGGAGGATCGCTTGAGCCCAGGAGTTTGAGGTTGCTGTGAGCTAGGCTGACGCCAGGGCACTCTAGCCTGGGCAACAGAGTGAGACTCTGTCTCAAAAAAATATATATAATAATAATAAATAAATAAAAAGCTTGGATTTAAAGAAAAGTCAAAGTCTCATTTATTATAACAGAATAAGAAAAGCCAAGTCATTATGCAAACGTTTCCAGGAATAATTAGCAGATACTATAAACAAGTCTAATTAGCTAGACTGGGCCCTCTGCCAAGCTGAGGGTCAAGCCAGAATTCCCACAAGAAGGGCAGGTTACAGTCCCCCAAACCCTCATGCCCACGGCCAAGACGCATCAATACACCAGAGGAGAACACCACCTCTACCACAGGACAGCATCTGGCAGGAAAACATTAAGGACATGGGTACTAATGAGACTCCTGTTTTTCTTTTTTGAATTGTGTGTCAAACCCTTGTAAAAATGGAGGAGGCAAGTGGATGGTTAAGTGCTCTAAGTAGCTGAGCAGTTTCGAGAAGAAATTAGAGTGGGTATTTTGGTTTAGGAAGGTTTCTGGTTAAAAGTCCACTGTGAAGAAAGAAGGGAAGGAGGAGCAAATAGATCAGTTGAGTTCAGCCAAAGGCTCTCCAAATAGATCATTCTGGCTCTTGAGCAACATATTGCTAGATCATTTTCAGTTTTCATTTTTAATTTCTGGGATATTTTCCAAAAGTGTTAGTATTATGAGTACATAGTCAAAATGAAAGAAGGTTGGGTACTTCTGCATTCACCAAGCAGCTCTGAAATCTCCAATTGCTTACCCTACTGTGATAAATCCAGTCCCTGTCTTGTTACTTTGGGCTTTTCTCTCTCTGTTGTTTCATTTAGATTTCAGGGCAAGAGTGGCAGAAAGCCCTATGGCCAGTAGGCAGGTATTATGTCCCTGGGAAGAGGACAGGGCCAGAGAAGCTCACACTAAGCCAAGAGGTGTCTGCCACTGATTCTTGGCCTCTTGTAACACAATGCTATACAGTTTTACTTAGGGCTATGGTGAATAGTGGTTCTGAAACTTTGTTGCACATTGGATTCACCTAGGGAGCTTTTTAAAATCCCAATGGCCAGGCTACACCCTTTTTCAACTAAATCAGAATCCCTGGGGTGGGACTCAGGCATCTACTCCGATGGATAACCACATATGAGAACCACTGATCAAAGAAATGCATCCTATTCAAATAACTCAGAAACAAGTCCATGGCTCATTCTGATAGCCAGATAACAGAGAATACAGGTATCAGAGAATCTGAAAAAGGGGAGAACCAGATGCTAGACTAGAATTGCTGCTAAAAGAGTTACACAGAGACAGAAAGCTAGCAAGACAGCAGCAAAGTATGAAGGCTTGAACATAATAATTTAGTAACCTATAAGACCCCCCAAAATGAAGATTATAACAAGTGTAATAACATAACAACCCCTATTTCTGTTAACCAACTTTCCACAGCCTTTTCACATCTATTGTCTCATTTCATTCTCACAACAACCCTAGTGGGTAGGTAAAACAGGTATTATGAAACTCATTTGACAGATGGAAAAACTGAAAATTATGAGGTTAAATAACCTGCGTGGGGCTCACAGTGGGACAGTGACAAAGCTGGATCTAGAACCCAAGTCTTTCAGCTGCCCTTTAACGCTTCTATCTGAACAAAATGTTCTGCACTTTGTCCAAAAGCAAGCTCAGCACTACAATCTGGGTTAAGGGGCCAGCTTGTGCAGATAGCTCACGTAGAAACTTCTCTTACCCCTGTGCTCATTTAGAATTCTCTGACACAGAAAATGAACTGGGAAAAGAAGTAGTTCTCTTTTCTAAGGTTCACTTATTGACAACTAATGAGAAATATCATGTAAAAGTAAGTTCTTAGCCTATGAGAGCCCAAAAGAAAGTATCAAAGGATGTCAAGATCATCCCCAAAAGTGGTCATAGAAGATTCAGAAAGAGCGCTGAAAACCAAAAAGAAAGCATCATCTTACACTTGTACAAAATCACAGTGCAGCCACACCAGGAATACTGCATTCACTTCTTGCCGCCATACCTCAAGGAAGACAATGTAGCTAGAAAAGGTCCAGAGAAGGACAAATGAAATGACCAACGGCTCAGAGTGGCTTTCACATGAAAATAAAATTTTAAATTAGACTCTTAAAACTGAAATAATAATGGGAGGATACTGCAATGAAGTTTGGGATAAATTTCAGAGTAGTCTCCTACTTTGCGAAGCAAAGTAATTAAACAGAGCTATTAAACCCCAAGAAGTAGTACTGTTAGGTCAATCAGGAATTAAAGATTTTTCAGAAAACAGATTCAAAATGAATTATTTCCTATAATTAGGGCAATGGGTAGCATTTCCCTAAATATCTGATTTCTTTATTATGAAAGTCACTATAATCTTGGAAATAAAGATCCTTGATATCCACAAAAGACAGAATACTGGGGATAGACGCTAATATTAAGTCAATATGCCACTGCTGAACTTTTTAGGACTTTTTGGGTCACCAACACAGGAGGGAGAAAGATTCTTACCACCCGATTCCACAAGGCACCCTGTTTACTTTGCATATCCGGGGTAAGGCGGATATACTGGGTCATCACCATGGCATTGCCCATCAAGTTCCACAGTGAGGAACCGCCTGTGCCCACACCTATGGGGAAGAAGCAGATCAGTTCATACTCTTCAACACCAACCAGTTCAGAAAGCACCACAGAGCCTCTGAAAGCTGGAGCGATCATCTATTTTTCCCTTTCATATCACTCATCTTCTGTCACTCATAAATCTTAAATCCTTACCATTTTTACAGCTTTCTTCACAAGGCCCTTCTCAAGTGAAGACCTCCAAAACACATCAGAGCTATCACTTTATGCACACCCCAGTAACCACAGCTCAGATGCATCCCTCCCGTTTTATATGTGAGTAAACTTTAATACAACGAAAGAAAAAAACTTCCCCAGTTATACCAAAAAGAGTTTGCCCCTCAGGCCTCTGGGGCTTAATCACATTCTTTCTTTAAATAGTCCTTCAAGTGTGAAGCTATTTCTTTCTCCCTGTCCCCTCAGACTACAAATTCCTAGCAAAGTGAAAACTGTGTCTGTATAACCTAGCAAAGAGACCAGCACACAGGAGGCACTCCATGCATCTGCTAAGTGAATAAATGATTATCCTTAGTAGTAGTGAATATAGCTCTTGCACTTTGCATTGTTTACTGTCCCCCTATCTATGCCTCAGTGGGAAAAAGGACCGTGTTAGCTAAGCCATTTGCACTGATTTGTACTCTTTGTAGCTAACTGTATCAATTTTCGGGTCATAAGCTGTGTTTAGGGGTCTACGGACCTTAATAAAGCCAAACTAACCAGCATCTTTCATTATCAATAGGGCTCCTAGACTGGAGAAGAGCAGATATTCTACCTGGCAACAGAATTTTATCTTCTTTCTCACGCCGGCCAAGTTCTACCCCAGTTCTTCCTCTTGCTTTATCTCTAACTAGCACATCCACAGGTCCGTCTGGAGATCGGACCATTGCTAGTGGCGCTCAATCACTCCTCGCCATTCTCAGTTCTCTCCCCTTCCCACACTTCTGTCCAACTCCCAGCTCCCCCCTTCATCTGAGCCTACCGCTAGTGCCATACAAGAGCCCAGCCTCTAGCTGCTGGAAACTTCCAGAGCTTGGGGAGGGGAGCGAGGGAGAGCTCACCCCTGCCCTTCGGACCTGTGGCTCGCAAACGCGGAGGGAGTCCAGTGGGCCGTCACCCACCATCAGTTTCCTCGGGGCCACGAACCTTTCGCCGCCCCATCCTCTACCGAAGAGCTCAGGTCCCCAATCCCTCCCCCTGCACGACCACCTCGCCCCGGACGCCTCACCCTGGTAGGGCTTCGACAGCGAGTGCTCCCTTTTCAAGTACTCGAACGTTTGACCCGCCCCGACTTGCCGTGGTCCCTGCCCAGACCCCAACAAAAGGAGAAGGAGCAACATCCTGGACCAATCCCGAGCCGACAAACGTCGCCGCCACCGCTGCCACCACCCAGAGGGTCCCAGAATCGCCGCCATCTTTCCCACTCCAGTCCCTTCATCAAAAGTCCGCCTCGTCGCCCAACCCATTGGCTCGTAGAACCACCTGCTCCACATTCCATTGGCTCTCGTCAAGTCCCCACCCCGCAGGTGAGCCTATCACCGATTGGCTGGCTTGGGTATCAGTTGCCTTGCCAACCCAGCTAAGGGGCGTGGCCAAGTGCCCAGACTCCTTTATTTGCATTTGGCCTGTGCTCTCCTGTGCCTGCTGGGATATGTAGTCATTTCCATTCTGTTTCTGCGTTCTAGAGGAAATTTAAAGAGATAAAACGATTCCTCTGGCCCAAGCAAACATTCTATCCTCTGCCGTAGTACCCGTCTGACTGAAAAGATAAATATACAAATTCACAAAGTATTAATAGTTGGAAAATTATCAAATTTATAAAAGACTTGAATAGCACTATAACCAACTTGACCAGATGACATTTGTAGAAACTCCACCCAACAGCAGCAGAAGACACATTCTCTTCAAGTGCAAATGACACGTTTGCCAAGATATTGTGGGCCATAAAGCAAAACACAAATGTAAAAGAATTGAAAGCACACAAATTAATTCTCAAAACTATCACTTTGCATTTCTCCCTTCATCTTTCTCCCGAACCACGTGTATCGGGACTGGTCTTCTAGCCACCATCCTCCCCATGGCACCAAAGTGATTTAAGTCATCTAACCATATTTATTGTCAGGATTAAATGAGTCAATATTGGTTAACCTCCTAGAATAGTGCCCGGCATGTAGTAAGCACTGTTACATCATAATCATTATAAATTATGTGGCCTTTGATGGCTCCTCATCACCTGTGGGGAGGAGATTCAAGCCCCTCAACTTGGCACACAAAGTTCTCTACCATCTGGCCCTAGCCTTATCGCCCACAGCTCCCTTCCTCCATCAATATGTTCTGGCTGCCTTTCTTCCCCTTTCTTATTGGTAGCCCGCTTCCTTCTGCAGGCCTTCCCCAACTCCCTCAGACCAGGGCAGGTGCCCCTCTCTGAGCTCTCAGAACGTTCCATGAACATATCTTACAGAATACTTGCCAGATCTGTGTTTGTGTCTGCCCAATAGACTTAACCAAAGTTAACTCTCTCTTCCCTGAGCATAAATATATTCAATGAGAGAAACACGAATATAGGCCTGCTTTACAGGGGATCAACTTTTTAAAACTAAATCTGTCACAGCCATTGATCTTTTCCACCCTCCACACAAAACAGATGTATGCTGATAAGACATTAGGAACTGCAGTAAGGCCAG
>VBSM01002608.1:102345553-102356434 GCA_008086735.1 Cheirogaleus medius | reverse complement strand
CAGCTTAGCTCACAGCAACCTCAAACTCCTGGGCTCAAGGGATCCTTCTGCTTAAGCCTCCCAAGTAGCTGGGACTACAGGTACGTACCACTAGGCCCAGCTAATTTTTTATATTTTTAGTTGCCCGGCCAAATTCTTTCTATTTTTTAGTAGAGACGGGGTCTCACTCTTGCTCAGGCAGGTCTCGAACTCCTGAGCTCAAGCAATCCTCCTGCCTCAGCCTCCCCGAGTGCTAGGATTACAAGCATGAGCCACCATGCCTGGCTTTTTTAAAAAAAATAAATAGAATAGGACAGAAATGATATCAAGGGGTAAATACAGTCTCTGGAAACAGAATTGTAATTTTACATATGAAGCTTTTTCCTCATATCCTACCCCTGCCTCCCACCCCCACAGTATTATTCCTATCCCTTTTAAAGGAAAGTCTAATTCATTCCATAAATGCATATGGAATACTGAGCACTCCAGATACAGAGATGACTATGACACAGTTTTTGCCCTTGAGGGACTCTCAACCCAGTGGGAAATGGCCTCTGGCCCAGAGTAGGGAAGAGAAGATAATGAAGAAGGCAAACAGTGGTGAAATACTTCACAGAAAAACTATCCCTGGGCACTGGGATGAGAGGGCAGGAGAGCTTATATTTTCTACTTTATACACTCTGTGTTATTTGAATTTGTTGCAATGAACATGTATAACTTTTGCAATTTTAGAAGCCCAGTAAAAATATAAAAATGCACAAATAAATAAATGAATGAGATGTAATGTGAAAGGAACTAACATTAATGGAACAGTGCTCTATAAATCTGGCTCATGCAGTCCTTTCAATATGGTGAGGAGGGTCTCTAAAATGGAGAGACCAAAGCCCTAAGAAATGAAGCACCTTGCCCCAGTTCAACATCTAGCAAGGGACAGAGCCTTTGACATTTCTGCTATGGCCTTTTTTCATTTGCCAACTCAGAAAAAGGGTCAGACACTGTGACAACAACTTCAAGCACTTTGTTCTTAAGCCTTTGTAAATACTTAGTGTTTGTTATCTTGCTCTTTCTTGTTTTGCTCTAGTGATTAATAGTTAATCTCTTAAAATAAAAAAGGGTCTTTAGAGGGTCTTTCTGTTTTCAGAGGTAGAAGGAAAAGCCTGGGAACAGTCTTACGGGACAGAAGGCAGCATGAAAGAGTGACTCCTCACTGGGACCCTGGTACGGGCAGGGGCTTCCCTGACAGGCCTCGTCTTGAGGACCTGCCAGATCTCCGATGCTGAGTGAGAGGCTGCCTCTCTCCCTGACTTGCGTGGCCTTTTCAGCTTGACCCCTTTGTACTGTGAAAGCCCCTACCAGGCTCACTTCTCCGGTCTTCACCTCCACCCCAGCCTCCTTTCTTCCCTCTCCACGGAGGCCCAAGGGTCCAGATGTGGTCTTGGGTAGTCCTAGGTGTCTCCTTTCTTCCTCCCACATCCTCTACTGATATTCTCCCTCTGGAGGAAAGGGAAGGGAAAGAACAAGAAGACTGGCTGAAGCTGGATGGAGAGGCACACTGTTGCTAAGGAAATTTGCAAATGTCCTCTAAAAATCCTGGCAGCAGCATTTCTGTCATCATTGTGGTTACCGAGCATGTTTATTGAGCTCTTCCCATGGTCCAGGCACTTGTGAAGTACTTACTAGGCGTCTTCTCTCTCAGCACTCAAGAATGTCCCAGAGTCCCAGGTCACACGTGCAATCAGTGTGCTGAACCCCCATGGTGGGGCATCCTGCCTCCCATAGTCTTGCCCCCGAAGGAGAACAATTTGTCCTTTGGCCAGGGGAGGCTCGAAATCCACATACTCAGTTAATAAAAAACCCTCCTTTGCCTTTGCTGCTGCGGCATTTGACCTCCAGCCAGAGGTTCAGCCTTTCAGTGGTCTGGATCCACTGATCCACTGATCCACTGATCTGACCCCCTCCTCTGGCTAAATGAAGTGTCTGTCTCAGGTAGAAATCATGACATCCTCTCATCCACATCCTCACATCCCTACTTGCTGGGATGACCTGAGTTGGGATTTTTTTTGTTTGTTTGTTTGAGACAGAGTCTCACTCTGTTGCCCAGGCTAGAGTGCCGTGGTATCAGCCTAGCTCACAGCAACCTCAAACTCCTGGGCTCAAGCAATCCTTCTGCCTTAGCCTCCCAAGTAGCTGGGACTACAGGCATTCGCCACCATGCCCAGCTAATTTTTTCTATATATTTTTAGTTGGCCAATTAATTTCTTTCTATTTTTCGTAGAAACGAGGTCTTGCTCTTGCTCAGGCTAGTTTCGAACTCCTGATCTTGAGTGATCCTCCCACCTCGGCCTCCCATAGTGCTAGGATTATAGGCGTGAGCCACCGCGCCCGGCCCTGAGTTGGGATTTGAGCCAAGGCACCACCCTAGCTAACTCTATGCTCACTCTGTCCCTCTGTAGAGGGGTGACTTCCCCTTCCTTCCTGAGACAATGGCATGGATATATCCTGCAAATGTTCAAGTTTATTGTAGATTTATGGACAGCTGGTGAACGGGCCACTGTGTGTATTGATGATGGCCTGTGGCTAACCCTGAAAAGTTGTCCCACTGCCCCAACCAGGCTCTCCAACCCTAGGTCCCAGGGCGTACCTGAGGGACTCTGCCCAGTGTGAGGCCAGGGCAGGCCTCAGGCTCTGAGCACCACCAGCAGAAGTGCAGCTTCTCTGCTAGCAGCTCCCCATCTTGGAGACCCAGAGGGTGAAGAGGGCTAAGAAGCCTGTCTGGGAGAATAAGATCCCGGGTTATTAACTCAGGATCCTTGTTTATCATAGGATCCCCAGTGTCAGCATGATGCCAGGTACAAGTGAAGGGGCAATAAGCCTTTAAGCCTGTTTCCCCGCACAGGACCAGAAAGGAGTGGGCTCAATCATGGGAGGTGTGCACGTGCTGCCATAGAGCCTACACCCGGAAAGAACTGGTCAGGTCCAAGGACCTCATGAATGGAGTGTTATTACATGCTCAGGGGTCACGGGGCAGGACTCCTCTGAGACACATGTTTTCACCCGCCTCCCTAAGTAGAGAGGCTTCTTGCTGGCAGGGTTGCTTTCTACCATTCTCACTGCATGGTTAACAGGGGAGCCACAGGCTTCCTGACCCTGCATGTTAATGGAATCCTACCTCTATGTTGTCCCCACAATTCTGCAGAAGGGGTGTTTCAACTTGGCAGATGTGGAAAGGGCAGCTGTCCTAAGCAGGGATGAGACTGGCAGCAACTAAACCTGGACACCAGTCTGGGCCCCATGTGCCTCCTCTGACATCTCTCGAGTTATATTTTATTTATATTTTGCATAGCAAGTCCTGTCATCCCGGCTAGATCACAGGCTTGGAGAGGGCAGAGACGAATTTCATTTCTTTACTTCCTCGAATCTGCTCTAATCACCTAATCATGCATGTGAATGCAGTCATGGATGGGTATGATTAACTGAACTTTCACCAAGAATGTTTTTTTCCTAGCAGACCCTCACCATTGCTCCCACTTTTGACCCAAGTATCTCAAAAACTTATTTTTCCTTCCCTTTGTTGGCTTCTGCCATGAGACTTAATGCCTATGTACAGAGCTTCTGAGTGCAGACAGCATGAGAAGGGCAAAATAAAAATAGCCAATCAGTCGATAATAGAATGGGAAAGTTTCTAAGTGGTGGAGGAGGGCACTGGTGCTAAAGCTAGCTAGAAGAGTTGAGGAGGGCTGTGCAGAAGCCCTCCTGAGCTGTGCTTGCTTTGAGGCAGTGCAGGTGACTCTTCCAGGTTGGTGGAGACAAGGTGGAAACAGTCAAAGGTTTTCCCTTTGTTCTGTCTTATCCAGTGCCCATCCTGGGACTCCTGTTCCTTGCAAAAGTGGCTTGCTAGACACTCACTATGAAGCAAGGCACTTACTTGCAAGGGACTTCTGGCTGGTTTGCAGGACCCTCGACCCCTGCTAACCAGGGCTTTCTTGAATCAGGCCTCTCTACCACCACTCCTCCTCCCACAACACTGTATGACTGTTCCTTTCTGTTCAGGCTCTTTCCGGTTGGTACTGATTGTTGTTTTTATTAGCAGACAGTATACCAAAATAAAAATAAACACAGCGTTGGTGCAGGAAGAGAGTAAAGTGGATTCTGTGTCTCCAGAACTGGGAAAAGTCTTGCTCCGAGACCCGGGAGTCAACCCAGTACCTGATCCTCTCAGCACACCTCTGCAATTATTGTAAGGATGTTTGTCTGTCTGTCTCCTTCCCCCTCACACGTTGGGCAGCTGCGGTCTTACCCACACACCCTGAGTGCTTTGTGCTCAATTCATAGTTGTCGATTGACACCGGGGTGGTCCAGGAAGCAGTAGTTTCAGGGCTAGGCCTGCTGCCATGCCTGTCAGCTCCTTTCCACAAGCTGCTGCCCCAGCTGGCCAGTCACCACAATTTGGGGTTAGGGGTTTGGTCCTGGAAGGGCAGGTAGCAACAACTACTACTACTACATAGCCAAAGAATATTCACAAAGAGTTGTTCTGTCATGTTCAATGTCTAGGCCAACAGTTCCCACAAGCTTAGTGCAGTGGTGCTATATCATCATTTTTACCCCCATTTACAGATGAATAAACAGACTGAGAGATGACAATCTGGAGGGACCAGGATTTGTGCCTCAGCTCAATTTCTGCAACTGTAAAATGGAAATAATATACTACCTACCTCTTAGGGTTGTTGGGAGGATTAAATAAATATTATTTATGTGTTTACTTATTTACCACCTGTTTTCTGTTCTAGACTGTAAACTCCAACGGGCAGCAACTTTGGCTATTCTCTGCTATATTGTCAGAGCCTAGCACAAGAGCCTGGCACATATTAATAGTAAGTGCTCAATAAATATCGTGCCTAAATGGAAGTGACAGGGGATAAGCCTAGGCCAGAGTCTGGCCCTTCTGTATCCTTAGTTCCCCAGATCTGCCTTCCACACCAGGCAGCCACTGGCTGATGGAGGAATCCTTAGGCTGGGGCTGGGGGAACCTACTTCTGGCCTTGGGACAGGGTCACCAAAAACCCCAGGAGTGAGGAGGCCAGAAAAGTCTCCAAGAGGCAGGCTGCTATGCCAGCCTAAGCCCTCAGGTTCCCTTTTTCTTTTTCAAAATCAAGAAAAGCATTTTTCTCGCCGTGCCTGCAAAGAGGGGCTCCAAGCTGAGCTGCAGACTGCTGGGGACAGGAAAGGAGCCGAGCGTGTGAGACCCTGCAAGCCACGGAACAGGAACGGCGCGGCGAGGAGACCATGTTCAGGAGGAGATAGCCAGCCCCCGCGGGCACCCGGGAAAGGCCGGGAAGGGCGTGGAGGCGGAGGGCTGGGCCGACACCCTGCGGCAGCTTCCGCGCTCGGCGCCGCTCCACCTTAAGTGCCCGGACTCCCTTAAGGGTGGGCGCTCGAGCCGCGGCCCGGGGCGGGGCTTCCCATGCAAATGAGGGGCGTGGGTCGGCGGGGCGGGGCGGGCGGGGCGCTGACCTGACGTCAGGCCCACGGCCCAGGCAGTTGGCTCAGCGGCGGCGGAGCGGCCAGAGCGGCAGTGCTGAGCGGGGCCGCGCGGCAGGGCGCGGGGAGCGGCGGCGGCAGAGCCACAGCAACATGGCGCCTGTGGGCGGGGGCGGGCGCCCGGGCGGCGGGCCGGCCCGAGGGCGCCTCCTCCTGGCGGCGCTGGTGCTGCTGGTGCTGCTGTGGGCACAGGGGGCCCGGGGCCAGGGCAGCCCCCAGCCGGGCGCGATCGTCGGCATGAGGCTGGCGAGCTGCAACAAGTCGTGTGGGACGAACCCGGATGGCATCATTTTCGTGTCCGAGGGCAGCACCGTGAACCTGAGGCTGTACGGCCAGAGCCTGGGCGACATCTCTAGCAACTTGATCTCCTTCACGGAGGTGGACGACGCGGAGACCGCCCACAAGTCCACCAACTGCCTGGAGCTCACCAAGGACCTGGTCGTCCAGCAGCTGGTCAACGTGAGCCGCGGGAACACGTCCGGCGTGCTGGTGGTGCTCACCAAGTTCCTCCGGAGGAGCGAGAACATGAAGCTGTATGCATTGTGCACCCGGGCCCGGGACGATGGGCCCTGGCTGAAGTGGACAGACAAGGACTCGCTGCTCGTCATGGTGGAAGAGGCTGGGAGGTTCCTGCCCCTCTGGCTGCACATCCTCATCATTATGGTGCTGCTAGTGCTGTCGGGCATATTCTCTGGCCTCAACCTGGGGCTTATGGCCCTGGACCCCATGGAACTGCGCATTGTGCAGAACTGTGGCACAGTGAAGGAAAGAAGGTATGCCCGCAAGATTGAGCCTATCCGGCGCAAGGGCAACTACTTGCTCTGCTCACTGCTCCTGGGGAACGTGCTGGTCAACACCTCTCTCACCATCCTTCTGGACAACCTCATTGGCTCTGGCCTCATGGCGGTGGCCTCCTCCACCATTGGCATTGTCATCTTTGGGGAGATCTTACCTCAGGCCCTGTGCTCCCGACACGGGCTGGCTGTAGGTGCCAACACAATCATTCTCACCAAATTCTTTATGCTACTCACCTTTCCCCTCAGTTTTCCCATCAGCAAGCTCCTGGACTTTTGTCTGGGCCAGGAGATTCACACTGTTTACAATAGGGAGAAGCTGATGGAGATGTTGAAGGTGACGGAGCCCTATAATGACCTCGTGAAAGAGGAGCTAAATATGATCCAGGGTGCCCTGGAACTACGGACCAAAACTGTGGAGGATATCATGACCCAGCTCCAAGACTGCTTCATGCTCCGCAGCGATGCCATCCTGGACTTCAACACAATGTCGGAGATAATGGAAAGCGGCTATACCCGCATCCCAGTGTTTGAAGATGAGCAATCCAATATTGTAGATATTCTCTACGTCAAAGACTTAGCCTTTGTGGACCCCGATGACTGCACACCCCTCAAGACCATCACCCGCTTCTATAACCACCCAGTGCACTTTGTCTTCCATGACACCAAGTTGGATGCCATGCTGGAGGAGTTCAAGAAGGGTAAGGTCTGATGCAACTCCCCGGTTAGATTTCTTTGTGACACCTCTTATTCTCTGGTGGTTTTTTTTTTTTTTTTTTTTGCCATACTGCCAGAGGAAGAAATCTGGTGTATTTTGTGTCTGCTGAGCTTAGTGTTCTGTTTGTGTGACTCTTCGTGTTCCTTGGCCCATCACTTCCCATGCTCCTGAGATGAACTATATTCTGGGCAGTAGAAACAGTTCTTAAGCGTCTGCCATCTGCCAGGTACTGTGCTTTGTGCCACTGCTGAATCCAAGCTGAATAAGACATGCTCGTTCATTTGGAGGGCTAGAGCAAGGCCTCAGGAACCTATTGAAGCAGCGCAGAGTAAGGCAAATGCCTAAAAAGAAGCCAACTGCAGGATGATGGAGATTTAGAGTATGGGGTGGATGGGAAAGAGGCTGGGGAAGCTGTCACACGGAAGGCAGCATTTGAGGGGAGCCTTAAAAGATGGAGAGGCTTGGTGCTTGAGGCAGAGGGAACCCCATAAGCAGAGAACTTGAGTGGGGAAGCAAAGGATGTGCCTGTGACCCAGCAGGTGGTCCTGTTTAGCTAGCTGGCATGTTGGTTCTGCAGGTCAGTGGTCAGTGGGAGAGAGACTGGAGGAGTTTGGGGCCCCATGATGGACAATAAGTTTGCTCCAAGCTTGAAGCTGTGGAAGGTTTTTGAGCAGGGAAGTGACATCACTGGATCTCCTAGCCCACAGAAGCAGAACTGGGAGGTCTACGTTTGGCTCTCTGCTCAGAACAGTGCCAAGTAACACTTTCAGCTATTCAGCAGAAGCAAGCACATTAAGTTTTGGTTATTGTTCTGTCTTTCCCAGGCGCCAAAACATAAGCTTCCCTCCTTTAGTCCCTTGAGTATCTTCCACTGGCCTTGAACTGCCTTGTGTTTTTTTCTCACCTGGGTTCTCGGCCAGTTCTCAGGTAGAGAGGCACTGGGAGGGTTTACTCACCAGCCTTAAAGCTCAGGGCACACACTCCTTTCCTTACTTCCCACAAAACTTTCCTTCCCGCTCTTCCACTCAGAATCCCTCAGAGTGGCAGTAAACAAGCCAATTATGGAGTGGAACCCTCCTAGGCCAAAGGAAGTGAGGAGGCAGAAAGGAATGGGGGCATCTCATCCTAAACCTGGAGACTTTGCTTTTCAAACACCCTCCCAGCAAACACCCTCCCAGCTTCGTTTCTGAGGGGTAGAGCTCCTGCTGGCTGAGGCTGCTAGGAGGGACTTCAGAACTCTAGCTGGGAGGAGAGTGGAGGGCATCCTTGGAGTGGGAGAGGGAGGAGCTGGCCTTGCCAGGTTTGGTCTGAAAAGATGCTGGGGTCAGGGCCAGGGTGGCTGGTTGGTACCCTCCCTGGTAAGTTTGACAGACTGAATCTCAGCATTGGAGCTGAGGCTGAGGATGACTTAAGGAATGTAAGCCAGAGTGGGAGAGAGCCTCGGGGAAGCGGCCTCACTGCAGAGACTAGACAGACATAGACACCTGGTGGCAGAGACTCTGGGGACTTGGGGATGCAGACCCAGGAACCTATTTCTCCCAGGTACCTGAGCTGGGGACAGAAGAGCAGTGAGGATCTGTGCCCCACCCTCACCCAAAGCCTCGGGCCTGAAGACTTCTCCCAGGGTGTGTGGTCAGGAACCTGATTAGGACTCTCTAGGGCACTTCCTCCTTGCCACCTCTATAGTCTTTAGGACTATTGCTTGTGATAACACCCAACAGCACATTCCCATCAGTTCAGCTGGGATCTGGATCCAACCAGTATGGATTGACCTAGCCAGACTTCCCATCCCTGATCCGCGCAGGCCTGTGCTTTCTTGGGTGGGAGCCTCCTGGGCTGTCTCTGGGCTCAGTCTTGTGAAGAAATGCCCTTTCATTAAGCCGGGAAAACAAAGCGAACATCTCTTAGGCCAGAGCTCTGCTGAGCTGAACTCTTTAGATTCACGGTTGAGTCCACTGCACAGAGGCTGGTAGCCTGAGGCCAAACTCTGGGGGAGGGGTGCTGGTGATCCTGTGGAAAAGCAGGCACAGTCTTCCTAGTGAAGCAGACCGCCCTGGACATGTGGGTGTGATGTGACGGTTGCCCCTAACAAACAGGCCCTGGGGCTTTACGCCATCACTTCCCCCAGTTGCCAGAGGTCTCCAAAAGCTAGTGGTAACTCATTGCACTCCAGGTTCCTCCCAGTGTGGCCTCTTCCAGATCTTTCCATCTGGCATCCATGTTTTTAGTCAGAGGCTACCTGGGACATGGCAAACACCTAGTGTATACCTGCAACTTAAAAGGGTTTCTTTACTAGTCTAGTGTTTGGAAGGCTTTTTTGACTAAGAAAGACAAATGAGCAAGATTAGCATAGCCGGTGTTGTCAGCAGCACTGAAGTCAGGCCTGGGGCAGCTGTCTGTCTGGCCCAGCATCTCTCTGAGGGTCTTTCCTGGACCCTCCTCTAGCCCAAGTTGTATGAAGGCCCTGAGCCTAGCTCTGCCAGAGTCCTCCGGCCCTGGTGTAATCCTCTTTTAGGGCCCTTTTATTGCCCACAGCATTACAAGCTTCTCGAGGGTAAGGGGCTGTGCCTCTTGAATGTTTCCACCACCCGGTGCCTGGCAAAAAGGTGGGTCTTCAGTAGGTGTTTGTTGAACAACAAGTGAATGAACAGATGAGTAGATGACTATTTGGCAGGCCCCGCTGGCGTTTTTACTGTTCTTAAGCATACCAGGGTGCTCCCACCCTGGGGCCTTTGCCCTGGCTGTTCCCTCGCGCTGGAATGTTCTTCCCTAGAAGTTGGCACTGCTTACTCTTTCTTCCCTCACGTCAGTGAGGCCTTCCTGCCACCTCCTTTAAAACTGCACCTCCATCCCACTGCATCTTCCTGATCTCCTTTACCCTGTGCTAATTTTCCTTTTTCTCGTAGCTCGCATCACTCCAGCATCGGTGTAATTTGCTGATTTACTGTGTTGATACAACAGTCTGTCTCTGCCACGGGAATATAGGTCCAAAGGGCAGGACTCTGTTGTTCACTGATGTATCTGTAGTCCCTAGAATGGCTCTCAGCAGGCACATATTGAGGCCTCAGTGCCACGTCACTGAGTGAATATGTGAGTGAATGAATACCTTTCAGGTTTGGGAGAGAATGAATTCTGAGGCACTGGGGAGGGATAAAGAAAAAGGAGTGTTGTGCCATCATCTGGGCTCGGATTTCCAGCTGTGCAGGATGGACAGGAGCTCCTGTGTTGACATGTGTATTGATGGTTTGGTCAGGGACCAAGGAGCAGAGTTTGGGGCCTCAGGTGTAATACATGGTTCTCTACCCACCCCCCGTGCCTCAGTTTCCCTGCCAGTAAGCGGTCTTTGGCCACCAGGAGTTTACACAGCTTCCCTCATTAGGTGAGTCATGAATGTGTTCCTACATACTTGGAGACAGGCTCAGGGAGTCAATGTAGGCGTGGGGGGCTGAGCCTCCCTAGAAATAAGGCAAGCCTCCCAGCTGCTTCTGCCTCCCAACTCGAGGCAGGTAGCATTAGATATTTTATTTTTTTATTTTTTATTTTTTTTAAAAAATGTAAAATTTTTTTTCTTAATTTTTTTCTTTATTTTTAAATTCAGATGAATCTTAAGGCCAATATTTTTTATTATTTATTTATTTATTTATTTATTTATTTTGAGACAGAGTCTTGCTCTGTTGCCCAGGCTAGAGTGCCGTGGCATCAGGCTAGCTCACAGCAACCTCAAACTCCTGGGCTCAAGCGATCCTTCTGCTTCAGCCTCCTGAGTAGCTGGGACTACAGACATGTGCCACCATGCCTAGCTAATTTTTTCTGTATATATTTTTAGTTGTCCAGTTAATTTCTTTCTATTTT
>VBSM01002608.1:102297679-102318371 GCA_008086735.1 Cheirogaleus medius | reverse complement strand
CGCCCGCCTCGGCCTCCCAGAATGCTAGGATTACAGGTGTGAGCCACCACGCCCAGCTGGCTTTTTCCTTCTTAACTGTTCCAAAATATACTTTGCTATTTTGACCCTCTGTTTAAAATAAAGAAATAAATGAAAAGAAGAAATCATTAGAAGAAAATTTAGAAGAAATTCATTTAGAAGAAATCATTCCCTGTCCCTTTCCAGTCTTACCAGTGTGACCTCAGCCTCCTTCCCCTGTTCAGCACTTGCTCCTGTCTCATGAGTGACCAGGAGTTCATGTACCCATGGTTGAAATCCTGATGGTTTTATTTACTATGGGAACAGAGATGCTTTGCCCTAAACTTCCTAGGCAGGGCCATGTGGTGTTCCACAGAGCATCTGTGCCTCCATTTGTTAATCCTCCATGTTATCCACATTTATGGGAGTCTCTGTTATAAATAACACCGTGCTGTAAACCTCTTCATGCAAAAAACTTTTTCTGTATTTAAGATTATGCCCTTAGGATATTCTTTCAGAAATAGAATTACCAGGTCAAAACCCCCTAGTTTTTTTGTTGTTGTTGTTATTGTTTTGTTTTAATCATAAAAATAACCTAGCTTATTTGGGAAATTGGGAAAATAGAAAAAAGTCTTGAGAAAATTAAAAAGCACCATAATTTCATTAGTCATAGAAAAAAATTTTGGTGTAACAGATCATGTCACTAATTTGTGTTGGTTTTAAATTCATTTCCTGTTTCTGAGGTGTTAGTAAAGCATTAATTAAAACCATTCCATCATTCAAATTATTATTGTGAAATATTAAGTAATACCCCTAATATTTCTTTTCTGTTCTGGAACTTAATCAGAGATGTTACCTAAGTTAGGTGCTTGCACACAATCCTCTAGTGATCCTCTGAGCATTCTCTGTTCCTGTGTAGGGGACCACAACCAGTCACAGAACAGCCACACTGTAATTTCCTAGTTTATAAATGCAAACCAAAGCTTTGCTTAAGCACGTGATAGAGTATTACTCAGTTCAGCTTCACTGAGTTAAAAGCTGTGTTGGTCACTGAGTCACTCGGTTCAGTATGCTTGCTCTCTTCACTTGGCGATTGGTTAGAAGAGCTAAGTTAGTAGTTAACTAAGCAAGTCAGCTTAGTCCACTTCCTGTTTGTTTAAAACAAGCTTGCATGCCTTCACAATTAACTTCTTTGTGCATTTCATGGTTTTCTAAGTGTTCTCAAAAATAAGAGTTAATGATGTGCAATAACACGTGCGGTTCCTTCAAAATAAGGAGCCCATTCCTTCCTCATTTGACATTGTGAGGACCCTTTCCTGGATAGGGAGGCCTGTGCTGCCTCTAGTGGTAGGAAATGGCACGCACCACATCCACCCAGACTTTTCAGGTAAGGGGGACTCTAGATCCTGTGAGAGGGACCTGCTGCCCCCTCCCTCTGCCAGGTGCTGGGGTACAGACAGAAGTGGGCAGGACTGTGTTCCACACTGAGCAGGTCACCTGAAGAACACTCTTTTGACCCCATAGGAGCATTTTAAGATATGACAGGGCACCACGTGTGAAAGGGGTATGTATTTGTAGTCAGAGAGTACAAACTATATATTCTTCCTTTTCATAAGGCGTTTTTATTGAAAATTAGGCAGTTTATATCACTTGTCATAAGCGGGTATTGAGACAAGGATAGCAGCTTGTCCTCTTAGGGTGATCATCGTGTCGTTTGACTGATTAGTTGGAGAAACGAGGAGTCTTGTAGCCATAAACTTTCTGTCTTTGGTTTTTATTTTTTGGTTGGTTGTTTTGTTTTGGTAGACTTTTTAATACTTGTTGCACAACACTTCTTCTAAACAAACGAACTCATTTGCTTTATAAAGTCAGATCTTCTACAGCTAGAGCATCTACGTGCTTTTGTTTGTCCCTAAGAGCAATTTCCGGTTCCTGGGCAGGGTGTCGCATCCCTGGGCTTCCAGGAGATGAGGGCAGACAAGAGGCCGCAGGTGGGCACCAGGCCTGACAGCCTCTGCTCTCCCTGCAGACCGCTCCCCAGCCCACCCCACCCAGCTTAGTCGCTCAGCCTCCCTCAGTTACCCGGACCGCACGGACGTCTCGCCCTCGACAGCCTTGGTAGGCAGCAGCAACCAGTTCAGCAGCTCCATCCTGGGCCAATACATCTCTGACTTCAGCGTTCGCGCACTCACGGACCTGCAGTACATCAAGGTGAGTGCGTCCCTTGCCCTCGTCTGGGCAGCACCATCTTCCTCATCTCTGCTCAGGGATCAGCAACTTCTTTCTTTCATCCACCAAACCCAGCACGGAGGGCCCAAACCTGAGATGCTGCTGCTTCTTGCTTTTGCTCCTGGCTCTTTTTAAGGGTTTCTGGAGACTCTGCTTAGTCCTGTCCTCTCTTCTTAACTGGCAGCCTCAAAATCCTGGCCCCATTTCCCCAGGCCTGGCGTAGGGTCTGCCTGTCAACCCCCATCCATGAACCCATCTCTTCCTCCTGCAGGTCACTCGGCAGCAGTACCAGAATGGGCTGCTGGCTTCACGAATGGAGAACAGCCCTCACTTTCCCTTGGACGGGTGCGCCGTGTGCACAGAGAACTGTGCCGAGAAGTCCGAGCTGCCCGTAGTGGATGAGACCACAACTCTTCTCAACCAGCGTAACTCCTTGCTGCACAAAGCCTCCCATGAGAGCGCCATCTGACAGAAGGGCCTGGGGTCCCCCGCCCACCTTGCGGGGGCCTCCCCAGTGGGCCCACATGAAGAGAGGAAGCCTGTTAGGCCGGCCAGAAAGGATGCAGATAGATAGCCTGTCTGACTGAGCAGCCAGACGGCCCCCGTCTGTGGGGATCTGGCCTCCAGCAGGGACCTGTGAACTGCTCTGAGGTGGTGCCTGCCCAGCCCTGGATTGCTGGTGCAGCGGGCCAGCTACCATGAGCAAAGGCTGTTTTTTACTGAGAGAATTTCTAAACTAGGCTCATTGCTCCTCTTTTTAAATATTATTTTGGGAAGGGAAGACAGGGTTAAGGAACTTTATTTAAAAAAAATTTTTTTTCCAAAAAACTTTAAAAGGGGAAGGGTCTCTCGCCCCGGGAAGCAATAGCCATAATCTGCTCCCAACCATGACCTTCTAGCTTATGGCTCTGACTCAGGGAGCTCACCCTTCCTCCTCCTCCTCCTCCAGAGGTGAGATCCCAGAGCCTGCCAGAGGAGGGTTGTCTCCTGGGAGGAAGACAGCTCTTCCCAGGAAGCAAAGAACCAAATGGCGTTGAGATCAGCTGCCTGGACACATATGCCACAGCTTATTGCTGAGGCCGAGGACTTCTGGGTAACTATGATCAGGGACACAATAATCCCAGCTGCAGAGAGGAGCACATCTGCTGTCAACCACTGGACCCAGGAATCTCCCAGAACTCTGCTAATGGCCTCTTCTGGTGAGTCGGGACTCTGCTGATCTGCTGAAGACTCTCCCCTCGGTCTCCCTTCTGCCCCTTTGGACAACTTCCCCCTGTAATGGGGCTGACTCAAGAGTGTTAGGCAGGGTCTCAGACTTTTGCAATTCCTTATCCCTGCTCCCCAGGCCCTGCCCTCACTTTTACCAAAGGTTTCCCCCCTGGTGGGAGGGCATCTGTGTTAGAGGTGACTTGTCTGGGTTATTGCTTTTGGTTTCAGGAGTGAATCTGGTCATTAGCATCTGCATTGTTAGCAGTTAATACCACCCCCGCCCCACGAGGAGTCAAGGCTCAGTTGTTGACCCATGAAGCCCTTCTTTCCAGACTTTTTATCTCTAATCCTAAAACCCCAGTCCCTCTGGGGGTTGGGGACAAGAGAACATGTTGGAAGCCACCTAAGCAAGTTCTTTATGCCCTTTCTTTTGTGGTTGGCTGAAGCTCACCTGACCTTGTTCACCTACTTATGGAACCCTGGGAAAGGAGAGTTCCACCTAAAGGCATGCAGCTGGCAGCCCCATTTCCCCACAGCTGAGTGATCCTAGCATGATCACTCAGGTGATCATGAAAGGTCATACCAGCCTTTGCTAAAGCTAGTGGCACTGTGCTGAGACCTCAACCCCCTTGTGAAGTCCTGCCCCAGCGTCTCTTCCCTAGGGCTGAGTCAGGTCCTGCAGCACAGCTCCAGGCTTCTCACTGTGGGGGAGGCTGTAGGACCCAGGTCCACAATGGCCCTTCCCTCAGGGGCAACAGGAGCCCAAGATCCAGGCGAGTGACAGTTGGCAGGCTTCTGCCTGAGTATTGTTTATTCACTCCTTTCCTCACCAGTGGAGTCACCCCAAGTTCTCTGCTCTCCAGGTGCCTAGAGAATCCTAACTCTTGGGACCAGGGACTGTTTTGCACCAAGGATGCCTACCCCTGGCCAGTCTGAGGTCTTCCCTAGTCACAGGATTGAATCCTAGATGTCTGGAGAGAAAGTGGTGATGCCCGTGGGTTCTTAGCTATAAGGAAAAGAGACACCAGACCTTTGTTCCTTGTTGAGGGAAAGCCCTTAGTTTAACCCAGGAGCATCTTGCTGCTGAGTCCTCATGGGAGCAGGCAGAGCTGTGTTCCTTAGAGGCCTGAGTGCCAGGTGGAGCAAAATGCATTGGCCCAAACCAAGCTGGTGTGTGTGAAGCAAAAGGGGCAGGTGCACACACTTCCACAGCTACCTCTTTGCACACACGGTTACTACCAACAGACTGTCCCTCCTCCCCCTTCCTTATTGATAATCACTTCTTACAGAGGGTCATAATTATTTCCATATATTACCGGTCCGATGACTTCCTCCTCCTAGTGCAATTTTTCACTTCCTATTTCCATGTTTGGTTCCTGGGATGAGCCATACCCTGGAACTGGCCTACTCCATGTGTCTTCCCATGAGGGAAGGCCTTTGCAAATGGCATCCAAATGGGTAGGCAGGTCACGGCCGTCATAGCAAGTAACTCATATTTATTTTGCATAAGGTTTTAATTTGTATATTTTTGTGATTTATTTTGGCATTGTTATGAGTTTGACTCTCGGGGAGTTTTGTTGTTATGACTCTTGTGTCTTTTGTCACAAAACAATGATAATATTTGCTAAACAATATATGGAATTTATTTTTGATTGGTAATAAAAAATGAAATATGTATAAATCTTGGCAAGTCTACAACCTGCCTGTTTGAGATCTGTCAGTGTTCAGTATCTGTGTAGAGATACATGTGGCTATGGCTGGCTATCACATCACTTGTGACAAGGCAAGAGGCAATAAAAGAGTCTGGGACTATTTAGTGGTGAATTGCCAGCAGAATTTATAAAATATATATAATCAAGGCTATTGTCACAGGAATTAGAGAGTGGTGGCTGCTGGTAGACATACAGGGCAAATGTGCCCAAGTGCCACAAGCATAAACGGGATACCATAGGGTCTTCTGTCTGTGGTCCTGGGCGGGGCAGTTGGGATGAGCAAATTCCCCCCACTCCCTCCCCAGGGGACCGAAGGGCGCTTGATCCAAAAGCATGGCTGTATTGTTTTATAGCATTCAGTTGCTTTTTTGTTCACACTTACAGGCTGGTTGTGGTTGCAAAGTTGGGGTGTTCATCCGCTGAAGAGCCCAACTGAGAGTGAGCTCACTCCCGAAGAGGCAGCTGTGCAGACTCCTCCTGTGGTGTGCATAGGTGCTACAGGCTGGTTCTTGTGAGTGAGCTCATTGGGGCTCAAGCCAGCCAGGCTTGACGCAATAGACAAACTGGGGCGGGGAGGGTGTTTGAAGAAAGGGAGGCACATGGCTAGGCCACAAAGGCGAGAGGATATTCCAGATAAAAGGAGTTACACGTGCAAAAGTTTGTGTATAGGTAGGCAAGAGGAAATTACCTTCATCCATCTATTCCACACATTAAGCCCCTGCTACACGCTGGGTGCTACTCAGTGAGTTTAGTGAGGAAGACCCCACCAAGGGAGCCCATTACATAGGGCCTTTTAACTTGCTACCTCTTCTGCCTGGGACATTCCTCCCAAGTTTTTGGTGAGGCTCCTCATTTAAGCCTCTATTCAAATGTCTCCATGAAGAAGCCTTCCCTGACTACCCCATCTCAAATAGCATTGCCCCATCCCTCTGTCTCTTTATCTTGCCTTGTTTTTCTCCATTGCACTTATTAGATATTAAAATATAAACTTGTGTATTCTAGTTGTCCCTACACTAGAATCTAAGCTCCACAAAGGTAAGGACTTTATTTTACTCCCACTCTAGTTCCAGCATTAGAACAGTACCCAGTACATTGCAGGCACTCAATGCAGGAAATATTTGTTGAATGAATAAAGGAATGACTCTTACAACACGTTAGTACTGGATGACGGGGGGAAGCACATAGTTCCCTAACTTAGTCAAAAGGGTCAAGGAAGATCACTTGGGGGAAGTAGCATTTGAGCTAAGACTTGAGAGATGAGCAGGAGTTAGCCAATGAGGTCACACCCAATAGCTATGGGTTTAAAACTCAAGAATAAATATTTAGATAAAACACAGAAGTGTCTTGAATGTAATTGACCTGTGAGGAAAATGGCTTGGGACGGCCACAGAGGAACCTGAAGGTCAAGTGGCAAGTGTCTCCATTGATGCTGACTAGTCAGGGCTGGGGCAAAGAATGACAAAGAGCCAAAGGAGAAGCTGGTTAAGTACTTGAGGCTTCTACCACTCCACAAGCAGCTTTATTGCCCTGTACTGGATTTCTTTGTATCTTTGACTATTGACAGTTTAAATGACTATGTGTGTTTTCTAAGTTTGATCCAATCGTTCTTCCACCTGAAGGTTGTCTTCCCCAAAATTAGTGATAGGCTGTTTTTCAGGGGAGCCAAGGAAAAAGTAATTTGTCAAACATGAGAGCCCTGTCTCTAAATCCATAGGGAGTTTTCCCTGTCTTTCCTCTGGAACTGTTCTTTGCTAGTTAATGACTTTTTAGGTACATGACTCATTTCAAGCATGTCATCTGTTCTTTTTTAGTTTCTGAAAAATTTTTTACTTGTAGCTACCTTCAAAGACCTCAATGCTATCATTTTAACTTGACTTGGAGACAGAAGTTAGAACTAAAGGAGATGAATCTATTATAATGTTCCCACATTTTTTTTCCCAAAGGAAACATGACGATCCAGTGGAAAGGCTCAGTAATGTCTTTATTGCTTCTGCTGGTGGCTTACTCTGTAATCTGCAAGAGTGAGGTAAACTACTCAAAGGGCACCAGCAACATATGGATAATAAAAACTGAAACATGTGGAGATGCCACTGGCCTAGTCACAGTTCTGCAATGTAGAAGGTACACTATTACCATCTTTTAAAAGAGTTTTTCACTAAATATTTTTTCTTTTGGTCATTCACCATACATAGGCTTACTCCTTTTTACACATTACCTTTCATACAAACATGTTTTACTTTCATTGTGGCCTTAGTGTGCATACTTTTTAGATTGTTATTTTCATGACACAGCAAATTGTTTCTATAGAATCCTTATGATTATTTTTAAATTATATATACATAATGTCTTATCCAGGTCTAATTACACTAGGAAATTTGAAAAAACATGAAAGTGTGGAGAAAAATACAAAAATCACTTCATCTGGACACCTACAGAGAAAACTTGTTAGTAGCTGGTCAATTTCCTAATCACAGATCATATGTAATGGATAAAGAACATTCCGTTAGTGAGGATCCTCGTGAATAGCTCTTGTTGATCTAAGCAATTCTCCCAAGGATGAACTGTGAGAAGTGGAATTACCATATCCAGTAATTCCTGACAGCTGCCACATCCATGTGTGGCTGGGAAGGTGACCAGGTGTTAGGTCACGTTGGAACCCAACAACCACGCTGAGTCTTTCTGAGCTTCACTTTTCTCTTCTAAGATATTAATTACATGAAGTAGCTGTCCGGATCCAGTGAGGTAGTGGTTTTGTGTGTTTACCAAAGCTCCTTGAAGGCAAAGACGGTCTGACGTCCCCAGACCTATGGCAGAGGTGGCCGCGATAAACATCTCAGGGCGTTAAAAACCTTCCTGGTTCCCGGGCCCCTTTCCTAAGAAAACCGCATATCTCCCAACTTAAAAGGCGCGCCTGGACCCGCCGTTCATCCGAGCGGCCGCTCCTCTCCTTAGCCCGGACGTCCCTGAGCACTGGCTCGGCCTGCGGGCGCGCGGGAGTGACCTGGGAGGAGTGGGACTCCTGGCGCCACGCGCAGGCCGACAGCAGCCGAGCTCGGGAGGCCTGCCCGCAGCTCCGCGTCCTCCGGGCGCCCGCCACCCTGCCATTGGAGCTGCGGCGGGGCCAAGAGCCCCACGCCCCCGGCCCGCCCCGCGCCGCCGCTTGTTTACTCCCCGGCGCAGCCTAGTCCGACCGTGGAGCCCGCCCTCGTCAGCCGCCTATTGGCCGGGGAGGCGCGAAGGCCGGCGACGATTGGCCCGGGAGAGGCGGAGGTGCGGGGCGAGCGGGGTAGGCTGCGCGAGAGACCGAGAGGGGGCAGCAGGCGATGGCGGCGGCGGTGGCGGGTCGGCTAGGCTGGTTGCTCGCCGCGCTCTGCCTGGGCAACGCCGCGGGGGAGGCAGCGCCTTGTCCGCGATTGCTGGGCTTCTGTCTGGAGGAGGACGGAGCTGCGGGCGCGGGGTGGGAGCGCGGAGGGGCGGTGCGGAGCGGCCCGGAGGCCACCTTCCGCCTGCGCCTCTTCGGCCGGGGCTTCGCCAACAGCTCCTGGTCCTGGGTCGCCCCCGAGGGGGCGGGCTGCCCCGAAGGCGGGCCGGCAGCGGTGCCTGAGGAGGCGGCGGCCCCCACGGGCGAGTGGCGCGCGCTCCTGCGCTTGCGCGGTGAGGCTGTGTGCCCGCACTCGGCGCTGCTGGCGGTGCGCGTGGAGCCGGGTGGCGGGGCGGCCGAGGAGGCGGCGCCGCCCTGGGCGCTGGGCTTGGGGGCGGCCGGGCTGCTGGCGCTGGCGGCGCTGGCGCGGGGCCTGCAGCTGACCGCGCTGGCGCTGGCGCCGGCCGAGGTGCAGGTGCTGCGCGAAAGCGGCTCGGAGGCGGAGCGTGCGGCGGCGCGGCGCCTGGAGCCCGCGCGGCGGTGGGCGGGCTGCGCCCTGGGCGCGCTGCTGTTGCTGGCCAGCCTGGCGCAGGCGGCCCTGGCGGTGCTACTGTACCGCGCGGCCGGCCAACGCGCCGTGCCCGCCGTGCTGGGCAGCGCGGGGCTCGTATTCCTGGTAGGCGAGGTGGTGCCGGCCGCTGTGAGCGGGCGCTGGGCGCTGGCACTGGCGCCGCGCGCGCTCAGCCTCAGCCGCCTGGCCGTGCTGCTCACTCTGCCGGTGGCGCTGCCCGTGGGGCAGCTGCTGGAGCTGGCGGCGCGGCCCGGGCGGCTGCGCGAGCGTGTGCTGGAGCTGGCGCGAGGCGGCGGCGACCCCTACAACGACCTCAGCAAAGGCGTGCTGCGCTGCCGGACCGTGGAGGACGTGCTCACGCCGCTCGAAGACTGCTTTATGCTGGACGCCAGCGCGGTGCTGGACTTCGGCGTCCTGGCCAGTATCATGCAGAGCGGCTACACGCGCATTCCGGTGTACGAGGAGGAGCGCTCCAACATCGTGGACATGCTCTACCTCAAGGATTTGGCCTTCGTGGACCCCGAGGACTGCACGCCGCTCAGTACCATCACCCGCTTTTACAACCACCCACTCCACTTCGTCTTCAATGACACCAAGCTGGACGCCGTCCTGGAGGAGTTTAAACGAGGTAATAACCGGGGCTTCGCGGAGGGGACACCCATGCCACTGCCCTCCCCTGGAAAAGGGTTGGAGATTTTGGAAGCTTGGAGGATAGGATCCCACCCCTGTGGAGGGCAGTGAGACCTCTAAGGACCCTTTTCAAGAATGTGTTGGCCTTGCAGCTTGGAATGATCTTTAGAAATATTTAAAGGTTGTCGTTCATAGGGGAATGGAATGCCGTATAAAGCAAACACTTTTAACTTCTTTTGGTATAGCTCCCCGCCCCTTTGGGGGTGTGTGTCCATTTGGTTCTAACCTCCCAGCTTTTTGCCTCTCCCAGGCCGTTTCTGTGTGCTTGGCGTTGTAGCAGGTCCAAACTCTTGGATGGAAAGTAAAAGAACATAGAAAAGAAAGTAGTCTCCAGTTATCTGGATGCTGTTATCTGCATACACATAATATCAAATTGGCTGGACCTGTGATATATCCAGAGCATTGTTAAGGTTCCTGACCTTATTGCAGATAAGGGAATGACTCCTAAATACTTTCCTACAGGTATGGAGGAAACTTTTGCTTTGTTTTCATCAAAAGCAGTTTCATGGATGCAGATTTAATCTCCCCCTCCCCTGTCTTCCTTTTTTTCTTTTTAACCTGTTTTCTAACCTTAAGTATGTCTCCCATGTTCTCCCTTGACTCTGAATTTTAACCCTTCTTTTCTCCCTGGTTTATCTGAGCAGTTCTAAGGTTGAAGGTAAAAACTTTGAGACCCTCCAGGTGTGAAGATGTGGGTTCCTCTGCAGTCCTTTCCATTGTCCACCTTGGAGGTGTGCCCTGGAGCTTGGCCACCAGCCATGGTTCTCACATCTGAACACCTGCAGGATGGGAGTGGGGGCAGGTTGAAATGGTTGAAGGAGGGAAAAGTAGAGAGGGAAGGCCACAGTACAGGCTGCTCCTATTCTGGGCTGGGTGGCCTCTGATCACCTCTGGAGAACTGACTGGGTTTCAAGCAGCCTGATGCCAGGGTGCTGGATGGCTTGACCCTAAAGACTACCTGATATGAAGCGGAGAATTGGGAAAGCCCCCTGATATTCCTGGCAGCTGAGAAGTCTCCTGGCCCAGGTCCACATGGGAGGGGCTCTCTGAGCCCCAGGACAGTCAGTGCGGGAAGCCAGGCTTTGTGTAATGACCAGTCTCTCCTGCATGGAGCGCTGCCATGTGCCAGGCTCTAGTGGGCACTCTCCATGCATCATCTCCATTAATCCTTGCGGGAGGCCTGGGTGCCACGTTTTCTGTTATTGCTGTAGGTCAGGAATGGGTGGGAGACTTGAGTGGGCAGCTCCATAGATGCTCTGCTGCTCTTGGCTGTTTCCTTAGAATATGGCCATGTAGCCCTGCTCTGGGGAGGGAACCTGGGGTGGGGTTCAGACAGAGCTTCCTGGTGGTAAGTACTCCATGTGGGCCTCCAAAGCCCCTGCGGCACTGGTGGTTCTTCTGAAAGGGTGACTGGTAGTATGGCCATGGAATCTGGAGGGTGGATTCCATCCCATCTCTGCCTTGCACCTAGGCCCTGGGAAGGCTGCTCAGTTTTTCATGGCTCAAGGTCCTCAGCTGTTAGTGATAAGAATGGATAAAAGGATCTGGGGGAGGAGACCCTATAAAGCACTTGCACTTCGGCCAGTGCACATGCTGAGTGTCTGTCAGGAAGGTGATTATTGCTCCTGGGCAAGCTTGCTGATAGGTGGGTGGTGGTTGCTAGTTCAAGAGCAAGGGGCTGGCCGGGCGCGGTGGCTCACGCCTGTAATCCTAGCACTCTGGGAGGCCGAGGCGGGTGGATAGCTCAAGGTCAGAAGTTCGAAACCAGCCTGACCAAAAGCGAGACCCCGTCTCTACTAAAAATAGAAAGAAATTAATTGGCCAACTAAAAATATATATAGAAAAAATTAGCCGGGCATGGTGGCGCATGCCTGTAGTCCCAGCTACTTGGGAGGCTGAGGCAGAAGGATTGCTTGAGCCCAGGAGCTTGAGGTTGCTGTGAGCTAGGCTGACGCCACGGCACTCACTCTAGCCTGGGCTACAAAGTAAGACTCTGTCTCAAAAAAAAAAAAAAAAAAAAAAAAAAAAGAGCAAGGGGCTGAACCTGGAAGTGCAGATGCCATTTCTTCTAGGCAGGTCACCAGACTTCCATTCTTTTAGGGGAAGAGTCTTTCATGGGAGATCTTTTTTAGGGGTCTTTTATGGTATACCATAGTTGTCCCTTTGGCGTCATAAGCACTCACGTTTCTAGGTTCCTTAAGAAAATGCTCTCTCTCGTGTCTGGCTTTAGCTGACTCGTGCATTCTACAGCTATGAGCAGTCACCAGGCACAGATTTGGGGCATGGGGGTGGAGGGGTTTCCCTGTCTGGAACTAAACTTAAGGGAGAAGCTTCAGGAGTTGGTCATGATGCTCAGGCTGAGGTCAGTGAAAGCTGTTTTTCATTTTCCAGACCCTTAGCGTCAGGATCTTCACTGCTGTCTTTGGTCTCGCCCTTCAGATGTGACAGTTGAGCTTGACCCAGGGCTGTTGGGGATTCCAATTGGGGAGAATTAAAGAGTTCAATTCACATTGATAGGGAAGGAGCCTAGAGGCAGGGTGGGCCCACAGGGGCTAGAGTGATATGTGAGGGAATTGGACTTGATCACTAGGGCTGTGAGCAGGGAGCAGCACCATCTGGGTTGTTTTTACTGATCAGTGACTGGTGTGGACACCAGGATGGGGAGACCAGCTGTGAGTGGGATCTAGATGAGGGGTGACACAGTGGGCCTAGAGAAGAGACCCCAGAGGGCATCAGAAGGTGGGATTGGGAAGGTTTGGTGGTTTGCTGAGGGGCTGCGGAGAGAGATGGAGGAACTGAGGATGAGCCCAGATTTTTGGCTGCCCTTCCCAAAAGGCTGAGGGTGGGGAGCAGGTAAGTTTGTTTCAGATGTTGGAATCTGTATTTGTCCAGTGTCCCAAGAGGCAAAACTAGCAGGCAGTTGATGTGAAATGCGCATGATGCCTCAAGCCACAGCAGTGGAGCACAGAGCCTAAACCCCAGGGGCAGGGGGAAGTGGAGGAGAAATTGTCAGAAGGTAAGACCTTTGAGGGAGAAGAGCAGAGGTGCAGAATGTCCTAGAAGCTAAGGTAAGACAATATTTTCTAAGGGGAAGCAAGTGATCAGAATAGGCCAGCAACCAAGATGCCCTTAACCTTTGCAAGAGCACATTGGTGCCATGGCCGGAGCAATTTGGGGAATGAATGAGACATGAAGACAGACCTTCTGCAAAGTGTGGCTGCAAAGCAGGAGCCAGAGAGCAGTGGCTGGCAGAGGATGTGGGACAGGGGAGGAGGCCTTCTGCTCTTTGGTGTTAAGATGGGCAAGTCCAGCAGGTTTAGGCTGAAATGATGAAGGAGGGAAAAGTAGAGAGGGAAGGCCACAGTACAGGCTGCTCCTGTTCTGGGCTGGGTGGCCTCTGATCACCTCTGGAGAACTGACCAGGTTTCAAGCAGCCTGATGACAGAGGATTTGGGGATTGAGTGCCTTTCTGCTTTAATCAGACTGTTCTAGAAGCTGCCAGGCAACATGCTGAAAAGCCTCTTCCTAGAAACCAGTGGAGGAGGTTTCTGGAACCTGAATGGGAAGCCTTTAGCCCCCTCGACTTCCTTGCTGCTGTGGCAAGTACAGCCCTTTCTGGACTGCTCCAGAATGGCTTTGTCTTTCCAGGGACATCTGGAGCTTTCTTTGCTTCTCTAGTTTCGTGCAATCCTTTGGCCGGTATCTTTATTTTTATTTGTTAAAGTCCTTCTTGTCTTAACCTTCTTAGGCATTCCTGTGCTTATGAACAAAGGGCATGTTGCATTCTTCATGCGTGTGAGGTTTTAAAAATCAGTTCCCTTCCCCGTCTCTGCCAAGTGTATGTAGTGGCGGTACCCTCTGAATTTCTGGAGCTGGAGTCCCTGGCATCTTGGCAGCTGCCATTCCAGGCCCTGTTCCATTTGCTGCATCTGTTTGGGAACTTTGTAACCTGGTCACCCCTCAGTTAGTGCAGACTTGAGATGACACCAATTATTTTGTGCAGATATCCCCAGGAAGAGTGAGTGCTTTGGAGCTGTAGTAAATAGCTTGTGCAGCTGCTCCTTCATTTATGATAGGGTTGGGTCCTGATAAACCCGTTGTAAATTGAAAGTGCATTTAATGCACCTAATTTAACATCATAGCTTAGCCTATCCTACCTTAAATGTGCTCAGAACGCTCACATTAGCCTACAGTTGAGCAAAAGCATCTAACACAAAGCCTATTTAATAATGAAGTGTTGAATATCTCATGTAATTTATTATTTATTAAACACTGTACTGAAAGTGAAAAATAATAGTTGTATGGATACTTGAAGTATAGTTTCTACTGAATGTGTATGGGTTTCACACCATCGTAAATTAAAAAATAATTGTAAGCTGAACCGTCAGTCAGGGACTATAAAGCCATTAACCCCTGTCTTCTCTGTCAACCCAAGTGAGACTATTCAAGGGCATTCTTCCAAGGAAAGGATTAGGCTGAATGAGCTTTTCAAAGTCTCTGCTTTAAACCAGCTGAGTTCTGGTTTACTGTCTGAAGGAAGCCAAGTGATTGCCACAGTGCGGAAGGAGTGTCCACACATTACCTTTCTCTTTCTCTTAGTACTCATTCACCCAATTGGTTTAGAAAACAAAAGGGGGGAAGGGAGAGGAAATTAAATTCCAACTGCATTGTTAGCATATCCTAGAAATTTGGCATTATGAAATGATTGGAGTACCCTTGAGCCTGATAATGAAAATTAAAACTCAGCTGGGTGTAGTGGCTCACACCTGTAATCCCATCATTTCAGGAGGCCAAGGTGGAAGGATTGCTTGAGGCTAGGAGTTTGAGACCCCTTCTCTACAAAAAATTTAAAAATTAGCCCTGTAGTCCCAGATACTCAGGAGGATAAGGCGGGAGCATTGCTTGAGCCCTGGAATTCGTGGCTGCAGTGAGCTATGATAGTGCCACTGCACTCCAGCCTGGGTGACAAAGTGAGACCGTGTCTCAAAAAAATAAATTAACAAAATTAAAACTCTATTCAGCTTTTCTAGAGCTTTCTGGTTGATGTCAGCAAGACACACCATTGCACACGCCTGTGACTCTAGCACTCACTCAGTAAAGAGTACATGTGTGCCTTTGCAAATAGTTCATCCAATCGGTCGGCTGGGCCTCTGCCATCAGGGCAGTTTGTCCTCTCTGAGGAGAAGTGAAATTTATTTAATCCCCCCAGCTGCCCTGTTCTGTGGCTACTGCTTGCCTTGGTTGCCTCTGGACCCCTCAAGACATTGTGTCTTGACATTAAATCACATGGTCACTGTTCTGGGGAATCTTCTGGCCCTGCTTTTTTCTGTTTATCATTGAATCATCCCAGTGTGGCAGGTCATGGAGAAACATGTGTCTATTTTATGGAAGTTTGAAAGCAAAGGAGAAGTTAATCCCGTCTTGTTGGTAACCTGCCGAAAGGAGCAGCTTCCTGGAAGAAGGGGCTGAGAAGAGGCCTGTCTGTTCTGAGGCGGCCATTTAGAACATGGGCTTTGGTTCCCAGACTGCTGGCCAGAACCGTGTGTTGCACCCTTGGCCTCCCTGGTCTGGCCTTGGCCAGACAGGTTTGTATTCTGCTGCAGGGTAGCCATGGCCCTCGTAGAAATGGTGCCCAACACAAACACGGAGGGATAGAAGGCATCTGGAGCCGCCCTGCTCTTGGGTCGGTGCCTCTGGCTCAGCAGCACTGAGTGGAGTTCTCCAGGGCCCCCGGCCTTTCCTCCTGTGAAGGGGAAGATGACGTCATGTGGTCATTTCCACCTTTAATTTTTGTCCAAGGGTATTCGAGCATCCTGAAGGATGATGCTTTTTTAAATCAAGCCCATGGTATGCAAAATATGATTCAAAGATGTGAACTTGATTTCTCAAAAGATTCTTGAGGCAAATACCCCCTCACATGCAGGACCAGGCCAGCTTTTGCCCTCAGCTTTTTTCTCTAGTGACAAAGAAGGGCATAGTTGAGATCCCCTATCTCAGCCTGTGGCTGTGAGCACCTGAAAAGTGACAAGTCAGAATTGGGATATGCTGTAAGTGCAGAACACACACCGGATTTCAGAGACTTAGTGCAAAAGAAAGGTAAAAGGGCTTTTTGGGGGAATATATAGATTACATATTAAAATTATATTTTGACTATATTGGGTTACTTACAATATATTATTAAACTGATTTCACCTGTTTATATTGAATTTTTTAATGCAGCTACTCAACGATTTTAAATCACACACATGGCTTACATTCTGTTTCTTTCAGACAAGTCTAAAGATTTATGGATGAAAAGCACTTACCAGATGCAGAGTAAATTTCTGAAGCTTCCCTGACATTGCCCAATACTCTGAGACTTTGGTTTTTGGCTCTTTTTGCAAGCTTATGTTTCCTCACTAAACACACCAAATAGGAAACTAGCATGAGAAAGATGTAGGAGCAAGGTGGAAAGTTCTAGCCTTTGCTCTTCTTCGCTGCAGTTTGGCCTCTGAAGGGCCATTTATCTTCATCCCCTGTATGAGACCCCTCTAAAGGGCAGCTTCTAGAACCAGGAAGACCTTCCACAGAGTCAGGTTAGGTGGCCCTGCTCTGCTCCCCTGTTTAGATTGTCCCAGGGAGCCTGTGTTTCTGAGGGTGCTGCCCTGTTAGCTCTGGTTGCTGTATGAACATTAGTGTTCTCAGCTAGATGCATCCTTATCTAAACCACATTGTCCTGGGAGTGGCACAGACCTGGGGCTGGAACCCAGCTCTGCCCTTCTCTGCCTGGGGGCCTTATGCAGATGAGCATGATCCTCTGAGATTTCCTTTTCCTATTGGTAAAATGAGCCTAATTCTCATAAGCATATTGAGAGTCTTAAGTAAAAACCTAGGAAAGGGCCTGGCCTAGTGCCCAGCACACTTTAGGAGCATGAACATTTTAACTTTGTCCTTTTGGTGGGCTTGTCCCAGGGGAGACTAAGAAAAATGGGAGGCCCCTAGCAGGCTGTTACATGAGTGTCCTCCCCAAACAGGGAAGTCCCACCTGGCCATCGTGCAGAAGGTGAATAATGAGGGCGAGGGTGACCCCTTTTACGAGGTCCTGGGCCTGGTCACCCTGGAGGACGTTATCGAGGAGATCATCAAGTCTGAGATCCTGGATGAATCTGAAGACTATCGTGAGTTTTGGCTCCTGGCTTTGGTTTTCTGTCTCGGCTGGTCCTTAAGCTTCCTGAGGTGCATATGTACCAGAGGCCAGTGGGTTTCTGTGCTGCTAGAAGCTAGCTGGGTCCCCAGCCAGGCCCCATTCTTCTTAGCCCTGCGAGAGCCAGCATTGCCCCCTCTCGGGAGGGCTCACACCTGCACTGCGATGCAAGCCGTGGTGGCCCATTCCAGTGGTGGCCCATCCCAGTGGAGGCCTTGTGATCCCAGTGCTTGCCTGGGGCTCCATTGGCAGCTGTCTGTTTCCTCCACCACTGAGGGAAGGCCCTGCCCATCATGGGACTTTTCCATTCTTCCGTCTTCCCTGGTGCTTTTGTTTGCACAGGTTCTTTACCACCAAGAGTCTTCCCAAAGCAGAAGATCCTGGGGCCCTTGATGGCATCTTAGGAGTATTTCCCTCATAGGGTGACACAGGGCAGACACAGAGTCTATGTTTGATAGCTGGGGCCACCAACCCCTATGAGCTTTCACGTGTGTCACTTTGCCCATGTGTCTGTCGCCAACACAGCATCTTTAGTTTGGTCCCCGAGATGGCCATGGGGTCTCCAAGGTTAGCTGCTGCCATCTTGTACCAGTAATCCTCAAATGCCCACTTCCCAGCCACGGGTCTCTTGATGGCCGGGGAGGCCTGTTATTTTATATAAGCTGCGTTGCTACCATATCGTCATTCTCTTCAGCCAACTCCAAGTCAAGGAGCAGTTCCTTTTGCACTTCTTGGGACGTATCTGGAATGTGGGCCGCTGCCCTTCCATCCTGGGCACTGGGATTGCTGTGTGGTGGGAATGGCAGCCAGTGCCATGGACGGGTCCCTGGGGCTCTGATGCCATCTACCTTGACACCGCCTGGCCTTGGGAAGAAGGAGTGGGCACCATGGCCCCTTGGCTTGGTCACGTTGATCAGACGGGCTGCTGTGCCTAAGCATGCCATCTTCTTCCACCTCAGGAGACGGCGTGGTGAGGAAGAAACCTGCCTCTCTCATCGCCCCTCTCAAGCGGAAGGAGGAATTCTCCTTGTTCAAGGTGTCTGACGATGAATATAAAGTAAAAATCTCACCTCAGCTGCTCTTGGCCACCCAGCGCTTCCTTTCCCGAGGTGAGGGGGTAGGGTGGTCCTTGCCCCCTGCTCTCGCTCACTGCTGGGTCCGGAGACCACCCAGGGCCTGCACTGACTCTGCTCCCCATGCCTAGTCAGCAGAAGAGTCTCGAGGAGAACTTCTGTGCTTCTCTCTGCAACCCTGCCAGCATCTTGGGTCACCTGAGAGGCGGCTCCTCTCTACCAGGTGGTCGAGAGCAGGGGCAGGTGTGTGCACTGCCCCACTCTCTCGTGCGCTGTGGAGGCACGGCATCTCGCAGGCTGTCCAGGGAGAGCCTGATGGGCAACCGGAGTAGGGTATGGCTACACATGCCACTGTGGCTGTGGTGGACACTGTCCCTTTTTTCTACCATGGGGCAGAAGTGGATGTATTCAGCCCCCTGAGAATCTCCGAGAAGGTCCTGCTGCACCTGCTAAAGCATCCCAGTGTCAATCAGGAGGTGAAGTTTGACGAGAGCGACCGCCTGGCCGCACACCATTACCTGTACCAGCGTAGCCAGCCGGTGGATTACTTCATTCTCATCTTGCAGGTGACTGGGATCCCAGGCCTGGAGCCTCCGCTTCCTCAGAGACTAGGGAGGGTCTGTGAAAAGAGGTGGGGAGCAGGGTGATCCCCCCGCCCCCAAATAATCGGGGTTTTTGGTTCCTCCTTTTGCTCTCTTCTCTCGGGAAAGGTAATCTGTCGCATCTGTTTCTCTCCCTTGGCCACCCGCCCGCCCAGGGCAGGGTTGAGGTGGAGATCGGGAAAGAGGGCCTGAAGTTCGAGAATGGGGCCTTCACCTACTATGGAGTATCTGCCCTGACAGTGCCGTCCTCCGGTGAGCACAGCCTCCTCTTCCCGCCAGAACCCCCCCACCCCCCAAGGCAGTCTGTTGTCTCTGGGCTGCCTGGAGGGAGGGGGCAGCATTTCTTCATTGCTTGTCTTTGTTGCTCACTCCTGTCCCTGCAAAACATCCTCTTCCAAATTCCTACCCACGTTCCTTCTCAAATCAAGGGTGATTCGTGGGGTGGATCTTTGAGGCTGTGTGCTTGTCCTCGCCAGGGTGGGGGTGGCCTGCCCAGCTCCAGCCGTCACTGATTGTTCCTTTTGATAGTTCACCAGTCGCCAGTGTCCTCACTCCAGCCCATCCGACATGACCTGCAGCCCGAGCCAGCCGATGGCACCCGCTCTTCTGCGTATTGTCCTGACTACACCGTGAGAGCGCTCTCCGACCTGCAGCTCATTAAGGTGACAACAATAGGGCTGCTCACGAGTGCTGGCTGTAGCCAGCTTTGTGTCCCCCAGGGGCTAGACCAGCTAGTCCCAGACTGCCCAGAACAAGGCCATGCATTTGCCTTGCAGGACAGAGGCCTGGGCTCCCTGGAGGTCCCACTTGACTACTGGTGGTCTGGTCCCATCTCCAGGCCTCTGCACTCACTTTCTTACAAACACTGCTCAGTTGCTTTTTTCTCCACTTAATAGCTTAAAGTTCTTCCTTTGTCCTTTTCCGGCACGGTGTGACCTCTTGAGCCTATCTTTTGCATCTCGTTTCACAAATTGCATCTGCCGGGTAATGCTTCCCGTCCTCCAGGTTACACGGCTGCAGTACCTCAACGCACTCCTGGCGACGCGAGCCCAGAACTTGCCGCAGTCGCCTGAGAACACCGACCTCCAGATCATCCCAGGCAGTCACACCAGGCTCCTCAGTGAGAAGACCACTGCCACAGCAGGTGAGTGCCAAGCAGCATGCCCTGTGGTGTGTCTGGACCCCGTGGCCAGGAGCTCTTGGCCAGTCCTTGCTGCTCATACATACAGGCTTGCTCTCTCCTTGTCTGCCCTGCCCTGTGTTCTTGTCTCTCTGTTTTTCTCCCCGTTCTTTTCCCTTCTTGCTGGTTTTTTATTTGAGACAGAGTCTCACTTCGTTGCCCCGGCTAGAGTGCCGTGGCGTCAGCCTAGCTCACAGCAACCTCAAACTCCTGAGCTCAAGCAATCCTCCTGCCTCACCCTCCCGAGTAGCTGGGACTACAGGCATGTGCCACCATGCCCGGCTAATTTTTTCTTTATATATTTTTAGTTGTCCATATATTTTCTTTCTGTTTTTAGTAGAGACGGGGTTTTGCTCTTGCTCAGGCTGATCTCGAACCCCTGAGCTCAAATGATCCTCCTGCTTCAGCCTCCCAGAGTGCTAGTATTACAGGTGTGAGCCACCTCGCCTGGCCCCTTCTTACTGTTTTTGGTAGCCTGAATGACACTGAGCTATAGACCAGTTGGTATTTAGTCTATTAAGTCAACATTCTCCCTCAAGGACCTCTTAGAATAGAATTACTTAATTAGAGAATTGTTGGTAAATGGGAATAAGGTCTAATTCGGACACTCTTGGCTGTTTAGGATTAGGTTACTTGGAAAATGAAGATTTGGGTCAGTAGTACCCTGGCTCAGAGGGTAGGTGTGTGGTGGACACCATCCCAGAGCTGGAGGGCATTTGCTGAGGAGCTTGGTCAGTCCATGCTGACATGGAAAGCACATCTGGTCCAAGGGCTCCATTGTGAGCAGGAAGATCATGTTGAAAGAAATAGACTTTGCAGCCGGGCGTGGTGGCCTGTAATCCTAGCACTCTGGGAGGCGGAGGTGGGAGGATCGCTCAAGGTCAG
>VBSM01002608.1:102278269-102297579 GCA_008086735.1 Cheirogaleus medius | reverse complement strand
CCGCCCACCTCGGCCTCCCAGAGTGCTAGGATTACAGGCGTGAGCTACCGCACCTGGCCAGGCCCAATAGTTTTAAATTGGCAACAGCAGGAGTTGGCAAAGGGCCAAAATCTGGTCAGCAGCCTATTTTTGTAAATAAAGTTTTATTAGAACCTACCCATCTGTTCATGGATTGTATGTGGCTGCCTTTGAGTTACAGCAGTGGAGTTGAGTTGTGACCAATACCATATGGCCTACAAAACCAAAAAAATACTGGTCCTTTTCTGTCCCTTGTCCTACCATTTCAACTTCTAAGTCCTCCACATCAGTCATTCACGGAACTGTTTTTCCAAGGGAAAGTCAGCGCTCGACGCTGTGCTTCTCGACTTCCCTCTGCCATCTGGAGCAGCAGCTGAGGCATTTGCAGCACTTTCCCCCTGGCTGGGGAGTTGGTCCCCTTCGTGGTGCTGCCTGAAGCCTAGAGGCGCTGCTGCTTCAGCTCAATGGCTTCTCTCCTCTTCTTTCTCTCTGCTCTCTTTAGCCTTCCCAGTAGACCTTTCCCTCTTTGGCACACTTGGAAACTGCAGTTGATAAGTGACTGTGGACTAGTGAGCATTTTTTGTTTTAAGAGAACACCTAAGGTAAATATCTTCCCTTTTCCTTTCTCCCTGCCTTCCTTTCCCAGCCCTTTAGCTGTGGGGCGAGCGGTGCAGACAGCTCCCCACGCTGGGAGGCATTTTCCTGCAGCGGGGAGTGGGTGCTACATTTCATCTTCAGGAGGGATCATGAAACACTGAAGCCTTGGAAAATAAAGCTTCCTTCTAGCAGAGGGCGCTTTATTGTCCCAGGCAGGTTCCTCCAGAATAATGGCCTGGGCCCCCTGGGGTCAGAAACCCAGAGGCCCTGCATTCCAGGTCTCTCAGGGGTGGCACGTGTCCTCAGTGGTTTTCTCTTGTGAGGCCGAGTTAGGCTGTTTCCTAACTGATCACTCCCAGCCCTGCCTTGATTCCTCTAAGATATCCTGAGGCCCTTCTGCCTTACCTGCCCCTTCCTGTCCTAAAGAGGAGTTGGTACTTGGTTTGGGTGGGACTCTCCCGCTACTGGCTTTGATACTAATTTGCATTTCCCTCTCCTTTAGGGTCCAATCACAGTAGCAGGCCCGGCGTCCCCGTGGAGGAGAGCCCTGGGCGGAACCCAGGAGTTTAACTGCTTGCCAGGCAGCCCCAGATGTGGGGAGCGGACAAGCACGTGGGGAGCTGGAGGGAACCGAGCAGAAGCTTTGTGCCAGCCTGACCCCACTCCTCCAGGCCACGTTTTAGATGGCCCTTGTAGATGTGGGTCCTGGGCATCCTCAGAATCGGGCATCAGTGCCTAGCACCTTCAGCAGGCCCTGCCCTCCTTTAGGAGGTGGGGTCAGCCAGGCACAGCCCTCCAGGCCTGCTTCTTCTGGAAGGAAGGAAAGGAATATCATCATCTCTTGTCCCCAGGGCCCAGCCTTCCCTGCTCCCGAGGCTGTGACAGTGCAGTGTATTTATACCTCTTCAGGCCAAGCCACCAAAGTGAGTGCACAATTACTCCCTTTATGTGGCCGTGACCTGTACTCACTTTGCTTTTTGCCAATCTTCGGCTGCTGGCAGCACTTTCTGAACAGAGAACACCAGTTTTGGCAGGGGGTTCAAATCCATGGCCTAATCCAAGGGGTGCTTTCTGGTTTCTCTGACAATGCCACGTTTCAGAGCACTCACCCCAGCCTCTCCCCTGTGCTAAGCCAGAAGCACGGTTACCCACCATTCTGTCCCTCTGGTCCTGCTCCCTCCTGTGGAGGTTGCTTTTTTGACCCCTTCCAGGGCCCCGAGCAAGCTGGCCCTGGTGGCGCTGAGGGGCCTGCTCCCCTGCCTGCCATGCCAAGTTGCCACTAGCAGTATTGTCGGTTTCTGTGTTCTAAGAGGTCATGCCTGGGAGGAAAGGACCTTCTTTTTGCATCTAATCCTTTCTTCCTTGTGTGATCCCAGAGGAGAGTAGTGCCTGTTAGATCTGCTTCATGCCTTTCCCACAGGCCTCGTGGAAGTGTTGTGTGGCTGTAGCGTGCAGAGCAGCAGGGAGGGGTAAATGTTAATGAACCGGGTGGACCCTCATTACCTTTCTTTAAAAAAAAAAATAAGTTTTTCTTATATCTCTAAAATACTTCAAGTTCTTTGCTTTTTTCTGTTCCTAGCTATCGGGGTTTAGAGAAGTGGGAACAAGAAGGCATTTATCTTTTTCTTCTAATTCATCTATATTTTCCTTCCACAGTTCTTCAGCCCTGTGGAAACTGGGGTGTCACAGGGACATAGGATCATAGATTGGGGAGGGAGGAGGATTTCTGGAACTTTTTTCAAAGGAATTTGGGCCCTTATAAATGAGACCGAAGGCCACAGGAACAGTGGTATGCTTGTTCAGAAATTGTTCTCAAGGAGTGCACTCAAAGAGCAAACCCAGGTGGGAGACAAATACTTTGAAATCATCTCTCCAGAACAGTGGTTCTTAACCTTGGCTGCACATTAGAATCACCTGGCAAATTAAAATACTCATGCCTGGGCCTGACCCCAGGGCATCTGATTCAATCAGCCTGGGCATAAGGGTTTTATATTTTCAAAATGTCTTTAGATTTCACTGAAAGGTTTCATATACCTTTCACCCAGCTTCCCCTAATGTTAACATAACCTTGGTATATTTATCAAAACTAAAAAATTAACATTGGTGCAATGATAAGTGATACTGTTAACTAAACTACAGACTTAATTTGGATTTTACCATTTTTTCCAGTAATGTCCTTTAGTAGGATATCAAGTTGCACTTAGAGCTATTGCTTTTTTCCCTAACTTTATATTTTGAAATAATTAGATTCATAGGAAGTTACAAAGATAGAGGTCCCATGCACCCTTCATTCAGTCTCCCTCAATGGTTATATCTTACTTAATTAGAATACAGTATCAGAACCAAAACTTTGACCTCTGTGCAATGCAGGTGTATAGTTGTACATCATTTTGTCACATGCACATTTATGTAACTACTGCAACAATCGATACAGAACTGTCTCATCACCACTGAGATCTCCCCTGGACTTCCCCTTTAGACCCCTCCTGCCCAACATCCCTTACCCCTGGAAACCATTGATCATCTCCATTATTTTGACATTTCAAGACTGTTGTATAAATGGAATCATACAGTATGTAACCATTTGGGATTGGCTTTTTTTCACTCAGCATAATTCTCTGGAGATTCATCCAGGTTGTTTCACGTCTCAGTAGATCATTCCTTTTTATTGCCAAGTGGTATTCCATGGTATGCCCGTCCCGTTGAAGGACATCTGGATTGTTTCCAGTTTTTGGTTATTTCAAATAAAGCTGCTGTGAACATTCGTGTACAGGTTTTTGTGTAAAGATTAGTTTTTTCTCTGGGATAAGTGCCAGGAGTGCAATTTCTAGATAATACGGTTGTTTTATGTTTCATTTTTTAAAGAAACTGCCAAATTTTGTCAGCATGGCTGTACAGTTTTTATTCTCACCAGCAGTGTAGGATGCTTGTTTCTCCGAGTGCTCACCAGCATTTTGTGGTGTCTCTATTTTTCATTTCAGCTGTTCTGATAGCTGTGCAGTGATACCTTGTGGTTTCCATTTGCCTTTCCCTAGTGGCTAATGTTATACATCTTTTCATGGGTTTTCTCTTGGGTGGAATATGTCCATGTCTTTCACCCATTTTCTAATGGGATTGTTTGTCTTTTACTATTGAGTTTTGAGAGTTCTTTATTCTATTTGAGAGTCCTTTGTTGGATTTTTGGTTTGCAAATATTTCTTCCCAGTCTTTAGCTTATATTTTCATCCTCTTGACAGGGCCTTGTACAGAGCAAAAGTTTTTAATTTTGATGACATCCATTTTATCAATTTTTTTAGTGTATAATGCTTTTAGTGTCACAGCTAAGAACTCTACCTAATCTTAGATCCCAAAGGTGGTCTGTTTTTTCCTACAAGTTTTATAGTTTTACATTTAAGTTCCTAATCCATTTTGAGTTAATTTTTGTATAAGACATAGGACTCAGGTCAAGGTTCTTTTTTTGTTCTTTTGCCTATAGATGTCCAGTTGCTCTGGCACCGTTTGTTGAAAAGGCTCTCTTTTCTCCATTGAATAGTTTTTGCACCTTTGTAAAAAGTCAGTTGAGCATATTTGTGTGGTCCTATGGGTTGTGTTCTCTGTTCCCTTGATCTATGTGTCTGTCCTTCTGCCGATACCACACTCTTGGTTATTGTAGCTATATAATAAGTCTTAAAATCAGGTAGACTGATTCCTCCTTTCACTTCATTCTTTTTAAAATTTGTTTTAGCTGTAAACTTTCATATGAATTTTAGAATAATCTTATCTATGCCTACAAAACATCTTGCTGGGATTTTGGTTGGAACTGTGTTAAACCAGTATATTAATTTGGGGGAGAAATGACATCTTTACTATGTTGTGTCTAACAGTCCATGAACATAGTATGTCTGTTTATTCAAATCTTTGATTTCATTCATCAGTGTTTTGTAATTTTCAGCATGCAAGTCCTTACATGTTTTGTTAGATTTAAACCTAAGTGTCTCATTTTTTTAAGAAATTGTAAACAGTATTTTATTTTTAATTTTTGTGTTCACATGTTAATTGCTAGTAGATAGAAAGAGGTTTTTGTATGTTTATCTTGTAACTTGAGATCTTGCCGACTCCCTTATTCTAGGTGGGTGTCTTTGTTTTCTGTAGATTCCTTAGGATTTCCTACATAGATAAGCATATCATCTGCATGATAGTACCAGTACCTAGGTCCCACCCTCCAGGCTTCTGACTTAATCAGTCTGGACTTTAGGACTTAAAACCTTCTTTGGTGATTCTGATAAACAGCTGAGGCTGAGAACCATTGCTCTTTGAACTTGTCCATCAATGAGCATAGATGCCGAGAGCACAAGAGCCAACCAAGTGCTGGGAACCCACATACTGCCCACTTCTCACTTGGTGGCCTATCTTGCCATCAGCCAGCATGGTTAACACGCTGGGGCTTTGCTGCTGAGGACAAGGCCTGGGGCTCTGCCAGGCAGTCCCTGGTGCCCAATGACTGGTTCCTCCAACCCAGAAAAGATGAGGAAGCTGTGATGGATAATCAACCAATTTTAATGAACAAAAAATACTGATCTGTATAAAAAGGTGTTTTTGTCTGTCACTTAAGTGTCCTCATTTTATAGATGAGGAGTTGTCTTCTCCATGGTCTTGAATGCCTGTTTCGCCCGTGGTGCCACTGTCTGAGTGCATGCTGGCTCTGTCACCATAGGGCAGGGGCTGCCCGTGGAAAGTGGAGCGTTTGTCAGCTTTTTCACATAGTAACAATGGCCTTGGTCTTGGCCTGAGAAGGCCACCAAAGTTAGACTCAAGATAACTGCTGCAAAATTGGTATCACCCAGGTACCTTAAGTAACCCAGGACCCACGTGAGGTAGGCTAAACCTTCATCCTTTAGCCCTTCTCTTAGCCTATGGTTCTTGGTTTAGAGCAGAGCTCTTTAAAATTCACTCTGGCATTTAAGGACCCAGCCCTGCCAGTAGTATAGGTCTATACCAGTGAAACTTGAAACGTAAAGAATGATGCAAGAAGAAGGAGCCTTTAGGGAGCTGTTGTGAGGGTGAGTCATCATTATACCCCAGTTAGCAGACGAGGGGCAGGAGGGCATGCCCCTGGCTTCCCCTGCTTCCCCGTGGGCTAAGCTCAGAGCTCCCCAGTGTCCTGTCTTTTGGGTGGGATCAAGCAGAGTGGATGTAGCTGCAGGGTTCCAGGCAAGAGCTCAAACTCCAGTACCAGGGGGACATCAGTGCCTCAGGCAAACTAAGGTTACGGGCCACCGCCCCAAGAGTTGGGTGGGCCACAAGCAATCCTCAGCACCCAGGCACTTTACCCCTACAGGGAGCACTACCAGCCAGCCCAACAAGTGTGGCAGGCAGGCCTGACCGAAGCCTTTAGACAAGTGGGCACAAGGTTCCCCTAAAGTATCAGCTCCAGCTCATCAGTCTTGGGGCTTCTGGGGCAACCAGGTGGGTCCTGGACTTCTGGTGCTGTGGGGCCTCAATCCTGTTGAACAGCCCCCTCCAGACTGTCAGAACCCACCTCCAGTGTCCTTAAGACCAAAGTTGTCTAGAGTTACTCCAGACACTATCAGGGTTGCTGCTGATAGGAATGGAGTCCTCTGGAGAAACCCCTGCCCAAGGGCATTGGCCAGCTGCAGAAACACCTGGCACCTGTGTGGCCTACTTTGGTTGCTCTTGTATGTCCTGGATGCCAGCTGCTGGCCACAGGCTCAGTCACCACCTGCAGGAAACTGGCCCTTGTGCAGAGCAAGGGCAAAACCTCCCAGACTCAAGATTAGTGGACAGTGAGGAAGTAAGTCTAGCATCCAGCCCTGGGTAGCTCGGGCCTGGGGCTGCTCACTTTTGCTCCATCTTGGCTCCCACTCCTCTCCCTGGCCCTCATCTGGACCCACTTTGCTTTCTGTTGCCCCATGATCCTCTGCTTCAGCCCTTTCAGCTCCAGCCCAGCAGGGAACACAGTACCCCTTGACGAGCAAAGCCAGGGAGCCCTGTGTTCTCCACCTGCCGGGCTCGCCGAGGCTGCCCTAGAGGCCTGAGGAAGCAACGGCCTGAGAGAGGAATCAGACTGGGGCAAGAACCACAGAGGGTGCAGATGCAGGGGAGGGGAGGGGATGGAATGGTGGCTGTGGGTGACCCGCAGGCCTGCTGTTGTTATCAGCACCGGGTGCGGGGATGCACAACATGGGCCTGCAGTGCTTCCTGGATGCCCCGCTGCCAGTCTCGGGCCAGCTGCACTGGAGTCATGGAGGCCTGGGAACAAGGATGATGGTCAGTCGTTTCCTCCCAGGACCTCTATCCAACCTCCTTTGCACAGGTGCCAGGGCCTGGGCCCTGCTCACACTCACCACATTCTGCACACCCAGCTTGGCTCCGTAGAGCAGCAGGAGCTTCATGGCTTTGTAACGACCATGCCGCACAGCCTCATGTAGAGCTGTGTCCCCTTCCTGTTGAGAAAGGGAGAAGTCATGCTCCTACCCTCTTCCTGCCCTCATCATGCAGGAAGGTTGGGTTGGCCAGGGCTGTCACTGAGCAGACAGCACCTTTGGTCCTACACCTTTGGCTTGGGCTCCTCAGTCACTGTCCCCTTTGCCCACAGCTAGAAGACCACGTACTTACCTTATCCTGTGCATTGATGTGGGCTCCACACTCAATGAGGTGCTCCAAGCAGTCGGAGTGGCCAGTGCGCACTGCCACGTGTAGGGGGGTGCTCCAGATCTAAAAGCACATGGGTTGGGTCTTGACTGGCAAGGCTGCCTCCCAACCCACAGGGCCACACTTTCTCTTCAGGAATAGCACCCACTCCCCTGTGTACTGCTCACCCGAGTCCCCTAACAGACACCCAAAGTGGCATGCCCCTCACCTTGTCCCGGGCGTTGACCCGGGCTCCCTGGTTAAGCAGCTGTTTGAGGATATCCAGGTGTCCTCCACGGCAGGCCCAGAACATGGGTGTCCTGTCCAGCTGCAAAACAAAAATACCAAAGCACTCTGACCTGCTGGGATGCCAGGCAGGGCATTGGCCACAGGATGGGCCATCCCCACTTCTCACCAAGTCCCGAGGGTCCACAGTGGCACCTGCGGCCAGCAGCTTGTTCACCAGCTGGCTGTGACCCTTCAGACAGGCCCAGTGCAAGGCCGTGCGGTGGAGCTGGGGGCAGAGACAGGAGATTAGGCAGAAGGAATGCAGCCTCCTCTAGAGGCCCCACCCATTCCCGTTCTCATAGCCAGGTCCCTGGACAGAGTTGCCTATTCCCCCATCATGCAAAGGGCTTCTCCTTCCCCTCCTCCTGGAGGCACCACTGGATTCTTGCCCGTAAGACTGGAAATCACTGCAGCTTCCCAGCACAGGACCAGAACACACTGAAGACAGCACTTCTGCAGCCCCGCCTGTGCTACCTTGTCATGGGCATTGGGGTCCCCTCCGTCTGCCAGGTACTTGTCAATCAGGGCCTCCTGGTTCTCAGCAGCTGCCTTCAGGAACATCTCCAGGTCCACAGACTCCACCTGGGCCTGGGGCTGCGGCTGGGTAAGTTGAGGGACAAGACCAAATCATTCCCCAAGACTGCGGGTACCGGTGACAACACAGCTTCACCAGCCTGGCCTAGTGGTTCCCAAGCAGCTAATTGAGGAATAGCACACTGTTGGCGCGTGCAAATATAGTTTTGATTTTTAATCCATCCCTAGGAGATTCTGATTAAATAGACATTGTGTCTGTGTCTGTGTGTGTTATGGATGGCTTGTGTCCCCCGACGGTTCATATGAAGGCATTACCCCCAGTGCCTCAGCACAAGACCTTATTTGGAAATAGAGTCACTGTGGATATAATTAGTTACGATGAGGTCATACTAGAGTAGAGTAGGCCCCTATCCAACATGGCTTATGTTAAAGTGGGCCCTAATCCAGTTCTAGCGTCCTTATAAAAAGGAGACGCTTGGACACGGGCACACATGCAGGGAGAACACCACGTGAACATGAAGGCAGAGATGGGGTGATGGATCTACAAGCCGAGGGACACCAATGATGGCCAACAAACTACCAGAACCTGGAGAGAAGCATAAAAGATTCTCCCTCACAGCCCTCAGAGATAAACAACCCTGCTGACACCTTGATCTGAGACATCTAGCCTCCAGGACTATGAGAAAATACATTTCTGCTGTTGAAGCCATCTAGTCTGTGGTACTTTGTTATAGCAGCTCAAGCAGACAGTCCCCCACAGGGCAGAAGCCCTTCCTCTGGGACTGGAGCCCTGGCCATGTATGTTCCCTCTGTCCCGACTTCCCACTCACCTTAACCATGGGCTCACTTTCCCTGGGGGGGACCCTACGTCTCAGTCGCTTTTCTCTCCGTCTTTGAACCAAGTTTTCCAAGTCAGCCAGAGTCTCTAGATTAAGTCTGGAACTGTTAAATCTTTCGAGCTGGGGCAGAAAGTGGGCAGAAGACAAGACCATGCCAGCCATCAGCCACTGGCCGCGGGAGCCGTCGAGGCAGGCTCTCGGTTAGTCAGGCTGTTGGCTCCTGGGCCAGAGCCTGCCCACAGCGCACTGGCCACCCCGCCCTGCCCCTGCAGCACTCTCACTTTCTTCTTCTTCTCCTCTTCCAATTTCAGCTTCTCCCGAGCCAAAGCATCTTGGGGTGCCATCCTCCCGTCACTAGGCCAGCCTCCAGGATCAGGAACTCCATGTCCTAATCCCAACACTTTCCTTTCCATTCTTTCTCCACATACCTGTAGGAACAGGATGTGGATAAAAATTTAGGAAAATTGGAGGAACCTTAGAAGGTAAGAGTTGTGCAGTACCAGGGAGCTCTCTAACAAGAGCTGATGTACAGAGATGAGTGCTCTGGATTTGAGGGTCGGCCTGCCCCTCCCTTCTGGAAGCTCTGTGGTGGTCTGAGCGTTGGCAAGCTCCTGGACCCCGTGGTTGCTGCTGGCTCCACCAACTGTGGTGTCAGCTGAGGCCCAGGGGGACAGCTGATCACTGCCTACCCTGCTCCTGTCAGCAGGATGATACCACATCTATTTATACCACTGGGCTTGTGCCCAAGTAGCCTCGGGGCAGATGACACCTTAGTTTCCCTCATGGGCTGTTGTCCTTAGATTCCTGCTAGATCACACCATCATGCCACCTGACTCCAAGCTCAGAGGGACAGAGGAGATGCCTCCTAGGTAAACTTCTAAATTCCTGAGTTCAATTCTTGGCTCTTTCTGAAGCTACATTCAGGCTCAAACTAACATTTACCTAAAGCAATTGGGAAGACTGTGAGTTACTGCAACATGGAGCAGAGCCTACTACAGCAAACATCCTTTCTTCGCCCCCCCACACACACGCCCCCATGCCCCAGCCCTGTGAGTTCAGGAGTTGGAGCACTGAGGACTAAGCATGCTGTGGGGAGAGGAAAGCTTGGAATGACAGGGTAACAGAGGGCTTCCAGCCATATTCCCTTCTAGAGCAGCTCTGGCAACCAAACACTCCTCTGCAATTGGCCTCCTGGCAGAGGCTGTACCAGGCTGGGGCAAGCTGGGGTAAGCGGCCACAGTGGTACTTGTTGGGCAATGCGACGTCCTGGGCCTCACACCTCCATGCCCCACCTCCCCAAAACTGACAGCGTAAGTGTCACTGTTCCTCTCATGGCCCAGGGAATGCCAGTGCGCCCCCTCCGCCTCCGTGACCAAGGCTGCCAGACCCTCTGGACTTCCAGAACAGCAGCAATCATGGTGCTTGAGCTTAACAAACACCACAGCTACACCCACATCTTCCAAGGTAACCTGCCATTTCCTGTTTCTCTTTCACCATCACAGTCCAGGGCAAAATTCGCTAAACTCAAGAGTTTTCACATCTTCTTTCCCATTCAACTTCCCTCTCTCGCTCCCTAACCCTCTCAACCAGCTCATGTGAGAATAGGGCACACAGACCAGAAAACTGCATGCTCAGCTGGGCATGGTGGTGCACACCTAAAGTCCCAGCTACTCAGGAGGCCAAGGTGGGAGGATCGCTTGAGCCCAGGAGTTTTGAGTCCAGCTTGGGCAGCATAGCGGGACCCCGTCTTAAAAAATTTCTTAAATAAATAAGTAAAAAAAAGAAGTGCATGCTCTCTTGTTCCTAAATTTGACCCTCAGACCACAGAAAGAAGCTGGCAGCCCTCCTCTAGCCAGATGGCATCACTCTGCCAGGCTGGTCTCAGGGCGCCTTCCGCCTCTGCCCCACATCCTTACCAATTGCTGAATGCTGATGAAGTCCATGGTCCCCCCTGCTCTCCACAACCCCCAGTGAGAGGAGCTGAGTTGCTCAGCCCTTTTATAAGAGAGTCTGTCAGGGGCAGGGGCAGAAAGGGAAGGACAGAGGCTTGTGCCTGAGCCAGATGACTCTGTGGCTCTGTCATACTAACAAAAATACCAGTCTGGGAATGTAGCCCACTGGGGACAGGAAAAGGAACTGTTTGGAGATGTGTCTGCTACATCCTTAGACACCTGCTAGTCTGCACCTCTGCCATACCCCACATTTACTCAGGAGTCACTTAACCAACACATATGTCCTGGAGTGACTGGACAACCAGCCCAGATTCAGGGGGAAAAATGTTTCCCATACTCCTAAGTTAAGACCCTACTCATGAAAAAAGTCCAGCTTGAGCTCCCATGGTATAGGTCTGGCTGCCTGAGAAACCTCAAAGACCCTGCCTGGCTGCCATAGCACAAGGAGGCCAGAATCCCAATGAGGGCCCGGGCAAGGACAGAAGCAGCTTGGCCCACTGCCTCAGGGATCCTCATGGCATCTACAGGAGGAAACCAGGCTTCACCTGATCTCCCAACTTGCCTGTTTCAAGGCTGCCCTCCTTGTGTTTGATGGTCTCCCTTACTGGGGTCCCCCACTTCTCCCTCATCCTCTGGGAGCCAACAAGTTACACTGCCCCAGCATCAGGAGCCAGGCCTGCTCGTGCCTTTGGAAAAGTCTTCCACGCTCCCCATGAACGTCCCTATCAGATGCTCTCTGGGCAGGGAGTGTGCCCTGCCACAGGGAAGAGGAGACTGAGACCCACTCCCGGTCCCCATATGTAACGATAACCAGGAAATCCAGCCAAGGAGCAATCTGTCTCAAGACACCAACATCAAATCTCCTAATTCTCCTTAGGAAGCCATGCATGCCCTTCACCCAGCTGTGCCTTGAACTCTACCTTGACCTTTGAGAGGAAATCAGATAGCCCATAAATAAGACACTCGAACCAGAATAACATGAGCAGAGATGACCAGAAGGAGAGGGAGGGAGAACTGTGGGTCGAGAATGACCAAAGGCCCCAAAGGGCTGCCAATGGTCCCACCCACAGGACTGGCTTCTTGGAAGTGCTTCCAAGTTTCGAGAGAACTTAGGGAAGTGCAGAGCTTTTTAAAGAAACTCAGTTCTTATGCTTGAGGGTACTTTTTTCAGACAAAGGTAATTTCTTGCTTTGGTTATGAGGAGGGAAAGTTATCTAAAATGGGGGCAAACAGACACGAAAAAGTAAAACTTTAGCTCTGGACTCCACTGTCCACTCCTGACTCTAAAATTCCCCTCCTTCAACATTTGAGGAAAAGGGCATTTTGCGTCAATAGGCTTTATCTGAAATTCTCAGCAGAAAAACAGCCTGTCCCACATGAAACTAACTCTGACTTAAAAAAAAAAAGAAAAGATTCTTTATTAAAAAAATCAAAATATAATGCTCCAGACATCTTGCCTCCATGGCCTGGGAAAATCTATGGGTACCAGTTTAATGTACATCCTCCCCCCTTTCCCTCTGTATATTTTGTGTATATACATCCACACATTTCTGCACTTGATCTGTTTCTATACATGTGTTTTGTTTGGAGAAGCATCATGTTGCAGACACACTCTGCCCTTGTTCCACCCGCACACGCCGTGCTCAGCTGCACTACACACCAGTGGCATGCTTGCTTGCACGACTCAACCTTTCCCTATTGGGGAGCAGTTGGCTTGTCCCTATGGTTTTTTTACATTACACCCCATGCTCCAATGCCCATCTCTGTAAATGCCCCTATGAATAAACACCTTTTGTAACCATGGAAGAACATTTCTCCAGGAAGCTACAGAGAAACCAGATTATTGGCCCTGCTTATTTAAATTTAAATAGATATTGCCAAACTGCCATCTACAGTGGCTATACCAACTTCCACGAACAGATACCAGCAAGTTAAGACAAGTGGCAGCATGAAAGAATACGAGAAAAAGGATTTTTAAATGTATATAAATATTATGTATATATTAAAAAAACAATCAATATCCAGAATATAAATTCTTATCACTCAATAAAAGGGAAAACATTTTAAAAATAGGCATGGGCAGGAAGTTCACAGAAAACAGGTAATTAGGACTAGTAATCAGCAATGCAAAATAAAGCAATGGTACTGTCCTACCTACCAGACCGCTGGCAGTAACGGAATCAGGCATGAAAGCCCGTGCAGGTAGAGTGCTGGGGAGCAGGCCCGCCTCTACTTGCCACGTGCCAGGCTCTCTCTCAAGCGCTCCCGATGTTTGGTCATTTAGTCCCCACAGTGACTTAAGCAGGACCTATTACAGTCACTTTCGTCTTACAGATGAGGAAACCGAGAGACAGAAAGGTAAAGTGACTTGTGCCAAAGTCATTCAGCTAGAAAGCAGCTTTTGGCACATATTCCATATTTTCTTCTAATACTTACATAGTTTTTATATTTAGATCTTTACTCTTGTGATTTTTTTTGTGCGTGTGGGATGAGATAAGGATATAACTTTATTTTTTTCCAAATGGATAGATGTCTCACATGAACTCACTTAGAATATGATCATCTGTCTAGGCTTAAACACTTCCAGCCCCACCAAACCTACTCCCTCGCCTCCACAGTAGCCAAACTGGGGCTCTTCCTGTGTCTTCTGGCCACAGCTTCCCGCCCTACAGCACAGATGCTGACCAAGGCAGGGGCTTGGAGAGCTGGTCTGTGTACCCTTCAAGGGCAGTCCAAGACAGAAGAGTGGTGACTCAGCTGGCCAGAAGGTCCCGCAGGTCACTGTTGCAGGGCAGCAGGTCACATGCTAGCCGTGCCTTCCGATCCCGGATGGCCTTCAGGGCTGGGCTGTGTTGCAACAGGAGGGAGCAAATGTCCACGTGTCCCTTCTCAGCAGCCTGTGGAGAGAGTCCCAAATCAAAAGGCATACCCCCCATTGGGCTCTGCTCTTTCCTGCTCCTCTTCTGGGGACCTCTTGCTCCTAAAAAAGAGGTTTTGTGGAAATAGAGACACTGGCTGTTTGAGTAGATTTCCTACCAAATCCCACTGACTTTACGCAGATTGGTGGAATACTCCAGTGCCATCGGGGAATTAGCCTGAGTTTTTCTTTCTTGTGTCCTTTGCCCAGTGGCCATTCTTGTCTTTGGCCAGACTTACACATTAAAGACAAGCACAGAACCTTGGATCTCTAAGCATCTTTCACAAACATTCACATGTCATCCACAAGGCGCTGGGCACAAGATAAACCAGACACAGCCCTGCCCTTTGGCAACTTTTAGATGAGCAGGGAAAGACTGGGGCCCAGGTTCCCAGCTTTCTCTTCTTCTTCTTTAAGACAGATGACCCCACTCTGGACATCAATTTATAACCGCCCCCCTCCAAACAGATTATCTTATTTAACTTTCACAATAAAACTCTGAGGTAAGAACCATCATTATTCTCATTTTACAGATGAAGAAATTTAGGCTTATATAAGTTAAGTAACTTGCTCAAGGACATAAAGCTAGTGTGGCAGCCTGGGATTCTAAACCAGGTTTGTCTGACTTCAAAGTCTAACCTCTTAATAACTGTGGTAACCACTGTATTCCCTACTCCTCCCAACAGACAAATTGATGGACTACAGGGGCTTTTGAGAAGTATCAAAATTAACACTAGTAGCAATTACTATACCAAATTTGAATCCAAATCTTTATTTAACAGGTTCTCTTTTTTTTTTAGAGACAAGGTCTTGCTGTGTCACCCACACTGGAGTGCAGTGATGCAATCATAGTTCACTGCAACCTCAAGATCCTGGGCTCAAGCAATCCTCCTGCTTTAGCCTCCTGAGTAGCTGGGACTACCGGCCCGTGCCACCTCACCCAGCTAATTTTTTCTGTAGAGACAGGGTCTCACTATATTGCCTAGGCTGGTCTTGAATTCCTGGCCTCAAGCAATCTTCCCACCTCGGCCTCTCAAAGCACTGGGATTACAGGCATGAGCCACTGCACCTACTGAGCAGGTCCTCTTGGTGACTACAGACCCAAGGTTCTCAATTTCAGTGCCTCAATTCAGGCAGTGATATGTTGTAAGCAGTTATGAGATCTATTCCAAATATACTTTTACAAAAAGTAATAGTTTATTTAAGACACACACACACACACACACAAGAACAATTCATATCCCTCACATGTTTTCATTCTCTGAATGAGAGAAAAATAGATGGACATGCATTATAAAATGCTGCAAGCTGTGGGTTACACCAGCCAGGTATACCCAGAGCAGCAACCTGCCTGTAAATATCCGTCACGTGAACTGTAGCAGTAAAAAGTCTGAGCAACATCAGTGTAGACCATTAAGAAATAAACAATCCGCCTATCCAATTGGCAAGAATTAAAAAACAACTTAATATCCAGCTGTTCACTCAGCACATATCCATTGAGCACCTGTACTAAGTGCTAAGGCTACAAGAGTAAACAAAATAAAGTCCCGGCTGTCTCTAGCGAGAGAGATAGACCTCAAACAGGGAATTATAAGGTAGAGAGGAGTTAAGAACAGTTGAGTCCAGGGTGCACACAGCTAGGCACACATCTGGGTGAGCTAACCGTGTTTGGGGATCAGGGAAGGACATCTAGGGGTGTGATGTGTAAACTGAGATCCAGAAGGAAGGGCAGAAACAAGCCAGATGAAAAATGGGAGGGGAAAGGCATCCAGATAGGGGAAGAGTTTGTAATGCATGCCCCTGAGGGGACAGAATAGTAAGTTCAAGAAAATAAAAATGACTAGCAGGGCCTGAGTATAAGGTACAAGGGGATGATAGCTCAGGATAAAACTGGAGAGGAAGGCAGGAGCTACCCTCACCTTGTAAATTGGCTTATGGACTTGGGAAAAGAAAGCCTCTGAAGGATTCCAAGTGAGGGCATGGCATGATCAGAACTACTTTCTAAAATATCGCTCTGGGAAAAGATCCAAGTGGGGGCAAGAGAGGACTATATTTACACACATATTGCATAAATATGCAGAGACCACCTCTCAAAGATGCATAAGAAATCAGTAAAGTGAATGCCTCAAAGGAGATGGTCTATAAGACTGAGGGACGAGGGGTCAGGTGGAAGGGAAACTCATTTTCATGGCATATCCTTTTGTACTTCTCAAATTGTTTACTACATGTCAGTATTTCCAGTTAGAGAGAGTTTAATTAAATGATTACTCTGGCTATAACACAGAAGGTGGACCACAGGGACAGGCAAGAGTAGGTATAAGTTTCAAAAAACTACATGGAAAAGTCTTTGTGACTTATCACTAAGGGAAAGAACAATAAAATGGCACTGTACATTTTAATTTTAATTTACACACACAGGAAAAAGGCTAGAAAATCACACATTAATCCTAAAGTGATGATAGGTGAGCACTGAGATGACAAATGATTTTATTTTCTTCTCCGCGTGTTTTTGTTCTCCCCATGTTTTCTACAGGAACATGTTACAACTTTTGGAATAAGAAAAGAAGGGGGACAGGAGCATACCTTATGTAGACTGGTCATGCCATCGTCGTCTACCAGCCTGGGGTTGGACCCGTGTGCAAGTAGCAGCCGTGCGATTTCAGTGTGCCCACAGTAGCTGGCCCGGTGCAGAGCAGTGGCACCCCCATGGGTTTGGGCATCACACTTAGCTCCACTTTCCAGCAGGAACTGGCACACAGCATAGTGCCCATTGCGGCTGGCATAGTGCTGCAGGGAACAGAGACCCAGGTCAGACAGCAGAAGCCAGGCAGGCCACAAGGGTGCTGGAGTGGTGAGGGCACAGCCCTGCAGTGAGGGGTCTGGAGTCATCCCAGGTGCCACCTCCAGCAACAGAGTGGCCTGGGCAAGTTTCTTCATTTCTAACCTCAGCTTCTTCAACTGGAAAATGGGGAAAATGATCATTCCTACCTCACAGGATTGTTAAATTAAATAATTGATGTAATGCTCTTACACTAATTAAAACAACCCAGGTTCACATGATGTTTAAAAGAGACACTTTGCTGGAAGAAAGGCAGGGAGAAGACAAAAGGTAAACATCAATTCCCCCTTCTCAGAGAGCAGACATCCCCGAGTTAGAGCTGAGAAGCTCTCTTCTGACTGTGTTCCTCTCCCGCTCACCAGAGCAGTGTAGCCAGCAGAGTCAGGCTGACTAGGGTCCGTTGCCTTCTGGATTAAATACTTCACTCTGCCCAGGTCTCCATTCAGGGCTGCCGACCAGATCCCTGCAGAAAGCATTCAAAGTAATGGATAACACCGGATGAATGGGGACTTTTAATGCTTCCTTTACCTCTTGACCTCAGTTTTCTGAGCGTCAGCTAGTCTATAAAATGGAGGATATCCGTCCTTCAACAAATATTAATTGAGCACCTCCTCTGTGCCAAGGACTATTCTAGGTGCTGGTGACATAGCTGTGAACAAGACAGATAGGGGGCTTGTCTAATCAGAACAGTAGGATTAGGCAGACAAAGAAATCCCTTCTTCCCTCTTCAAACACAGAAACGTTGGATAAAATAATTTTGGGCCAGGTGTGGTGGCTCACACCTGTAATCCCAGCACTTTGAGAGGCCAAGGCAGGAGGATTGCTTGAAACCAAGCAACATAGTGAGACCCTGTTTCCATAAAAAAAAATTTAAAAATCAGCTGGGCATGGTGGCACAGGCTTGTAGTCCCAGATACTCAGGAAGCTAAGGAGCCTTAGCTCCCTGCCATGCACGTGGCCTGCAGCTTTCACTCTGGACCCTGCTCAAGCATTTGTACCAAAGCCCCTGAGGTGTGTGTCCAGTTCCAAGTGCCCTTTGGATTCTACAGCTTCAGTACCTGCTCACCACTTTGGCTATGGTTTCCACTTTGTGAAATTTCCTTTGAATTTGACTCTACATTCAAACTTTTTTTTTTTTCCTTACAGACAGGATCTCACTCTGTTGCCCAGGCTGGAGTGCAGTGGCCTGATCATAGCCCACTGCAACCTCGAACTCCTGGGCTCAAGTGATACTCTTGCCTCAGCTTCCTGAGTAGCTGGGACTACAGGCATGTGTTACCATGCCTAGCTAATTTTTTATTTTTTGTAGAGACAGGGTCTTACTATTGCTCAGGCTGGTCTCTAATTCCTGCCCTCAAGCGATCGCCTTAGCCTCCCAAAGTGCTAGGATTATAGGAGTGAGCCACCATGCCTGGCCTAATTACACATATAATTTTATATACATATTCTATATATTTTGTAAAATAAATAAATTGGTGCTAAGTGCTCTAAAGAAAAAGCAGGGAAGAAGACTAAACAGTGGTCAGGGATAGCCTCTCTGATGAGGTAACATCTGAACAGAAACCTAAAGGAAATTAGAGAAAGCACCATTCAAATAGGTGTGAAAAGATAGCAAAAGCAGAGCAAACCTAAAAAATGAGATACCCTGACCTATGCCTCTTGGAGGTATGGGGCATATTAACTGTACCTCTGGGAAACAAAAACCCCAAGCTAAGAATCTGTTATAGTCTGGACTGTCACAAAAGCTGATCCAGACAAATGAACCCTATAAGGGCCAGGTAGCGGCAACTTAGAAAAAAATACCCCATAAAGATACCTCCAGAAGCCAGCCAAAGCAGTGTGAGAATCTCCCACAAAACAGGATCCCCCTCATCAGCTCAAAGACTAAAAATTACAAAACAAGAAGTAATCTACTGCCATAAGGTGTCAGCAAAAATACAAATGGGAAAATGCATGCCTCATAAATTAGCCATTATAGCACAACCTAAAAAAGACTTTAAAACAACAATATTTAATGTATTCACAAAGACAAAGGAATAGACTTCACAAATCAACAGAACATTAGGAAAAAACAAAAAAACAAACAGGTAGATCTGAAACAGAAAAGTCAATAAATTAAAAAGTAGAATCTTTAAGCTGGACGTGGTAGCTTGCACTTGTAATCCCAGCTACTCGGGAGGCTGAGACGGGAGGATTACTTGAGGCAGGAGTCTGAGACTGCAATGAACTGTGATTGTGCCACTGTACTCCAGCCTGGGTGACAGAGCAAGACTTACTTCTGAAAAAAAAACAGTAGAATCATTGAAATAAAACAACAACAATAGATGGGTTAAACAGTATTGCAGACCCAGTTGAAGAGGGAGTTATTAGGAATTCAGAATGCAGTACAAAATGATAAAGAAAAAAATATTATGGTGAGTAATCTTTTAAATGTGCTGTTGATACTCTGGTTTCTATTCAGATTGTATAAATCTTTCACCTTTTAAATGTGCTGTTGAATTTAGTTTGTTAGTATCTTGATTTTTGCATCTATGTTCATCACAGATATTCTTTTTGTGTTAGAGAAAAATATTAAAGAGCAGTAAAGAAACATGGAAGACAGAATGTATCAACATTTGTCTAATGGGAGAGAGGGAAGGAGGGGGAGAGGGAGAGAGAGGGAGGGAGAGGGAGGGAGAGAGAGGGAGAGGGAGGGA